>CM061141.1:74793082-75393082 GCA_030789695.1 Scilla litardierei | reverse complement strand
GCCCGCGCCGAAGACACCCATTTCGTTAAATATTTTTACGCTAATTTGTTCTTTTAAATTTTGGTTGTATAAATAATTTTTTGGGAAACGAAGATTTTGCGGGGGAGCAGAAGGCGAAAGCCGCCCGCTCCAAATTTGTTGTGCTATGCTAATTTGTTCCGCGCCGAATTTGTTGTTCCGCGCCGAATGCGCCTGCGCTTGCGCCGAATTTGTTCTTCTGTGTCGAACGCGTCCGCGTTGAATTTGTTGTTCCGCGCCGAAGGCGCCCGTGCCGCTAAATATTTTTACGCTAATTTGTTATTCTTTTAAATTTTGTTTGTGGAAATAATTTTTTGGGGAACAAAGATTTTGCCGGGATCTTAAATGAACCGTGCCTGCGGGCACATGTTATGACTAGTTTTTAAACAAAATATAAGACTTCCAAAAGCTAAGGAGGCACAGTCCAGCACTAAACTTAAAAAGAAATCGACAGATCCTGGCAGTTGATTGAACAAAAAATTGATAATTAGCCAGGACAATCACAAACATTAAACGAGATTTGCGTGTCAGGTGTGCGTATTAAGTAGACTCACACTCCCACTCAAGCGGCTTATACTTCAGTTTTTGGAGCTGAACTAGTCTTCCCTTTGATGTGGAGTTTCTAACGGTAAGAATTGTCAACCAATGGGACTCATTGAGGAAGAGAAAATGCACTGTGGGTATTGGAAGCTTATTGCTCAGATGAAATAATATTGACAATTCAACCAAAATTATTTGATTCCACCAATTTTTAATCTCATCGTGGATTGGTTTTAGATAGTATTACTGCACCTAGTCAGCTATTCATCTTGTGCTTCAGATTTGTATCCAAATGGCATGTTGTGATTTCTCCATTTGAATTTCAGTTATGTAGCACCTTATGCACAACCTTATCTTTCAAAGAAAATATTGCATAATTTTTTCCACCTTCATTTTTCTTCTTGGCTCCTCGATCTTCAAATCTCATTACATTTGGGTCTCAATAGACCAATTGTAGTACGTATTTTCTTTATATTTAACCTAATGTCATTTGTGAGATTTTTTTATTAAAGCTAGTAGAAATAAATGGTTGGCCTTTTTGCCAAATATTTGTAGAGGACTTGCTATTGATATCGTATACAGTCATTCAGTTCTCCTTTCCCCCCTGTAAGATTCTCATCGGAGCTGCTAAGATCAGAGGTCGCTCCGACGTCTTCTCCGGGAAACTCAGTTGCCATGGCTGCGAAGCTTGAGAGGAATGAAGGGGCTGCTGGACAAAGCGGGACCGTAGGATCTGCTGCTGAAATAGATCCCACCGTCCCCGAGTGATCTAATCGCATCCGTAGATCTAATGAGAAGCCAATCTCCACCGTTCGATATCAGGACAGTTTGTTGTAGATCGACGACCCGGATTCAATCGATCAAGTGGGTAAGGGGAATATTCTGGGAGGAGAGAGTGGCGTAGCTTTCCCAAATTCGAGCCACAATTCTGTTAGAGAAATGTTAGGTTGTCAGAGAAATTGACAGGAGTATATAAGAGGAAGTTGAGAGAATTATTGATTATCAATGAAGTAAAATACAAATTAATTCTCTATTGAGATTTTTCTGTTCTCTTTGTTTCTTTTTATTTTCTTACAATTCCTTGATTTTCTTCGTTATTCTTTGATTGTTTGCATCAATGGGGAGGCGATCTAAGAAGCCAGAGGAGGAGAATCAGGCGTCCGAGCTCCCAGAGGAGGGGGGCCTTCAACAGTTGGTATCAAAGCTTCCGGGCTCGAGCCATCGGGAGGAAGTTATTGAAGAGGAGGAAGACGACGCCCTCACAGAGGAGACCTGGACAGAAAGATTCCAGAAGTTGGAGGACGATCAGAAGGCGGTTCATCTCCAAATGCAGAAGCAGTGGGATCGGATGGAGCAGGATCAGAACGCTATTCATCGTCGCATAGGGCAGCAGTGGGATCTAGTGCAGCAACAACTCCAGCAACAGATTGCTCTCAACAGTGCTCAGTTCCAGAATCTAGCAAGTAAGCTGGATAATATCCTCAAAAACCCGTCGGTCTTTAATTCCAGCTTTGATAATTTTGGGAGGAACCAACATTGGGAAGGCTCGCATTGTCACGGTGGTGGGAATTACTCGGGTCATAAAAGGGAAGATGATAATGGAGCTAGAAGTGGAAACCCCAAGGGCTTGAGGCCTGAGTTTCCTGTGTTTAAAGGAGGAGAAGAAGTTGTTCCATGGTTAAATCAAGTGCTCCAAATCTTCGATTATTACCAGACTGAGAAGGAATCCTGGGTGAAGACATGTGGGTTCTATGTGAAGGAGGAAGCTCTGCAATGGTACGAGTGGGCGAAGAATAATGTGGAGGGGTTCATGTTATGGGATACATTCAAGAAGGAAATCCTAGCCCGTTTTGGTTCTCCAGAAATGGAGAAACCCTTCCAGGCATTTACAAAACTGAAACAGGAAGGATCTGTGCGGGAGTACCTGAGGAAGCTTGAGAAGGTTATGGGTTTTCTGGATCGATTGCCTAAGGACTATATCCTAGATAAATTTATCGGAGGGCTCAAGGAGGAGATAAGGTTTGAAGTTACTGCTGGAGAGCCGATGGACCTTCGTGAAGCCATCCGACTAGCCAAAAATTTCGAAGAGAAGTTCCTCCTATCCAAAAAGTCCAGTAGACCTCATTTCCTAACTGGAACCCAGGCCAAAACACCCATCCACAACCCAACTTCAACAAATCCAGTTAAAAACACCACCCTCACTCCAGTTTCCAGGAAATTAACCCAAGAGGAGATTCAATATAAGAGGAAGAATCATATCTGTTTTGGTTGCGATGAAAAATGGAGTAGAGACCATAAGTGCAAGAAGTTATTCATCTTGGAAGGTGTGTGGGATGACGATGAGTCGGAAGAGAATGGTGGTGGTGGATCTGATACGGAGGAGGGGCAACATCAATGGCCGGTTCAAGAAAAAGAAAAAGAGGGAGACCCAGCTGCGATCTCGCTACAGGCAATGACCGGGGTGCCTGCAGCACACACTCTGAGACTTGAAGGAAGCATCAAGGGTCAAACCGTTCAGGTGCTGGTGGACTCGGGCTCGACACACAACTTCATACACCCTAAACTAGCTAAGGCATTGGGGCTAGCTATAGAGAAGTCAAAGGGCTTCAAGGTGGTGGTAGCCAACGGTGACAAGGTGGAGGGTTCTGGTGTGTGCAAGGGGGTCTCGCTTAGTTGCCAGGGAGTAACAGTGTCTCCTGATCTCCTCTTGCTGCCAATGTGGGGACATCAAATAGTCTTGGGGGCTCAATGGCTGGAGCAACTCGATGACATTGTTATAAATTTTAAAAGACTACAAATGAAGTTCCAACACCAAGGACAGGAGTGCATATGGCAGGGCTACAGAGGGAGCTCCCAGTTGGTGGATGAGAAGCAGATGCGTAAAACTCTGAGGCAAGAAGGGGCTGGTTATCTTATTCAATTAACATCACTGGCAATAACCCTGGAGCCCAGGCAAGTCGAAGTCCAAGAGAGTCCAGAACCACCCCAAGAGATGCAGTGGCTGCTCAGGAGATATGCTACCATCTTTGAAGAGCCAAGGGGGCTGCCTCCACATAGGCACTGCGACCACCAAATTCCACTGATCGAGGGTTCCAAACCAGTGTGTGTAAGGCCATATAGGCATGCCCATTTTCTGAAGGGGAAATTGAGAAGCAAGTAGGAGAAATGCTGCGTTTGGGGGTCATCCGCACTAGCAATAGTCCCTACGGATCTCCAGTAGTGATGGTGAAGAAATCGGATGGCTCTTGGAGGATGTGCGTTGATTACCGATCACTCAACCAATAAACGGTGAAGGACAAGTTTCTGATACCCTTAATTGAGGAGCTCATGGATGATCTTCACGGTGCCGCTATCGTCTCCAAATTGGACCTGCGCTCTGGATATAACCAAATACAAGTGCAAGAGGAAGACATTTTCAAAACAGCCTTTCGAACTCACGATGGTCACTTCGAATTCGTCGTTATGCCATCTGGGTTGACGAATGCGCCATCGACATTCCAATCCCTGATGAATCATCTCTTCAGGTCAGTATTGCGGAAGTTCGTCTTAGTTTTTTTTGACGACATTTTAATCTACAGCTCCGACTACAATTCCCACATGGAACATCTGGAGGTGGTCTTTGGAATCTTGAAGGAGAATCAGCTGTACGTGAAGTTATCCAAATGTCAGTTTGGACGGAGCTCTATTGACTACTTGGGACATGTGATCTCGGGTGAAGGGGTAGCGGCGGATCCGAAGAAGATTGAAGCGGTGGTGGCGTGGACAGAACCTAAATCTGTGAAGGCTCTGCGGGGCTTTCTTGGCCTAGCAGGGTACTACCGCCGTTTTGTTAAAGGCTTTGGCAGTATCGCTGCACCGTTGACCAACATGTTAAAAAAGGGGGAGTTTGCCTGGAGCCCAGAAGCAAGAATAGCCTTCCAAAGGCTGAAGGATGCCTTGGTGTCATCTCCGGTCCTAGCCCTTCCAGACTTCACCAAAAACTTTGTTTTAGAGTGCGACGCATCAGGCTACGGCATTGGAGCTGTACTTATGCAGGAGGGTAGACCGCTGGCCTATTTGAGCTCCAAATTGAAAGGAAGGAACCTCCTATTATCGACCTATGAGAAGGAGTTATTAGCTCTCATCGTTGCGACAAAAAAATGGAGCCACTATTTGATTGGAAGAAAGTTCATCATACGCACGGACCATCGCAGCTTGAGCCATCTCCTTGAGCAGCGTCTTCAGCATGGGATTCAGAGTAAGTGGTTGGTTAAGCTACAACAACTAGACTACAAGGTGGAGTACAAGCCGTGCAGGAAAAATTCAGCAGCTGACGCACTGTCCAGAGAGTTGGAGGGAGAGGAAGTGCTACAGGAAGACTTCTACTCTGTGTATCCCATCTCCATTGTCCAAGCTGACTGGATGCAAGGAATCAGGAACATGGTGAACACCGACCCCTTCTTCCAGGAGCTCGAGCAAAAACTACAGGCTGAAGAGGGTAAGTCTGATAAACTGAAGAAAGTGGATGGAATTTGCTTTCTCAGGGGAAAAATATTGGTTCACCACAACAACAGAGAGGTGGTGTAGATTTTGTTGAAGGAATATCATAGCACCCCACTAGCTGGGCACTCAGACACTATCATAACATTGCACAGATTGAAGAAGGACTTCTACTGGAAGGGTATGAAGGCAGATGTTAGAAGATTTGTAGGGGAATGCGAAGCTTGCCAACGTAACAAAACTGATAGCGTGGCTTCTCCGGGGCTCTTACAACCACTCCCTATCCCTGAACAAATCTTGGAAGACATAGCAATGGATTTTATAGTTGGTTTGCCTCCCTGTGGTGACATCAGTGCAGTGTTTGTGGTGGTCGACAGGCTCACAAAAGGCGCTCATTTCTTTGGTATCAGGTACTCCTTTACCGCCAAACAAGTAGCACAAACCTTCTTCAATGGAGTATTCAAACTACATGGAACGCCGAAATCTGTGGTGAGTGACCGGGACCTTATCTTCACTAGCCTATTCTGGAAGGAGCTCTTCACATTGCAAGGCACCACATTAGCAATGAGCTCGGCGTATCACCCTCAATCCGATGGGCAGACAGAAAACACTAACAAGCAACTTGAATGTTATTTAAGATGTTTTTGCAGTCACAAGCCTAAGGAATGGCTGAGATGGCTACCCCTAGCCGAGTATTGGTTCAACACTACCTGTAAATCTCCATCCCAGATGACCCCCTATGAAGCCATGTATGGCCGAAAACCCCCTTCCTTATTGACCTATGTCCCTCGCTCTTCTCAAGTGCAGGGGGTGGACGAAGAACTGTTCTCCAGAGAAGTGACACTACAGCTGCTGAAAGACAATCTGAATAAGGCTAGAGAAAGACTGAAGAAGTACGCTGACCAAAACAGAACAGAAAGGACATTCGAGGTAGGCGATTGGGTTTATTTACGCCTCCAACCTTACAGACAACTGTCCGTTGCTATGAGAAAACCTCATAAGCTATCTCCCAAATACTACGGCCCCTACAAAGTGATAGAAAAAATTGGGAAGGTTGCGTACAAGTTGGAGATGCCATCCGCTTCAAAAATACATGCTGTGTTCCATGTTTCGCAACTCAAGAGGAAGTTGGGAACTCGGGTAGTGGAGCAGAATAACCAACCTTGCTACACCGAAGAGATAATAGATGAGCCGGAGTCTATTGTAGATCGGAGAACCATCCGCCGTCGCAATGCGCTGGTTTCGCAAGTTCTAATCAAATGGAGGCAGAGAGACTGGGACGACACTACATGGGAGAATTACTGGGATTTAGTCAAAAGGTTTCCAACCTTCGACCTTGAGGCAAGGTCGAAAAAAGGGGAAGGCAATGTAAGATTCTCATCGGAGCTGCTAAGATCAGAGGTCGCTCCGGCGTCTTCTCCGGGAAACTCAGTTGCCATGGCTGCGAAGCTTGAGAGGAATGAAGGGGCTGCTGGACAAAGCGGGACCGTAGGATCTGCTGCTGAAATAGATCCCACCGTCCCCGAGTGATCTAATCGCATCCTTAGATCTAATGAGAAGCCAATCTCCACCGTTCGATATCAGGACAATTTGTTGCAGACCGACGACCCGGATTCAATCGATCAAGTGGGTAAGGGGAATATTCTGGGAGGAGAGAGTGGCGTAGCTTTCCCAAATTCGAGCCACAATTCTGTTAGAGAAATGTTAGGTTGTCAGAGAAATTGGCAGGAGTATATAAGAGGAAGTTGAGAGAATTATTGATTATCAATGAAGTAAAATACAAATTAATTCTCTATTGAGATTTTTATGTTCTCTTTGTTTCTTCTTATTTTCTTACAATTCCTTGATTTTCTTCTTTATTCTTTGATTGTTTGCATCAATGGGGAGGCGATCTAAGAAGCCAGAGGAGGAGAATCAGGCGCCCGAGCTCCCAGAGGAGGGGGGCCTTCAACACCCCCCTTCTCCTTTTACTTACGAATCGTGTCCTGGCCATCAACCATAGCTTATTTTAGGAAATTGATGGAGAAGAGTGACACTACGTTACGGGGTAAGATATGATTGCTTTTGTAAGAAGTTAAATATAGCTCCAACTAAGGATAAAAGAACATAGAATTAGCGAGAACCTGATATGGATTGGACATGTGCATCAGGAACCTGTAAGTGACATGTTAGTTGTTGTTTTTTTTTTTGGGGGGGGGGGGGGGGTTATGATTCTGCAATTTATGCAACAAAGGCTATGGATAGAAAACTATTTGTTTTGAGGGAGTAAAAATGATATGATAACTGTTATATAAGAGAATAAATGGCTTTTGTTGAACTGAATAGAGAAAAATTTCATGCAGTTGACCTCGACATCTACAATGCTGCCATTGCTGTTATTGGTGGTGGTGGTGATGTTAGGGTACATGATACAACCTAGGGCTTGTTTGTGGGGAATGTAGGGATTTTTGTGGAGAAAACGAATAAAAGAGGGTTTTTTATGACTTTTAGAAAAATAAACAAGATAAGGCCCCGATCGAGATGAGGCAATCTTCTAACTTTCTATTCGAGATGAAAGTTTAAATCTTCAAGAAGGCACCTTGGCGAATGGGTTACAAAATCAATCAATGCATGAAGAAAAAAAATTAGGGCTGGCCCTAGCTTATTAGGGCTTGCCCTAGCTTAATAACACACTAATTTGCAGTTTTGCATAAAGCCCCCCCCCCCCCCCAAAAAAAAAAAAAAAAATTTCAGATTTGCATAAAAGTCCCCCCAAAGTCAGGATTTTCGGATTCGCCCCTGAAGTCGCCGCCGCGCGTCTCCTCCTATACATGATGACCGTATTAGTATATTGGATGAAGATGCCACCTTAACTACACTAAGCATGTGATTTCTTCGGGTGTATCAACGGCTGGCAATTGAAGGTTACAATACCTGGGCCTGGAGTGCTCTCTTTCTGTGCTTTGCAGTAGGGTCTGATGATATTGATTGGTTTTTGAAACAATAGTTGTCAGAGTTGAAGCATGACTTGTTCTGTGCTTCACCAAGTTCTCTGCTTTGTATGATTCTTTGACCAAGATTACTTATTTCGAGTATTGTGAGTACATACCTGATATTCAGGATTGCTGTCATTATTGGATACGCCGCTGATCTACTAGTGTCCGTTTTAGTTTGAATAATTTGCAAGATGTATGTCCATGCAGCACAAGCCCCTCAATTGGAACGGTCTTTCATTAATAGGTAAGCCTGTCTATTTACATGTGTTAATTATCTTAGCAAAGCCATATAATTACTTCAAGGATCCCATATTAATTAGCACTTTATAGGCTTTATACAGCAGTGTTGACTGAAATTTTGATCAAATTTTGACTATTTTGATTACCCAAAAGGGGGGTTTTCCCCAGTCTTAATAAATATAGATTTCACTTCTTATCATTGGCTTATATAGGAAGTGTTGCTATCAAACGAATGGCAAGTTATTTATGAGCGGCGTTAGGATTGGGTTTGAGCTTTGAGGCAATGTATTTATGAGATGCATTAGTGATTGCATTTGATAGTGACTTTTAAGGCAAGTTATTTATGGGCTGCATTTGGGATTGGGTTTGAAAGAAGCCTTTAACAAGTTCTGCTCTAGATCTTTTATGAACCTTTTTCATCCCTTAGACTCCTTTATCCATCTGTTTTCCGTACGATGCTACATCAAGCTGAAAAAAAGAAAAGTGGAATGCAATTACTAGCATGGGGATAGTAACTTGTTAAGCCCTACAAATGTTGCCACATTCTTCTCTTAGTGGCAGAGAAAGAGCAACGAAAGTTCATTAAAAACAGAACTTCCTTTGATTCAAGAATTGAAATTTAGGCTGTTGATGTGAAAGTTGGTTGCAGATATCTGGTGTCACCGTTGTCTTAATGATGTGGCTGTAATGTAATTTGAGAAAAGCATCCCAGAGATCTAGTTACTGTCATGGTAGACGCCCACTGTTACTGTCATGGTAGACATCCTCAATGCACATAGATCTAGTTACTGTCATGGTAGACACCCTTGATGTAAGAAATCTATTTCACCAGCTCATGATGAACATCCAATTTCCTAAACATTTTCAGACTGTGAGATCTCATGATTGGATTGTGATCTAACAGTCTTTCTACCTCTCCATTTCCATGAGCTGTTTAAAATTGAGTACTGTATAATTGATTGCATAGTGGGACATGCATGGAGGTTCCATTGAGCAAGCAGTGGACTTTCTTTATTTTTGTTTGTTTGTTTCTGTTTTCTTTTTGAAGCCCATAGAGATGAACCATACATGAATATATAACTAAAAATCCAACAGTAGTTCAAAACATTTCCTCCCACCAACACTTCAACATTCTTTGTTGGCAAAAACTGGAAGCTTAACTGATTTGTTCTCATATTTCTGTTTCTTTTTGTTTTCATGGATTTATATATTTTTAATGTCATGTCCACAGCAGAAGCAGTTAATCTCCCTAAGGATTTCTGTTGGTTTTTGTAACATTCAAATAAAAGACGATGGACATGCAACTCTATGATAGATCTCGAAAGCAAATCTGAAATTTATTGATGAAAATAGGAATAAAAGAGATCGCTTGGCTACAATTCTAGGGGCAACCACCATTCCAAGACGCCTGTATAGAGGACGTTCGCGCTCTTCTTTGGGAAGTCACACAATAATCCAAATCAATAGCTAATTAGGGCTAGCCACAATCCCTCCCCCCGAATACAACTTCATTAATTAGCAATTTACCCAAATGCCTCTATAGCAATTAAAATAAATACAAAAGGGCCAAGAGTTGCGAAAACGCCACTGACTTAAGTGGATGGGCCCGGTCTCCCTTGGTGCGGTCTGGTTTCCCCTTGATCCGCCGCCGAGCATATGTAATGAGCCCATCACTACTCCCCCCAAAAGAGCCACCTTTTTCTCAAGGTGGAAGTTTGGAAATTGTTGTGCCATGACGCTCAACAACTCCTAAGTACTCTCGTGCTCTGACAAGCCCTTCCATCTCACCAATACTTCTCACTCTCCCGTGCTCCCTCTGCGGATCCCCTTCAACTCCTCAGGCTCTAAAATCATCCTCTTTCAATGTCACTGGAAGCATATGAGAGGGTGTATGTTTGCCAACCGCCTGACGAAGCTGGGACACATGGAAAACTGGATGGATAACCGATCCTGGGGCAGCTTCAATCTGTAGGTCACATGTCCTACCTTGGTCTCTACCTCATAAGGCCCAAAATATCTGGAGGCTAGCTTCTCATTTCTTTGATGGGCCGGTGATTTTTGTCTATGAGGACGCAATTTCAAATATACCATATCTCTCACGTCAAACTGCACATCTCTGTGATGTAAGTCCGCCCCAGCCTTTATGATTTGCTGGGCTCTAGCTAGATGTAGATTCAGCTCCTCCAAAATCCGGTCCCTCTCAGCCAAGTACTGCTCCACCTCCGATACTGGTGTCGTCTCATGTCCATAATGCAGCAAGTGTGGAGGATCCCGACCATATAATATCCTGAAATAAGTCGTCTGTGCTGATGTGTGATATGATGTATTGTACCAATACTTCGCCCAAGACAGTCAATGGGTCCACTTCGTTGGGCTCTTTGAAATGAAGCACCACACGTAAGTCTCAATGTTCCTGTTGACAGCCTCAGTCTAGCCGTCCGTCTGGGGATGATATGATGTGCTACTCTTTAACATTGTGCTCTGCAGCCTGAAAAGCTCCGGCCAAAATCTACTTAAGAAAACACTATCCCTGTCAGAGACAATGGTCTTAGGCGGTCCATGTAATCGTATGACCTCTCCTCAGGAACACCTCGCTGTAAGGATGCCTAAGTGGTATGAAATGCGCATACTTGCTGAGGCGATCTACCACAACAAATATCACTGTGAACACTCCAGACTTAGGTAGTCTATCAACGAAGTCCATGAATATATTCTCCCGTATCCGCTCTGGTAAGGATAATGGCTGTGGCAAAGTTCCATGGGCAATTGCCATGTATTTGTGACGCTGACAAACGTCACATTCTGCCTCCATCTTCGAGACATTCTTCTTTATACACTTCCAATAGACCTCTCTTGCCAATCTCTGATAGGCCTTGATGACTCCCGAATGTTCCCCCATGGTACTGCTGTGAAATTCTTGGAGTATATCTGGGATATGTGTAGATGTCCTCGGTAGTATCAGGCACCCCCAATATAATAATCTTCCGTCCTGCAAAGAATAGCCTGGATGCTCCACTGATCCCTGCAAAAGTGCTGTCAGGATGTTTGCCAACTCCTGGTCCTCCTCAACCTCCTGCTGTAATGGCTCCCAGTCCTGTAAAACCGAAACTGACAAAGCTGCCAAGTGTATATCCTCATCTCATCGTGACAGTGCGTCTGCATCTTTGTTCTCCAGCTCTGGGTGATACTCTATCTCAAATCGGTATCCCATCAACTTTCGCAGCCATTTCTGATGCTCCTCTACTACCATGCGCTGCTCTAACAGATATTTGAGACTCATCTGGTTTGTACGAACCAAGAAGCTCCGCCCCAGCAAATATGGCCTCCACCTCTGAATGGACAGGACTATAGCCATCAGCCACCTCTCATACACAGACTTCAATCGGGTCCTCGATGTCAGCACTTGACTGTAATAGGCAATATGCACTGATCTTGCATAAGCACCGCCCCCAGTTTATGTCCCGACGCATTTACTTTCACAACAAAGGGCCTCGAAAAATCGGGTAACGTCAGCACCGACACTGTAGTTATGACCTTTTTCAAGGCCTCAAACGCAAGCATCGCCTCGTCACTCCAAACAAACTGATCCTTCTTTAACAGCTCCGTGAGTGGCCAATCGATTGTACCATATCCCTGCACAAACCTCCTGTAGTAGCCGGTGAGACCCATGAACCCTCTCAGCCCCCTGAGGGTGGTGGGGCGCGGCCAGTCCAACGTCGCCGTTATCTTTGCCCTGTCAGCTGCTACTCCCTTTGAAGAGACCACATGCCCCAAGTACTCCACTTGTGGCTGTCCAAGTAAACACTTTTTTCTGTTCGCATACAAATGTTGGTACTGCAACTCCTGAAAGACTACCGGCAGTGGTCCAAGTGCTCCTCCAAAGAGTGACTGTATACAAGGATATCGTCGAAAAACACCAGTAGAAATCGCCGAAGGTAATGACGGAATACCTCGTTCATTAGGGCCTGGAAGGTAGCAGCTGCGTCAGTCAAGCCAAAAGGCATGACCAGGAACTCATAGTGACCTTGTGTCCTGAAGGCATTCTTGGGCACACCCTCCTCTCGCATCCTGATCTTATGGTAGCCCGATTTAAGGTCAATCTATGTTAAGATGGTTGAACCATGTAACTCGTCCAGGAGCTCGTCAATCACTAGTATGTGGAACTTATCAGGCACCGTCTCTTTATTTAACGCTCTGTAGTCCACACAAAAGCGTCAGCTCCTATCCTTATTCTTCACTAGTAGCACAGGACTGGAAAAGGGACTCACACTGGGCTGGGTAACACCAGCCTGAACCATCTCTGCCATCATCCTCTCGATTTCATCCTTCTGTGTCTGTGGATAGCGATATGGCCTCACATTGATAGGAAACACGGCCTCCCGTAAAACTATGGCGTGCTCGTGGTCTCTAAGCGGTGAGAGTCCCTGAGGCCCCTAAACAACCTCTTCAAAACTACTCCAGCAACGCTGCACCTCCCCGGGATCGGCTGCCACAACCAGCCTCAGCGCCACCTTCGTCTGCTAGCATGTGTAACTCCACCAGAAAATCACCACCCTCTGCCTGGATGGTCCTCACTATGGTTTTTAGCGAGACCAAAGCTCTACACAGACTGGGGTTCCCTTGTAGTACAGCTGCTCTCCCGTCCTCCTGGAACTCCATCCTGAGCAGCTTACAGTTCACCTTCATCTCCCACGTCTGTAGCCACGTCATCCCCAAGATGACATCTGTACTCCCCAAGTCTAAGGGCAAAAAGTCTGCTACCACCTGTATCCCCCGCAATGTCAGCACCAATCCTCGGCACAATCCTCTGCTGCTCTCCTTGCCAGTTTCCATCATCACACTAAAACTGTCACTGTCTACCAGCTACATCCACTGCTGATCCACCACCCTCCTGGAGATGAAATTGTGGGTAGCCCCACTGTCAATAAATACTGTCACCTCCTGGTCGTCAATATGCACATTCAACTTCATGGTATGGTTCGGGGGTGAATCCTACCACGGAGTTTAGGGAGACTTCCGCTACATCCAGCTGATGGTCCTCCGTATCCTCGGTGGCCTCGTCCTCAACCTCAGCTTCATCATCCTCATCCGCTAGCAACATCACCTGCAGTTTGCGCCCTGCGCACCTATGGCCTGGTGTGAACCTCTCATCGCACCTGAAGCAGAGCCCCTTCTAATGCTTCTCCCTCATCTCGGCGTCCATCATCCTCCTCAACTGCCCCTCTGCTGCCCCTCTGCTGGTGGTGCATTGCTCCTCTCCCGCATTCTCCTTATTCGTCTCCATGTAACTGCCTTCGGCCCCCCTGCTGCTGCTGAAGCTCCCCGCTGAACACGACCATCCCAACCGCTCCTGGCTCTCCTCTCCTCTATCTGGTGGTCCTCTACCATCTGTGCCATCTCCATGACCTCCACCGGTCCTTAAGGTTTGTATGGGCGAATACCTGAGCGAATAATGGACTTGAGGCCTTTCATGAAAGTACCCTTCAGTGACTCATCAGAGACACCTCGCACTCGTCCTGAGAGGGCCTAAAATTTCTCTATGCACTCACTGACAGGCCCATTCTGCCTGAGCGCGAACAACTGCTCATGGAGGTTTCCCATGTGTGGCTCTCGAAACCTCTCCAATATGCGGTCTTTGCTCTCCTCCCAACTGCGAAAGGGACATTGCTGCTCCCTCCACTAATACCACCCGAGAGCCTTCCCCTCCAGACATACTGCCGCTGCCTCCAACTTCTGTGCCTCAGTCATACGGGACACTGTAAAGAACCTCTCCGCCCGGTAAATCCACGCATGTGGATCCTCCCCATCGAATATGTGCATATTCAACTTCCATACTCTGCAATTCACCCCAAAGTGCCCCTGATCTGCTCTTCCCTCTGCGTATCTGGGCTGATGATAATGATGACACCTCTCACGATGTGTCTCAGGTCCTCTCTGTGGGCCTCTCTCGCGATCTCCATAGCCCCCTCGTGGACATCCTCCTCGTCCTCCGTAGTCTACCCAAAGCCTCTCCCATAGGCTCCTTCCCCTTCATCCACGAAGTCATGGTCCCCCATCCATCTCCTGGATCATAACCATTTCCGTATGTCTGTCTTGGAGGGCCGTTGGGTCGTTGAAATTCATCGTCGACGTCGTAATGTCATTGTCCATGCCTTCGGCCTGCTGTGCGGAACCCCTGGGGTCGGAAACCCCTCGGCGGTTGTCAGGGGACAGTTGGGCCTGTCGTGCCATCTGCAAGCCTGGGCGGGGCTGCTGGTGGGCCGGCGGGCCCGCTGGGTGGTCCAGCAGGGTCGGTCAACCCTGCTGGTGGCCGACAGGGGCCTGCCGGCTCTGTCGGTTGCCGGATAGGGCCGGCCTGCTTGATGCGGCCCAGTTTTGGGCCGGCCGGTCCTCTGGGTTGCTCCTAGGGTTCGGCTGAACCCCCTCCATCTTCCTTCAAGATGCGGCGCTATCCTCCTCCATCCACTGATCTTCCTCGTCGTCTTTGAAGTAATCGTCGACGTCGGAAAGCAAGCCCTCATCCAAATGCTCCATCTTTTCCTTCACCTTCTCCAAAGGTGGCACCTTTTTCGAAGGATTGGGTTTGTGCCGTCGTTTCCACCCTTCCCCATGAGGAGTGAAAGTTGAAAGATGATTTGCATGAGGGCCTCGTCTTGTTTGTCTTGCCTAGCCGTCATCCTCGTTGGAAGTCGTGATCCTCTCGTTGGAAGCCGCGATCCCCTCCACGGAAGCCGTCATCCTAGTTGGAAGCCGTGATCCTCTAGTTGGAAGCCGCGATCCTCTCCACGGAAGCCGTCAACTTTGCAATCGCCTCGCCGTGCTCCGTTAGGGTTTTCTTCACACCATCGATCTCCTTACTAAGCTTATCCTCCACCGCATCAATTCGAACTTTGGCCCATCGTCGACGCCGCCATGGATTGATGCTCTGATACCAAATTGATAGATCTCGAAAGCAAATCTGAAATTTATTGATGAAAATAGGAATAAAAGAGATAACTTGGCTACAATTATAGGGGTAACCACCCTCCCAAGACGTCGGTATAGAGGACGTCTCTACATTTCTTTGAGAAATCACACAATAATCCAAATCAATAGCTAATTAGGGTCGGCCCACAATCCCTTCCCCCAATACAACTTCATTAACTAGAAATTTACCCAAATGCTCCTATAGGAATTAAAATAAATACAAAATGACCCAGAGTTGCGAAAACGCCCTGACCTAAGTGGATGGGCCCGGTCTCGCCTTGGTTCGGTCCGGTTTCCCCTTGGTGCGCCGCCGAGCATATGTGACGAGCCCATCACTCTATTGATATCCTGTTATTTTAGTTGCCGTCAAACCAACTGTTACTGTACTTGGGATTGCACTGCTTTTGGAGGGCCCAACAGGCTTCCAGGTTTTTGCAAGCGCATAAGAAAACTTTGTTAGAGCCTTACGTAGAGGCAATGCTAGTAACTTTGATTCACTTCCCTCGTGTAGTAAGGTCTGGTTAGGCCCATGTTGTTCAGTAACTGTCCATGTCAAGAACCAGCCTTCTCACTTAGAGAGTCTAAGAGGTCTAATTTTTTACAACTTGGTAATTACATTGTATCTTTCTTTTGGGTTACATTTGACTTTAAGTATATTTCTTGTTTTTTGGTTGCCTTTATGAGAAGTCTGTATTAGCATTAATGTAGCATGGACATACACATATTATTATTACGTGGATAAAACACGAGATGCAAGCGAATGTCCATGTAGAGCATACATCAAAACCACATGCATGAGATGGAGACAATAACTTGATTAAATGTGTAGCGAGCGAATGTCCCCCATTGGGATTAGCACATGTTTAATCAGCAGTAACGAGAAAATTCAAAATAAATCTTAATGCTGAATTTCGTAATTTATTATCAAATAAAACTAAATCAAACCAAACTTAAAAAAAATTCTGAAATCCAATCTAATACCCTACTAATTCTTGTCTCTTCCCTCATTTTCACATTTTGTTAGCGGTGTAGGTTCTGGTAACTTAGTATCCCCTTGCGTCAAAGAGACCTACATTTATTTTTAAGTGGCATATAACTCCATTTTTTAAAAAGAAAGCAGGCATGGTGCAGATACACACACTTTTGAATTTTTGAAATATGACACCATTCGTAAGTGTATGATGTATGTTAATCAAATCTCATGAGATTACCATTGCCTAGCTGTAGCGAACACATCCACAAAACTCAATTTGAAGTGTCCATGCTTCCTAGAGCTTCAAAGGGCATGAAATACTAATGTTCTTATTAATGGTTGCAAAACATTACTTGACATTACCATGTTTACATATCATCTGTGAATATAAAGCGGGTTCTTATTTTGTTGCCCAGACCATTGTAGCAAGAAGCTATATCTGTTAATAAAGATTCACTAATTAATAAAGATTCACTGACTCTATCTATTATGTATTCATTTTCAATGTGTGTGTGTGAGATTCTCAGCATCTTTTGATATAAGAAGGTGAATGATTTCATGATAATGTCTTAGTGGAACTGTGTTGCGTTTGGAGCTCTTATTTTATTATACTGGCAAACCACATCCCAATATCTAAACCTTCAATGGGCGAGGAAAGCCAATATTTCACCACCTCATTGAATCACGTGGCTTTAGCTTATTGAAGCATCATGATTTGATAAAATAATGTTGCTAGTAAAAACAGTACTACAATGATATATTAGCGGCTTGAATATTCTAGCTGTCTGTTTTGCTTTCATTGCTATTCAGTCTGTTTGGTGTTGCGTTTTTCAAGGCTCAATTATATGCTTGTGCCATTCACACATTTCAAACTCGAATTTGCTTTTTGACACAGCTATAGTGTCTTTAATGTTTGTTTCTTTCCTTTTTTTTAATTTTACCGTATTCAGTTTTTTTTCCAGATGTTTTGTTTAGACCATTAAAAATTCATTAGCAGAAACATGATCTGAAATACCAATATAGTTCCATTTTGGACATTCCTGAGTCCTACAATAAAATTTTGGATGTGCTGATTCCAACTGCCAACTCATAATCTGACAGCGGTAATATTTATTTTTTCAGATTTTCTGAGTTTTCTTTGTCTGTTTATTGTTTGCTAAAGGTGTCTCTTTTTGTTCTGGCTTTTTTGCTCTTGTCCCCCTAACATGAGTGATTGGGTTTCAACTGAAAGCAAAATACAATTTCTCACCAGATCTAACCATTTCCCTATTTTAGGACTTGAAGTCATGTGAATATATATGTTAATAACTTTTGCATTTATTGGATCTATAAGTGAAAAATAGCACCAGCTGTTGTGTTTCACTCTATCTTCCTGCTGCTTTTTTGGTGGTTGTAATACATGAAATTTTGATCCGATCCAATTTTTGTTGCCTTGACTCCTAGCTGGAATCAATCTGGTGGTTTGATATTATTGGAAACTTGATGGGTCTGTTGTAGCTCAGAACAAAGTCATGTTTGGTGCATTGCTATTTGCTAGTATGCTGATAAACAGAGCCGTTAGGGTTCACAAAAGACCAGTCAAGTTTAGATGATACTGAACAAATTATATAACATTGACCGATGGACGAGATCTAACTTAATCAGAAATTTGTGATAAAATCCATTCCATGATCCAATGTGTTTGTGTTGCACGCTTGCAATCATATACAAATAAAGTTAATTTCTTGAGCTTTACTAGCATTTGCAATTTGTTGCAGATCATTCGCATGCCCTTAGAACACAAAGTAACTTCACTTTTGGATTCCGAGCTTCTGTGATGCCATTACATCAGATGGAAATTCCGTATAAACCCAGCTCCTGCTGTCATTTGCTATTATTTGTTTCTACTGTTTTTTATCATTGCATCGACTATTGAATTCAATGTTGCTGCCATGTTGCTCAAAATGGACATCGAAAAATTTACGGAAAATCCATATGACACATTATTCTGACTCTCATCAAATGTAGGTGTGCACGCAGCGCTCTTGGAAAAGGCCCTATGGTGTGGGACTCCTCGTGGCTGGTTTAGACGAATCTGGAGCTCACCTGTACTACAACTGCCCTAGTGGTAACTACTTCGAATACCAAGCATTTGCTATCGGATCCCGCTCTCAAGCTGCAAAGACCTATCTGGAGCGAAGATTCAAGGGCTTCGCCGACTACCCCCGTGATGAACTAATCAAAGATGCGCTCTTTGCCATCAAGGAGACATTGCAAGGCGAGAAGCTGACGAGCTCCATCTGCACCGTCGCTATCCTTGGAGTCGGAGAACCATTCCATGTGGTCGATCAGAACACCATCCAAGAGTTGATCGACTCGCAGGATATCGGGGAAGAACCAGCTGCGGCAGATGTAGCTCCTGCGTCCGAAGAAGCCGCCGCCGCCGCCGGCGAAGAACAAGGTGGGGCCCAGGAGGGGGAGGCCGCGCCAATGGATATTTGATCTTTCTATGTTGGGTTTGGGGAGGGGGGACTCTGTCGGAGGATTATGTGGTTCTGTGGTGGTTATGAGATTTCTGTTCCTTTTTGCTTAATTATCACTCTTGGCGATATGGACTACACTCAGTTGATACGAACACGGCGGTTCATTTTCAATGAAAAACTCCATGGTCTCCTGATTTGATGAAATTGTTGTCGTCGAAAAATTCCATGCTGATGTTGGGGGATTAACCCCAAAATGTGGAGGATTTGAATGCTGCAATTCAGTGCTCAGGGCATGGTGAAATCTCAGGATTTTTGGATGTTAATGCATACAAACTTCCATCCTATTGCTCGAAATGTTGACATGTTGACAATCTATGTTGTTTGGCTATGACACCATGTAGATTTCAACTTGAACCAAATAGCTATCCACATATGAAGCTTCATGGATAAATTTTATGTCTAGAGATTAAAACAATTGCAACGCTGTTTGCATTTGCAACAGAATGATCTAATAAGCAATTTAACGTAAAAGCAATCTAATACGTCTTCTGCTGATCCAGTCACAGGGTCAAACAGAAGAATTGAATCGTTTCAGTACGAGGGAATGGGAGCCCTTTGGACGAGAGCTGCTTGCACATCCACTGCCAGTTCTCTGGCATCACCTCGCCGCCGTGTGCTCTGATGGCGGATCCTCCGCTGCAAAACCCCACCTTGCAGCATGTGCGAAAAACGTGTGAAACGGGCTTTTTGGGTGTTTTTTACAAATCCAAACCATTGGATGTGATCTGCATATGCTAATACACACACCAAAAATAAAAAATAAATCCCTTCTTATTTGCTCCGGATCGTTATAAGATGTTCTATTGTTTTGATCGCGTTAATTTTGTAATGTCTTGATCAAGGGTCAAATTCCATAGGGTTCACCCATTATTTTTACTGGGTTATTTATGTATGAGGAATATAGAGGTGTGCACCTGTGCTGTCAGCATTTTGGGGCTTCAAAAACAATATTTTTTAATTTTTTTGCACTGTGTTCTACTACTTGTTAGCTACATCCGCTCCAATTTTTAAGGCAATCCAATACTTTTTGAGCCTACATCCATGCATTTCAAAAAGATTGCGCTGACAGTTTCAGAACTTGTGCTATCTTTTTGAAATGCATTGAGGGAGGCACAAAAAGTGTTGGATTGTCTTGAAAATTTGTGGGAATGTAGCCAACAAGCTGTAGAACACGTTGCAATTTTTTTAAAAAAAACAATGTTTTAATGCCCCAAAATGCTGACACATGACAATTTCATGTGCTGTTAGCACACATACATCCTTTATACAAATGAGGATTGTTGGATGTGACATTTGTCCTATGTGGCAATGTCACATCAACCCCCTTTTACCCCTTAGCCCCTTAGCATCCATTTATTTATAATGTTGCCATTTGCAATTTTTTCCCATCTTTGCCCCTCTTGTTTACATGCTTGCCATTGGAATTTTTTCCCTTTTACCGTCGACGATACCGATACACACACCCACACTTCCAGTCCTTTTTGGTTGGACATGTGCACCGCATCCTATTCGTGTGGGGGTTTTTGCGACGTGCACTATGTGCACGGGTTATACAAATGAGGGGTGATTAATGGGCTTTGTCCCATGTGGCGATTCCCCACATGGGGATGCCACATCACCCCCCAAAATCAAAACCGACCCAAAAACCTCACCCCTATTCAAAAGGCCTTTTCCCCCTTTTACCCTCTGACAATACCGACACACCCCCACAGTTCTCACTCCTTTTCGGTTGTGTGTGTGCACCGCATCCTGTTCGTTGGGAAGTTTTTTCTATTCGTCGGGGGTTTTTTTCACTCCGTGCACGGGTTATTCCTAGTATTCCTATAATGTATGTATGTATTAAACCATGAAAAAGAATTTAAAAAATTCAAAAAAAAATTAAAAACGTTTTCACACCATAATTCGCACACGAAGATGACCATACCTATATATCTATATTATAAAACATGGAATTACAATGATGCCATTGTCCTACTAGGACAAAGAGGTTGGTAGAGTGATGGCCAGGATTTGGCCACCTCAGCCTGTAGGCGATTGAGGGCTGAGATGTGGTTTTGTGAGGGCCCCTTGGGGTGTGTGTATGTCTCTGGGTGTGCTATTGGGTGCAAATGAGGGTGCCACCTCACCCCACAACTCCCCTCCCCCACGCCCATTATTTACATGTTTGTCATTATCCCTTCATGAACCCAAAAAACACCACATGCCTATTATTTATATGTTTGCCATTGGTCTTTTTTCTCTTTGACCCCCCCTCCCACCCCACAATAGACCACGTTTTTTACACTTTGACCACTATTTTCCCACCATTACCCTCAGACGATAACCACGCCTATCCACCCACTCCTCTCTTCTTTTTAGTTGTGCACGAGCCTCGCACCTGTGTGTAGATTTTATCTTGGTTCCAAATGCATTATGTGCACATGTTATTTCTAGTATAAATATTCTGAATAATGTATATGTTCTGACGGCGTTGGAAATTTCTTGCGTTGTGAGCATGGTTTTGTAAAATAACTGATTTTTTTGTTTTGTTCTACAATTCATAGAAGATTACCACACCAAAAATCAAGTGAATCCAATGCTGACCCTCGATCTACCAGTTGCAAATTCAACAGTTTCGGAAGAATAGAACTTTTTACAACGAATGGATCGATGGTCAAATACCCCTAGGGTTTACCCATATTGGGCTTTTGGGGTTTAAAGTGCGTTAACAGCTGTTTAAAAAAGAGGGTGGGAGGAGCCATGAGTTGTCAGCACAATAAATTTCCTATGTTTGCACATAACATATATATATGTTTATATATACCTATGTGTATACATATGTATGCATATGTGTGTTTCGAGGTGGTTTTTCACCACTGGTTGAAGGTATGGAAGTCCGAAGGTCGTTGCTATTCAGGAAGGCGAGGATGACCTTCGGGATCATTCGGACGAGCAAACGCCAACGTGTGGATGCTTGGGGCCAAGCGATGGGTCACCGAAGGAAGCTTCGGCCACACGACAGCTCCCGTGATATGCAAAACGAGAAGCTCATCAGGAGGGTTGGATCTGGGTTCTGACCAAATCCCATTCGATGCTTAAGTCAGATCGTGACGAACGTATGCTTTGTGGAATCGATTCCAGCTCAATGGGAGACCATTCACGAGTTCTCAGGCCGAGCTACGGAGGAAGAAATATTGGGTGGAAGTAGATGTTAGGAATTGATATACATGTGTATCAGATATCTAGAATTCGTGCTTCTCCTCCTCATAGCCAGAGCTACTTATACGCAAAGGTAACTTCTCCACCCCCCTCCCTATGGGACGCCCGGGCAGTAAGTGCACTTTATTGTGTTGGACCCGCGGCCGCCGCCCATGATTGGACACGGCCTGGTAAGGGGCATCTATGCCCAGGCGGCAGGACGATGCCATGTTCGGGCGAATCGACAGTTATATCGATATAGATCGCTGGCGTTCCCCGCGGGACGGGGCATCCCTTATGCAGAGCCCATGGGCCGAGGAGAGCAGCCTCCTAGGAATTCGAGCCCACTTCGTGGATATCCCCAAGACGGCCCAAAGCTATGATAATGTGTATATGATATGTGCTGTCCGCACAAAAAATTTCCTGCATTGACAGCACTGAAAATTTCCTGCATTGGCTGCACTAGTCATAAGAAAATGTTTAAAATATTTTTTGTGTTGTTATATGCATTCTAAAAACCCAAAACTCTATAGAAGGTTCCCAAAACTCCAAAATGGTTGAACCATATAGGTATTTGACCCTCAATCCATGCGCTCTTTCAAAATCGTTAAATTTGCAACGGGTCAATCGAAAATCAAATAACGTAGAATTCTCATCCAACCCGAATGGATCAGGATTTTTGCTGAATGGATCAGGGTTTTTGTTGAGCTTTCTCATGTTTCCCTAGGCTGAGAGAGAGTAAGACGGCACCATTCACCACCTGCGTCCGCATTCCATAAAGCACCAATCTTTCAAGCGGATTCACTACATGTCTGGTAAATTTTTTGGCTTGAAACAAATTAAACCACATACCTCACTGCACCATGGTGAGGACCAGAGAATCAATTTTTCAAACAAACCCATTTTGATTTTTTTTTTAAATTCAAACACACACAATAAATAAAGACAGAAAAAGAAAATGACTGTGAGAGAGAGGCTCAACACAACATTTGATTTTATGGGGGATGACAACTTTCAAGCCCCACATTCACATAGTAACTCCTCTTGTTTGTGCAACCATCTGCACAATTGAGTACACTATCACACACGAGATTTATTAGCAAAAATCAGCTCCCCTCTGTGATTGCATGAAATATTTTATTGCCTCAAGCATTCAACAATATAGGAAGCATAAAGATCCCTGCACAAAAAATTGCAGCAGAAAAATTAAAACAGTGAAGCAGCCTAAATTTTCGCAGAACGCTTTATCAACGCTTACATTGAGTATTGTATTGCTTTGATGGCATCTTCGGCAGGGAGGAAGTCATCAACGGCGACCTTTTTGTTCTCATTCTTCTTATCTGTAGTTTGAAGAGTTAAGGAGCCAATACACTTGAGTAGAAGCAATGAAGCAATCCAATGCAAATAGAATTAGAAAGATTCATGTTATATGTTTTCCCTGTTGGTGGATACAGTCTTCAAAGAAACGTCGAATCTCTTGGAGGCGATGAGGAGGAAGCTCTTTGATGTCCGTGTAGTGACGAAACTCTGGGTCATCGGCGCAGACAGCTATTATCTTGTCATCCTTCTCCCCCTGTAAGACAACATATCGTAACATATCTCGAGTCCTAAAATGGTTGTCAGCTAAAATGAAGCCTAACAAACTTTTTAAACCATACTGAAGTAGCCTTTTAGTATAAACTCCTGAATCTATAACTAGAAGTTGTACCTGATCAATCATGGGCATCAACCCAATGGCACGAGCTCGAAGAAAGGAACCAGTCAACACGGGTTCCTGAAAGAGGGAAGAGAGGTGAGGCATGCATTGATCGTCAGAAAACAAGATCATTGTAAACATTTCTTTATATGTACATTAGCATTCTGCAAGGGAGAATACCTGCATTAGTACAACAACATCCATAGGATCGCTGTCTTCACATATGGTGCGTGGAATGAAGCCATAGTTGTGTGGATACACAACGGAAGAGTATAGAACACGATTCACCTAAAAAAATTTGGTCATAGTATGTCAGTTGTGTGATGTTTGTATTAACATACGGTGTAATACTGTTCATATTCATGATACACATTTCTGTTACCGTTTTATCATAAAGAAAAATAACAAGCATATATGGATGAACATAAAGGTTATATTCATATGATACAAATGATCCTACTTAGTCCCACATCGGACAAGAACAAAAGAAATAAAATATTTAAGTATTAGAGGGCATATCCACTTAATACCAATTGGTTTTGGGTTGGATGCTAACTAATAATTAACAATTGGGGTGTGAGCCTAGTCTTAGGGGCCTAGTAAGTGATATGTGTGGTTGTTGGCTTGATAAACCCATATGGGCTGCCCTTGGTTGGTGCACCAACCCAAGGGGGTTGGTGCACCAACCCACTCTCCCTTCATCTGGTATAAAAGGAGGGCAATTGCTTGGTTATTAACATCGAAAATTGGGAATCAAATTGAGCTTCTATTGAAGCATTGTGGAAATTTGTATGAGGTCCTATTGAAAGTTCCATAGGATCATTGAGAGCCATCTTTGAGAGAGCTATTTGTGAGGATTTCTTAGGAGTAGTTGAGTGTATTTTGTATCTCCTAATTGAAATCAAGAGAAGTGTTTCCTTGGTCGTTAAGACGACCTAAATCTTTTGTATGCTTTCTATTTGTTCTTCGTGCTAGATACTTCGACGATCTGATTGCTTCCGCTCGGCGCACAACAATTGGTATCAGAGCTTTGGCGACAAAGATCTAGACGAAGAAGATAAGCAAAGGTGGCGACAACGCTTCTACTTCAATGGCGCAATCTTCAACAACGCGAACTATCGTATCCAATACGAAGTTCGAAATTGAGAAGTTCGATGGACGTATCAACTTCGGCATGTGGAGATGCTTAGTACTTGACATCTTGAACCAACTTGGTCAAGATCAAGTACTAGATGGGATGTCGACTACGACGTTGGACTCGGAGTGGAGGATGATGAACCGGACCGCTTGCGGCACGATCCGGCTCTACTTGACAAAGGAGAAGAAGTACCCTTTCATAAAGGAGACGAACGCGAAAGCGTTATGGGATGCGCTTGGTGAGAAGTACATGAAGAAGAACATTCAGAATCGCCTACACCTAAAGAATAAGCTTTTTGGCCTCAAGATGGAGGAAGGAGTTCCAGTTGAGGAATATCTCGACTACTACAATAAACTCCTCACAGATTTGAGGAACATCAATGCCAAGGTGGAAGATGAGGACAAGGCGACGATTCTCCTCAACTCACTGAATAAAGACTATAAACACAGCGTTTCGATCTTAACCTATGGTAAAGAATCTATCACCTTCAATGAAGTTTCTAACGCTCTTACTAGTAATGAATTTAAAAAGAATGATGATGAGAAGATGAGAGGCCAATGGTCCGAAGCGCTTACCGTGGTTAGAGGTCGGAGCAACGAAAGATGTGGAGGCCGCAAAGGGAACCATATATCCGTGACGAGGGACAATAGTAGAGCTCCGCGCATAGACATCAAGAGGGATCAATGTGCCTTTTGCAAGGAAAGAGGACATTGAGCGAGGGAGTGCCTAAAGGCCAATAAGAAGGATGATACCGCCAACATCGTCAAAAACGAGGAGGTGGATGCGTGGGTCCTAGTTGGTGCGACAGAGGGGGTGATAAAGGGGGGATGTGTGCTTGACCCGGGTTGCTCGTTCCATACGACACCCCACAGAGAGTACTCTACTACTTTCCACGAAGGTAGTAAGCGTAAAATCCTTCTTGGAGACGATGGAGCATGCATGACGGTGGGCATTGGCACGGTCTGCATAAAGATGAGTGGTGGTGTCACACGGGACATATGCAATGTTCATTATGTGCAACACGTGAAGTACAATTTGATATCACTTGGTTCACTTGAAGCCAAGGGTTACAAAGTGACTATGAAGGACGGTGCTTTGAAGGTGACACGAGGAGCAATGATTCTGATGAAAGGGAAGCGTGAAGGCACCCTCTATTACTTAGATGGTACGGTGATGATGAAGACGATGAGAGTTTCAGATGAGTGAGCGACCGACTCAAGCTCGCACGCATCAAAGACAACGTCATTGGATGATCTTCGGAGAGGTGGAGCTAATTGAGGTGATGGTTCAAGTCAGTATGGTGGAGATACCGTATCCCCACAACTTGCACAACGGATGGATCCTACCAAAGTTTGGAGACCAAGATATAAAAGATGTCAACCTGCAAGAAGGGTCTCGTTTGCTTTCTTTGTCAAGTGTGATGAGTCTCTGACCTTATTCGGTGAGATGGAGCACAATGGCGACCTATGTGGACGAAGGAAAGATTGGTATAATGAGATGGAATCAACGACGATTGATGAAGCCAAGCATCGGGTGGAGCTACTTGGCACTAGTGATTGTTCGCTGGATGAGCTTATGAAGGTCGAAATTGGAGTCAAGTTTGAGTATATATCGGACTTGTATGTTAACGATATGAGATGACGTTGGTGGCCCCTTCTAGGGCAATGAGGCTCTTCGAAGCCATATGAGCCTTTCGAGGCAAGATGACGGAAACACGAGATGATTCTCACCGAGTAGGAGCGTTGATGGTCGATTGTGTGACATAGACCTAATATCTCGCCAAGGTGGAGATTTGTGGTTGTTGGCTTGATAAACCCATATGGGCTGCCCTTGGTTGGTGCACCAACCCAAGGGGGTTGGTGCACCAACCCAATGGGGGTTGGTGCACCAACCCCCTCTCCCTTCATCAAGTATAAAAGGAGGTCAAGTGCTTGGTTATTAGCATTGAAAATTGTGAATCAAATTGAGCTTCTATTGAAGCATTGTGGAAAATTGTCTGAGGTCCTATTGGAAGTTCTATAGGATCATTGAGAGCCATCTTTGAGAGAGCCATTTGTGAGGATTTCTTAGGAGTAGTTGAGTGTCTTTTGTATCTCCTAATTGAAATCAAGAGAAGTGTTTCCTTGGTCGTTAAGGCGACCTAAATCTTTTGTATGCTCTCTATTTGTTCTTCATGCTAGATACTTTGACGATCTGATTGCTTCCGCTCGGCGCACAACAATAGGTCCTTAGCAAGACTAGTGTTAGGAGCTTAGTATGTGTTGGTCTCTAATAAATGGTATTAGTGCAAAGCCTCATGTTCCGAGCCCACGTTGCGAAAGGGGCGAACTGGGGGCGAACGGGTAAAAAGCCAGAGTGCGCCACTTAGAATGGGCACCCCAGAGTGGGTCGTCGTGGACGACGGTTGTCGGAAGTGTGGTTGTATGTTACGATCCTACTTAGTTCCACATCGGACAAGAACAAAAGAAATAAAATGTTTAAATATTAGAAGACATCTCCGCATAATACCAATTGGTTTTGGGTTGGATGCTAACTAATACTTAACAATTGGGGTGTGAGCGTTGATCGCGCCCCGGCGTACACGTCCCGAGGCGACGGTTGTAGTTTTACCGCAAGCGCACGGTATAGCGGCGAGCGGGTATCGAACACAGGGAGGACGAATGACCGTGCTTGCTCCTAATCAACCTGGCTATTTAGAGGGATAATTGCCTTGGGCGATCCTGTCACAATCGTCAGACAAAAGTGCGAAATATCAAATCAAATAGAGAACGCCTAGGGAATGGGGAATCCCCACTACTCACCGTATTTCACAATTGTGGTTCGCCGGTATCGAAATCGCTAGGATGAGAATTTGGATGAACTAGTTGCAACTAAATGTGAAACCAAGCTCACGCTCTCGCGCTGTTGCCGGTCTATAGCTATCCTAGGTTTGGGTCCAATCTCTTGCAAACCCTAGCCTAGGGAAGCTAGCATTGGGATCAACATCATCGTCCAATTGCGCACCGAGTCCAATCTCTTGCAAACTCGGTCCACAATCTAAATTAGGATAGTTCCTACCCGTCCAATCTCTTGCAAACGGGTATCGGCGCGGAATTGCAACCGGAGATCCTAGCATCGGTCCAATTTCTTGCAAACCGATACTTCGAAAATCCGACTCCAACCCAATTCGGATTTCTAGGGCTTCCTATCGAATTGGGATCCAATCTCTTGCAAATCCCAATTGATGTGAATACCTAGCTATCCGTAGTAATTCGATCCCAATCTAATCCCTAATAACAATCCTAGCTCAATTTCTACCGGTTCAACACAAATACGAAATTGGGCTTGTAGGGTTCATCCCCACGCCCCAAGACGTGGAGACTACTCACTAATCATAGCAATAGCACAATAATTGGCAAAGAAATAGACAATGGAATTCATCACAACAATGATATAAACAATAAAAAATAGAGTTTTTGTGGAAGAGAAGTGCAAACCAATGTAGATCTTCAATCAACCCAACAAAAATCCAAGTTTTTCCCTTCACCAATCACAATTAATAAAGCTAAAAAGTAGACTCAAAAAGCTGCAAAAAATCTGAGAGGAGGCTCTCAAAACTAGGGTAAAAACAGAGCTTAAATAGCCCCAAAAATCGTCTAAAAATCCTGACCAAAACGCCCCTGCACAGCCTGTTTTCCGCAAATTTCGCTACAGGCAGCGCATCGCACTCGGCCGAGTGACAAAAGTCGCTCGGCCGAGTGAAAACCCTGTCAATTTCCAGTAAGTCGTGGGCTTCAGGGGTCTTCAGTTCGGGGGCGGCTCGGCCGAGTGAGTTGTCGTCACTCGGCCGATGGCTTCACTTCACTCGGGCGGACGGGATTTGTCACTCGGCCGAGTGGGTCTTCTGAAGCTCAGAGGCCGAAAAACAGTAACTTCGGTCTTTTTGAGAGCCTTCGTCTGGGCGCCACTCGGGCGGACGTGGTATCGTCACTCGGCCGAGTGGGTCTTCTGTGCTCGGCCGAGTGCACAGGTAACTCGTGTCTGAATTGGTCGGCCGAGCAGTGTCTCGCTGGTCGGCCGAGTGGCTCCTCCACTCGGCCGAGTGGGACACAAAAAATGCCCAAACTGGTCGTTTTGGCCTCCTCGTCGCTCCGGCGACGTCCATTCTTCTTCCGCTCCTCTCCAACAGCAAAATACCCCTCGGGGAGGTCGTCGGTGGCCGTCTAGATTACAAGCATCTCGAGATCACTCCTAATTGCGCCAAATCACCTGAAATGCGACAAAAACAACAAATCGTGAAAAGCATCGCAATATCGTCGATATATCGTGAAAAACATGATTTGGGCGATCAAAATGGCATGCAAACATGCGGGAAAAGGGTGTAAAATAAGGAGTGATCAAAATCCCCCAAGCTTGCCTCTTACTCGTCCTCGAGGAAGATAAGTAAAAAGCGAACCCGGTGGATTCGGAAAACGAAAACGGCGAAAAACGAAAAAAAATGAAAAACGAAGAAGAATGAAAACCAAACGAAAATAAAGGAAGAAAGAAAGAAGAGGTAGGATGCTAGATCATTTTCTCAGGACGTGGGTTTCACTTACTCTTATGGCATGCACCGAGTGAGAAATACATGTCAAAGAATCTCATTTTGATATCATAGTAGAATAGTGCAAGTAGAAAATAGAAAACCCACGAACAACGGTATAATCATGAGAAACGGAATGATTTTAAAATTAACATCGCCTGAATCATCTAAAGCGGTATACAAGTCTCAGATCACACACTTTTCAATTGAACGCTTTCTATCTGGAGTATAAGAGTATCACATCATAGAATAGAGAGAATAGAAAAGTATGGGTTTCATGAAATGAATGCTAGGCTTAGATTTCTGGATTTCGTAAAGCTAGAAACAATCTCACCGAGTATAGAATATCACTTAGCCTAGGTTGTCGTGCTATGTCAAGTAGTCGCTCTCTCACACATCAATGGATCTCCTCCCCCAAGCTTATCTATAAGCGTGGTGGCACAAAAATATTTACATCCCCATTTTTATAAAGCTCCAAAGGCAAAGAAGAGAAAGAAGAAAGAAAGAAAATAAGCGAGATGGGATCTTTTATTGAGGATTTTTTTTTCTCTTTTTTTTCTTTTTTTTTTAATATCATATATACAATGATCCCAATTCAAAGAGAGATAATGATATACGAGAATGTTCTTCTCTCTTTTATTATATATATTTTTTTCTTTTTTTTTTGGAATAAGAGATTTGGAGCTAGGAATTAATAACGGGGGAAATGCCATAAAATAGAATCACTAAGGGGAGATTCACCAATGATTTTAAAAGTAGAGAAATGTTGTTCAAGATTTGTGGAGAAAGAAATAAATATAACTCTCGGCTCACTCTATAAGACATGCACGACAACTTCAGCAGGGTGATCTAATCTACTCAGTTTCGATCGCAAAAAAGCTAACTAATCCAGATATATCATAGCTAACAATCATTCAATCATCCGGAAGTGAAGTGTACAATTCATGCATATAGAAGTGATAAAGGAAAAGAAGTCAGTACTCCAGATATAGGCATTCAATGCGTGAATCTTGGTGTGTTTTCTGTGATAGCATACATATGAATATTCAGGCTCAGCTAATAATAAAATTTCATCCATTTTCATGAGGAAAAAGTGTGGGCTCCTATTTCTAAATGCAAGCGAGTCATAGCATATGATATCATAAATGAAATCTAAGACACGACAAATATAGCATGCATATAGAATAAGCTAACTCCACGTAGACATCATCACAGAAAATTCATCTCTAGCATGAGATGAAAAATAAGGAAGAAGTAAAGATAAAAGGAAAATAGAACCATGCAATGCGGCACACAGGTAAGTAAGGAAAACGTGATGCATGGCGAAACAAAAGGAAAATAACGAAAAATGAGTGCAAAAGTGAAAAGCGGTGTGAAAAACTGAAAATAAAGGTGGCAAATCGAAAAAAGAACGTGAAAGCTCACTCCCCCAAGCTAAACGGCACAGTGTCCTCAATGTGCAAAGTGTGGCACATAGAGAGACAAGCAATGTGAGGGGCAAGTGAGGAAGGATGCATGATGGGAAGAAAAAATATAAAAAAGGAAAAGTAAGAAATGAAAATATGATGCGGAAATGATGCATGCACAGCTAGGAGTGATACGAAAATAAATACGGCACCCAGAACTCTCCCTCTCTCCCAAAAAAGATATATATAGATGTGATCAAAAATGAGAATCCCAAGTAGATATGATATGATATGCGCAAATAGATATGATCAGAAATATAATCCCAAAATAAGTGAGGGGAGGGGGGTGGACAAAAGTGCATCAGGACCCAGCAGAGACGGGCAGCACAACGACAGGAATGGATCAAGGCATCAAGAGTGCCTAAGAAGGCGGTGCCGCGCCGTCTCCGTCCTGAGGCGGAGGTGGTGGTGGTGGTGTAGGCTGCTGAGCTGGGGTGGGCGTGGGAGTGGAAGCAGGTCGAGCGTGTGTGGGTGTGTGTGTGGGAACCTGCGGGGTGGGTGGGGGTACGCGCGGGAGACGCTCTAAGATCTGCGTCAGGCAGTAGTGGATCTGAGGGATCAGGTCAAAGCGTCCAGACAGCGTAGAGACGGTGGAGGACAGGCTCCGAAGGTCTCCTCTAAGACCACTCACCGCCACCTCAAGAGCACGTATGCTCTGCAGTACGGTGTCGGGCGGGGGTGGTGCAGAGGGACGCACCGGTCTAGGCTGTGCAGGGCGAGGCTGGCGTACGCGTGTGGAGTATGTAACGGGCTCAGCAGGGAATGGGACAAAAGGGGCCGCGCCTGGAAAAGTGGGCCTGGCCTCGGTGTGAGGCCGGGACGCCGGCTGGCGAGGAGTGGAGGCAGCGGCAGCAAAGGAGGCGTGCAAAAGAGGTAACGAGGTGGCCAGAGAGGTCTGTGGCACAGACGTGTGGACAGACGCCACGACGCTCTCGGAGAATAAGGCGGCGGTGGAGACAGAGGAATCTCCCGCTGGGGCAGAAGTGTGCGGTCCAAAAGGTGTAACCCCAGCGGAGATCATGCTAACCATGGTCTCCACGACCGAAGTGAACGAGGGCTCTCCGCACTCGACTATGGTCGGCGGGCGCTCGGGGAGTGCGGAGCAAAGGGGCTCCACGGACAGAGGGCCTGAGGTGGCAGAGGGAGTGGTGGGGACAGCCTCGGAAGTGGTGACAGTGGTGGAAGTGGGCTCAGCAAAAGTACTCTCGACACAGGCAGAGGTAGGGACAGAAGTGTGAAGAGCAGTGGAACTGTCAGGAACAGGCTGAGAGGACACAGGGTCGACGGGGTGGGCAGCAGGCTCGGCAGGGTGCGCAGCAGGGTCTGCGGGAGCAGCCTGGGCAGCGTGGGCAGCGGGGCCCTGCTCGGCCTCCTCGGCCTCGAGCACGTAGGCGGCGGGGATGAGGACATCCATCGCCGGAAGCCAGTCAACGTGGGCTGGTGCAATCAGAGTCCGAGCAGGGCTCGGGAGAATCATGTAATCGGCCCCATAGGGGCCGTGCAACCAGACCCAGTGACGCTCGCCGTGCGGACGCAGCATCTTCATCCGGGCCATAACGTCTATCGACAAGGAAGTGGGGCCCGGAACGCGTCGCAGGTCGTCGGGGAAATCCTCGCCGGTCATAAGAGCCAGCAGGGTAATCAGGCCGCCGCAGCATATCGGTGAGCGAGCGCCCACCGATACAATGATGCGGTCTAAGTACCATGCCGCGATATCGATCACGACGGCGGGGACAAGCTCGTCTCCATCCCTAGATAGAGCTCTGGGACGTGTCATCGCATAGAGCATGTAAAGCTCTGGCGTAGACATCGTGCCAGGCTCATATCTGGCCAAAAAGGTAGTCGCCATGAGGCGCTGGGCAATGCGTAGGCAGGGATGTACGATGGCCGAGGCCTTGGCCCTACTAGGGTCAAAGGCGGCGTGGAGACCCGTGATACGTGCCCAGAAGGCACCGGCGTCGAAAGAGGGTGGAGGGATATGTGTGGGGCCATAACCGCGATCGGCTCCGGGGACTGCGGGCCAAGAGAAAAATGCTCTCATCATATCGAGAGTGACCTGGCACTCTCGATCCATGAACCGGAATGAGCATCCCTCATCGGTCCGGGCGATAGAACTCAAAACCTCAAGTGTCGGACGGGTAAAAGTATCCGCCGACACCTGGAAAAAATCTCGCCAGCCCACGTTGTCGTACAACGTGAGCATCCCCTCAAGTACCCCCAGGCGTCCTAGGTCAGCGAGGTGTGCGAACCTGGAGGGTACGATCGAGCGCTGGGAGATACGCTCGAAGACGGCGCGGTGTGCGTCGTCTCGGAACGTAATCCCGAGCGGCCCGACCAGTGGAGCCGGTGGTGGTGGCTGTGGATCGGCGGGGAGAGGCTGTGCGGGCTGTGGGTGCGCTGCAGGCTGTGCGGGGTGTGCGGGGCCTGCAGGCGGTGCGGGGTGTGCGGGGGACGGTGGAGGAGAGTCCTCCAACTCGTGGGAGGGGCCGGCATCATCCGACCGCTTCCGCTTGGCGGAAGCTCTCTTCGACCGCGGCCGTGTCCGGGGCGGCATATCTGCCCCGAGCGCGCGCCGAAAAAGTGAAAAGTGCGGCGTGTGCACAAGAGTGGAAAGAGTTTACCCAAACACGCCGCGAGTGCTAAGTAGTGGAAGCGTGCGAAGTCCGCGCCTCCACGAAGTCCTGAGCAGCCCGTAGAAACTCCCCTGAGCTCCCCTAAGCTCCAAAAAGCAACCTGCGCATGGAAAAGCGATATCAGCGAGTAATAATCAAAATGTATGGAGCAATAGAGGTATAACAGATAGATATAGGAATTGATTTGGGTTAGGGGGGCGTTTAGCACATGGATCCTCAAAATATACACGAGGAGAGGAGAAAACGGTGAAAATAAGCGAACCGGAGGTGATCGGAGGCGGGGCGGCCGGCGGCGACTCGGGCGGAGTCCGGCGACGGGCGGCCGGCGACGGCAGGCCGAGCGGCGGCGCGCGCGGGCGAGTGGGCGAGCGGCGAGGCGAGATCGGGCGAGGGAGCTGAGGGGGCGCGGGCGAAGGGGTTTTTTTTTGTTTTCGAAAACCGTGCCCCCCCTCGGTTTTATATAAAAAAGTTACGACTCGGCCGAGTGACTTTACTCACTCGGCCGAGCGAGGCAATTAAAAATTTCTCCCCGATGTCGCTTCGGCCGAGTGGCTTTGCCAGCCTCGGCCGAGTGGAGTAAGTCCATTCGGCCGAGTGACTCAAGCTACTCGGCATGACTCGCCCTAGGAGGGTATCCGTTTTACTCGGCCGAGTGAATATATGTACTCGGCCGAGTAGCAGTTCTTATGAAATGAGGAAAATAGACAGAGAGTTGGGTACAGCAGACTTCCCTCGTTCGTGAGCGGCTCGGCCGGACGAACTTCTTGACTCGGCCGAGTGACTAGTATACTCGGCCGAGTGAGCCTTAATTTCTGCTGTTTATCTTCGTTTGGACTCTAAACTCCGTCTTTCTTCCTCCAGTCGATTTCATGCTCCTCCTAAGCGTCGAACGCCTTCTTGGGGCGCTCCTCATCGTCTCGTTCATCCTCCTCATGATGATCTACCTATCTTCTCTCCTGTCAAGAAAAATAGGACACGTTATCACAAAATTTTTGGTCGGGTGACTCAAAATACTAAAAATTTCTAAAACGAAAAATAAAGAAAAACGAATGAAAATAAAGCAAAAACCGTCGGGTTGCCTCCCGACAAGCGCTCGTTTTAGGTCGTGAGCTCGACCCCCTATAATTTTCAATCAATGCGGGATGTTTGGTGCACATGAGATGCACCCGTCAAACTTTCCGGGGAGCGCGCTTGGATTCGGACGTGGCGGCGTAGCGGTCTCCCTCGGAGGTCTCCTATCTCGAATAGTGTTGGGGGGAGGCTCCCCCAAGCTAGCATTTGCCCCGGTCAACGGCTTAGCCGGCGATGCCGATTTCCGTACCGGCGGAGCTTTCTTTGGAGACTTTGATTTCGAGAGCTTGCAGAGCTCTCGAATCCTTGCGACATCAGCGTCGCCTTCGTCTTCGTCAGCGGAGAAGTCTGGGGAATCATCATTATTGTCCTCATGGCCTAAATCCGGGCTTTCATCCAATTCTTCATCAAAAAGGGCACCAATTGAGTGAGGAATCGCCTCCTCTATCACCTCATCAAGGAGGTCCGAGAGATCATGCGACCGCTCTTTAAGCAAATATACTCTATTGATTTCGCCCGTAGGGATCCCCTCGGAATAGTGTTTTAGCCTTTGCCCATTTACTTTGAATGTGGTGCCTTCCTTGCTTTCCAACTCGAAAGCTCCTCCCGGTTGTATGTGCTTGATGGTGAAAGGTCCCGACCAACGTGACCTCAACTTACCGGGAAATAGTCGGAGTCGGGAGTTGTAGAGCAAGACCTTGTCTCCCACCTTGAAGTCCGTGACAGTTATGCGGGCATCGTGGAAAATCTTGGTCCTTTCCTTGTAAATCCTCGAGCTCTCATAGGCGTCTCTCCTTATTTCATCAAGTTCGTTGATGTCCAAGAGTCGCCTCACCGCCGCACTCTTATAATCGTAGTTAAAAGTCTTAATGGCCCAATATGCACGGTGTTCCAACTCTACCGGCAAGTGGCAAGCCTTCCCGTAAACTAGGCGGAACGGTGTGGTACCGATGGGGGTGCGAAAAGCCGTACGATAGGCCCATAGAGCATCGTTTAGCTTCATTGACCAATCCTTTCTAGACCGATCTACGGTTTTCTCGAGAATTTGCTTGATTTCTCTATTTGAGACTTCTACTTGGCCGCTTGTCTGGGGGTGATAAGCCATTCCAACCCTATGATTTACCCCGTACTTTTTTAGCATTGCTTCAAACTTGTTCTCTATGAAGTGGCTTCCCCCGTCGCTTATCAAGGTACGCGGCACTCCAAAGCGCGGAAAGATATTTTGCTTGAAGAATTTGGAGACGACCCTCGCATCATTAGTAGGGGTGGCAATAGCTTCCACCCATTTGGAGACATAGTCAACGGCCAATAGGATGTACTTGTTGCCATTGCTCGACGGAAAAGGCCCCATGAAGTCTACTCCCCAACAATCAAAAAGCTCAATCTCCTGGATGGGTCTCATCGGCATCTCATTGCGCTTGGAGATATTCCCGGTCCGTTGACATCTATCGCAACCCTTCACAAAAGTGTGAGTGTCTTTAAACATTGTGGGCCAGAAGAATCCGCTCTGCAAGATCTTAGCGGTAGTTTTAGAGGCGGCATGATGTCCCCCGCATGGTAGACCGTGGCAATGCAAAATGATAGACGTTGCCTCCTCCTTAGGAATACACCTACGAATGACATTATCTTTGCATATCTTGAAAAGGTAAGGATCTTCCCAAAAATAGCTACGGACCTCATGCATAAATCTCCTCTTTTGTTGCGTGGACATCCCATGCGGTTTGATTCCGCACGCCAAGTAGTTGACGAAGTCCGCATACCAAGGTACTTCCTCGGCCCTTACCGCATATAGCCTCTCATCAACGAATGTGTCGTCAATAGGTAAGCTCTCATCCTCCTTATCGCGAATGAGCCTGGATAAATGATCTGCCACGACATTGTCTGTACCCTTCTTATCTCTGATCTCTAGGTCGAATTCTTGCAACAAGAGTATCCACCTAATCAACCGGGGTTTGGCCTCCTTCTTGTTTAAAAGATACTTCAATGCTGCATGGTCGGTGTGGACAATCACCTTGGAACCGAGGAGGTAGGAGCGAAACTTCTCTATGGAATAGACGACCGCTAGAAGCTCCTTTTCGGTAGTTGTGTAGTTTTTCTGCGCGTCATCCAATGTCTTGCTTGCGTAGTATATCGCATGAAGCTTCCTATCTTTCCTTTGTCCCAATACCGCTCCAATGGCTTGGTCGCTAGCATCGCACATTAGCTCGAAAGGGAGGCTCCAATCCGGCGGTTGGATGATGGGCGCTGAGACTAGCGCTTCCTTCAAGGTGTTGAAAGCTTGCAAGCATTCTCCTGAAAAGTCAAAAGGAACATCTTTAGCGAGTAAGGAAGTAAGTGGTCGGGCAATCGAGGCGAAATCCTTAATGAAGCGGCGGTAAAACCCCGCGTGGCCAAGGAAGCCTCTAATGCCCTTGACATTAATAGGAGGAGGAAGTTTTTCGATTACCTCAATCTTAGCTTTATCAACCTCGATTCCTCTTGAGGAAACAAGGTGTCCGAGAACTATACCTTCCGTGACCATGAAGTGGCACTTCTCCCAATTGAGAGTGAGATTGTTTTGTTGGCATCTTTTTAGGACTTTAGTGAGATTTTCCAAGCAAGAGTCAAACTCACTTCCATAAACCGAGAAATCATCCATAAAAACTTCCATAATATTTTCAATATAATCGGAAAATATGGATGTCATACATCTTTGAAACGTGGCGGGAGCATTACAAAGGCCGAACGGCATCCTACGGTATGCGTAGGTGCCATAGGGACAAGTGAAAGTTGTCTTTTCTTGGTCATCTTCGTGCAAAGGGATTTGGAAGAAACCCGAATACCCGTCTAGATAGCAAAAGTATTTATGGTTCGCGAGGCGTTCAAGCATTTGATCGATGAATGGCAATGGGTAATGATCCTTTCGGGTAGCTTTATTGAGTCTCCTATAGTCAATGCACATTCGCCATCCCGTGACAGTGCGCGTGGATATTGGCTCACCTTTGTCATTTTTTATGACAGTCATCCCTCCTTTCTTGGGGACAACGTGGACGGGGCTAACCCATCTACTGTCAGAGATAGGATAAATTATACCGGCTTCAAGCAATTTTAAGATTTCCTTTTTAACCACCTCCTTCATGTTCGGGTTCAACCGCCTTTGAGGCTCTATGGAGGTGGCTTCGGTATCCTCCAAATGGATCCGATGCGTGCAAAGCCTAGGGCTTATTCCCTTTAGATCGGAAATAGTGTATCCCAAGACACCTTTGTGGCTCCTAAGGACGTCTAGGAGTTTTTCAAGTTGATCTTGTGTGAGGTGGGAATTTACTATCACCGGAAAAGTCAATTTATTACCCAAAAAGGCATACCTTAGATTCGGCGGTAATTGTTTAAGCTCTACCTGAGGTGGCGCTGCTTCTTCCACCTTTTCAGCTCTCATGAATTCGGCTTCTTCCTTGTCATCCGGGTTTAGCTCATTTTCAGATGGCATGCTTTCATGTGACAAGTCGGACTCGCTGCTTAGTGAGGATGAGGCATCGAAGTAGGCGCCCTCTGATTCAGTGCTAGCATCGCCAAAACCTTCGCTCTGCTCCAGTTCGTACCTGGAATCAAGAAACACATCAGACGATTCATAAAAACAAGAGTGAGCGTCATAAAGTGTAACATCCTGAATGTCGGTTTGCTCGAAGGGTTCTTCGGGAGCATAGTGCTCTTCGACATTTGCTCTATTGTCTTCGAAATGCAATTTGTCGTCGACCACGTCAACTCTGACATTGCCTCCGATGGTCCCTTCCGGGGAGATTTGGTCCATCACAAAGCTAGCAAATAGTTGTTCGTCGGGGTCCGTGATATTGATAGCAAATGCTCCGGTAGTGTGGACCTCGTCGACAAGCTCCTTAAGGAGGCCTGTAAAGGTGTCATAGTCTTCCCGACTGAGTTCCATTGTTGGCGTTGCATCCCCCATTCTCCCTGTTAAGATCTTATGCAAAATGCGGGGAGAATGTGCAAATAGGGCTACGAATGAAGTTAGGATAAGATGGAGAGGGAAGTAAAGGAAGAAAGTAAGAAGAAATAACCGGGTGGTCGGTGCTGAGCACCGACTAAATACTCTCCCCGGCAACGGCGCCAAAAACTTGATCGCGCCCCGGCGTACACGTCCCGAGGCGACGGTTGTAGTTTTACCGCAAGCGCACGGTATAGCGGCGAGCGGGTATCGAACACAGGGAGGACGAATGACCGTGCTTGCTCCTAATCAACCTGGCTATTTAGAGGGATAATTGCCTTGGGCGATCCTGTCACAATCGTCAGACAAAAGTGCGAAATATCAAATCAAATAGAGAACGCCTAGGGAATGGGGAATCCCCACTACTCACCGTATTTCACAATTGTGGTTCGCCGGTATCGAAATCGCTAGGATGAGAATTTGGATGAACTAGTTGCAACTAAATGTGAAACCAAGCTCACGCTCTCGCGCTGTTGCCGGTCTATAGCTATCCTAGGTTTGGGTCCAATCTCTTGCAAACCCTAGCCTAGGGAAGCTAGCATTGGGATCAACATCATCGTCCAATTGCGCACCGAGTCCAATCTCTTGCAAACTCGGTCCACAATCTAAATTAGGATAGTTCCTACCCGTCCAATCTCTTGCAAACGGGTATCGGCGCGGAATTGCAACCGGAGATCCTAGCATCGGTCCAATTTCTTGCAAACCGATACTTCGAAAATCCGACTCCAACCCAATTCGGATTTCTAGGGCTTCCTATCGAATTGGGATCCAATCTCTTGCAAATCCCAATTGATGTGAATACCTAGCTATCCGTAGTAATTCGATCCCAATCTAATCCCTAATAACAATCCTAGCTCAATTTCTACCGGTTCAACACAAATACGAAATTGGGCTTGTAGGGTTCATCCCCACGCCCCAAGACGTGGAGACTACTCACTAATCATAGCAATAGCACAATAATTGGCAAAGAAATAGACAATGGAATTCATCACAACAATGATATAAACAATAAAAAATAGAGTTTTTGTGGAAGAGAAGTGCAAACCAATGTAGATCTTCAATCAACCCAACAAAAATCCAAGTTTTTCCCTTCACCAATCACAATTAATAAAGCTAAAAAGTAGACTCAAAAAGCTGCAAAAAATCTGAGAGGAGGCTCTCAAAACTAGGGTAAAAACAGAGCTTAAATAGCCCCAAAAATCGTCTAAAAATCCTGACCAAAACGCCCCTGCACAGCCTGTTTTCCGCAAATTTCGCTACAGGCAGCGCATCGCACTCGGCCGAGTGACAAAAGTCGCTCGGCCGAGTGAAAACCCTGTCAATTTCCAGTAAGTCGTGGGCTTCAGGGGTCTTCAGTTCGGGGGCGGCTCGGCCGAGTGAGTTGTCGTCACTCGGCCGATGGCTTCACTTCACTCGGGCGGACGGGATTTGCCACTCGGCCGAGTGGGTCTTCTGAAGCTCAGAGGCCGAAAAACAGTAACTTCGGTCTTTTTGAGAGCCTTCGTCTGGGCGCCACTCGGGCGGACGTGGTATCGTCACTCGGCCGAGTGGGTCTTCTGTGCTCGGCCGAGTGCACAGGTAACTCGTGTCTGAATTGGTCGGCCGAGCAGTGTCTCGCTGGTCGGCCGAGTGGCTCCTCCACTCGGCCGAGTGGGACACAAAAAATGCCCAAACTGGTCGTTTTGGCCTCCTCGTCGCTCCGGCGACGTCCATTCTTCTTCCGCTCCTCTCCAACAGCAAAATACCCCTCGGGGAGGTCGTCGGTGGCCGTCTAGATTACACGCATCTCGAGATCACTCCTAATCGCGCCAAATCACCTGAAATGCGACAAAAACAACAAATCGTGAAAAGCATCGCAATATCGTCGATATATCGTGAAAAACATGATTTGGGCGATCAAAATGGCATGCAAACATGCGGGAAAAGGGTGTAAAATAAGGAGTGATCAAGCGTAGTGTTAGTGGCATAGTATAGGCTATACTAGGTTCTTAGCAAGACTAGTGTTAAGAGGCCTAGTATGGGCTGGATCTCTAACAACATGCTAGATAGCGGATGATTTCCCAGCCAGTAGAATTATATATGTGGTATTTAAATAATTCATTAATTGGTTTAATGTTCCTGTATATACCAATTACATAAATACCAAAAGCTGGCATTTCCATCGATCCACATGAGAGTGAAATTATTATGTAATTTAGCGTAGTATATCAGATTATAGAACAGTCTTTGTAAATTAATATAGTGCTCTAACCTTGATAAGACCGCTTGGCTTGTCCAGCTCATATTTAACCTTGCTACCCTTGGTTATTTCAATAACCTGCACCAATCAACAACTTGAGCATAAACTTGAGCATATATTATCACGTGAACTTAGAAACAATGAATATTTTGGTTAAACCTAACCCATTTATTTTAGGAAGAATCATAGGTTTTGAATTTTCAATCGTTTGGGATATGAACGATTCATTCCTTTTGAAGTTCAAGATTATGACTCGGTCTCTACTAATACCAATAAAAAGAGGGGAAAAGAGAATTTGGGGAAAAGAAAATTTTCAAACGCACATGTACATAAAGCAAACCGATAAGACCGAGCTTTCTCCCTCATCAAAAATTATACAAAGGTGTAGTAGTCACACAATATAGGCAAATTGACCACCAACCGTTTATTTTCCTCATTTAACATTCCTCCCCACATCCCTCGCTGAGACCGACAAAGCTTCACGGTAATAGAAGCAGCAACTTAGATTACCTAATTGAACCAAATGTTGATAATATCAAATTTTCAAGATCAAAGTAGAAACATTTTAGGTGATTGTGTCAATTCTTCTTTAAAAAGATATGGGCAAGGGAAACTGTTTCAAAAAGAATAAAATCAAAGTTCAAGGATGGAAGGAATTGCGCACGAATATAAACTATCTCAAGCGAATTTAAACGAAAGAAAAACTCTCAAAAAAGGCCAAGTTTAGTTCAAGTGTACCATAGAGGAATATATGCATGCAAGGACTGAACAAAAAGCTTGCTTCATTTAGAAACTTACACAATTGAAGACTGCTGGAGCACCAGGTCCTATAATGAAGAATTCAGCATTAGCAAACCTTTTTCAACAACTGGTCAACCAACAACATGGAACAAAATATATTGAACAATGTACAACTCAGAACCGAGTATATTCTAATAAAATTGGCTTTAAAAGGATAAAAGCAAGCATCATTAAAAGAGCTAAACAAGAAAGATTTTGCCAATCGATATTCAAATTGTACCTATTTCTAGATCATGCCATGGATGAGCAGCAACAGACTTCCGTGACATGGAAGAAAGGATTCGCTCATTGAGCTTAACACGAGGAAAACTTGAGCAGCTCATGTTGAGCTGCAGAAATCAAAACCTAACAAGTAAGAATATAGCCGGTAAATCATGCAACAATAGTAGTAAACTGATCTTTCTATACTACATCAGTTTCGATAGTCAATTATGTACTTTAATGCAGATTCATGAATACAGTCAACGCATGTGATATCTTTTCATGTCATTTGCTGTGAAACCCTTTACCATTAAGAAAAAAAAATAGAGGTGATGACAATTCAAAAAAAGATGCATTATGGGGAAAGAGGGGGCTAAACATTTTAACTCTCTTAGCCAAACTTCCGTCAAATTAGAAGATCTGATTAGATGGTGTACATCTGATATGCAAAAACTTTTGAGTAAAATAAGGCATATCATAGCATGCTGATAAAGCCTTAAATAATGTGGATGGTTCAACTATTGAAGTTAAGTTGGCATCCTTGTTGAACTAATGAAAATATGACATGTTCAATACCCTAGAGTAATTCCATTGCTATAATGTTAACTGTTAAGAGAGTAATAGCATACAGTAATATGATCAACAAAATGTTAAAACACTTTCATGCATGAGAAGAAACCAAGTATAAGAAACACAACCTTTTGAGGAATGTACTAGAATGAGAGTAAAAATTGATACCATGAGAAATGCAGAACGTGATGATCCTTATCATTTTTAGTTAAGTTGGATATATTGATTGGGAAAGGTGATATCTCTAGTAGACTTTGAGAAGTGTGGATGAAGTGGAGAGGTGCTTCAATGCTACTATTTGACCACCAATTTAACCCCATTTATCCAGCCAAATTCTTATGTGTACCTACCTTTTTATTGCATGTCTACCAACTTGAATCCCAGTTGTCCAATGAATCTGTTTATCAGCATCTTATCATGGGCGAATCCCATGTCAACATACATGCAATCATTTACTCCTCCCACTCAAAGTGGAAGCTATGATCAATTCCAGAAATATTGTGTTACGATCCCATTAGTCCCACATTAGGGGTGAAAAAAGAAAAGGAAAAGTTTAAGTATTAGAGAGCCCATCCACCTAACACCAATTGGTTTTGGGTTGGATGCTAGCTAATACTTAACAATTGGGGTGTGAGCCCAGTGTTATGGGTCTAGTATGAGATGAGTTCTTGCAAGGCTGATGCCTAGTATGTGATGTGTCTCTAACAAATGGGCCAATGTTAAAGGCCTAGTGTGAAATGTGTCTCTAACAAATGGTATCAGAGCAAGCCACATGCAAAGACACACGTTGCAGAGGGGTTGACCTGGGAAAGGAACGACCTAAGAGGGGACGACCTGGTAAAGGCCAGAGTGGGCCACTTAGAGTGGGCAACCCAGAGTGGGTCGCCGTTTACGGTGGTTGTTAGAAGCAGAAGGGGCGACCTGCGAAAGGAGCGACTTTAGAGGGGCGACTTGGTAAAGCCAGAGTGGGCCACTTAGAGTGGGCACCCTAGAGTAGGCCGCCGTGGACGACGTTTGTCGGAAGCTTGGTGGAATGTTACGATCCCATTAGTCCCACATCGGAAGTGGAAAAAGAAAAAGGAAACTTTAAGTATTAGATGTCATCTCCACCTAACACCAATTGGTTTTGGGTTGGATGCTAGCTAATGCTTAACAATTAAGATTTGAGCCCAGTGTTATGGGCCTAGTATGAGATGAGTCCTTAGCAAGACTATTGTTAGAGGCCTAGTATGTGATGGGTCTCTAACAAATGGTCTATTGTTAGAGGGCCTAGTGTGGGATGCGTCTCTAACATATTGGATCAACGACGTTTATTGTTTGCTAGAGAAACCATAACCACAATGCAATCAGATTGTGTCTTCATAACCAAAATAGAGTTTCACACAAAAAAGACTTCCAACATCGGAGTGTTGTTAATGACGGATTTTGATAGGGATCAGAATTTGTAGTTTTAATTGTAATTGTATTTTTATTTTTAGTTTGGGTCTCTTACTTATTTTTGAGTCTTTTACTTAAGTTTAAAGTGTTTTAAGTTTAGTCCCACATCAGTGGGTTAGAAAAAGTGGGTTAGAAAAAGTGTTGTGTTGTAAGCTTATATAAAGGCTCTAGAGTAGTATCTTGGAATCAATCAACCAATGAATTAATGAAATGAGAAATTTTCCTCAAAACATGTGAAAGATTCATCTTTCCTTGGTGAGAAGCCTCAAAAAACTCTTGGTGAGAAGCTAAGAATACCTAGTTATCTAGTTTTCCCCCCAAATCTCCAAATTCGTTTCCAAATCATCCACCAGAATATCTAAATCACAACACGTTCTCCATCAACTTGGTATTAGAGCCGAAGATCCTATCTTTTGCTCTTCCAGATTTCAAATTAAAAAAAAAATCCTAAATACATCCGCCACTTTTGCAAAAAAAAACCCCTAACCATAATTCAAAATATGTTGTTTCTGCAAACCCTAGAACATCCATCCATGCAAACCCTAATTCCATCTGTGCTGCGTTGTTCAAGGGCTCCTCCCGCCCCCGCCTCTGCCTCGAGAGTCTCCATAACCGACGATGCAACCTTTCGAATGCTTGGGTGCCCTCGCTGACCCTGTCGGAGCCCGAAAACACCCTCGACGTTGAGCAAACAAGGTCCGAAATCAGACCATCCACGTATCAGACCTCGCCGACGGCTGGGGGTGAGAACCCCACCAAAGTCTTCTTCAGCTCTCGACGACTCCCATGGAACAAGACTGGCTGCAAAACACCGGTGAAATCGTCGAAAATCAATGTCGATGCCGACCAAGCCGACGTTGCTACAGTGTTGGCTCAGTCGAGCCGACTCCGAGCGCCAGCTCAGTCGAGCATTGTTCATCGACTTGGGTGAGCCGACATCGAGCCGGCTCAAGCTGCCTGAGCCACCAGCCGCCTCTGAGTCGGCTCAGCCAAGCGGATGGACCTAGTCAACGGCTCGCCCAAGCCGTTGACCTGGTCAACGGCTTAACAGTGAGCTGTATGTAGTCGTTTTTGTAATGCCCTGATAGCTACTACACAAGTACTAGAGGGGTGTGAATAGTACTTTAAAATAATAAAGAAAATAATTCCCAATTATCTTGCAAACTCAACCAACAATGCGGAAATGAAAATGTGACAACAATAAAATACAATCGCAAACAAACGATATAACGGGTTCGGATCCACCCAAGTCTCCCCGACTTGTTCCCGGTGATCCTACGTCCCAAACACCCGGATCCCCTCCGGATACTTGAGTTAGAAACTTCTAACTCAAATTAGCACTATGAAATACTTGTAGAAAACCTCTACAAGATCAAATCATACACAAATGAAAATGTGACTCCCACAAACCGGGATCACACACAACTCTCACAAGCGAGAGTAAAACTTGCAATATCAAATTAAATAAGAAATGCTTACCAACAAAATCCTATGCCTTGGGTAAACTTACGACTTTAGGGCAAGGAAGATTTTGAAGAAGAAGAAGTCATCAAACCCTAGCTCCAAGAAGTTGATCAGCAATAGAAGCCTAGAGAGGAGTTGGTGACCTTGAATCAAGCTCTTGGCTTGAGTGGCTCACAATCAATGAATCTCTCTTGAGGAATAAGATGAGGGAGAGATTCTTGTGAGAAATGAAAGCTTGGAAGATGAGAATAAATGTTTCTCTTTGATTCTCTAAAATGCAATTAATATCAGCCTTGAATGCTATGAAGAAGCATCTCAAGATTATATAGGATAGAGAAGAGAGAGAGAAAATTCGTGCATTTAATGCTCCAACGGATCTATTTCTGAAGCAGTCTAATCGGTCAAAGAAGGATCACTGACCGACTAGTTTCTCAACTAGTCGGTCGGTGATTCAACATGAACCGACTAAGAGGTGAACAACCAATATGTAAAGTTCAGGAGATAGAGAACTGGTCGGTCTAAGAAGACTTGCCAACCGACTAGTTTGACAACTAGTCGGTCGGTGAGTGTTCTTTGACCGACTAAGAGTTAAAATAGTATAAGCCGAATTCAAGGAGAACTAGTCGGTTTAAGAACAAATTCCAACCGACTAGTTTCACAACTAGTCGGCCGATAGTTGTTTTTTGACCGACTAACAGTAAACAGTAGCTCAGACTGTGAAATGAAAGACATAACTAGTCGGTCTAAGAAGGATTCCTAACCGACTAGTTTGACAACTAGTCGTTCGGTGAACCTTCTTGGACCGACTAACTGTAAACAGTGAATGAGCTGAAAATGAACAAGGCAATCTAGTCGGTTCAAGAAGGATTGCCGACCGACTAGATTGCCATCTAGTCGGTTGGTTCTTCTTCTTGAACCAACTAAGATGCACAAGAAGCCGCGATATGAAGCGTTAAGCTTCGGGAAAGATTCTATGGGCTTCTAAGATAATCCTAGCTCTAAGATATGCGCGTTATGAAGATTATAAAGTAAGACCTACTCAAGGCTTAACATTCTACGAAAAGAAGCTAGAAGACAATAAATAAAACTTGACGAACCGTCTTCAAAAACATCAATCCGAATCTCTTGACTTCAATAATGGTCCTTGAGCTTCAACGAAGCTTCAAGCACACGATCATGCGCTTTGAGAAGTCTTGAGACGTCGCTTTTGATGTTCATAGAAATTTGGCGACGATCTCCATAACTGCGCTCACAAAGAGTTAGTTCACGATATTTATATTTGTTCATCATCAAAACCAAATCCGGGGAGTCAATACTCAACATTCTCCCCCCTTTTTGGTGATGACAAACCAACATAAATAATAATCAATAATAATGATTCAAATGAAATTTACTTACTCCCCCTGCATTGATGACACGTTAATTCCATATAAAATAATAATCATAAGCATCAAGCAGACGAGAAAAGTATAAAATGTGAATCCAATTATTGAAATTTAAGATCTAAATCCATTTTTATATCTTAACTCCCCCTGAATCTAACATATCAAATTAGATTCACGGTAAATTGCTTTAAATTATCATTTAGCACATCGTCATTATTAATTCTCTCCCCCTTTGGCATTAGCAAAAAGAATGGGAGGAGATCAACGACAACAATGACTATAAATAAAAGCACGGGAGTCATAGAATACGACCACGGTCCAAATGACACCAAAGTAAAATACGAAGTAAATCAAAGCGTGCCAACAAGACCATAGTCGATAACCGAAAAATAAAATCATCAAAACTCAAATCAATTTCACGTATTGAGTTATGGAACATACTCTTCAATATCAACATTCTTGATGAATTAAGTGCATGGAAAACAATTCTATGTTTTCATAGAATTAATTTCTATTTAATCCATATAATCATCGAGCGACGAAAACAACATCAGAGACAAATATATATATAATGTGCACACAGAAGTAAATGTCAACACGATGTATATATATAAAACATGGTACAACAAAATTGTATACAGCCGCCAACATACATAAAAACGATCGGAAGATCGGTGCACACATACAACATATGTCTCAACAGACATAAAAAAGGAACATATACCAAAGAGTGTATCATCAAAACATCCAAAAATATCAAAAATCCATAACCATCAACTATCCTACCCCACTCTCTCACGACTAAATATATCATCCAAAGTGCACAAGGGAGAGTCCTCCAACGCAAGCTCAGGAGGTGGAGGCAGGATCAGCAGCAGCAGCAGGTTCTGCAGAAGGGGTGGTGGTCACTGGGTCGACTGGAGTGTCATCAGAAGGGAGAGTCGCAACAGGAGTGGTCTCGGGAGCACCAGCAGAGGTATCCACCGAAGGAATGGTGGCAGCAGGTGTGCTCTCCGGAGCACCAGCAGAAGTAGCACAACAGACATACCCTCAGGGGCATGGATAGGAGATCCAACAAGCTCCTGGAGATCAGCCTCATCCATTTCCTCCTCGTCAGAAACTGAAGGAGGAATCTCAATGCCCAAGCGAGAGCAGATGCGAGCTAGCATCTCCTCAGAACGAGAAACACGAGACTCCACACGTCTCAAGGAAACGGCAAACTCAGCGAGTGAAGGAGGAGGTGGATGAGCAGCTGAAGAGGTACCCTGGTGGCAGAAGGGGCAATCCTCTGAACGTGACGAAGCACCGCAAGAGACTTCTTGACGGCCGTCGCATTCAGAGGAGGACCCAACGGACGCTGGTCATCGGGAGGGAGAGGGACCCCGAAGTGACGAAATACAAGGGTCAAAAGGCAAGGATATGGGATGTGAGCAGATTTTGTGGACTTTCGGATGTATTCAAAAGAGTCCATCTTATCAAGGATAATCCGAGCCGAATTGATCTCGCTCCCCATGAAGAGAGCGAAGATCAGCTTGAGGAACGGTTGGGATGGCAAGCTAGAAGAGCCGTACTTCGGAAGGAGGCACGACTTCAGGATAAGATTCAAGACCCAAGCATTCGGCTTAAATGATTTTGAGGGGACGTCAATCATGGCGGGAGGGATGACATGGAACATCTCGGCAAGCATGGTCTGGTCAAGATCGTGGATATTATCCACGGAGATATCATCAGGAAGAAGGCCAGATGATGAGACACCTATCAACTCCCCTAAGATTTCTGCCGTGAGGACAATAGGTGTCCCCAAGACAGTCGTCTCAATAGAGTGAGTGTCGTCATACACACCCCGTACTCGATTTGCATAGAATAATTTGACGAGTCGGGGGTACGGGTGACGGTTCGCCTTGGGGTCATGGCGAAGATAATCTATGAGGCCGCTATAGGAAAGAAGATCGGCGAGATGTGGAAAATCAGAGAACTGAACGAAGTGCTCCAATATCAATGGACATTGCTCAATACGGTTGTAAGCCGCGAGACATAACGGGTCATCGCGACACAACGATATATCGACACCACCCAAAGGCATGGGAGCCTTCCCCTTAGACGGACGAGAGCTAGATCGTGGTGGAGGAGTAGGAGCCCTAGCGGTAGGCTCAGACTCAGGGATATACTCTTCGTCAGAGTCAGAAGCGGGAGGAGCGGGTGCACGAAAGGAGGCTGGAGACACAAACTGCTTCTTAGGCTTGGGTTTGGGCTAAGATTGAGATTGGGATTGGGGTTTAGGCTTTGGCTTGGAGGCATGGGCGGAGGCACTCAAGGGCTGACACGGGCTATAGCCCGGGTTAGTTTTTGGTTAAACGTTGCATATATAAGCTGTACAAGTCATTGTAGTAGGCACTTAAGCTGTCCAAGTCCTGCTTAAAGACGGAAATTGTTGAGTGGACTCATTGCTATTTATTTGAAGCACTTGCTCTCACGTGTTTCTTTTTTTCCTGAGACCTCCATTCCTTCGGTGATCACATGCATTGCTGTATGGTTGAGGGGCCTTGCATTTGTTTGGTGGGTCACGTGGGTGTATGTCTTCTCCTTTTATCTTTCTTCTACAAACTTCTTTACTTGGTCTTTTTTGCTAATATGAGATTTAATTTCATCTTTTAACTGTCTATAATCCTTGGTATCATGATCATGGTCATGATAGTAGTGGCAGTAGTAGGGTTGTAGTAGGGTTTGATGAACTAGTTCTATTATTTTACCGAGTTATGGTTCTTTTTCATCTGAGTAGATGAATATTTTGTGTATCTTTTTGAATATTTAGGTTTTAGATTCTCTTTAGACATTTTTTATTTAGGATGGATGACAAGTTCATTGATATTTTTCGATTACTACAGATCTGTGACCATCACATCGTGTTCGTCTACAGTCATCACCTTTGTCCCCAGACCATATCCATCTTTTTCCATCTCAGTAGAACCTTGATCACGATATGATCCTAGCTAATTCCTCATTATCTTCTTCTTTTATTTTTCCCTTTTTGGTCTTAGACTCTTATAATCTAGGGCTTTAAATTGGATGATATATATTAACTCGTGTATCACTTTAATAGATTATTAATTATAATGGAAACTCAGGGAAACAAGAGAGGAAAAACTTTGTTTTCAGTCTTTAAACCAAAAGAGCATTCATCGACTAGTGAAGACTGAATGGTCTCCATCTAATGTTGATATGTCAAATATTAATGATCAATCACTTTCTAAATCTCGAAGAATTGAAATTTTGATCTTGGTACAATTAAGCGGGATTCTGGGAGTTGAATCCCTATATGACAACATCCTATTAATCAACGAGATGAAAATAGGAGAGCTTATGTGACAAATTTTTGTTTTTGTTTTGAAATTGAATTTATGAGCATATTGAAATTGAATTGATGATCGATCCCTGTGAGAAAATTTTATGTATTTATGGCAGCCCAGGGCAGGAAAAAATCCTGGCTCTGCCCTTGCTTGGAGGTCCTCTTCTTCTTAAGAGGAGGCGAAGATGAAGATGGATGGGTCGATTTGGCGCGACGTTTGGGTTGAGGGAGGTTCGTAGGAGGAGACTCGACGGTCATGGGAGACGGACTAGAGGGACGGATGGGGATACGTATCTTCGCCATACTCGAGATCAAACACAAAAACGGAAGAAAACCTAGGACGGTAGGCAGAGGGAGTCGAAGGGTTTTGGGCAGAGGGAGGAATTCGCACCGATTAGAAAGAAATCTAATCGGTGCGGGAGATATTAAATCGACTGGGAATGTCAAAAGACACAACAGCCCCTGCGCATTTAGTCGGTCACAGTTCAAGTGCTGACCGACTAGATTGTAATCTAGTCGGTCGGCCAATGAACATGAACCGACTAAGTGCAAACAGTAACTGAAGCCAAAATTAGGGCATGCGTTAGTCGGTCTGAGTTCATACGCTGATCGACTAGAACTCAATCTAGTCGGTCGGCCAATGAACTTGGACCGACTAAGAGAGTCCAAAAATTTGAAATTTAGAAATTTAGAGTTCTCTCCTAATCGCACTTAGACGATACATCGAAATACTCTCATACATCATTAATCTATCTCATAAAACATCGAAAATCTTAAATACGACGTTCATGAATATTTCTAGCGTAAATTCCGAAAAATTCAAACATAAATCCAAAAATCCCAACACATCTAGCATGAGCATATATAAAAGAAATTTAATATCATGCAAGATTATTGAAAATATGAATCCTAAATCTCGGATTCACCCATAATCCCTAATTCTCGACGTAACCGCACAAATGAGTCTTCCTTGAGTGGTTTCGTGAAAATATCGGCGATTTGCTTCTGGGTTTCAACGTACACTAAAATGATGTCCTTTTTAGCAACATGATCATCTAGGAAATGGTGACGGACATCTATGTGTTTAGAACGAGAATGGTGTACCGGATTCTTAGAGAGACATATTGCACTTTGGTTGTCCACCATGATAGGGCAAGTATCACAGTTTATACCGAAGTCTTTAAGAGTGTGTCTCATCCAAAGAACCTGAGCACACGCAGCACCGGCGGCAATATATTCCGCCTCGGTGGTTGAAAGTGATACGGAATTCTGCTTCTTGGAAAACCAAGAGACAAGAGAATTTCCTATAAAATGGCAAGCGCCACTAGTACTTTTCCTGTCGGATTTGCATCCAGCATAATCTGCGTCACTATATGAGATTAACTCATATGTGCTAGACTTTGGATAAAGTAATCCGAAGTCGAGTGTGTAACTTAAATAACGGAAAATACGTTTTACCGCTACTAAGTGAGATTCCTTAGGTTGAGACTGATAACGAGCACATACACATACAACAAACATAATATCGGGCATACTGGCAATAAGATATAGTAAACTACCTATCATACCTCGATATAGACGAATGTCTACATCTTTGCCGCCCGTATCTATATCAAGATGTGTAGTAGTGCTCATTGGAGTCTTCTTGCCTGAGGCATTCTCCATTCCAAATCGTTTTAGCAACTCCACCGTGTACTTGGTTTGGTGAATGAAGATTGCATCGTTCATTGGCGAATTTGGAGACCTAAGAAATATTTGAGCTCACCCATGTGGCTCATCTCAAATTGATCCTTCATGACATTAGAAAACTCTTCGCAAAGAGTGAAGTTAGTAGCACCGAAAATGATATCAACGTAAATTTGAACTAAAATAATATCATTATTCGAATACTTAACAAATAATGTAGAATCAACTTCACCCATTTTAAAACCCAAATCCAAAAGAAAGTTCTTTAGGCGGTCATACCAAGCTCGAGGAGCTTGTCTCAAACCATAAATTGCTTTCTTAAGTTTGAAAACGTGATTTGGAAATTTTTCATTTATAAAACCCGGAGGTTGAGAAACATAAACTTTCTCAACAACATCTCCGTTTAAAAACGCACTTTTTACATCTATTTGAAAAAGTTTAAAATCTTTATGGCATGCAAAAGATAACAATAACCTAATAGATTCTAATCTAGCTACCGGAGCAAAGGATTCTTCGAAATCTATACCTTCCTCTTGCCGGTAGCCATGAGCTGCTTCGTTAATATTCTGTGTCCGCACTCGTCTAGGCATAAAACCCCTAATGGTCCTCTAAGCCATCATTCATTTTTGCCGCTTCTCGGGATGGGCCCCCAGCTGGTGACCCGCTGCATCTCGCCGGTCCTCAACTCTCTGTAACGCGAACGGTATCGGTCTTTGTGCCCAATCGTCCTCTGACCACTTGGTAGTCTCCAAACCTTGGTTGCCACCCTCCGTCGTGCTCCAGAAAATCTGCCAGAGCCTCTCGCCGGTCGACTCTGGTCGCTGCTGGTGATCGGGGGGCTCGGCCGCGGCTCCCAAGTCCAATGTAGGGTTTTCGTCAATTTTGTTAAGGACAAAATAATAAAGAAGAACAAGATATTTGGGCACAAAAGAGGTGTGCCCTCCTCCCAAGACGCCTAGAGGACGTCCGCACTCGTCTAGATCTACTCCTGCATAAACCCCTAATGAGAGGGGGCACGCGCAGATAACATATTCTTTGGCTCTATTGAGGAGGCAAAGGCACAATGAGCGAAGTAGTTGACTTGAGATCTCGTCTTGATATTATCAAGTATGTTGCCAATGACTTGCTCATGGGGATGGTCACGAACTATATGAAGCCGTTTGGGAATTCCCTGATCACTAGGAACATTCTCAAAAGTATCATCAGTAGGGTTAGTATCAATAGAATCAATAGAATTAGAATTACCAATAGAATCACATAAAACATCCATGCAGTCATCATCATTAGTAATTCTAGTAGGGACAAAATTTTCATTAAATGAAATATGAAGTGATTCCTCGATCGTTGAGGTTCGTTTGTTGTATATCCGGTAGGCTTTGCTATGGGAGGAATATCCAACAAATATCCCCTCATCGGATCTTCGATCAAATTTGTCCAAACTACCATACGTGTTTTTAATAAAACATTTTGCGCCGAAAACTCGAAAATGTTTAACTTGAGGCAATCTACCAAACAACAATTCATAACAAGTTTGTTTGGTGCCGGGCCTCAAAAGTATTCTATTAAACATATAGCACGCGGTATGTACCGCTTTCGCCTAAAATTGATGGCCAAGTTAGCTATCATCAAGCATAGTGCGAGCACATTCCACTAGCGTCCTATTCTTCCTCTCAACTACACCATTTTGAGGGTGTGCGCGAGGGAAAGAAAAGGTGTGAGTAATACCAACTTCATCACAAAAATTTGAGAAAGACTCATTCTCAAATTTCCCTCCATGATCACTACGAATAGTGACAATGGTGGTTCCAATGAGATTTTGTACTTTCTTAACAAATATTGTGAAGTTTTCAAAAACATCATTTTTATTACTTAAGGAAAATACCCAAATAAATCTAGAAAAGTCATCAACGATGACAAGTCCATATCGTGTATTTCCTAATAAAGCAACTCTAGTTGGCCCAAAAAGATCTAGATGTAATAGCTCTAGAGGCCGCTTAGATGAAATGCTTTTCTTAGGTTTGAATGACGATTTAGGAAGCTTGCCTCGTTGACACGAGTCACAAAAGCTTTTCTTTTGAAAGACAAGCTTAGGAAAGCCTTTAATAGAATTTAACTTGGAAAGTTTGAAAAGTGTTCCAAAATTCACATGACCAAAACGTCGATACCATAAGTGTTGTTCACTTGTGTTGGCAATGAGACATTGTTCATATGATTTTGGAAGATCTAATATATAAATATCCTTATGGCGTGTGCCAGAGAATAACACATTATTAGTATCTTTATTCAAAATATGACACATTCCTTTCGCAAAGCTAACTTTGTAACCTTTATCACAAAGTTGGCTTATTGAAATAAGATTGTGGTTTAATCCTTTAACAAGGTAAACATCACTTATTAGTGGTTTAGAAGGATTACCAATTTTTCCAACACCAATGATGGTTCCGCTCTCGTTGCCTCTAAAGACGACTCGGTTCCCATTCGCAATGGGCACCACTCCGGAGAGCAATTGAGCATCACCCGTCATGTGTTTTGAACACCCGCTATCGAGTATCCAATTATTCTTGGAGCTAAATTTGGATTTGTTGCTCCGTTTCTTTTTCTTGAGTACCTAAAGATAGAAATATCATTCCATGGTATCCAAGGTCATTGGGTCCTAAAAGATTAGACCTTTGAAAGCCAAGTCCAATTGGACTTAGACTTCCCAATGTAATCATCATTATGCACGATATCCATAAACTAAGAATTCATGTATGCTTGTTTTTCATGCATGTTAGTATTCTTCGGGCCCCAAATAGTGAATATTTTGGGAGCCCTATTCCTATTGGGAGTATGCATACGTTGTTGATTTCTACGTGATGCATGTCGTGGATATGCATATGGCACATAATGAAATGGTGGCGGCGACATATGATATGATGCATGATGGTAATCATTCATATGATAGTGATGTGGATGAACATATGCATATGAAGAAACACGTGAGTGAGGGTGTCTCACTTGGTGTGCACGTGCTCGTGGACGTGTAGCATAAAAATCATCATAATTGTGAACCGGTGGAGTAGGATGTGTGTTCCTACGTGGCATAGTATTGGTGTACATAAAAGCATGACTCTTCTTTGGAGGTCCACCCAAAGTGGGTTTCTTTCCAAACAGTGTTCTAAAAATTGACCTGGGCGGTCGCCTAGGCGGCGCCTAGGCGCTAGGCGGCCAGTAAACGCTCCGAGTATGGCCTGGGCGGTCAATCTGGACGTTTTTGGGATTAATCGGCTGCCTAAGCATTCTGGGCGGTGTCTGGACGCTCTGGGCGGTTCCTAGACGGTTCCTGGGCAGTTCCTAGGCGGTTCCTGGGCGGTGTCTGGGCTAGGGGTGGCAAACGGGTCGGGTCGGGTCAGGTCAGGTTTGACCCGACCCGAATAAGGGTAAACCCGAACCCGACCCGAATTAAATTCGGGTCAGGGTTCGGATACCCGTACCCGACCCGGCCGTAACCCGGGTGACCCGTACCCGACCCGGTTTGTCTTACGGGTCGGGTACGGGTCGGGTTTGGTGTGAAAGAGTGATTATTTTGCAAAAAATGTCGGGTTCTGGTCGGGTTCGGGGTGAAAGAGGGAAATACCGGTCGAATTCGGGTCAACTGGGTCGAGGGGTCAAACCCGTACCCGACCCGGATTTTTATCCAGGTCGGTCGGGTTGACCCGAATTCGACTTGACCCGGATTGGCCCCTACCCATACCCAACCCAAGAGGCCGGGTCGGGTCGGGTCGGGTCGATTTTGCCACCTCTAGTCTGGGCGTTTTTGGTAAATGGCTTAATTGCACAAGAGTATCTTTTAAATTTTATTTTGTTGCACACAAATACTCTAAAGTAGGTAAATTGGATTGGATTTAGTATGTATTAAATATTTGATGTATTTTAAATAATATATATATTCATATTTATATATAAACATAAATATATTATATAAAAATAAATAAAATAATTAAAAAATGCAAATCCGCTCAGGCCGATTAATCCCCGATTAATCCCCGATTAATGCTCTGGGCGTTAGGCGCTAGCAATCCGAACGCCTAGCGCCTAGCGTTTTTTACAACCTTGTTTCCAAAATGGGGATGTGTACGAGGTGGAAACATCATTGGTAGATGAACTACTAATGGGGTGTTTGCTCCCACACGTTGAGGCATCGGAAGTTGGCCTAACGAAGGTAGTGGACGATTTGGATGAATTTTCCATCTTATACCCCAAGCCAATGTGATGATTGGCCGGAAGTAAGTCATTTAGGATATTATCCAAATGGTCCTTACCTTTATTGAATTTATTAATTCGGCCTAATGTGCACTCATACTTCTCGGTGAGAGAATGCATAGAAGCATCCAAAGTGGACACTTGCGATGTGAGTACATAAACACGAGACTTGAGATTCTCATTCTCAATACTCAAAGTTGAGTTTTGAGAAATCAAATCCGCCATCTCGCGTTCATCCGAATTCTCAATATGAACATGCTCAAGTTGAGATTTGAGATTTACAATCTCATTTCTCAAGTCTTCAACAACGGTGTCGTTGATGACGATAGGCTTAGGTGAGGTTTGGAGACTAGCTAACTCATCTTTAATCTTAGTATATCTATTTACTAGTTTAGAATACTTAGACCAAATTTGCTCGTTAGCTAATCTAAGGTCATCCATAGTTACCCCATCGCCTTCATCCTCGCTATCATCGGAGGAGGATTCTTGATCATGTTCCACTCTAGCCATGAAGCACATGTGTGCTTGCTCCACTTGTTCATCATTCGACTCTCCACTTGAGGAGTCCTCATCGGAGTCGGTGAATGTGCCGACAAGTCCTTTCTTGTATCCTTTCTTGTACTTTCGAGACTTGTCGAACTTTGGCGCCTTCCACTTCTCTTTTTGCTTGTTTTGAGGACAATCCGCTTTCATGTGTCCTGGCTTATTGCATTTAAAGAACAAAGGAGCGGAGGCGTTAGTAGAACTAAATTTTGATTTGTTCTTGAAATTACCTTTCCGGAAGAATCGGTTGAACTTCTTTGCCATGAGGGCAAGAGATTCAATGTCCAACTCGTCTTCCGATTCATCATCATCGGTAGAAGTAGATGGAGCGGCCTTGAACGCAATCGTCTTTTTCTTTGGCTCATCTTGCTTCAAGTAAGACTTCATCTTGTCTTGCATCTTTATCTTACTATCCTTGCGTACCTCAGAAGACATCAAGGTACCCATTAGTTGAACGACGGTATATTTATTCATATCATTACCTTCCTCGATGGCGAATGTACGCTTCTCCCAACAAGAAGAAAGTCCGTCAATAATCTTTGAGACTCTCCTTTTGGGTGTAGGTCTTTCCAAGAGCCTCCAACTCGTTGGTAATGTCAACGAAGCGAGCATAGTACTCCTTCATCTTCTCACCCTATTGCATATGAAATAACCCGTAATCTTTATTAACAACTGTGATTTTGGAGTCTCTTACCCTACTCGTTCCTTCATGCAAGATGAGGAGTGAGTTCCAGATTTGATATGCACTCTTACATGTGCATATCTTGTTGAAGTCTTCGGGCTCCAAAGCGCATTGCAAGGCATTCATTGCCTTGGCATTGGTTACCTCGCGGCGACCTCCGCGGTAGTCCACTTCGCGAAATCTTCTTCGGCGGGCTCGACATACTCCGTCATCGTAACTCTCCATAGTGAAGTGCTCCGGAGGAACGTTTCCATCCGGCATTTTCAGTACCCGTAATTGGTACCGTTGAAGAAAGGAGGCCTAGTTGAGGAGTGTCCTTCCATCATCGAAGAAGCTCCTTCACGGTTCCTGAAGGTGCTACAGTCTGAAGGTGGACGAACGTTTTTGTTGTCGTTGGAAGACATAGCTATGAACTTGGCTCTGATACCAAATGTAATGCCCTGATAGCTACTGCACAAGTACTAGAGGGGGGGTGAATAGTACTTTAAAATAATAAAGAAAATAATTCACAATTATCTTGCAAACTTAAATAATAATGCGGAAATGAAAATGTGACAACAATAAAATACAATCGCAAACAAACGATATAACGGGTTCGGATCCACCCAAGTCTCCCCGACTTGTTCCCAGTGATCCTACGTTCCAAACACCCGGATCCCCTCCGGATACTTGAGTTAGAAACTTCTAACTCAAATTAGCACTATGAAATACTTGTAGAAAAACTCTACAAGATCAAATCATACACAAATGAAAATGTGACTCCCACAAACCGGGATCACACACAACTCTCACAACCGAGAGTAAAACTTGCAATATCAAATTAAATGAAATAAGAAATGCTTACCTACAAAATCATATGCCTTAAGTAAACTTACGATTTTAGGGCAAGGAAGATTTTGAAGGAGAAGAAGTCACCAAACCCTAGCTCCAAGAAGTTGACCAGCAATAGAAGCCTAGGGAGAAGTTGGTGACCTTGAATCAAGCCCTTGGCTTGAGTGGCTCACAATCAATGAATCTCTCTTGAGGAATAAGAGTGAGAGAGAGATTTTTGTGAGAAATGAAAGCTTGGAAGATGAGAATAAATGCTTCTCTTTGATTCTCTAAAATGCAATTAATATCAGCCTTGAATGCTATGAAGAAGCATCTCAAGATTATATAGGATAGAGAAGAGAGAGAGAAAATTCATGCATGCTCCAACGGATCTATTTCTGAAGCAGTCTAATCGGTCAAAGAAGGATCACTGACCGACTAGTTTCTCAACTAGTCGATCGGTGATTCAACATGAACCGACTAAGAGGTGAACAGCCAATATGTAAAGTTCAGGAGATAGAGAACTAGTCAGTCTAAGAAAACTTGCCAACCGACTAGTTTGACAACTAGTCGGTCGGTGAGTGTTCTTTGACCGACTAAGAGTTGAAATAGTATAGGCTGAATTCAAGGAGAACTAGTCGGTTTAAGAACAAATTCCAACCGACTAGTTTCACAACTAGTCGGTCGATAGTTGTTCTTTGACCGACTAACAGTAAACAGTAGCTCAGGCTGTGAAATGAAAGACATAACTAATCGGTCTAAGAAGGATTTCTAACCGACTAGTTTGACAACTAGTCGGTCGGTGAACCTTCTTGGACCGACTAACTGTAAACAGTGAATGAGCTGAAAATGAACAAGGCAATCTAGTCGGTTCAAGAAGGATTGCCGACCGACTAGATTGCCATCTAGTCGGTTGGTTCTTCTTCTTGAACCAACTAAGATGCACAAGAAGCCGCGATATGAAGCGTTAAGATTCGAGAAAGATTCTATGGGCTTCTAAGATAATCCTAGCTCTAAGATATGAGCGTTATGAAGATTATAAAGTAAGACCTACTCAAGGCTTAACATTCTACGAAAAGAAGCTAGAAGACAATAAATAAAACTTGACGAACCGTCTTCAAAAACTTCAATCCGAATCTCTTGACTTCAATAATGGTCCTTGAGCTTCAACGAAGTTTCAAACACACGATCACGCGCTTTGAGAAGTCTTGAGACGTCGCTTTTGATGTTCATAAAAATTTGGCGACGATCTCCATAACTGCGCTCACAAAGAGTTAGTTTACGATATTTATATTTGTTCATCATCAAAACCAAATCCGGGGAGTCAATACTCAACAGTTTTTCGCTGAATTTTCTAGTCATTTCTGTGTACCTTCTGTACTTTGACGATTTTGGACCCGTTTGGAGTCCAAGTTCAGTGCCGTTCGCACAGGTGGATAGCTGACTCAGTCAACTACACATCGATATCATCCGTACAAGAGGATCATCTTTAAATTATGGGATATCACATTGATTACTACGATGAATACTACAATAGCTATTCTCCTAAAGCACTGTATGATCGGGTCCCATACTTTATGGCTTCGAGAACAGGTATGGATATGATGATTGAGAATCATATCTAGAATATTTCTTCTTTTATTTTAATTTTAAAAAAATAAATATATATATATATGCACATTACACATTCAAAAGAGAAGCGAGATCCTGGTATAAGCGACTTACCACGTCATAGTCGTCGATGGTCAGTATTCAAAGTCCATCTTCAAGATCGCTATTCTTCCAAGTATCAATATATTACACATGCATCCAGCAATCCTCAAGCTCAAAGATAGAGATGTGGTCAAAAGAAGAGATAATGAGAGCAACAAGCGAATTCTTCAAGCGATCGAAAAATGTGAAAGGAAACAACAAAGAAACTTAATCAGAGCTCACGACAGAGATTGATCCAACACCTGAGACAGAGTGTGAGACTGAATCCGAGTTGGAGCCCGAGCCTGAATTGGAACCCGAGCTTAAAGTATAGTCTGAGCCCGAATTGAAACCCGAGCCAGAATTGGAATTAGCACAAGAGCCCGAGCACGAATCAGAGCCATCGACAGAGAACTTACCTGAGCCAGAGCCTTATTTAGAGCCAACAGTTGAGCATGTACTAGAATTGTCAAAAGAAGCATCACTTGATCCGATTGAGCACATCGAGTTTGTTATTCCAGATCCTCATTCCCTAACCAACTTGCACGTATGAATGCATCTCTATCTTTTGTGAGTTTGAAGAAATTTTCAGAAAACGTCCATCAGTAAGTTTGTATCATGATATACTTCATAGTTCGTGGACATGTTTTTTCCAATTGTAGAGGACTATTGATTTCTTCCCAGCTATCTATCTTCCTCTACCAGGAGGTGAAGTTCTCAAGCATGGGAAGAATGATAGGGATCGAAATTTGTAGTTTTAATTGTATTTTTTAAGTTTGAGTCTCTTACTTATTTTTGAGTCTTACTTTAGTTTAAAGCATTTTGAGTTTAGTCCCATATAGGATGGGCCAGGAGAAATGGTGTTGTAAGCATATATAAAGGCTCTAGAGTTGAATCTTGGAATCAATCAACCAATGAATCAATGAAATGAGACATTTTCTCAAAACTTATGGAAGATTCCTCTTTCCTTGGTGAGAAACCTCGGAAATTTTTTGGTGAGAAGCCAAGAAACATTAGTTATGTATTTCCCCCCCAAAATCTCCCAATTCTTCCCCAAATTCTCTACCAAAATACCTAAATCCCACCATGTTCTACATCAGATTGCCTTTTTGATGCTCGAGGATACAAAATGAAGTGGATGTTGTCTAACAATCAAGCAAAAAAACTTACGCTAATGGACTTTGGGGCCTACAATGCATATCAAACAATCTTACCACTTGGAATTACATGGGCCTTCAGGCCATGTTAAACTCTAATGGGAATAAAGAATCCCCTTGCTATGAAGGTGGCATGCATGCATATTTAAAAATTCAAAAAGAACCTAGTTTAAGGTAACAGTCCACACTAATATGCTATGTAGCAAGACATACATTTTGATCGTGAAGTCATGTCATATCAGATATGCATATCTTCTGCATTTTAAGGAATTTGTCAAGTCTCGACATGTCATATCTAGATCAATGTAACCCTGGCTGTGCAACCGAGTAACATGGCTGATCTGTATTGGTTGTGTCATGTCTGAATCTCAGATTTGAAACATTATCACCCAGACCAAAATGATGCAAGAGGGAAAATATGTTTCGAAGTATTAAAAGTTAATTTAATGATTTCATATTAGAGAAAACGAAAATAATTAATGAAAACAAAGATTATGATTAATGTTTTGCTTATTCCATATAGCTTCGCTGCAATTTGTAAAAAATATATAACTCACTGAATTATTATGAATTCCCACGTGTTTAGACTTTTGTAAAAGATATTCAAAGAGAGAACACCAATAAGTTTGACTTCCTCTGTTAATTTATAAGTTCAAGTACAAATGTTTTTGAAAGTAACACAAAGTCAACTATCATATTGCACAAGGTTCTATAACATCTCATATATACATCATCAACTATTACATCAACTATTAAAAAGAATATTCCAAAAACTTGGCACTTTTTTATATATTTTTAAATTTTCAATAATGGTAATGAATTTCCAAAGCTGTTGAAATAAAAAATCCGATAATTCCAATACGAAACTACTAAAACTACCAAAAACCATTGAAACCGATACCATAAGGGGTAGTTTGATATTGGTACAGATACCAAGATATCAAACCTTGATATGAACCCTTGAGATTTAGCTTTAGTGCTTAACAAAAGACATTTATGAGCAAACAACGCATACCTAGCCATCCTAACAAATATTTAGTACAACAGATAACGTATATATAAGAAAGTTCTCATATAAAAAGGGAAAAAAATAAAAAAATAAAAAATGAAGTGATATGTGGGAGCAAGACTTGGCCTTGTATTCAAGCCAATGTTCATGACCCATGAAACTTGGTTTCATATTGAATGCATCTCTAAACAACAAATTAGCACAGATTTTTTTTCCCTGTCTAACATAGAACATCTTTGGTCAAGCCCAACAACTTTCAAGAGCAATATATCAATTTGATTCAAAAAATCAAGTACTTTTTTTTTCACCAACAAATGATGTAACTAATGAGTTCAGAATTGCACAATCAAGTGAACAAAGATAACTATTAACTTGTTTGAAGAATTATTCTCTTAAAAGCGAGAATGAACAGGTCAAAATAATCATAAATTCCACCAAAAGAACTAAACTAAGACAGACTCAACTCAAGACCCTGATCACTATTTATTTTCTACTTGTTTCATATATAGCATCAAAACCCATCATCCAATTTTCTAAAATTCAAGAAAAAAATGCCATCAAAAATTTATTGTCAAAACTCATATCATTACTTAGATCAAGCAATAACATATCACATCACAGCAGTTGATTGAACTTAGTGGGTGTGATCAAAGTGTCACAATCATCAAACCTTCATTAAGGAAAAAACAGTAAAAATTACAAATTTATTGGGGGGCAGATTATGACTTACAGTGAAAGGTTAGAGAGAGATAAGCAGGAGAGCTTGCCTCGGTTTGTGAGTAGTGGGAGTTTTGGCCCAAGCCTTTATGTTTTCATCCGCATTGATGCCCACGGCCGGCTTCGGCTGCTGCAGACCGTCCGATTTGAGGCTGTACATATGGACGGCTGATTTAGTTCCACTAGCTCCAAAGGCTGCAAGAAGGACGGTATATGCTCTTTTCTTTATTGTTTATTATTCTTTTTTTTTAAATTTAGATAAGATAAGCGAATATGCTTCTTTTTTTAAACTTATTTTTTAATTTCTCTTTTTTTGAATTTAATAAGAAAAATTCTCTAATGTTTATCATGACAACAATGAATAATATTGGAACGATTTTTTTTATATTGGTTAATGTTTAAGGTATAATTCGATATTAAAATTTTGTTATAAAACATGTGTTTACTTCTCTTAACTCACAAATCGAGAACAGAGGAGAATGAAGGGGGGTTAGGAGGGCAGAGGAAGGCGCAAGCGAAGAGCAGGTGGGGGTGGGTATGTCGGAGAAGGGGCTGGTGATTGGTGGGGTGGAGGGAGGAGGCTAGGGAAGAGGGACGGTTCTTGTCGTCGTCAACAGGAATGTCAGCAGAGTAAATGACAGGGTAAAAGAATAGAATGTTTGAAAATTTTTTGAATTACAAACTTATAAATAAGTTTGCAAATCGGTGGTTCGCAAATCAATTTCCAAATAGAAGAAGCCAAAGAGAAAAGGGTGTGTGTATAGCTCAAAAGGGTGTGTGTATAGCGCAACTCCTAAGCTCACGCGGTTTCTCATCTTTACCATCAAAATCGCTTCAAAGTTCTCATTTCTTACACCCCGCCGTCGGTTATCACCCCTTCGAGTCTCTCACCTGATTTTTTAAAAAAACAATAATTTTAGGGAGAAAAAGAAAAAAAAAGACCCAAATCCGAATCAAAGCCCTAAAAATATCCTGAAATATCTCAAGCGATCTCCCCGCATCCATCCAGATCCGTCAACGGCGATCGAAATCCTTAGGATTCGCTGATCGGTAGGGTTTCTACGTTTCGTTTCAGTTCGATCTAGTCCAGGGTTTCTGACCAGCTTATTTTCTTCAAAAAAAAAACCCTAGCTTTCGATGGACGCGACCTCTATCGACGGCGCCACCCCATCGTGGCCGCTGGCCAAGTGGAGGACCGACTTCTCCCGCGCCTTCCAGCACTACCTAGACCGGTCGACTCCCCACACCGTCGGCCGGTGGATCGGGACTCTGGCGGTGGCCGCGATCTATGTGCTGAGGGTCTACTTCGTGCAGGGGTTCTACATCGTGTCCTACGGGCTGGGGATCTACGTGCTTAACTTGTTGATCGGGTTCCTGTCGCCGATGGTGGACCCGGAGCTCGAGGCGCTGGATGGGGCGTCGCTGCCAATGAGGGGGTCCGATGAGTTCAAGCCATTTATCCGCCGGCTGCCGGAGTTCAAGTTCTGGTAAAGTTTACACTCATATAGATGATTTGTAGGAGATTTAGCATCATTATCTTTATTAAATGCATGAAAATGTTCAGTGTTTTTAATTCATATGGACCATGAATTCTTTTAGTTAAATTATGCTTCTTTTGATGTATATGAAAATGAATTGGGAGATATTTTCCTTGATGTATGTGAATTATTTGTTTATAGAAAGGCTAGTCTAGTTGGACCACCTTCAATTTGATACTTGATCTATAGCTATTGAGTAGCACTTCTGCATAGGGGCTTGAGGCTAGGCAGTTCTTGTTTGATTACTTGTTCATTTATCTCTAGTTTCGATGCTTTCCATTAGAGAACAAGAAAGAATTACATCTTTGCCTAATCCAATGTCATATTTTACTCTGCCTCATTGTACCTTCTAGTTTGCATTGGTATGGAAGTTAATGTTCTCTTGGTGTCTTTTTTGTTGGAGCCTAATAGCGGTTTTCATAGTTACCCCTGTTCTATTATTAGCTTGTTCTTAATATTAAATGATTATGATCAAATGATTATATATTTTGGTAATAGTTTGCATTTTTTATGAAAATTGGTTTTTTGCACTGTCGGAGACTATCTGATAGAAATTGCGAAGTCATGGAAGAGATGGTTAAGACTACAATTTTTCAATATTTAGTGTTTTGGTATCCATAAACTTGCTAATATTCTCGTGTCATGATTTCATTCTCTCAAACCTTGACATTAAAACTTTTCTCGGTACTTTGTTTGCTGACTTGAATATGAATGTGTTTTCTTTTGTAAGCTATGTGTCGATATGGTATGTCCTAATCAACCTCTATGTCCTAATCAACCTAGTTTTTTGATGGAATATTTGCTAATTTTATTAAAATAGATGGCTACCTCTTATCATGTATTTGCCAATGAAATACTGATATATTTTATTGTTACATGCACCTTTTAGCTCCTGTTGCAAAAATCCTTTCTGTCACATGTAGCGTACTTATATATTGCCTACACTTTCATATTTGATAATGTTTACTTGACTATTTTTGGGGATGGTTTGAAAAATAGTTGGACACCTAGACATACCGATTGTATCATATCAGATTTTAAGTATGTGGATACTATCCATCTGAAACCGGACAACACCATCAACATTAACTAATAACTATTGACACATGGAAATTCAAGGGTTGAAGCATCGAAAGCAGTAATTCTAATTTATTTAATTTATATAATACTTGAAAGAATCTTATTTAATAGAAAATCAAGGTTCAAAAGTTGGTTTGTAAAGTGATATAAAACATACCACACTTTATTGGGACCATGTGAAACTTGAAGAATTTCAGTAAGACACATGGTACCCATTCATTTCCAAAGGTGAAATATCGTGATATGTATTGGATATCGTTTTAGGTATCATATCGCGTATCGTGTCGTATCCGTTGAGTATTGGATTTCCCAATACATATTTTGATGATGAGTAAACATTGTGTCTTGGTCTAATGAATTTCTTTGAGTGTGATAGTATAAATTAGATCAAGACAATGTGTGCTCAAGCTTTGAGGATGACAATGCAAATCTCAAAGCAATCTTGACAAATAATAGGTGTTGATGTGACTCCAGTGCAACATGTTGAAGAGAGATTTTTATGGCAATAAGATGAAGATCAAATGCTACATGAACAAGAATTAAAAAGTATTTTTGTATTTGATATATTTGATGTATGTATTTTTTTTCTTGTCTTAGAATCTATGTTAAGGCCTTGAAGATGTCCCATACACTCACATGAAACCTTAGGTAAATAAGTAGAATTAATAGATGCATAAAAACTAGGTTTCATGGCCAAACAATAGAATTCTTTTAGTCGATCACAACAGATCCCTAGTGGACTAGAAATTGTATAGGGTTTAACACTTGTTTGACCGAGGAATTATTTGACCAGAGTATACGGGCAAATCATCTAATTCATTGATTAGCTGACTAGCTGACATATTCTAGTCGACTAGCTCAACTGTCAGAAAACCATCTCTCTGGATTGATTGGCCTAGTCGATTAGACTTTAGTGCTTAGTCGACTAGATGTGGATGATCAACACTAGTCGATTAGAACTAGACATTGCAGAAAATGCAATTTGCTGTGTTTTTTGCAAACTAACCATTTCTAGCCGTTTGGTTTGGGTGTTTCCTTTTGTAGATTTCCCCTTATATATAGAGAAGACTAGATCATTTGGGTAATATTCTTGATGAAATGAAATGAAAAAGAAGAAAAAGAAAAAGAGAAACCCAAAAATATCCCCAAAATTCTAGCTCTCAAGCTCCAATCTCTTGAACTTTTTTTGTACTTTTCCAAAGATCAATCCTATAGAGTATAAATTGATCCCGGAGCCACACTACAATACACAAGGTTCATCTTCGAGGCGTAGAAAAGTTGTATACATTTGCTCTCAAAGTGTAACCTCAAGTGTGAGGTATTGCTCTCATTGAAGAGGTGTTGGTGTTGCTCTCGGTGGAGAGGTGTTCACTCATGTTTGATCTAGTGGGTCTCCATTCATCGATTTGTGGTGAAGTGGAGGCGTTGTCCTATTCAAGAGGAGTAGTGGATTCAAACCAAGTGGTACTTAGGACTAGATGTAGGTCAAAGGGTGACTGAATCGGGATAAAGCGTGTTTACGATTGCTTATGTGATTTGCATTTTTTCGTCTTATTAATCTCTTTATCTTGCACTAGTGTTTATATTTATGCTGCTTATATTGTTGCAAGGTATATATTTAAATTAAGATTCAATTAGGTAACACTAAGTAGATTCTTAGGTAGAAACTTAGAGGATTTGTTTTAAATTTGATAAAATACTATTCACCCTCATCTAGTGTTTCTGCTTATCATCTTAGGTGATCCAACAATATCATGAATCGTAAAATACATCCAATCATATCTAATAATGAAATCATTAAACATCTATTATACAAAAGAGGGAGTATCCCAATGGGTTTGTCACAGTGGCAATGCCACATCACCCGTGGGGAAACCCCCTCACCCAAAAGCCCCATAGCCCACATATTTACAATTTTGCCATCGATCCTTTAAAAACACAAAAACCCCTTGCGCAAAATTTATGGGTTTATCAATGGGCCTTTTTTCATGTTAACGCCCCAGCTTTTTGCCATTTAATTCCTAGCCTTTTCCAATTTTACCTCCAAGACAATACCTGCACTCACACCCACTCTTCTCTCTCCTTCTCACATGGGCGTGGGTCCCGCATTCTGTGTGTGGTTTTTTTGGGTTTCTTGTTTTTTGGGTCCCCGTGCACTTTGTGCATGGTTATTTGCTAGTACAACTATATATCACAAGAATATAGAAAATAATCATTAAACAATTTATTACCATGAAAAATGCTAAAACTTGAAATACACGAGGCTCGATGAGACCCACTAAATAACAAGACTCAACGCGATCTAAGGAGTCTCGCCCGAGTCTGCTGAGCCTTGACAATGTTTGAATCTCGATTGAGTATCAAAAGGCTCAACGAGCTCTAAAGAGCCACATTGAGGCTTGACGAAACTGTAAAAGATGGTCTAGGCTTGGCAAGGCTTTTTGAGTGATGTTGAGGCTTGATTAGGCTAGATGAGCGAAGGAAAGAATCGGATGAACATGTGGGGAACGAATTTACAATATCGATGAAGAAAAAGATTTTAACCACTCCATTTTAGGTATGGACTTTGCTGCTTAAATTCAAAAAAAAGAAAAAAAAACAAGCATCCAAACCCAATTCGGAGTAAACCCAAACTCAATTTAATCAAGTGTATTGTTGGGATATGAATATTGGTGATACATATTGTATCAAGGGATATATTAAGGTGTATTGCACGATATTTAACCATCTATTATAAAGAGGCTGTTACGTATATATCTCATGGCGATTCGTATTGTATCATATGAGCGTATCTCATATCGTACGATATTGACATTGTAAGATATTAACAACTGTAGTTGTTTTATTCATCATATATGTCCAAGAGATTAGAGTCGACACAGATGTGAACTGAAACTTGAGATGATTTATTGAGGTAATATCTTATATCTGATAGACCTGTTGATGGAATTACAAAAAAGAGAAGACAGTGTCCGGGACAATAAAGATAGTTCAATGATAAATCAAGCTTATCTAGCATATGTACATCTATCATTAAACCATACACGTATCGGATGCATCGAGACCTGTACCGAACATCAACACTTCTTGGACACGTGTTGAGCACATTTCACTACTTACCTGACATGTCGGAATGTGTATTTTTATACATGTGCTTTTTAGGGGGTATTCTATACCTGTACTTTGTAGGGGGTATACTTGTATTTTTGCGAGGCATACATGCAATGTTGTGGCTTATGCTTGTGATTTTGTGTGTGCTTAAAGCAATTAGAAAGTGTTTCTACAATATGAAAGTGATGAACCTGTTTAAACTATGTGTTTAAGAATTATTGTTTGATGTCTTCTTCTATATATGTTGTGTGCATAAATATGTACTAGTCATTGCCCGTGCCCTTAGGGCACGGTTTATTTAAGTTTCCCCCCAAAATTTTAAGTTTCCCTCCAAATTTAAGTTCCCTTTAAGTTTCCCCCCAAATAGTTTCGTTTCAAAATTCAAATTTCAAACCTTATACTCATATCAATTAGTTTTCCTCCCAAAAGTTAAAAACTTTCCCCTAAAACTTTGTCCTAGTCATAAGTCCCTTTGTCCTAGTCACTTGTCCTAGTAGGATAAGATTCAAAATCTTCATCCTTTATAGAATAGATAATATGATATATTATATTATAATAGCGATGTTCCCATACCTTACAATTTGCAAATCTGACATGTCATGTACTTGTATATGTAATTGCACCCGAATATGTACCCATACTGGTACCTATACTGGCATACGTACATGTGTCTATGCTTCCTAGGATTAATCACTTGTTGAAGGTGAAGCTTCATGTTCAACCAACATATAAGTTGAGATAAGAAAACCTTGCCAAATTTTGAGACTTATGATACATATATTTCAATACAGCTGATAAACATAATCAAGCCATTTGTCAATACTGAGATGGAAACCAAGATTTTAAACCTTGCTTTTACACTTTGTTTTTCATTTAAGTGTCATCCTTATGCTCTGCATCGTCTATATGATACTATAATAACCATAGTAATTGGATAATGGGACGTTAGTCTCGGTTTACAGATAGTAGCTCTTTATTCTACATGTATTATATCACTTTGTTCATCTTTAGGAACCAAGGATCAATAAACAGCATTTCTAGGTTTCTGTTTTGTCAATTTAGCTCATGTACACATATCATTCTCCAGTCTAATTGTTGTAACTAGTCTTTGTATACTTCGGAATTAGAAGTAGAAACATTATTATATGTCATTCTGAAAATTTTGAATGCATTAGTTCTGTTGAAATGCTTATTCTTTGCCTATTGTTATAACTATTACGTACCGCAAGTTCATCATTGTGATAATTCTCAGTTCTTCACCTTATTTAGTATCAGTAATACTGTGATAGATACATTACTTGATGATTTGTGTTATTGGTTAACACCTATTGTAGACAGTCAAAGATTTTTTTTCTTATGAGACAATTCATTTTAGATTAGGTTTAGCAAATGTTGCATCCTGCAAAGATTGGATGTTTTGATTGGCACCACCTGGCTTGAATCGGAGCAGCGGCATGAATGGGCCATTTTGGAAATGAACACGGATGATGATGTTCAACTCGGCAGAAAAAGAAAGTGTCCACATAGCTGGGTCCTTGGATCCCTTAGATATGTTGAATTTAAATGATAACTAGTGTAAAAGATATGTATTTATTAGTAATCTGTTGAAAAGAATTGATAAGAAACAATGGGCTTTTGTTAAAGATTGCTTTGCGTGGGAATATCCTGGGAATATCCGAAGATGCTAGGTTCAGCTGGTCAAACATAGGTTACATATACTAACATGCATAAAAACAGAACCTAAGGGTATTGTTGTGGAGCGAAGTGAAGGTCATGTTTTCAAGGACCTGCAGGGCATCTAAACATCATATGATGTTGCCATTGTTATTGCCTTAAACCTGAAATGTGCCGGAGTGTGAAGGATGCAGATATATATAGGTAGTTCTTGTGATATTCTTTTTGTATAGGCGTTCGAAAAGAGTGGGTCACAAGCACATCCTGGAGCCTTACCTAGGAGCGTTATATAGATTCACTAGGTTCCTGCGGAAGTTATGGGGATGCTCATCACCTTGGTGATCATCGGTAAAAGAGATATAACAACCTGCACCTTACGGGTGAAGTTTATTGTAGTGGACTCATTGTCTCCTTCAACGGCATTATTAGGCGAACCATCCTGGCAGAATTAGAAGCATTGGTGTTTGCACACCACCAGTCGATAAAGTTCCCTTCACAAAAGGGCGTCGGGTAAGTTCGAAGTGATCAATTTACAGTATAGAAAGTGCTACGTGTTTGCATTAAAGCGTAAGGGGATGTTGCTTTACCTGGACATCTAGGCTACAAATTTGATGGAATCGGTGTATGGCTTCTTTAACGAAGACTTGTTTTATGTAGATTGATTTCAGTTCATTTCTTTTACTGGATTATTGCTTAATATATATGGAGAATGATCATTTCGTAGAATTCTACAAACTTGATTGGTTTGTCCTCTGGGGCTAGTTTTTGTTCACCTTTTGTGCGTGCATATTATAATGGGCTTGAGCATCTATAATGGTTCTTATTAAGCAGTGAGGTGCCGCAAGAGGATGTGATGTTGAAAATAGAACAATGGTATGTTAACATAAACAAAATATTGGAGATAAGTGGATGTGGTCTGTTAACCCTATGCAAACAATGGCGGATGGGCTGAAAAGGTGAAAAGTAGAAAGGTTGTGTTTGAGTGTATTCTTGGTAAAAACTTAGTTGTGTGTTTTTGGTAGGATATTTATCCCAATGTTAAAGGATTTAAAAAAGGCTATAAGATCATTGATAAAGGGTTATTTTATACGTAATCTTGTAGTTATCATTTTATTTCTCGTCTTTTTCTCATTTGTTTGTGGGGCTGGGAGTTGGGTTGTGCCTGGGGTCCACAATGACGTTGAAAGGATGCTGGATTCCAGCCTTTGTTTACATTGTTAGTAGTGTTGAGATTGTGTATGAAACTGCATCGTCATATTGTATGAGTTATTGACTACCTCATTGCTTGCTCTATTTATAAGTAGAGGATGGTTATTAACTTATTATGACATCATTGGTTTGTTTTTGACAACAAGGTCTAAAGACATGCATGTTCTTGCTTTAAAAGTCTATTGCAGAAAGCATCACTTTTCCTGGTTGCCTTTGCAATGTAGATACTCATTTGGTAAATGGGAATTGGAACATTTTCAACATTTGTTATCTTTGTTGATTTCATTAGTATCACTCTGTTAGACTTGGGCCTTTAGATAATTTGTGTAATTATTTACATGGTGGCCCTTTCTTAATTGACCTGAGTTCATTCACTTGAAGATGCTAAATTCCATAATCACCCTAAGATCTTTCACCAGGCCCTAGTTCTCCTGGATCACAAGAGATCTAGCAAGCATCCACCAAAGAGCGAAGGAGTGGCACTCTCCTTCGTGACGTCATGTAAGGGATAGGGAAGCAAGTAGGGAGGGAAAGTCTGTCAAGCGACGATAGTAAGCCAGTAAGTTGGGGGCGGCTCACATATTTACCTGCAAGTAGCTGACGTTTGATCATTCTCATTGACTATCATGACGGTAATCCTAATAAAAACAGCAAGATGGGACAACTAAGGATAACTTCTGTTTGCATGTTTACTGTAGATGGATACTTTGACGTTCTGTTTTGTTGATGTCTGACTTCGCTTTAGGGTCTTCTGCACTTTATGAGCTCCTATTTTTCACTATTTGACAATCCGGATGCTACTGTACATTTCCTATCTTACTTTTCAGTTTGCTGCAAAAAATAATTGTAACCTGTGAAAAATCTTAGTAGGTCCATAGTAATCATTCTCATCGTTGTAATCTTCTTCCCCCCCCCCCCCCCCCCCCCCCCCCCCCCCCCATCAAGTTGGTTTGTCTGGAGTATGATTTAGAGTTTGGTGCTGGACACATGGAAAGATGTGTTTGACGTGTGTTGGACACAGGTACGGACCCGGTAAAAGGCACAGACGCTTTGCGGTATATACCTTGTACTTTTGACCATATAATCTGAAGCTCATCCTACCAAGGAGGAACTCACCTTTCCTCCAGACACCCTCCAAATCTTCTAGATTAGACAAAAAAGAGAGGTAGAATTAAGCTACGGGTTAACAAGTAAAAGTTTGTGTTATCTTGCGAATGGTCAAAAAACCAGCAACAAATATTTGTAAGAGTTCTATTTTATGGAGCACCTAGTGAAATCTATCGAACTGGAATAATTTTCAGGTGTCTCAACGCGAACATCTGATTTATGAAGCTTGTACTGCAGTTTATTTCGCATGAAACATTCTGGAATTTCTGTCATTGCATAGGGGGACATGTATTGGAGGATGTGGTGTATTTGACATCCACAAAAAAGAGGACATTTTTAAAAATATTTGTAGCCTATTTACATGGTTGTATGTATCGTGTATGTACTGTCTCATGTATGTACTGTCTCATCCATCACGACTGTTTATTTTAACATGTTGAAAGGGTAATTTGCGTTTATTTTTAACAAAGTTCTTCTCGGAAATGGGAAAATAAATTGAACAACTATGGGAGTTGTAGGGGGCCACAATAAGAAATTGACTTATGCCTTATCTCGTTTGTTTCAGGTACTCCATAACGAAAGCTTTCTGCGTTGCATTTGTGATGACCTTCTTCTCTATATTCGATGTTCCAGTGTTCTGGCCCATACTTCTTTTCTACTGGATCGTTCTTTTCGTCCTGACCATGAAGCGCCAGATCATACACATGGTCAAATACAAATACGTGCCTTTCAGCATTGGGAAGCAGGTGAGAGCTTTTAGCTCCAATGCATACAAACATTGCCATTATTTTCTCACTTCAATTCAAATGGTTCTAAAAGAGTTCAATACTTTATAGTATTTGTCAGCTACTTCGAACATGCGCATTGGACCCTACTGTTGTTTTAAGTTTTAACATGCCCGGTAGCTAGCTGTTGATGATTTATCCCTAGGTTAGATGAATGTGGCTTGTTGGTGCTACAAACATCTTGTCCAGTAGAATTATCATCTCTCATATATTTTTCGCGGAGCTTCTTTTACCAGTAACTGACAACCGTATAGATAGCATGAAGTTATAAAAAAAAATCGGTTGAAGTAGAAATGTTGAACCTCCAGGATGCAGTTATTGCATGCTTCAGCCTTTTTTTGTCCTTGTATTGAAGTGTTAACATGCTGATGAAAACAGAGGTATGGCGGAAAGAAGGCTTCATCGTCAAAAGGCGGCCGGTCCAGGGATTGAGCATGATCGATCACCCGCTGGGGTGAAGGGTTGGGAACTCAAAGCACGCACGATTGATACCCTAATATGAAAAACATATTTGATCGATTATATGTTTAGAAGCAAAGACTGTACCGGTTGTTATGTGGAAGAAGGTAAACGGTGTAAACATCCTATTGGAGATGAATACATTCATGTGTTGTTCCATACATAAATATATATAAATCATGTTGAATTCTTTCATGCTGCGGGGCTGTGTCAAGCCGCGGTCGAAGGCCATGATGTATGCTTTGCAGAAATTCCATCCATGTAGAGTCAAGTATTGGTTCAAGTAAGTACTGCGATTATATTGACAACTGCTATTCTTTGATCAGCACTGCGTTCTTTCGAGTTGTTATGATGACATGCTCCTAATGTATTGGGCTGCAAGCCCTAGTGAGAACTTGGTATGCATACGAATTGTGCTGTTTTAACTTCTGATCATTTACTGTTATTTTACATGTTAGTGCTGATGGGAGTACTGAAGCCTCCGTCCATTCCAGCGGACAGTCTCCTAATACATACCAAGTATGATAATGTTTGGGGTTAGCCTGGGGTGATGCCGGTAAAAATAGACGGTCCAACTTTAAGCTTTAACTATGACATGTTTTTTTACCCTCAGGCCTCATATTTTCTACATGGTATCCGTAAGTAAACATTCCTAATCTTTGATATTAAAACACTGAGTTCATCTAAATTACCAGTAACATTCTGGTGAAGTCTAAGTGTATTTAATCTTTTATTTGCTTGGCAATTCAGGGAATTGAATGTGTTTAATTACAAACTCCATAAAGCATGTGGTCTGAATGCAATTTATAATGTCTACAAATTGCAAATAGCCAAAGCATTTCATTCAAGGCATTGCCATGGATGACACCGTATATGTCGAGTCCAGGCAGAGATGAAAATCACACCGAATATAACGGGATACCTAACGCTTGGTTCTCCGGAGAGAGAACTCGAACGCTATAGAAATAGATACATTGGTTTTTGTTCTTAAAAAGTACTAGAAATAAGTGTCACAGGAAAAGAAGTGTTCGTTTGGCTCCTAGACAACCTGCTGGCCTGATGTGGTTCTGCTCTTCCTGTAGATGCTCATGAACTTTGCAACAAATTCTGCAATGCCAGTGGACGAACAAAGTGAGAGAAGTAAAATGGATCCACATTCTTCTACTCTTGTACTATCGTTCATGATTTTGATGCTGCGATTATGAATTTAGGAGGAAATTCTTGTGGGCGGCAATGAAATAAATCCTCAATATTTTTTTTCCCCCTTGGGACAACCAACATTGTTCATGTTGAATCTACGTGTCATAAAATACGTATACATTAAAAAATCTTGTGATTTTCAAGTTTTGCACATGCACCAAATCATTGGAACTTTAAGGGATGGTTATAAATTGGACAGTTTTATAATAATAAAAATTTTCTCAGCATTGGATCAACAAGAACAGAGCTTGGGGTTCATTGGAATTAAGGTGTATTTGAGTTTTAGTACGTGAAGGTCGACATGTAACTATGCCGATCGCCAAATAACGAAGTGGAGAGTCGAGGTTTTGAGGGCAGGGAAAGGAAATTTCAGCCACTCATCTGCCTCGTCCTTATATATGCATAACTCTAATAAATGGGTTAAATTTCCATATGCTCAAAGCTGTGAGAACAAACAGGGATAAAAAGAGACTCTTCAAATATGGGCGTTTGGCTACCTAAGGAGAAAAATCCTCTTACTCTGTGTTAAACAGTTCATAATTATCCATTATTTTTTGAATGAAGGAACTGCTTGTTTTAATCTTCAAAATTTAAGACCTCACTACATCAAAGATCTACTGTTGGGGTTTTAGAATGTGACGATCAAAGATCTACTGTTGGACTTTTCAACGCGAGCATACGAAGATGTTTCTCCTTCGGTAATTAATCTTATATATATATATATATATATATATATATATAGAGGTAAATCTTCATGTGAGAACATTTCGCACCGTGCGAAAATGTTTTTAGTTTTTTTTGAAATTTTTTTTTCAAAAATTCTTTCGCACGGTGGATGGGTGCTCTAATGCCCAACGGGTTCACCCATTATTTTCCCTGGGGTATATATTTGTATGGATTAAACATCAAAAAAAGAATTTTTGAAAAAAAAAATTTCAAAAAAATAAAAAAAATGTTTTCGCACGGCATTTCGCACCACTTTTTCGCAATGGAAGATTGCCCATATAGGTAAATCTTCATGTGAGAACATTTCGCACCGTGTGAAAATGTTTTTAGTTTTTTTTTGAAATTTTTTTTTTCAAAAATTCTTTTTTCCACCCTCATTATATGTTGTTATACCCCCCTCAAAAAATAATCGTTGAGAAATAATGTCATTTGGCCTTCGATCAAGGCATTTCATCAAATTCGCACGTTTTGAGACCGTTAAATTTGTAACGGGTGGATGGATGCTCTAATGCCCAACGGGTTCACCCATTATTTTCCCTGGGGTATATATTTGTATGGATTAAACATCAAAAAAAGAATTTTTGAAAAAAAAAATTTCAAAAAAATAAAAAAAATGTTTTCGCACGGCATTTCGCACCACTTTTTCGCAATGGAAGATTGCCATATATATATATATATATATATATATATATATATATATATATATATATATATATTCTATAAAATAGGGATGTTATCAAGAGAAATTGGATAAGAGAAATTGGACAAGAGAAATTAGATAAGAGAATTTGGACAAGAGAAATTGGATAAGTGATGAGATTTTGAGAGATAAGAGAAGAGTTGTGGAATTTTGCACATACAACCCCGGGTTTTGCATTTTTACCACTGGACCCTCCCCACACACACACCAACACTTTTTATTCTTCCCTCCCCTTCCCAACCTTTTTTTACGTCCACGTGCACGTGTTATTTGCTAGTGTGTGTGTGTATATCCCCAAAAATGTACCTAAGAACGTGCGCATGCAGAATTAACTGCGCACGCCCCCTCTGTTCGGGGTTGTAAGTAATTTTTTTGAATTTTTTTGCAGTAGGTAGATATACTTGTTATGTAGCTCCCCACAAAATTTCAGGTCAATCCAACACCGTTTGAGCCTCCTCCATTCATCGATTTCAAAAACGTTGCGCAAAACTGTCCAGAATTCTGGACAGTTTTGCGCAACGTTTTTGAAATCGATGAATGGAGGAGGCTCAAACGGTGTTGGATTGACCTGAAATTTTGTGGGGAGCTACATAACAAGTATATCTACCTACTGCAAAAAAATTCAAAAAAAATACTTACAAACCACGAACAGAGAGGGTGTTCGCAAGTATTTCTGCCTACGCACGTGCGCAGGCACATTTTCCTCTATATATACACACACTAGAAATAACCCATGCACAAAGTGCACGTCGTTGAAAAAAAACCCGTACGAAAAGGATGCGGTGCACACACGCAACAGTAAAGGAGAGAGAAAAGAGAGGGAGTGTGTGTCGATATCGTCGGGTGGTAAAAAGACCCAACAATAAAACCCAAAGTCCAAAAGGAAGCCCAAAAGAGGGCAAACTCGTAAATAAGTGGATTTGGAGTTTTTTGGGTTTTGGGTGGAATGGCAAACACGTAAATAAGAGGAAGGGGGTTAATTTTCGGGGGTTTGTCCCAGTCAACTTGTGACTGGGACAAACCTTGCCACCTAGGACAATACTAGGTGGCAAGTTCTCTTTTATAAAGAGATATATAAACACACACACTCATGTGCGTGTATATATTTATACTTGTGTATTTATATACATATGTATATGTGTGTGTAAGATTACTGGGAATTATATGACATGAGTGATTTCTCGTATGCAATGGCGTGGTGCATTCTTCTTAAGGGGCATATAGAGACAAAAGGTACACCATATGTGATCCTTTGTATCGTGTGAAGAGAAATTTGTCATGTCAACGTATATAAAAGATCACTCATATATTTTATAAGGCCTTTATTAATACACACACGTGCAAGAGAGATTTAGTGTCCCTCTAGCCACGAAGCCTGCACATGCCATTTGCTCATCGATCAACTCCTTGAATACAATTCTATCATCATAAACCGTTGAACTTCTAGTGATCTAGTCGACGAGCAAATAGCATGTGCATCATTAAATTTTAGGTGTATTTGAGTTTTAGCATGTATAGATCGTCATGAAAAGCTCCGATTGGGAAAATAACTAGGATATGTGACACAATAACATCACTCTGGCCTCTAGAGAGAGATACTAACCCAGCTTATATATATATATATATCTATTATACAATTGACGACTTTTTTTGAATTTTGTCCTACGTGTCACCCAAAATATGACTAGGACAAAAAACGATGACTGCGCTTGATGATTAGGACATGGCCTTTTGAATTTTCCCCACACAAAAATATGCACGTTTTTCTTCTCATCCCATGTTACGAACCTCATCCCGTAAAACTAAACCATGTTGTGATGACTCATCCCACGTTTTCCTTCTTCCCGCAAATGCAGAGACACTTCCCACGAACAAAAACATTTATGTTGCCCGCAAACGTGGGAAAACGTTGTGATATAGATTGTTCACTGCCTTTACATTCGCAAAAATAAATTGTTCACAAATATTCATTCAAATTTCGATTTCATTCACCAAACCGCTCACTGCCTTTAGCTACGCAAATATAGATTGTTTCCAAAATTCAGTCAAATTTAGATTTCATTTGCACGGGTGCCATTGTTCAAAATATTCATTCAAATTTAGATTTTATTCACCAAACCACTCACTGCCTTTAGCTACGCAAATAGAGATTGTTCCCAAATATTTTTAGCTACGCAAATATAGATTGTTCCCAAATATTCAGTCAAATTTAGATTTCATTCGCCCGTGCCGAAGGCGTCCGCTAAATTTTTGTTCTTTTAAATTGTGAAGTGGAATATTATGTCCCAAAATTTGGAGGTAGAAATTATTTTTAGGGTAACAAATATTTTAAATGAACCGTGCCCTTGGGCACGTGTTATGACTAGTATATATATAAGCTGGGTAGCATGTAATATATATATGGGAACTATTCTGCTGTGAATGGCATTCGCACGAATCCGTGCGAACGGGCCTCCGTCTGTCTGATGAGATCAGACGGCCACATCGCAAATCAAAACGCGGGCAAACTCTCGTCCGTTCGATCAGATGGCCCTCGCCCCCCTGACCCACTCCCTCACTCTATCCCTCTCTCTCGCACGAACTCTGGCGATTCCGTCGATCTCCATCCCTCTTTGGTGTGTTTGGTTTTAGAACATGACCATCAAAGGAATTGCCAGAGAGTTCGTGCGAGAGAGAGATGGAGATAGAGAGAGGGAGTGGGTCACGGACCTGGCTGCCGCAAGAGAGAGAGAGAGAGAGATGGAGGGTCACGAGGGGGGGGGGGGCGATGGCCGTGCGATCTGGTCGAACGGACGAGAATTCACCCGTGTTTTGATTTGCGATGTAGCCGCCTGATCTCATCAGACGGACGAAGGCCCATTCGCACGGGCTTCGTGCGAATGCCATTCGCAGCTGAATAGTCCCATATATATAGAGGAAAGTTAGTGAGTGTCTTTATTGAGTATCAAATAATAATATACATAAGGCTACTGGCCAGTGAAGGGAGTCAGAGAGAGGAGAGGGCACAAGCGCCGTCACTCTCTACTAACCACCCTCACTGCCCATACCAGAATGTACAAAAAACTCGAAACTTGAAAATTACAATCTCAATATCAATATCAACCATTATCTCTGAACTCTTAGCTTTCCATAGCTACGGTTGTATCCGGTGAGGTTGGGTCTTGATCTCTCTGAATTATCCTGATGTCAGCTGCAATATCCTCAAAGAGGAAGGTCTTAGCCTTCGTGATTCCTTCAAAAATCCTTTTGTTCCTCTCACTCCAAACATGCCAAACTATCACAGCTAGAGTGGTTCGGGCTAGCAGGCTAATAATGTCCTTTCTTGAAAAATGGGCTACAAAATAGTTTCCAACTTCAGATAGGAGAGGCACAATGGGGTCTGATACACCCAGCTTAAGAAGACTTCTGCATAATATGTATTTAGTGTAGGAAGAGTCAAAAAATAGATGGGTTATGCTTTCACCAATTGCATCATCGCATAACACACAATGAGGGTTGGTGCTCACACCCCACTTGAGATGTATTCTAAGGAGGCGCCCCCATTTCCACCCATTTCCCATATTTTTTGTGGAATTTTTTATGAAATTGTTGTTCACCTCATGGATGATCAGCATACCAAATTTCAAGGGATTTTAATGCTTTTTGAGCCCACATCCACCCCATGCAACTTCATGGGTTTTTCAGCACGTTTTCAGACCGTTGAAGTTGTAAGGGATGGATAGTGGCTCAAAAAGTATTGAAATCTCTCGAAATTTGGTATGTTGATCATCCATGAGGTGAACAACAATCACATGAAAAAATTCCAAAAAAATTACGGGAAATAGGGGTGCCTCATTAGATTTCATCCAAGGAGACACCCTAGATCCCTTTTACCATATATATGTAAGTATGTATGTATGAGAATAATGGGTATCATATGACAAAGGAGTCTTAACCTCATATACCAAGACACAAAAAAGTGGGCGGTACAACAAATACAAGCCCATGTGGGGCTTGTAGTTCCACACTTTTGTGTCTTAATATATGATGCTAAACCTCTATTGTCATATGATACTCATTATATATATATATATATATATATATATATATATATATATATATATCTATTCTATAAAATAGGGATGTTATCAAGAGAAATTAGATAAGAGAAATTGGACAAGAGAATTTGGATAAGAGAATTTGGACAAGAGTATATACATACATATATATATATATACATACATATATACAGATGAGGAGGGATCAAATGACCCCCAAAAATAACCCCCAAAAATGACCCCCTATCAAAAATCCTATGCCCCCCATTTTTTCGGAAGATCCGAACCGTTCATCTTGATCTCCACCCTCTAAATACCTGACCCACCAATTTGCAACCCGATCCCATGTGTTTTGCCTGTTCATCCATCCGACCCAAATTTAACGGTTTCGCATGAACAAAACTTTTGCGAATGGTTGATGAACGGGCAAAACACATTGGATCGGGTTGGAAATTGGTGGGTCAGGTATTTAGAGGATGGAGATCAAGATGAACGGTTCGGATCTTCCGAAAAAATGGAGGGCATAGGATTTTTGATAGGGGGTCATTTTTGGGGGTTATTTTTGGGGGTCATTTGATCCCACCTCTATACAGATACATATATACATACATATATATTCATCATTCTATAAAATAGGTATGTTATCAAGAGAAATTGGATAAGAGAAATTGGACAAGAGAAATTGGATAAGAGAAATTGGACAAGAGTATATACATATATATATATACACATATACATATATACATATACATATATACATACATATAGATACATCTATTCTATAAAATAGGGATGTTATCAAGAGAAATTGGATAAGAGAATTTGGACAAGAGTATATACATACATGTATATATATACATATATACATATACATACATACATATACATCTATATTACAAATGAGGGATGTTATTAAGAGAAATTGGATAAGAGAATTTGGACAAGAGAAATTGGACAAGAGATGAAATTTTGAGGGATAAGAGAGGATGAGGTGATTTTTGAACATACAACTAGGGTATTTGCATTTTTGCCCCTGGATCCTCCACACACCCACAACCACACTTTTTCTTCTTCCTCCTTTTCGGACCGTTTTTTCCCGGTCCATGTGCACGCGGGAATAGCATAGTGCACACAATTAATGCATGCTGATTAGGACAAGCTGACTAGAATAAACAGGTTGATAGAAAGACGGCTTGGATTTAATCTTGAGGAATGAATGGTTGAGATAAGATTTTGTGAAAAGTTTTGGAGGGAAAAAATTTCTGGGAAAATCAAAGTTTCTGGGGAAATGAAACTTTATGGGAAATGAAATTTTCTTGGGAATAGCAGAGTGCACACAATTAATGCATTTAGGAAAACAACATTAACTTGCACTTAATGCTGCAGATCGAATACTGCTGCAGATCGAATGATCTCTCACTCAACGCGGGGCCCACCTGTCTCTACGAACCATGGGACAAAGATGAGAATAATTTTCCGCTCCGAAGGCGCCAGCTAAATATTTTTGCGCTAATTTGTTGTTCCGCGACGAAGGCATCCGCGTCGATTTTTTACACTATCGAAGGCGCCTGCACCGAATTTGTTGTTTCACACCGAACGCGCCCGTGTCGCTAAATATTTTTACGCTAATTTGTTGTTCCGCGCAATTTTGGCTGGGGAAATAATTTTTTGGGGAACAAAGATTTCGCGAGGGAAAAATCTTAAATGAACCGTGCCCGCGGGCACGGGTTATGACTAGTGTATATATTTATATATGTATATGATATCCTATGATGTATGAGGCTTAGCCTCATACACTATGCAATTTCACGATTCCGTTATTTTTTGAAGAAACAACCCCATTAAATTTAATGTTCATATTCTAATCACCAAAACACTAAATATGGGATGAACCCAAGGTCTGTTGCTTGTCGATCTAAGTGTAACAAAAGTTCTAAAAAACTATTAATTTTTCAACAGTGACAGTGATAGATAAAAAGTTCGGGTTCACCCGATTTTTGATGTTTTAGCTTTTTAGAATATGAAAATCAAAATAAACATGCAAATCCTCCAAAAAATAATGGAGAGTATTTCTCAAGCCTCATTTATCATATGATACCTATTATTATAAGAATAATAGATATCATTTAACATATTGGATTAAGCCTCATATACACCTTCAAACACCACCCTCCGTTATTTTTCGAAAGATCAGAATCATTCATTTTGATCAATATATTTTAAAATCCGAAAACATCGAATATCAGGTGAACCTCAGAGATTTTACATGTTCATCCATCCATCACAAATTTAAGGGTTTTGCATGAACAAAACTTTAGCAATGAGTGGGTGAACATGCAAAAACCTCTTGGTTCACCCGATATTCGGTATTTTGGGATTTTAGAATATGAAAATCAAAAGGAACGAAATCATCTAAAAAATAAAGGAGAGTGGAGTTTTGGAGGCTATATATGAGGCTTAACATCATATGTCATATGAGACTCATTATTCTCATCATATATATATTAGTATTCAGGTGCCAAAACATGGTTAAAAAACTTTTTATCTTTTTTAAAAAAATTTGCACATTTTTGGGGCGTTTAATCCATACGATTATATGTTAGATATTGGACTCCCCGGATTTGGTTTTGGATGATGAACAAACATAAATATATTGTGAACTAACAATTTGTGAGCGCAGTTATGGAGATCGTCGCCAAATTCATATGAACATCCAAAGCGACGTCTCGAGACCTCTCAAAGCGTGTGATCGCATGCCTAAAGCTTCGTTGAAGCTTTTGGACCATTTTAGAAGTCATGAAGATTCGGATCGAAGCTTTCAAAGACGGTTCGTCAAGTTTTATTTATAGTCTTTTAGCTTCGTTCCGTAGAATGTTAAGCCTTGAGTAGGTCTTACGTTTTAATCTTCATAACGCTCCTATCTTAGACATAGGAACTAGTAAGAAGTCCATACTAACTTTCCCGAAACATCGCGCTTCGATTCGCGACTTCTTGTGCATGTTAGTTGGTTCAAGAAGAACCAACCGACTAGATGGTGATCTAGTCGGTCGGCAATCCTTCTTGGACCGACTAGTTTGCTTTCTCAAATCTTAGCTCTTTACTGTTTACAGTTAGTCGGTCTACGTTGACTCACCGACCGACTAGTTTGTGAACTACTTGGTCAGTGATGCTTCTTTGACCGACTAGTTGAGCTTTTACTGTACATGCCAAGTTACTGTTTGTCGTTAATCGGTCTATGTACATTTGGCGACCGACTAGTTGATGAACTAGTCGATCAACTTTTGTTCTTGGACCGACTAATTCTATTTGTTCTCAGACTTTGTGTTTTATCTCTTAGTCGGTCTAAGTTAACTCACCGACCGACTAGTTGTGAAACTAGTCGGTCGGCAAGTGTGCTTTGACCGACTAGTTCCTTAAGTCTGAACTTCGACCTATTCCATGTTCACCAGTTAGTCGGTTCATGTTGATTGACCGACCGACTAGTTGATGAACTAGTCGGTCGGTGGTTGTTCTTTGACCGACTAGTTTGGTTCAGAATAGAGCCGTTGGAGCTTTAATTGAAACGTTTTTCTCTCTCTCTCATCTAACCTATATATACTTGTTGAGTTGCATTCATTGCACTCAAGGCTGATATTAAGAGAAGTTTAGAGATCAAAGAGAAATCATTCCCTCTCATTTAAAGCTCATTCATTTCCAATCTTGAATCTCTTCTCACTCTTATTTCAAAAGAGAGATTCATTGATTGTGAGCCTTCCAAGCCAAGTGTTTGATCCTAGATCACCAACAACCTCATAGCTCTCATCGCTGATCTTCATCTTGGAGCTAGGGTTTGGTGCCTTCTTCTTCCTCAAAATCATCTTTGCCCTAATTCGTAAGTATACTCAAGGCATAGGTATTTTGTGGTAAGCTTTTCTATTTCATTTACTTTCGATATTGTAAGTGATTCGCTCTCAGTTGTGAGAGTGTGTTTGTGATCCCGGGTTGTCGGAGTCACAAGTTTCATTTGTGTATGATTTGACTTGTGAAGGGTTTTCACAAGTATTTCATAGTGGAAATCTTGAGTTAGGGTTTCTAACTCAAGTATCCGGAAGTGATCCGGGTGGTTGGGACGTAGGATCACCGGGAACAAGTCGGGGAGACTTGGGTGGACCCGAACCCAGTAATATCGTTTGTTTGCGATTGTTTCTTTGTTGTCTAACATTTACATTTCCGCATTTCCGCATTGTTTGGTAGAGTTTGCAAGGTAATTAGGAATTAGCCTCTTAATTATTTTAAAGTACTATTCACCCCCCCTCTAATACTTGTGCAGTAACTTAGCAGGGCATTACATTATATACCTAGAAAAAATAATGGATGAACTCTAAGAAAATTTGAGCCCCGATCCACCCGTTACAAAATTTAACGGTTTAAAAACAATATAACTTTTTGTAATAACTTAATCAAAGGCCAAATCACATTATTTTTCAACCATTATTTTTAGGGCTGTATAACAACATAAAGTGAAGGAGGAAAAAATCTTGAAAAATTTTTGAAAAAAAATTCAAAAAAACAAAAACATTTTCGCACGGAAAATTCTGTGCGAAATGTTTGCATTTGAAAATTTTACTATATATATAATGTGAATCATATGAATTAGCTCAAGTCTTAGTTGGCATACTTGAACAGTTTACTCTCCATCATTTTTGTAGCATCATTCATTTTATTCTTCATATTATAAAAGCTACCGGCATCAAAGATAAAGTGAACCAAAGCTTTTTGTTTGTCAATATATTCATTGGAGAATTAGTAGTTTTACAGCAATAGAATTCTATCTCTCCTATATTAACAAACAAGAAGCTTTAGTTTTATTCGAAATTTGTATTTTGAGATTTTGGAATATGAATATTAAAATTAATAAAGCCGATCCTTAACAAAATAATGAAAACTAAACTGTTGGGCGTCATATGAGACTTATGCTTATATAACATATGATACCAATTTATAATAATAATTATTATTATATCATATGACATGAGCACGTGCATCTTATAGAGTTCTTAAAAAGTTTGGATCTGGAATGGATTCTTTTGTGCATGCATGCATGTGCGAGATAGCCTATACATACATACATTCCTAGCTGTACATTAATTCAATAAAGGCAAAATCAAGCTTATCACTTGCTGATGAGTTACCCATAATTTTGAAATAAGTTAAACATGGAATATTCAGAATCAAGAGTATCGACCTAAAGTTTAACATTATATACCTTCCAACTTCAACAGGGCACTTGTTCCAATAGGCAATCTTTTATCCTGCCAAATATTGACACATTCAGTTCAGTCATATATGCATATTTTCTTCTGTTAAGTTCTTCCTTCGCAAATTGCACATAAATGAATGCGAAGAAGAGACCAACTCACATAATATGAATGCCAATAATAAAGCTCCCGTTTAATGCCGGCTTCAACATGCTTGAGGAATTGTTCCACTAGTTTCTGCATCATTCAAGAAAAAGCAAAACGATTTTGACTATTTAGGCTAACCACCATATCTTAGTTTTGCTGTTAATATTTAGGATCTCATTTCAAATATCTGAGATATCATGTTCATCATTAAAGGCACACTGAATTACATGGAGAATCAACTTGGGATGTACAAACTCCACCAAAAGCTTTTGGAACCTTCCACGAACAAGGAACAGCCTGAGGGAAAGGGATGAAAAAAATTCTTGAGTTAGAGAGTTGAAAATTGCAGTTTTGTTGAATATAAAGCTTACTTAATATTGTTAACAGTTTAGGTCATATGGAATTAATTTATACTGCTATTTCATAGTATAAACAAACTGTTGTTGATATTTGTTGTATCATAGATCAAACTTAAAATTCCTACTTCAACCCAAGGGGATGTTTATTCCTATCTTTTTTTGTGTTCGGATCGGGGTGGGGTGTTTTTCACTTGGTATGACATGAAATTAAGCAAATAAAGGTGTTAACTCATATTTTTTGGTCTATATAACTACACATTCTTCTGGTATGGCCCTTAACGATCATATTTGATATGAAGGAATCCGGATATATGTCAAATCGGATACATGCCAAATCGGATACATGTGGTAGATGATTAGAAAGAGAATGAGTTCAACCTTCAAGTTTTAGACTTCTACTACATTATTAGTAAAACGAATAATATAAACTTGCATTAAATATTGAAAATAATGTCACAGAATGTAAGACTAAAGATGCTTTAATCTATATGCATCAGAATGGATTCTTGAATTTTGGATGTGTTCCGAATGGTTTATTTAGCAAATCTATATTTGTGAACTAATTTCAAATCTGATCATCTGTATCCATTTACATGCTCAAACACTTGTTCTTGTTCTGAACCCACTAGATCTTTGAATGACAAACTTGGATAGAGATAATTTTTTATCCAATGATTAGTTTGTTTGCACTTTTCTTTTCAGTTTTTAAGGTGACACATGGCGCAAACAACTTTCTCTCAATTTGTTTCCCTCTCTTTTCTTAATGTTCCCTTTCTGTCCTCTTTTTGTTTACACACAACATCTGAAAATTCAATTTAAGTGATGATGTATAGATAGCATGATTTTACAGTCGATCTTTCACTTCCAAGACGAGAAGGCAGAAAAATTAAGCTCATTTTAGAATGCTTAAGGTTTCACCTTTTCGTTGAAGGGTCTGCAAGAATTTCTGCGGAAACTTCCACCACAACCTCCTCCCAACCAAGAGGAATTGGTTGCTCATCTACGAAAGGGTAACTGCAAGGTTGTCATGCAAATCAGAAGCAATAATATTTAGGAATATTCTCACATTGCTGAAGTTGATGATCTTGTACTTGTGTGCTTTGCATGCTTCAAGAGCCATAATTGCTTTCCGCAAGTTCTGCTTTGATTTAGAAGCAATTCTAGCGGCAAAACTCACAGATAGCTCGAAATTTTCCTTCTTTGCTATCTGAATCAGCACCTCCATGATCTGGAAAATAGCGAAACATGGACGTTTATCTTAGAAACTTGTTTCTTAAAGGAATTATAGGATGGCCATATATCAGGTTTTTATACGGTTCATTTTTTGAGAGAGATTAGAAACTTGTTTCTTAAAGGAATTATAGGATGGCTATATATCAGGTTTTTACAAGGTTCATTTTTTGAGAGAGAGAATGAAAGGTTCTCGTTCTGGACACTTGTGAGTTTTGACACACTTGCCACATGTCCAAATATCGATGTACTTTTAAAATGCTTATGGACCTTCATTTATAAGATTTATATCTGGAGACGGTTTCTGTTTGTTCAACATAATCTCAAAAACTTGCTGGTTTCATAACATTTAGAATCATATTATTTTCAAATTGACACTTAAAAATCATATAATTTGTGTTAAAAGCAAGGACACCTCAATCATCCGGTTTTGGGATTGGTATATACAAGTATATGCCTTCCCAATGAAGACCAACATTAAAGAAATGAATATTCCAAGCATAAACCAACTGGAAAGGTGTGCCTGGCAGCATGTGTGTTTTTCACACAACTAAACCTTGGAGGTGTTGATGTGAAAATATTAAAATCTCATGTGTTAATATACGAGTTTGCAAGATTTTAGGCGTTAAATGTAGAAACCAGGCATTTATAGTCTCTAATCAGTGCAAGAATTTTTGCCTAAATTAAAATAACTTGCACTACAAGCTTTGTTTAAGACTTTTAAGTACTTGGAGAGGGAATTTATCATTATCATGTCAAGCCATATTGAACGTGGTACATGGTTAATTCCTTTTTTTTTTCACTACTACATCTACTACTAAAAATCATTTTTTAAAATTTCTTAAAATTAGGTAATCTCTACAAGCCTTATGATATTAATATATCAGTAGATGCTTACGTCATGAGTAACAGGGGCATCCACAGTGATAAGTTTGCATCGAGACTTCACAGGGTCAAGGATATCAGCATCATCTTCACAACAAAGAATGATTTTGCATGCATCTGTATGACGGTCCATAATCCACTTTATAAGGTGTTGAACACTGTCAGCAACTTTATCAACATTGTAGAGAATGATCACTGGAGCAGATGAAAGGGTCACATTTAATCGTTGCAAACAGGGTTGTTGGAAGAAATATTTAGTTCAACACTAACATACCTTTATAATCTGCCTTGAAACTGACATCACTAACATCAGGTACAAGTGCACGGTTTTCCGTTATTTCCTTTACGATACCCATCAAAGCATATCTAACATTCTTTGATTCATACTTCAAATTAAGTTCCACATGGTGAGGACTTGAAGTTATTGGAACGGCGATTTGCATAGGCCCATTTTCCTGTCAAAATCATCTCAATTATAATTCTTAGCAGCAAAGAAATGGAAGGTGTAAAATCAATGCCCAGAGTTTATTATTGGCAACCTTCCATTTAACAACGGAATCATTCTTTGTAAACGACGCATACATGTTTTATCAGCCACCAAGTACTGCCTTTTTCTTTGCTCAATAAATTATTATCTTAACTAGATCAAACCCTTCTACAGCATTATTATGTTAAATAATTCGACCCAGCAAAATTGAAAGTTGAGAATGCTAATGCACGTCAACTGGGCCATGATACCTAACCACGTCTTCATAGCAAGAACATGTAGATGCAATATTCAATTTGAAACAAGCACAGAAATAAACACAGTGTCTAGTACCTGAACATGGAAATACCTCAAATCATCAGACGTCTGCAAAATTGGCAAAAACAAGTCAGGCTTAAAAGTATTGAAAACGAACATATCTAGGGAAAGGAATACCATTTAACACGTACTTTCCAGGAATCACCAAAAGTCTCATACAGCAAACCCTTGCTTAATGATTTCTTTCCAGATCCTGAAGGTCCTTTGAACAGAATATGAGGACAATCATTTTGAGATATCTAAGAAAATCAAAGGATAAAAGGTGTTAATAAGCAGAAGTTTCCTACATTTATGTTTAAGAGATTAATAAATTTTGGATTTTTTTGCACCATAGTTGCTCATTAGAAAGCTTCTATCAATTTCTGCAATCGACAGGTAGCTGTCAAGAGACTCAAGACATTGCAGGATCTAAAATAACTACTATTGCCTCGTAAAATATGGAGGTATATAGAATTGTAAGACATTATCCAACGGAGAACTTCCAGCAAAATGCTTGATTTTACTGTATACCAGAGATTATGTATGCATATATTTATTGCCATGATGGTTGCAACTGGAACAACATAAAGGTAGACACTCCAGCACAAACAAATAATCAAGGTAAATGTTTCCATTTATATGGCTTGACTTGGCAAGTGCTAATGAAAGCTGTCCAGTTGCCCTCACAAACCTACATGATTATGGTTTAAGGTGACTAGCTACTTAAATTGATAACAAGAAGCTCCCAAAATCACGTCACCTTTAATGGGCAACTCCGTAACTATCCTGTGAGATGAAATTTCAGAAACGGCAACATCTTGCATGCTTGTGTAAGGGGGTGGTTAACACATGCAAGGGGCACAAGTAAGGGTGTGGAAGGATCATAAGAAGGGAAGAGTTCAGTTTGTGTGGTACCCAAAAATGAAATTGTAACACTCAAGAAGTAAAGGAAAAGGGCTTAAAGGCAAATAACAAACACCAATCAATCGATTTGATAGTGTTCATAATCAAGAGCTTCAGGAAGAACCTTCACAAAAATCATCAACTATTCTCAACTCTGGCTAAGACACCTAAAAACAATATTGCAATGTGCAAGGTTCAAAATCTTGATTTTTGTCTCGTTATTGGATAGTAGTTTAGTGTCGATATAGGCTGTATGAGAATTATCGGGTGATACATCAGACTTTGCGTATTTGTTGGCTTAGCTCAGCCTAGATGGAGTCGTATGCATATAATAATTTTCACTAAATGCTGCATTTGTCCACAAATTACTATTATTTAGGATACTATATTCTCTTTTCTAACCCTCTCAATTAACTGACCAACATTTTGAACCTTGAATTTGATGGTTAAGTGCCATCGTTTCAAACATAAAATGAAATAGAATAGAATTTCAAAATTTATAGCTTAAACCTTGAAGCTCTTCCTATATTGGTTGTTATTAGTTAGTATCGATGGTATTGACCAGTTTCAGATGTGATTGTATCGGCATGCTTGCAATCTAATATGATACGAGCAATATGTATCGGTATCGGCCGAGATTTCAAACCTTACAATCTTGTCATAAATCTCCTACAACTGAAGAAGAGTCTAGAACATTCAACATCAAGTTCAAGCTCCTAAGTAATAAACCTGAATAAGAAAGCAGTATCAACAATCCTTACCAACTGTTTGAGAAGTTGTGCGTCTTGTTTGTGACAAATAAATTTACTCAACGAGCGGGGTGAATGCTTATCAGCCCAGAAGGGCCTGAGTTCCTCCACAACGAAAGCCCTCTCGATGAAAGATGCCTCATCAACTGCCTTAGAATCGGGTGACTTCGCCTTGCCGCAAGACCCTCCTCCCCTCACACACGACAACCATGTATCTGTTTGGTTTCTCTGCCTAATAGCAGTCATTCTTTTAAAACTTCCACCAAGTTTTCCACTGCTATCGCTTAGTTTACTACTGAAAGTACTGCTCCTACCGTTACTGTACCGACCAAAAGCAGAACTGGAGCTTGTGTTTGTTTGCGAAAGAATAGTACTGATGATGGAAACGCCTTGGAGGTTCTGATTAAAACTTCCTGTGCCTTGACTAAACTGATTCGTGACATTGTTCTGTTCCAGAATTGTCTTAGCTGGTTGAGCAAGCTTGTTTCCTTTGTCACTTTTCTTCACCACAGATTCTTTCTGCAGAACTGTGCAGTCACGAGAAATAAAGATATCACTAAGCGACACAGACTCAGTGCTCTGCATCAATAAAGCATTGGCGGTAGGAGACTTCGCTAGCTTCATATTAGCAATTCTTTCATTTATGTCATCTGGGGTGTGATTTTGTGTGTTATAACCTTCACTCTCCTCATGGATCATAGTCTTGGCTAGTGGTAATGGCCTCCGCTCTGCAACAGGAGCTGCTCTCAGTTTTGGAGCAGACATTGATCTATTCTGGTTGTAGTTGTACCTCTCTCTCACTCGAGAAATTTCTTCAAATTCTTTTGGTGACCTCTCACTCACACTAGAGCCTTCTTGAAGGCGTGATGGTGCCCCCTTATCATCAGAGCATTGACGTCGAAGTGTCTTCTGGTTCTGCCTACGGGACGAGCCATCAACCTCATTAGTTTCATGACCTTGCCCCTCTCTTCTAGCCCTATATGAAGAAAGATGTTTACTTTGATGGTCCGAAACCTTAAAAGGACTGGCATTGCGATGCTCCGACATCTTAATGGGGCTGGTACTTTGATGTTCTGATACCTTATAGGGACTGGAACTGCGATGCTCTGGCACATTAAAAGGACTGGTGTTTCTTTTTAAACAAGGATGTGCCATATAAGCAGCAGCAGCATCACCATGTCTAATTGGTTTATAAGGAGATCTGCTGTGTCTTCTGATCCCCGGACTTCCTCTTGAAGACTTTTTCGCAAAGTCCTCATTGTCCTCCTTCGAAGTGTTTCTTTGGATGCTGTTTGAAGGACTGATACTTCCCATAGGTTCAGGAGTTGTAGACCTGTTTGAAATTGTGGTGATGGTTCTAACAGGATTAGGAGTCTTAGACCTATTTGAAATCAGAAGCCCACCATGCCATGGGCTTTCCTGCCATTCAGTTTCTGTGTCAGAGGGTTCATAGCCACTTCGCCTGTGTTGAGATGAAGGACGACGTAGAGAATATTTACTAGATCTTGAAGAATTCTCCATAGCAGGTGGCATCACTGATAACCTGAGAGATGCTGCAACCGAACAACAAAGCTAAAACATTACATGTTTGCTCAAAAACAAATATAAATAAATGCCCATTTAAAGCAATATGAAAAGGTTGGGCCTCGCCATTACCAGTATTGTGTTTTATCTGACAAAGGCTTGCAATCACAAATTTTTTTATATTATGGATCTACTACCATAAATGCAATGTGTAATCTCAACATTCAATGTGTATTCTTGAATAATCAAAATTTTCAATTATTCAACCATTTCATTTTACCAAGTTCGACCTTACAGATTAGTCAACATGTATATGTTTCGATGCAACAACAACAAGATGTTATTTGTAATAAGTAGTTTTGTTGGTTGATTAATTAGTCACATTTTATTCATGAAATGGGTTGGATTGGTATTACTCAAAACAAGATATTGAGCCGGCTTCCTACACATTTAACAAAAAACATTTTCCCTACAGATTGCATGAAAAATATACCAGTTTGGTTTTACTTAAACACTATATTCATGACACAAAAGAAAAAATTGCAGTTATATACTGAACCTTATGTTTGCTATAAGCATTGACCTTAGTAATAATTATGTTTCTTGCACAAAAGACTGCCTGGTTATGATAACAAGAAACATGAAACAATATCAAGTGCCACCAATAAATCTTAAAAGAGGGGCTTAATCTGGAAAATACTGTTTGAGAGGATAAGAGAGATGCCATGGACACTCTATGGTGACCCGTCGATTGGAGATGATTTGATGTAATATTGAGACATCATCGTCCTCCTCCTCCTAGCATTCATCCTAAAAATTGACCTTAGCGTCATAGATTGAAAGGCTTCGGGATAATGACAGATCTGTAATTCAGGCTGAAAACCAAGGTCATGGTTATTTTAGTAATTTAGGGGTGTGGATGTTTAGAATGTGTGTTTATGTTGAGTTTTGTGAAGAAAATTGATTGAGATTAGGGAGATCCCTTAGACCTAGTGGGAAAGTGTTGCTTCTTCTCGAATCGAAGCTTGAGAGAGCGGTCCTAATCTCGAAAGAGGCCAACTATCTTTGTATTTCAGGTTTATTATTAAATTAAATATCGACTTTTTCACCCCAAATCCACTTTCTAGCACTAAAAATCCATCATTTACCTTAAAAATCCCATCTTTCCATTAAAATTATTATTTTTATTCTACAAAATATTAGGAAAACATATCAAATTGGTATCAAAGTGTAGATCCTAAAGGCTAGGTGGGAGGAATGACATGGACCGATCTTGAAGGAGCTGAAATTCATATCGATGTCATTAGAAGATCTCCTCCATGATCGGAAGAAGACCACAAAGGCAGCTATGAAGAAAAATAAAGTCAGATACGCAAATCTGGAGCCAAAAGCATCGCCTTTGGACAAAGGTAAGGAAAAATCATCCCTTTAGAGGAGGAGATCAATCCAAAGAGCAATACAACTTCAAATCTATCCACCGCGACAACTCCGACGCAGATCTAGAGCTAAAGGCGACGCCTTTGGATAAGAAAATGGAAAGGCAACACATTTGGATAAGAAAAATGGAAAGTCATCGACTATGAGTTGGATCTCCACCCAAACGAAGAGGAACCACGCGTGAAGGACAAGATCCATCCCTCAGACCAGTGGAGGGTGTGGTAAAGACATGCCATGCATGGGCAGGCAGCCAGGATGCTACCGGCCTCCTGGTGGGCCGCCCAACCCAGGACGTCACATGGGCGGCCTGCCAGGAGGCTCCCGAGCTCCTAGCGGGTCGCCCAATCCAAGCCCAGTGACGAGCATGCCACCCAAGGGCCCACGATCCCTGGCCCGCCCATTTCGGGGACCGACGATCCTCGAATGATTGTTCAGAGGGCCCAAGGGTCATGGGTTGCGGACAGAACCCATCTTAGGCCTTAGTGATCGTACGTTGGGCTCGAGAGACCTTCAAGCGGGCATGTTGATCACCATGACTTCCGTTCGGGCTTCAAAGATGCCGGTGGAGGCATTCAAAGCTTTGACCCAAGAGAGGACGAGTACACTCATTCGGAGTATCATGGCCCACAGACTTCATGTACCATCTTGAGTACAATATAGTTCTTTGAGAGTAGAGTAATGATATGCTTGTGGGGTAATGGCATATCTGTAATTTAGGCTGAAAATTCTAGGTCAGATCTAGTAGGAGAAAGTGGACTCCTTTCGAATTGAGGCCACCTATCTGATAGATCCGAAGGTAAAATCTGAACTTTATTGATAAAAATAGAAGAAAAAGATAAATTGGCTACGATTATTAGGGGCAACCACCCTCCCAAGACGCTGTTAATAGGACGTCCGCACTCGTCTATCTAAAAGTCACACAAAATATCAAATCCAAGCATGCTTAGGACCGGCCGCATCACCCCCTATTAATCCACTTCTCCCAAAATAGCCAATTACAAGTTTATCCCTTTTAATAATAAAATAAAGTAAATAAAGGAAAAGGTGCGAGCACGCCCCTGAATCACTTGGTTGAGCCGGATGTTCCCTTGGTGTGCCGCTTAGAGTACGTGATGAGCCCATCACTACTTCCCCCCAAAGAGTTACTTTGTCCTCAAGGTGGATGTCTGGAAACTGCTGCTTCATGACGCTCACAAACTCACATGTGCTTTCATGCTCGGGCAAGCCCCTCCAACGAACCAACACTTCATGCGCCCCTGTTCCTCCATTGTGCACCCCCTTCAACTCCTCAGGCTTCAAAAGACCTCTATGTCCTCTGTCAGTGTCTCCGTAAGTGAAGGAGAGGGAGTATGGTCACCAATCTCCTGCTGCAGCTGTGATACGTGAAACACATGGTGGATGATTGATCCTGGGGGCAACTTCAATCGATAAGCCATGTGCCCCACCTTGGCCTCCATCTCAAAAGGATCAAAATACCTTGGAGACAGCTTCTCATTTCTTCGACGAGCTAGGGACCTCTGCCTGTAAGGACGCAGTTTCAAATAGACCATGTCTCATACCTCAAACTGGACATCTCGACGGTGTAAGTCAGCCCTTGCCTTCATGACCTGATGAGCCCGTGCCAAATGGAGCTTCCACTCCTCCAGAATCTGGTCCCTCTCCGCCAAGTACTGCTCCACATCTGACACATTGGTCGTCTCCTATCCATAGTGCAGCAGGTGGGGGATCCCCACCATATAAAATCTGGAAAGGCGTCGTCTGATCCGCTGTGTGATAAGATGTATTATACCAATATTTTGCCCACGACAGCTAACGTGTCCACTCCTTAGCGCTCTCTGAGATAAAACACCGCAAATAAGTCTCTATGCTCCTGTTGACGACCTATGTCTGGTCGTCGGTCTGCGGATGGTAGGCGGTACTATGTCTCAGAACTGTACCCTGCAACCTGAAAAGCTCCTGCCAGAATCTGCTCAGAAAGACCTTGTCCCTATTAGAGACAATGGACTTTGGGGTTCCATGTAAACGGATCACCTCCATCAAGAATACCTCCGTCACTGAAACCACGCTGTATGGGTGCCTGAGCGGTATGAAGTGTGTATATTTGCTGAAGCGGTCCACCACAACAAATAAAATCATGAATCCTCCCGACGTAGACAGCCCATCAATAAAATCCATGGATAAGTCCTCTCATACTCGCTCTGGCAAGGATATGGGCTACAGTAAACCCCCTGGGGACATCGTCACGTACTTCTGATGTTGGCACACGTCACACTCTGCTAACATCTTGGCAACATCCTTTTTCATCCCTCGCCAATACACCTCCCTAGCCAGTCTCTGGTATGTCTTCAGTACCCCAGAGTGTTCGCCCACAGCACTGCAATGAAACTCATGTAATATGGCTGGAATATGGGCGGAAGTCCTCGATATAACCAGGCGCCCCCAATACACCAATCTCTCCTCCTGCAAGGAATAGCCTGGGTGATCTGCGGAACCCTGTAAGAGTGCCGCTCTAATGCCTGCCTGCTCCTGGTCTCCCTCCACCTCCCTCTGCAGTGGCTCCCAGTCGTGAAGTACTGATACTGATATAGCTGCCAGCTGAACATCCTCATCTCTCCTGGACAGTGTGTCGGCTGCCTTATTCTCCAACCCTGGGTGGTACTCTATCTCGAACATATATCCCATCAGTTTTCGTAGCCATTTCTGGTGCTCCTCTGCCACCATGCGATGCTCCAATAAGTACTTAATGCTCCTCTGATCTGTGCGCACCAGAAAGCTCCTTCCCAGCAAGTATGGCATCCACTTCATTATCGCCATGATTATCGCCATCAGCTTCCGCTCGCTCATATACTGATTTCAACCGAGCCTTCGCTGTCAACACCTGGTTGTAGTATGCAATAGGATGCTGATCCTGCATCAGTACTGCACCCAGTCCATGGCCCGAGGCATCAGCCTCCACCACAACGGCCTCGAGAAGTCCGGTAGTGCCAACACCGGTACGGTCGTCATAGCCTTCTTCAATGCCTCAAAAGCACGTGTCGCCTCATCGCCCCACACAAACTGATCCTTCTTCAACAACTCCGTGAGTGGCCAGGTTATCGGCCCATACCCCATCTACGAAACGCCTGTAGTAACCTATTAGGCCTATGAACCCTCTCAACCCCCTGAGAGTGGATGGGCGTGGCCAGTCTAGCATTGCCGCAATCTTCATCCGATCTGCAGCCACCCACTCTGAAGAAACCACGTGGCCCAAGTACTCCACCTGTGGCTGCCCGAACAAACATTTCTTCCGATTCCTATATAGCTGGTGATACTGCAACTCCTGGAACACCATCTGCAAGTGATCCAAATGCTCCTCCACCATGCGGCTATACACCAAAATATCGTCAAAAAACACCAGCACGAATCTCCTCAGGTAGGGGCGGAATACCTTATTCATTAATGCTTGGAATGTGGCTGGGGCGTTAGTCAAACCAAAAGACATGACTAAGAACTCATAGTGGCCTTCATGTGTCTTGAAGGCCGTCTTCAGCACATCCTCCCTCCTCATTCGGATCTGATGGTAGCCTGATTTAAGATCTATCTTCGAAAATATGGTTGACCCTTCATCGAGGAGCTTGTCGATCACCGGTATGAGAAACTTGTCTGGCACAGTTTTCTTGTTGAGAGCTCTGTAATCTACACAAAAGCGCCAGCTCCCGTCCTTCTTTTTCACCAACAGTACCGGACTGGAAAAAGGGCTAACGCTAGGCTGGATCACGCCAGCCTGGACCATCTCGGCCACCATCCTCTCTATCTCATCCTTCTGTATCTGGGGGTAGCGGTAGGATCTGACACTGATGGGGCCACGTCCTCTCGTAACACAACTCTAGGGGGAGGTAGTCCTCGTGGCTCTTGAAAAATATCTTCAAACTACTCCAGCATCAACTGTACTTCTCGTGGGACTGGCTGCTCCTCCGCATCAATACCCCCTCTCGCGCCATCTGATATAACTCTACCAAAAATCCTCCCCCCCTGCCTGGATGGTCAGTACTATGGTTTTCATGGAAACCAGTACGCTGCACAAACTATGATCCCCCTGCAACATCACTGCTCTCCCGTCCTCCTGAAACTCCATCCTGAGAAGTTTCCAGTTCACCTTCATCTCCCCAGCGTCTGCAGCCATGTCATGCCCCGAATGATATCTGTGCTGCCCAACTCCAATGGTAAGAAATCTGCCACTATCTATATTCCTTGCACTGCCAGTACCAGTCCCCGACATAAGCCCCTGCTGCTCTCCTTCTTCCATGTGTCCATCATCACACTAAAGCTGCCACTGTCTATCAGTTGCAGTTCCGGTCGTTCTACTACTCTCCTGGAGATGAAATTGTGGGTTACCACACTGTCGATAAGAACTGTCACCTCCTGAACACCAATCTGTCCCCTCAACTTCATGGTATGGTTCGGGGTGAACCCTACCACAGAGTTAAGGGAGACCTCTGCCACATCCAGCTGACTGTCCTTTGCGTCCTCCTCCTCAATGGCCTCATCCTCAACCTCCACATCCTCATTGTCGTCCTCCAGCAGCAGTACCTGTAACTTGCGCCATGCGCATCAGTGGCCTGGGGTAAACCGCTCGTCACACCTAAAGCAGAGTCCCTTTTGACGCTTCTCCCTCATCTTCGCATCTGACATCCTCCTGAACTGCCCTCCTGTTGGTGGTGCGTTGTTCCTCTCTCTGACCTTCTCCTTGCCCGCCTGGTTTGTCCCAGTGGTAGCCTTCATCCCTCCAGACACAGCTGATGACCCGCGCTGCACCTGACCACCATACCCACTCCTAACTCTCATCTCCTCAACCTGAGCATTCTCGACTATCTGTGCCATCTCCATGACCTCTGACAGCCCCCTGTGCTTGTACGGCCGTACCCCCGCACGAAGACTAGGCTTCGGCCCCTTCATGAATGTGCCCTCTAATAACTCATCAGTGACTCCGTGCACTCGCCCCGGCAAGGTCTCAAACTTCTCAATATAATCCCTCACTGGCCCGTCCTGCCTGAGGGCGAATAACTGCTCGTGAAGGTTTTCCAGATGGGGATCTCGAAACTTCTCCAAAATAAGATCCTTCAGCTCCTCCCACCTGCGAAAATGTTGCCTCCTCTCCTTTCACTGATATCACCCCAGAGCTCTACCTTTCATACAAATGGCCGCTGCCTCCAACTTCTGAGCCTCCGTCATGCGATAAGCAGTGAAATATCTCTCAGCCCAAAACAGCCACCCATGCGGATCCTCTCCATCGAACACGGGTATCTTCAGCTTCCTTACCATGCCATCTCCCCCAAAATGTCCCGGGTCTGGCTACCTTCGGTGTGCATGTGCTGGTGAAAATGTTGCCATCGGTCATTATGTGTCTCATATCCTCCACGTGGCCCCCCACCGCGATCTCCAAAGTCCCCTCGCCGCCCTCATGTATGTCGCCCTCATGTGTGTCTCCCATGTCTCATATCCTCCACGGCGGCCCACTCTGGGGTGCCCACTCTAAGTGGCCCACTCTGGCCTCACCCAGGTCGCCCCCTCTTAGGTCGCTCCTTCCTCAGGTCGCCCCTTCCGCTTTCGACAACCACCGCCACGACGACACACTCTAGGTTGCCCACTCTAAGTGGCCCACTCTGACATCACCCAGGTCGCCCCTCTTAGATCGCTCCTTCTCCAGGTCGTCCCTTCCGCAACGTGGGGCGTAGCATAAGACTAGCTTTAATACCAATTGTTAGAGACATATCACATACTAGGCCTCCAACACTAGCCCATTTGCTAGAAACTCATCACATACTAGGCTTCTAACAATAGCATTGCTAAGGGCACATCCCATACTAGGCCCATAACACTGGGCTCACACCCCATTTGTTAAGTATTATTGAGCATCCAACCCAAAACCAATTGGTATTAGGTGGAGAGGCCCTCTAATACTTAAACTTTTTCTTTTTCTTTTGCACTTCCGATGTGGGACTATTTTTAGGATCCTAACATACCACCACGCTTCCGACAACGCCGTCCATGGCGGCCCACTCTGGGGTGCCCACTCTAAGTGGCCCACTCTGGCCTCAGCCAGGTCGCCCCCCTCTTAGGTCGCTCCTTCCTCAGGTCGCCCTTTCCGCTTTCGACAACCACCGCCACGACGGCACACTCTGGGTTGCCCACTCTAAGTGACCCACTCTGGCATCACCCAGGTCGTCCCCCTTAGGTTGCTCCTTCTCCAGGTCGCCCCTTCCGCAACGTGGGTCGTAGCATGAGGCTAGCTTTGATACCAATTGTTAGAGACATATCCCATACTAGGCCTCCAACACTAGCCCATTTGCTAGAAACTCATCCCATACTAGGCTTCTAACAATAGCCTTACTAAGGGCACATCCCATACTAGGCCCATAACACTGGACTCACACCCCATTTGTTAAGTATTATTGAGCATCCAACCCAAAACCAATTGGTATTAAGTAGAGAGTCCCTCTAATACTTAAACTATTTCTTTTTCTTTTGCACTTCCGATGTGGGACTATTTTTGGGATCCTAACATAATCTTTCCGCCCATTACCAATACCAAAATCACCTTCGTACGCTACCCCGCCTTCATCATACTGATTTCTGCCTCCTCCTTCATCACCGTGGTAGTAGACTCCTGTCTGCCCGTGTCCCGGAAACTCGGGGGGAACCCGAAACTGATCCTCGTGCCCTTGACGACGCGGCGGAACCCCAGAAATCCTAGATCTGCAAAAGGGGGGCCCGGACTGCTCGGAAATCACCATTGGCGGCTGCCAGTGGTGCGCCCAGGCCCGCTCGGCCTCCGGCAGACCCTGCCGGTGGCCGCCCGGCCACTTCGATGGGCCTGGCAGGGTCGGTCGACCTTGTCGAAGGCTGACAGGGTTCGGCTGGCCCTGCCGGCCTGCCTCAGGGGCGGGGCAGTGACCCCCGCCCTCTTTGAGGGTCGGCTGCCCCTAGGGTTTGTGTGGGGCGAAGGCCGACTCCCTTCGGCTTCGCATCATTGATCTGCGCGCTCCTCGATCCTCCATGCTTCCTCCTCTTCTTCCTTGAAGTACTCATCGGCTTCTGAAAGCAACCCCTCATCAAAAATTTCTATCTTTTCCTTCCCATTCTCCAAAGGTGAGACCTTATTTGAAGAACTAGGGTTTGCGCCATCAATCCCTTATTTCCCGTTGAGAGCCATAAGTTGGAAGACGATCTGAGCGAGGGCTTCCTCCGTCCGATCTTGTTTCGTGGCAAGCCGATCCACCGCCGTCGTCAATTCAACGATCGACTTGTTATTCTCGTCATGGTTTTCTTTACCTCCTCGATCTCCCCATGGTTCTTCTCCTCCGATTCGCTTCGATCTTTACCCCTCGTTGATGCCATCATGGATCGCAGTCGCTCTGATACCAAAATGATATATTCGAAGGCAAAATCTGAACTTTATTGATAAAAATAGAAGAAAAATATAATTTGGCTATGATTATTAGGGGCAACCACCCTCCTAAAACGACGTTAAGATGACGTCCGCACTCGTCTATCTAAAAGTTACACAAAATATCAAATCCAAGCATGCCTAGGGCCGGTCGCCACACCCCCTATTAATCTCCTTCTCCCAAAATAGCCAATTACACGTTTACCCCTTTTAATAATAAAATAAAGGAAATAAAGTAAAAGGTGCGACCATGCCCCTCAATCACTTGGTTGAGCCGGGTGTCTCCTTGGTGCGCTGCCTAGAGTACGTGATGAGCCGATCACTATCTAGTTGAAAATTCAAAAAAAATCCCACATATTCCCTTAATCCACTAGAAGCTCAAATTTTATCTTTATTTCTCAACCGGATCACATCATAGACTCAATAGAAAGAATGTCGAATGATGATCATGTCGGATCGTCATGTCGGATCGTGATGTCGGATACTTGTTTTCATGCATCACAATTTAGATCATTTTCTTTCATCAAACCAAGAGCTTTCATATCTCTTAACGAATGACGAAAGAGGGGGAATTGTAATGGAGAATTTAGGAAAGAAGAAAATTGAAATTTTGAAAAAAATCTGGGGCTCTCACCCGAGAAATCTGATGATCACTGATTTACATAACTAGCATCCGAAGATTTTTCGAATATCACGCCTAGATAACTAAGTACATTCTTAAACCCTTAATGCAAAAGATTTGAAAGATGCAAATCAAGTTTGTACAAAAATTTTAATCAATTTATTTTCAATGAAAATAAAACAAGTTTAAGATATTTTATAGGCTTACAACTTGAACCAACTCCTAATACAACCGACGTGAAGAAACTACTAAAAGAAAAACAATGACTATAATAAAAAATAACTCATTTTCCTACTAAAACAAAAACTACTCAAAACATAGATGTAAATTGGATCCCCATCATTCATCTGGATCTTGGGAACCTCACCATCTGATGAATGGTAATGAGATGAACACAATCGGATAAATATTAGCAGTCACTTGTAATTGAAGAAGACGAGTCCAAACTTTTGAAATGTAGCAGAATGTAGATTTGCTAACGAATATCATCTTAGAAATATTTTCATATTATGAAAGACATGAAAGCATAAATCAACTGCTTAGTGGAATATGAAAGATTTCGGATGACAAACTCAAGATACTTAACTAACTCAAACAAAACCTCCAATATAAGTTCTGATATAGGATTGGCTCTAACTCGGACTCAATCATACGCTTACGCTTGGTCACAGGCTCAATCTTGATCACATGTGTGGATGCAGACTTATGTTCAGGTTCAAGCTTTGTCTCCGATTTAAGCTTTAGCTTAAACTCTGACTTGTGCTCAAGATCTGGCTTGAAGTCGATCAGTGACTCTGGTTCATGCTTAAGATCGATATCAAACAATGAAATTTCAAACGTTGGCACCATTTCTGGTTCTGATTACTTTAATTCTAGAACTTTTAAAACTTGTATACATTGGCACGCATCCATTATAGCATGCACACCCATGCATGTAGTAAAGGCTGAACTTTTATCATAACCACTAGAACTAAGCTTTTCATTTCTTCGATTAAGTTGTCTCATGGATCTTATGTTGTATGTGGCTGAAACGAACAATGTATTAGTCGATGTTTGGGGAGATACCACTGTTAAAGCATGCTTCATTAGAAATCAACTTGTACAACCTTAAGCATATTTTAACAATTTGGAATGAGCTTTATCAGCTAATTTTTGTCCAAGATATCAATACTGATGCATGATAGACAGGACGAGTTATGGTGAGGAAATTGAGAAAGAATTAATTTAGGGTTTGATAAGATTTTAGGTTTTACACCATTAGAAACTGATAATTACCGACTTCAATGTTTTGAATGCAAAGATTTTTTGACCTTTACGTTCAGGCAACCAAGCTCACTCCTAAACTGCTCATGCTTAAGATTTAAATGGATGCAAACAAAGTTTACAACTAAAATTTTATTCAATCTCTTATTCAATTAAATAAAACATTGAATAGAAAACCATATATACGTAAAAATAAAGACTAAACTCCTAAATAAACTCAATTAAAGAACCCTAAATAAATAAAAGAGTATCTTAAAATTAGGAACTCAAAACAACTCAAATTCCTTACGAAAGGAAATTCTAAAATGCTAAAACTTCTTTCAAAAGGGAAACTTTAAAAAGACTCAAGTCTTTCACAAAAGAAAACTTTGAAAGACTCAAATTCCTTTTAAAAAGATAATTCTAAAAGGACTCAAAGCACTCAACCTAAAAGAACTTAAATAAACTCAAATAATAAAATCTAAAAAGACTCAAATACTATAATCCTAATTTGAATCATATTTGAATCCCCGTCATTCTTACTGGCGCTAAAAAGTGTATCACCTGAAGAATGTAGCAATACATCACAATATGACAGAAGTTAATAATCTTTTATAGTTGAAAAATGCTCATTCTCGAACTTTGAAATGTAGCAAAATATAGACCAACAAACGAGCATCTTATGAAGAATGAATGGAAATCAGAAACAATAAGGGGCGTAAAATCTACTTGCTTGTCAGTTATCGAGGATCACTAAGTCGATGCGCTCAACTTACTCAAGCAGCATCTCCATGCTACGTGTTGGCATATGATCAAGTGTGGCTCAGACTTTATCTTTTATCTTTAACTGTACATTCATCTCAAATTCGGCACTGATTTAGGCACAATCTCAAGCTCATATGCAGCATTATAGCAAAATTTATTTTTTAAAAAAAATTTGAACTGAATTTTTTAGCTAAACTACAATTATTGGTTCTATGTTGATTTATTTCCCTCTCTTTTTTATTTTTTAAAATTTTTCCCTCTCTTTTTTTGATTTTTCTCTCTCTTTTGATGTTTTCTTTTTGAATTTTTTCTCTTTTTATTTCTTTTTTCTTCTCTTCCTTTTCAAACAGAAAATTTTCAAACCCTAAAAAACCTAAAAGAAAACAGAGAAGATGACGAAAATGGTTTGGAAAAAATTTAATCTAAGGGAAAACTAATCTAATGTGGAAAATAGAAAAAAAATCAAAGATTAGAATAGTTAGTTCTGATACCAACTTGACACTCGACAGAAGGGGGAAGTTGTGGTGGAAAAACTGCGGAGATAATAAATTAGGGTTTAAAAAGATTTTAGGCTTTACATCTCAGAAATCAAACGATTATAAACTTGAACATTTAGCATACAAAGATTTTTCAGACTTCACATCCAGGTAACCAAGCACACTATTGCACTTCTTATGCTTAAGATTTAAGTGGACGCAAGCAAAGCTAACGAACAAAAATTTTATTCAACCTCTCATTCGATTAAATAAAAGGTTGAATACAAAGCTATATATATGTTTAAAAAATAAAAACTAATTTGATTTGTATTTAAATTTATAAATAGACTCAAATAAAGACTTTAAATTAATAAAAAGCTACTTACGAAAAGAAATTCGAAAAAGGCTCAAATTCCTTTAGAAAAGAAAACTATAAAAGACTCAATTTTTTTTGAAAAAGAAACTCCAAAATATTCAAATTCCTTTAGAAAAGAAAATTCTAAAAGGACTCAAATTAGTAAATCTAAAAGGAACTCAAATAATAAAATTTAAAAAAGACTCAAATATTAGAATTCTAATTTTAATTTGAATCTACTTTGGATGATTTGAATCTAATTTAGATTCACATCAAATACTTTTCATTGTTCATAAAGTGTATTGAGAGAATGATCCTTACAACAGAAACTTCCAGGTTTTGTAATCTTGCCATTCGAGTATTTGTGAAAATTGGTCATGCTTATAAATATAATACTTGGAAAATTGTGTTGAGTGATAATAGTAGCATTAACAACAGTGTTTACAAAAACAATCCTCGTAATAATCCATTTACATAAAAAATCCACTTAAAAGAACTCACAGTATCTTAAGTAATAGGTCGAACTAACTAGCGACTGGCTTAAACGGATTGAAAATCTGCCTGGAAAAGACTTGAGGAGGATCTATAACATAGCGAACTAATGTGAAATTGTCTAAAAATCTTCAGAATAATCGCTAAAAATTATCAAGCCGTCATGTAGTAATACTAAACGCTACTATAGCTCAGTTGTTGGCTTGGTTAATGGCTCAGTTGGTGTTGTTAGCTAGTCAATAGCTTGTGGCTCGAGCTGGCTCGTGATCGGCTCGGGTGAATTAATGAACAATGTCAACTCAAATCAGATTCGATCAATAGAGTGGCCTGGTTCGGGGTCAAACTACTCACCTGAGCTGCTACCATAGCAATCAAAGCCAATTCAACATTTTCGTAACAGATCTTCATTGGAGTTGGTGCATCAATATTAGGGTGGCGGTGAACCTTTGCGGGAGGTAATCATGGGTTTTTGATGTCGAGAATTATGGTGAAGTCAACGATCAACATTGAAGACGATGACGATATCGATGGTGGAGGCCAAAAGCTACGACAATTGTGATGGCGTCTAGAGAAGGGGGTAACGTGTGACTGCTAATGACAAAGATACTGTCATTGAAGAGTGAGGACACGATGGTGAGGGCGGTGGCAGATGTTAACTATAGACAGGGTTTTGGTTCAGGGTTAAGGTTTTGGATAAAGAAAGCTGAATGTCTATTGACTCGTGATTTTATCTCTTATAGATCTCTCTATCTTTTCGGACCTCTTTCTCTCTCTTATGAATCTAAATACAAACTAATCATATATTAAAGAAGGAAAAAAAGATGAAGATCACTAGGAATTAGGGGTGGACAAAGATCCGATTAAACGATTGAATCCACCGGATCCGATCCGAAAAAGTAGATCGGATATTCGATCCGATGAAAGTGACTTGTTATTAATAAGCAGATCCGACCGATCCGTTTGAAACTGATTTGGATTCGGATTTTAGTTTTCATCCGACAGAATATGATCCGATCCGATTAGGTTTTGAGCGGATTGTGTTATTGTCATAAGTTCATCCGAATATCCGATTCTCAATCCGATCCCATTGTTTTTCACTACTACCTAAAAGCCCCTGAATCAATGCATCGTGGCTATTGGTTAAGAAGACTAACAGACTCAATTGCATCCCCCCATCGGTCCCATCCGGTTCCCTAGACCCATGCAGATGCAGTGCCTCCTCGTCTCTCTCTTCTCTCACGTCTGTTCAGTTTTCATTCATGTACTGTACAACATTACAAATAAAGCATGCTCTCCTCGTCTCAACATGAAGTAATGATGAATGCGGAGGTGGAGCATCATGAGGAGACTAGGACGACAACAACAACTAATGAAAATTGATATCTTTGTGGAAGGAGAGCTCTGAGTTTTTTGGGTTTTTATCATTTTTGCTGGAAGGATAGCTCTTGGTTGTCAAGCTCATCCTCCTTGAAGTTGATGCCAAACTAGTATGAAGATATTGCAAACAAAGATAGCTTCTTTATGTTATTCTAGCAATTTGTATTTTGCAAGGATATTTGTTTCGACATTGGAATTGACTTCAGTGTTTAAAAGTTAAACTTTCAGAATCTAATGAAACGAGTTACAAATTGTGGCATCAATAATTTTAAAATTTCAATAAAGCTAATATTAATCCGATCCGAATTGTATCCGATCCGAAATTCTAATCATCCGAATTTTCAGATTAACTTTTTTTATTAGTGGATGCGGATCAGATTTTTCATCATCCGATTCAATCGGATCGGATGGTAGATTGCGGCATAATCCGATCCGAATATTCGGATGCCCACCCCTACTAGGAATTTAGCTCTGATACACAATTGGATGCAGGATGGAAAAGAAAGGAATTGTGATGGGTGATTTACGGAAATAAAATTTGAGAATTGACAAAATTTTAAGCTCTGCAACTGGAAGATCTAAAGATCATCGACTAACACGCATCACATATGGAAAATTTTCAAACCTCATGTCCAAGTATTCAAGCCTACTCTAGCACTCTCAATGCATAAGATTTGAAAGATGCAAATCGAGCTTACACAAAAATTTTAATCAATTTTTAATCAAGAAAAATAAGACAAGTTTTAGACCTTTTTATAGGCTTACAACTTGAACCAACTCTTAATACAACTGGAGTGTGGACTAAATAAACTACTAAAATAAGAAAAATGAATATAATAAAGATAACTCATTTTCCTACTAAAACTCAAACAAAATGATTCAAAATCCAGACTGATATAGATTGGATCCACATCATTCATTCTAATCTCAACATTTACATCGCCTGTCTTTCAAAAATGCATCAATAGATCTTCGATATATATGGTCAAATCATTTCAATCGATGTTCTCTCATCTTATTTTCTATAAGGGTCATGGATGTCTTCGCTCGGATATCCTCATTTCTTACATTATCTTTTTTAGTATTTCAGACGTCTACCGTAACATTTGCATATTTGTCATAATGCCAGCATATTTAGACATCTTTACAATAATGCGAGAGTCACTCACATATAGCATGTATATACAAACACACAAAATTAAGACTTTGTTTTATGATTTGTTCCATATAGATCTAATTGCTCTAATCAACTTTTTATTCATTGTTAATTCATAGTTACAAGTTACCACACACGACATAATAGATTAATGACTCAATGTTTGGAGAAACGAAGATGATAGATTATCACAAAAAATCGAAAGAGAAAAAAGTCGGCTATCGGAATCGAACATATGACCATTGTACTAAAAATGTGATGCTAAGCGGGCTCACATAACAGAAATAACGTATAAAAATTCAAGAAACTACCGGATCTTAGTTATTAGCTATTAGCTTAATAATCCGAACTAATGAATAGTGTCGACTCGGATCAAATTCGGCAGGGTCGGAGTCAAAACTACTCACATGAGCTGCTACTATAGCAGTTAGAGCCAATTTAGCATTCAATTTAGCATTGTTGTAACAGATCTTCATTGGAGTTCATCAACATTAGGGTGGCGGTGAACCTTTAAAGGAGGTCACCGTGGGTTTTAGATGTCGAGAATTATGGTCACGTAAACGATCAACATAGAAGACGATGATGATGTTGATGGTGGCGGCCAAAAGCGGCGACGATGGTGATGAAATCTGGAGAAAGGTGTAATGTCCATAGTGAATGCTGATGATAGAGATAGTAACAATAAAGAGTGCGGATACTGACGGTAGGAGATGGCAGATGGTGACTATGGATAGGGTTTTGGTTTAAGATTAATGTGTTGGTTAAAGAAAGATGAACAAATGACCATTGCACTAAAAATGTGATGCTCTAACCTCTGAGCTAAGCGGGCTCACATAACAGAAATAATGTATAAGAATTCAAGAAACTACCGGATCTTAGTTATTAGCTATTAGCTCAATAATCTAAACTTATTGATAGTGTCGACTCGGATCAGATTCGATTAACATAGTGGCATGGTTCGGAGTCAAAACTACTCATTGGCATGGTTCGGAGTCAAAACTACTCACATAAGCTGCTACTATAGCAGTCAGAGCCAATTTAGACTTTTGTAACGGATCTTCATTGGAGTTGGTGCATCAACATTAGGGTGGCGTCAAAACTAGTGGCATGGTTCTTGAATTCTTGTAAGAATTCAAGAAACTACCGGATCTTAGTTATTAGCTATTAGCTCAATAATCTAAACTTATGGACAGTGTCGACTCTGATCAGATTCGATTAACATAGTGGCATGGTTCGGAGTCAAAACTACTCACTGACATGGTTCGGAGTCAAAACTACTCACATAAGCTGCTACTATAGCAGTCAGAGCCAATTTAGAATTTCAGAGCCAATTTAGAATTTTGTAACGGATCTTATTGGAGTTGGTGCATCAACATTAGGGTGGCGGTGAACCTTTAAGGGAGGTCAACGTGGGTTTCAGATGTCGAGAATTATGGTGACGTCAACGATCAACATGGAAGACGATGACGATGTTGATGGTGGCGGCCAAAAGCGGCAACGATGGTGATGAAATCTGGAGAAGGGTGTGATGTCGGAAGTGACTGCTGCTGATAGAGATAGTAACAATAAAGAGTGTGAAAACTGACGATAGGGGATGGCAGATGGTGACTATGGATAGGGTTTTGGTTCAGGATTAATGTTTTGGTTAAAGAAAGATGAACAGATGAACATTGCACTAAAAATGTGATGCTCTAACCTTTGAGCGAAGCGGGCTCACATAACAGAAATAATGTATAAGAATTCAAGAAACTACCAGATCTTAGTTATTAGCTATTAGCTCAATAATCCGAACTGATGAACAGTGTCGACTCGGATCAGATTCGATTAACATAGTGGCATTGTTCGGAGTCAAAACTACTCGCATGAGCTGCTACTATAGTAGTCAGAGCCGATTTAGCATTTTTGTAACGGATCTTCATTGGAGTTGGTGCATCAACATTAGGGTGGCGATGAACCTTTAGGGGAGGTCAACGTGGGTTTCAGATGTCGAGAATTATGGTGACGTCAATGATTAACATAGAAGACGATGACGATGTTGATGATGGCGGCCAAAAGCGGCGGCGACGATGGTGATAAAATCTGGAGAAGGATGTAATGTCGATAGTGACTGCTGATGACAGAGATAGTAATAATAAAGAGTGCGGATACTGATGGTAGGGGATGGCAGATGGTGACTATGGATAGGGTTTTGGTTCAGGGTTAATGTTTTGGCTAAAGAAAGATGAACATCAAATTTTTATTGAATCTTGATTTTCTCTTTCTTAGATCTCTCTCTATCTTTTCGGACCTCTTTCTCTCTCTTTTGAATATAAATGCAAACTAATCCTAACTTAAAGAAGGAAAAAAGATGAAGATAAATGAAAAAGCTATGAATTCGGCTCTGATACCCAATTTGATGCATGATATAAAAGGAAGAAATTGTGATGGGTGATTTAGGAAAGAACAAAATTTAAGAATTGATAAAAAATTTAAGACCCGCACCTTGAAGATCTAACGATCACCGACTAACACGCATTGCATATGGAAATTTTTCAAACCTTACGTCCAAGCAATCAAGCCTACTTTGGCACTCTCAATACATAAGATTTGAAAGATGTAAATCGAGTTTACACAAATTTTTTAATCAATTTTTATCCAAGGAAAATAAAACAAGTTCGAGACCTTTTTAGATGCTTACAACTTGAACCACTTCCTAATACGACCATAGTGTTGACTGAATAAACTACTAAAATAAGAAAATGAACATAATAAAAGAGAACTCATTTTCCTACTAAAACTAGTACAAAATGACTTAAAATCTAGCCTGATATAGACTGGATCCACATCATCAATTCTTATCACGTCCATAAATGTCTTTTTTAAATTATACCTCTCTTTCTCTTTATCTCAATATTTATATGTTCTCTCTTTCAAACGGATGCATCAATAGATCTTCGATATATATGGTCAATTATCTCAATCAGATGTTCTCTCATCTTATTCTTTATAAGGATCATACCTGAATTCGCCCGGATATCCTAATTTCTTACAGTATCTTTTTTTAGTATTTTCACACATCTATCACAACATTCGCTTCTTTGTCATAATGTCATTATATTTATACATCTTTAGAATAATCCTCGAGTCAATCACATATACAAAATATTGGCGAAGACACGGCTTGGATGGTTGTAGGCTGTCTAAACCGCTGAGACGTACTTGTGGGTTAATAATAGTGTCCTGATTTGGGGAATCTAAGCATTGAGCATGTTCAACCTACATATATAGCAGGCCAAAAACCAATTTTGCCAACAAATCAATATTGGTCGGAGGATGGAGGTGTAACATCTAACATGATTAACATGATGATTATCTATTCAATCCAAATTGATGGTAATCTTCCATGGTTCGGTTACAAACGTCATTCAAGCACGCTCCAAGAAAATATGTCAATACATTGTTGGTCTGACATAGGCTTATCTAATCTACATAAGAGAAGAGGCCTTATAAATCTAGCCATGGTGAACAAACCAAGAAGGCGACCAGCAGACTAGTGATGAATACAGGCAAGAGGCATTCACTAGTGATGATTACCACTCGCATATTTTAGGCCTTGATTTCCTTACAGTTTAGGGTCTCGATTTGGGCAAAATGAAAGCCAAACTGTGCTTTTAGGGTAAATTAACCACTGATCCAAATTAGTTTAGACTCCATAGCACATGCTCTGAAAATTGTTTGGGGAAAATGAAACTGCAATGACCTACTTAAATGTATACAACATGCAAATATAAACCCAACCCATCCAAACAGTTTCAAACTTTCACATTCCTAATATCATACATACAATCGAAGCATCTCAAAAGAAACGGCATTTCCACCTCAAGACCCTAGCTTTATCACCAAATTATTCATTATACCCAATTTTTTGAGAGATTCATTGTACCCAAATCACAGTTCGAAATCTAATGTTAACAGAAGAATCGCGGGATTTTCGTACCTCAGGCCTCTCGAGTCGGCCAAAAGATCGCGCCTTCCCTTCTCGATGGTCGATCGGGCGGCCTAGGGTTTGGAGAGCTGATGGCGGATGGATATCCTGAAGGATCGAATCGTCTAGATACGAGGGCGAGGCGGTGGGATTTAAGGAACAGCATCGTTGAGGACGAAGAATCGAAGGATCGAATTTTTGTCTTCTTTTTTTTTAATTTACGATTTTGACGAAGAAACCCTAGTTTCTGTCTCTCTGTGATCCCCCGAGCGCTCGCTGTCTTCTTCTCTCTTCGGTCCCTCTGAAATCATCGATTTGGGAGGGAATGTCTAGTAGACGGTTGGACGCATAATGGGACCATTAATTCTTACCGTTCAACGTGACCCCGTATGATATCTTGCCACGTCATATGGTCAGTTAATGGTCAGAATCTTTTAAGTGCGCGAGACGTGGATATTTTCCCTTACAGCTTATTTCGTCCAACTAAGCAAGGTAAGACCTAACATCAATGGTCCCCTTAAAAATGAAAAAAATTCTTCTTAATTGCCGATTGGTTATTAAGATGCTCGACATGTGGCTCGTTCAGACAATAGTCGGACAGAGCACGACGCAGATATACATCATTTATTTGACTGATGTTACATGTTTTAGGGATACCATAAGTAGCTTGTTCTTTTTGGAGACAAATTGAGAGTTTTTGGTTTGATTTGGCCTCATTCTCATCTTCGTGAGTCCGAAGACAGAAGCATCTCTGATACCTTCCAACACGGCAAAAACCCAGAACCAAGCTCCGACAAAATGAAATTTATATTAAAAAAATAAAATAAAAGGAAAAGAATAGGATAAATAAAAGAAGATGGCAAGGGCTATTGGACAAATGTGTATATGTTGCTGTGTGAGCTGGACCTTGACATTATAAGCATGCTTGCAGTGTAGATAGAACCCACATTTCTTTATTTATGCATTTGGATACTAACTAGGTTTCAAGGAGGAGGAACCCAACTCTCAATCACTTTCATGATTTTGACATGCTACAAATATTCTCACAGCCAATTCACAGACAATTTCTCTCTCTATTTTCTTTAATTAGGATCTTAATCTTGACATCACATATTATGTCATCTACCATATCTCTACTCGGCATTACTTAAACGTTGAAGTGGTTTTGTTTAGGCTCAACACGGCAGTAAGAATCGTCATGTTAGGTGTGACATAGCGAAGGTTGGTACATCTATCCCATCAAGTGAGAAGACACCCCGAAACATCTCCTGACAAAAGGCTGAAAAGTTCCATGGTTTATTCTTTACTTTCTCGAAATTTTAGGAACCATATTTCGAGACTCATCTCTCTCCTTTAGTTCGAAAATTCCGTGGTTCGACGTATAAAATGGGTTTCTTATTGAAGTAGGCAAATAATTGTGGGGCTGAGATTGTTTTATAAGTTCATTGAAGAGGAAACAAATAGCACATCCAAAGGCTAAGGCATTGACTAAAAGGGAGAACACCCAACCAACATGTGATCAGGCTCAAGTCCACTGCAATAATTCAACAAAGTTGGGAGGCTGGTTTGATGGTGCACTCACCCTCTCCTTAATCTATTGGCCATGCTTGTGCTTTTCCTTTGGCTTCTACTTTAGTGTTTCCCATGGCCATTGAGATTCTTTGCTTGGTTTATATTTGATGGCTACTTGCTACCAAAGCCCTCCATTGGCCTTTTGATGTGTCCCACCCTTTTACTTGTCAACACACTGTTAATTGCGTTGTCATGTAGTTAGGCCCTCGCCATAATCATTGTTAACACATTTGTGAGTACCGCTAATTGGATAACTAATCGCGGTTTAGTGCCTTAATTAGGATATTGGATGTAGGCTAATTAATCTCAGTGGGTTGGTGACTAATGCATGTTCATGCATGGCCAGGACGCAACAAGTATATCATAAAGCCATGCAGTTTGGAGATCATGAACATGTTATGATATGTGTAGCTCGAAAATAATTCTATCCCACATTTAAATTTTCTCTGTTTTTAATTATGACAGTCGGTTCAAAACGAAAATGAGATACTCGGATTTTGGGTTTTCAGATCTGGATGAGTTGTAAAAACGAAAGAAGACAAATATGCGACTTCTTTCTTTTTCTCGTCAATGGTAAGAAATCAAATCCACGACGGTAGGCTTGTGAGCAAGAAATCAAAACCCACGATTCAGATTCTATTGACATAAAGTAAAGGGAGACACTTATTTATTTGAATCACATAATTCAGATCATACATTTTTTTTTGATACATCGGAAAGCAGTAAAGTGCGTACCCGTCAGTTCTGACCTCATGCCTCCTAGAAGAAAGAGAGAGAAAATGTCATCTGAACAATGCTCATTGACAGGATACATATTTTGAATTACAGTTTTTTTTTTGTTTGGGGGTTTCTTTATCTATGCTTTTTTAAACCCAAAACCAAACCTCTCCACCCCACCAAATATGTAGTCCCCACCCACACAAAAAACCTCACCCTCCCCATGACTTCAACACACAAAAATAATGAAAACCATAAACAAATGGGAGCAGTTCCATGTCATCTTCTCCCCCAAATTCTCTCATCTCTTCAACCGTGTCCCTCTAATCAGCCCCCATTCCTTCATCCATTCATCCATTCAATATTTTAGAGAGAGAGAGAGAGAGAGGGAGAGAGAATGCCACAGAGAGGATATGTGCTCATATTTGTCTTCTGGGCTCTCCTCACCCTCATCACCCCAACCCTCATCTTCTGGTCTGCATCAGCCAAGCCCGGCCTTCTGGGCTCGCAAGGTACCATCACCCCATCCTTCTAATTTTTCTCCCTCTCTGTCCTCTGATCGATTCATATTGACACCTTTGATTTTATTTGTTAATTTTTATAGAAGATGCCAGGGCTGAGATGAGGGCAAGGAGGATGATGGTTTCGTTGGACAGGGGAGGCCGGTTGAAGAAGAGGACGTCTGAGGTTGTCGGAGCTCCGGCGCCGGCGCCGGCGCCTGTGATGGGGAATGTAACAGTGAGGTAGGAGAAGGCCAAGGATTTTACTTTATTTCTTTTTTTTTCCCCTTGATTTTTTGCATTTTTTTCAACTCAAAAAGGAAAAGATTACAGTGATGAATAAAGGGGGGATGTCGTGTTGATCTGTATTTGGAGAGTAATTTTATTTTAATAGACATTCTCAAATTTTTTTTTCATTTGATTCTCATATCTTCTCTTTTTTCATGAAAAATAAATAATAGTGTGCGTCTCTCTCATTGATTTGTTGTTATTATTGCTTAATCGTGAATAAATGAGAAGAGAGGATCCCATGTTTAAAAGGGCTAATATAATGCCAGAAATAATCAAATCTTGTCATGTGGATAACTTTTATTTGGCTGTATCTAAATAAAAGTCAGATACACCCAAGCCAATTGTTACGGTAGTATCCAAATAAAAGTCAGGGGAATTGCTATGCGCATTACCGTACCGTTTTTACCCTGCACACCGCCGTTCACTTACAAGTTTGCAATTACTCACGTGCATAACCCACTTATTTAAAATTTTGCCATTATTCCTATTTTACCCACGCCTGACCCCCCCCCCCCCTCCCTGCCGCGCTGCTGTTGGGGATGTCGGAGGAGGGGGTGGGGCTGGAGAGGTTGGACGATGGAGAGTGGGGCTGGAGAGAGGGCTGGGGATATCAGATGATGGGGCGGCGAAGGGGGCATGTCTGGGGAGGTTGGAAGAGGGGGAGGATGTCAGAGGAGGGAGAGGGGGCTGCGGAGGTCGGGAGAGGGGAAGGGGGCAGGGGATGTCGGAGGATGGGACTGGGGATGTCAGAAGAGGTGGCGACGGAAGTGGTGGCCGTCATTTGGCAGTTTTACTCACCGCGCACATCCAGTGGCATTTGCAGAAATTTGCCCCAGTTGTGCGCGGTGACCAGTTCCAGTGGCAAACTTGTAAATCTTTTTCTGTGTATTTTTATTTTATTTCCATCTTGACACTTAGTCTTAAAAGGGAATTACTATGCTAACTGGCCTTTTTGCCTTTTTGCTCCGTTACTTAATTTATTTAAAAATTTCAGGTATACTCTTTTTCGAAAACACCAAATTACCATTTTTCTCTCTTCACAGACCTCTCATTTCTCTCTCAGTTCTCTATCCTATATTCTTCTTCTTCTTCTCTATTCCTCTTCTTCACAGACTACTCAGCAAAAATCACTAATCATCATTAAAATAATTAATTATTTACATAGTTAAAATCCATTTTTAGTTAACATCCCATGTAATTAAACACCAACCCCCCCCCCCCCCCATCCCATTAAATTAAACACCAACACCCCCTCTAACCCCCCCCCCCCCCCCCCCCCAACATCCCCCTTTGCTCAGCCCTCCCTCCGCCCCCTCCCCATCCGCACCAAGTCCCCCCCCCCCCCATTTATGTGTGCCTTATTCCTATTCTAACACTATTCACATCTATAAATAAAAGAGAATGAGAATAATGAGCATCATATGGTATATGAGACAATGTCTCATACGCCAAGACACATAAAGGTGGGAAGTACAAGTCTCACATAGGCTTGTACTTGTTGTACTTCCCACATTTATGTGTCTTGGATTTCGAACCGACAAATCATCTGAATCGACGAGACGGGTGTTTTGGTGCCTAGAACTCAAGTGCTATTTTCTCGACTGTCGAGCCCTATTAATGTGATGTAACATCGCTTGACTTCAGCGGATGGATCCTTCAAGGTCGTGCGACGGGGGCCATTGTTGAGTCATTGGACCGGCATTCAAGATAACTCGATCGGCAAATGATTATGGCCCGCAAGGCCCACCTCAGAAGCCCAATACCGACTCAGTCAAAGTCAAATGGTCAGTCGACCGTTGAGTCTTCTTCACTCGAACGTGTGATTAAAGGCGGGCTCATGAATCTCGGGGACGTGCATAACATTTATCCCTATTAATGGGGGGAGATCGTGGCCCCATTATGGGTGGTCGTTATCATCCCAAGGTCTCCAAAGGAATCCTAAACGTCTATAAATAAAGGAAAGGGTCCCATTTTCCAAGGTACAAGGTCTAAGACATAGAATTCTACTTTCTCAGCTTACACTTCTTATACATTCGAGATTGCGCTGCCAGTCTTAAGACGAACCTCCGTGGGTCGATCTCAGCTACACCAAGCTCTCTCTTTCTTAAGTTCCATACTAACTTAAGCATCGAAGGGGATTTGGGTCGGAACCCAGATCCGACCCCCCTAACGAGTCCCTATGGTGCAGATCGACGGTCATCATCCAACGTCGTAGGTCGACATCGAGCTTCCCAGCCTCAAACGATCGAGGCAACTACCGCTCGAAGATCGATCGAACATTGCATCATCTCCAACTACCATAACTCGACCCTGGTTCTTCCAACCAAGAGTCCCACTCCAACTGCTGACGAGGCTCCGACTCAGCATCTCGAGTCTACGTCAGCTTGACAACTGTCTCGGTCAATTTTGGCCTTAACAACTCTTTTTCAAAAACCACAAATTACCATTTTTCTCTGTTCACAGACCTCTCATTTCTCACTTAGTACTCTATCCTATATTCTTCTTCTTCTTCTCTCTTCCTCTTCTTCACAGACTTCTCAGCAAAAATCACTAATCATCATTAAAATAATTAATTATTTACTTAATTAAAATCCATTTTTAATTAACATCCCATTTAATTAAACACCATCCCCCCATCCCCCCACCCTCACTCCCCCCCAATCGCCTCCCCACCACCCTCCTCACCCCTACACAGCCCCCTCCGCCTCCTCCCCCCTCCACAGCTCCCTCTGCTCAACCCTCTCTCCACTCCATCCCCCTCCACCCAGCCCTCCCTCTGCCCCCTCCCCATCCGCCCCAAGTGCCCTCCGCCCATCCCCCTCCACCTCCGCCCCCTTCCTAGCCTAGTGTTATTAAGTATATTTAAAATGGGTTATTAAGTATTATTAATATTGTTAAGGCCAAAATTGACCGGTACAGTTGTCAAGCTGACGGAGACTTGAAGCGCTGAGCTGGAGCCAAGTCAGCCTTCGGAGTAGGACCCTCGGTTGGAGGAACCGGGGTCGGTAGTTGGTGGTTGATGATGGTACGACCGTTGATCGACCTAAGAACGACCGTCGGTTAGGTCGTTCGAGGTTGAAGAGCCCGATATCGACCTTAGGCATTGGATGGCAATCGTCGATCTGCACCACATGGAGTCGTTAGGGGGGGTCGGATCTGGGTTCCGACCCAGATCCCCTCCGATGCTTAAGTTAGTAAGGAACTTAAGGAAGAGAGGGAGCTTGGTGTAGCTGAGATCGGCCAACAGAGGTTCGTCTCTGGACTAACGACGTAAGCTCGTATATAGAATGGGGAAGTAAGAAGATAGCGTTCTATGTATTAGCACTCGTACCTTTAAGATGGAACCCTTTTACCTTTGTCAGTTGACCTATTTATATGCGGTTCTCCCTTGATGAGGAGTAACCGCCCCTCATTGATTAGGGCACGATCTCCTCCGGGATTCGAGCTAACGGCTGCCATTTACTCGGCCCCATTAACTCCTCCTTGAATATTGGCGCCAGTCGAACGATCGCCTGACCCGTTCGACTGACTCAGTCGTTGCCCTCTTAGAGTGCGGGGGTAACGGGTCACGGATGATAAACAGGTTGGGTTTGCAGATACCCAATTCGGGTTCGTATCCGTGTACTAATAATGGTCCCCATCATTTATGCCTCAGGAGTTGCACTGACTGGGACTGAATGATGTGTAGTCTTCTTAAATGCGCATGGATTTCAAAATATTTGATTTGATATGTATCGCCAAAACCCCTTCGCCTTTGGAGCGATCCCCGTCGCTTCTGGTGGCTGGTTGTGGACACATGGCGTGCATCGAGGGCTTGGCGGTTGAGTTTATTAACATATAAGAGAGATTTCGAAGAGAAAGGCTGAAATTTTACAGCATCGTCTTCTTCCTTGCTTCGCCTGCTTGCTTCCATCGTCGCTTCTTTCGGAGATCGCCTGTTCTTTTCCAAGGTATCCCTTTTCTTCGATCTTGACTCTCTTAACAGGTTGGTCAGGTATGTTTGCTCTGGTGGTGTTCAAGGTGCCGACCCCTGAGGAGCTGGCGGAGTGCCTTCGGCCCCCTCGCCCTGTGGAAGTTCCCGGAAAAGGGAAGGCAATTTCGGTTAAGCCCGACCTTCCCATTCGTCGAAGGGATCGGAAGTCGAAAGCTCCTAGAGTTATCTTAGACATGGCTTCTGGGTTCTCCCTTGACCTACCTGCCGAGGTTTGGCGAGGTTGTCTCTGCGAACCCTTTAGGAGTAGGGTGCCTGATCCGAATGAGAGAGTGTCTCCCTCGGAAGAAGGAGGTTGGGGTGTATCTTAAGTCTTTCCGCTTAGGACTTCGATTCCCCCATCACCCCTTCATTATCGAGATTTTTTGCTCCTCGAAGCTTTCTCTCTGTAGACTTGCTCCTTACTCCTTCCCTCCCCTGGTGGGTTTCATCGAGCTATGTAAGCTTTGTGGACTTTGTCCGACCCTCGGATTGTTCGGGTACTTCTTTAAGATAGTTGCCGACCCTCGCCAAGTGTGGTATCACATAGCTGCTCTCCCGGGTACTAGGCTCATATACGACCTCCCAGTTTTTGACCCCGGGTGGTCGGACACCTTCGTGTTTGTCGCTCTACCCGACCTAGGTCCGTTGTTTAATGGCTGGATTTCTCCGAAACCCGAGCTTGCGAGGGAGTCTCGTCTGTCCCTGGAGCAAGTCAGAGCCATGTTGTCGTCGAGCGAGGCCAAGGCAGTGAAGACTCTATTGGATCGATCGAGACAGGATAGCTCGATTCATTACCTGTTGGATGATCGAACGATAAAGATCCTCCTATGGTGCCCGGGTGAGGTATTCCGCATCGATGTCTTTATTTTTGCAACTCACTGTAATTATCTTTGTTGTCTACAGATATGACCAATGGCAACCAATGCAGTGGCGAGTCCATCCTGGACCAAGTCTGGAGGGAGCAGAGAAAGAAGAAAAGGGCGATCGAGAGGTCAGGAACTCGGAACGACCAACCGGACGCTCACGTAGAGGGGTCGGACTCTCGGTCCCCCCTCCCCGTCCACCAGAGCTCCTCCTCTGAAGGAGGAGTGACCAGACGAGAGTCCAGGCCTCCTTCTCGAGCCTCTTCGAGGGAGGCCTCTAGCCGGGCTCCCATGCGGTCCCCAGCTCCCTTGGCTTCTGTCGTAGTCAGAGCGACGCCATTGATTATTGACATCGATTCTGCTGACGTCGTCGAGCCAACTAGGGGAGTCGGTCAAAAAGGGAGATTCCCTCTTACAAAGAGGAGGGGTCCCCGAAGAGGAGGCGAGTGGACGAAGAAGACCCCATGGGGAATGGCAAAGGTGTTGCTCCCCTCGGGATTCCAGAGGCGACGGAGACACTGTCGACTCCCCAGGTCCCCACGACGCCCCTTGTGGATCTGTGGCCGTGGGGGACATCGTGTCACCTATGCCGCTGGTTGATCTAATTCCTGGGGAGTTCGATCGAGCGCTCATGCTCCATCGGCTATCGATTCGTCCTGCAGGACTGATCGAATGTGGTCTTAATCTGTCCACATTCGTCGTCAGCAAGGAGGAGTCGGCCCTGACGGATTTTAGGACGACGACCAGGGTGGTGGAGAACTGGATCCTCCCCAAGGATTTAAAGTTCTTACAGAAGCTGGACCTCGAGCGGATGGCCAACTTCTTTGTTGGGAGCGGGTATCAGGTATGTCGCCTGAGCCCATGTTTTTTGGTACCCAACTTGGTCGACATTCTTGACTGATCTTCGTTTTATTTGCATATGTCCGTTTTTGGGGCTGCGTTGCATCGCCAGGCTGTTGACTTGATCGACGGAGGTCGGTGGGTGGCGGATGCGGAATGTAGAGCCCTCGGCGCCAAAGCACGGGCGAAGGAGGCGGAGGAAGCCTTGGGGAAGACCCTCACTGACAAAGCGGCGGTCGAGTGGGAGGCGACAAAGGCAGAAGACAGCTTTTTGTCGATGTCGACCATCCACAAGTCTGCCGAGCTCTAGTGGCGGGCAGAGAGGGCCCAGCTCGAAGAGGAGCTCGATGCTTTCAAGAAGGAGACAGTCGAGCTTCAGACCAAAGTTTTCGACCTTGAGAGGTGGGCAGAGGCCAGCCAGGTGGAGAAGGCCGAGCTCCAAACCAAAGTTGCAGAGCTCGAGGAGGCTACCGCGAAGGAGAAGACCGAGCTGACTGCTAAAGTTACGAAGGCGATGGAGGCCTTTACGAGTGTTTTGGTATCAGGGAGCGATCCCCCTCATTCTTAGGTTTTAGGCAGTTCCTCTGTAACTCCTAATTTTGTATTTTTTTCGATTTTGAGCTCAATGAAGAAAATCTTTTTGTGACTTTATTTCCTTATCCGAAAATTTCTTGAATATCTGCGTGTGTATGGACCTCTGATGACCTAACTTAGAAAAACTATAAATCCTTAGGCAAGTTATGATGTGGACCATGAATCACGCTCTTTTGGCCATATGGTGGCCGTTCAGTAGCCAGGGACGTGGCCCTTTCGACTTACTGTCGACGAAGGTCGTTAGGTGGCGAGGGGCGTGGCCCCTTCGGCTTACGGCCAACGAAGGTCGTTCGGTGGCGAGGGGCGTGGCCCCTTTGGCTTACAGCCGACGAAGGTCGCTCGGTGGCGAGCGGCGTGGCCCCTTCAGCTTACGACCGACGAAGGTCGCTCGGTGGCGAGCGGCGTGGCCCCTTCGGATTACGGCCGACGAAGGCCGTTTGATGGCGAGGGGCGTGGCCCCTTCGGATTACGGCCGACGAAGGCCGTTCGATGGCGAGGGGCGTGGCCCCTTCGCCTTACGGCCGAAGAAGGTCGTTCGGTGGTGAGGGGCGTGGCCCCTTTGACTTACGGTCGACGAAGGTCGTTACGACTGATGTCGAAGAACGATCTACTTTTCACTCATAAGAAAATTGTGTAAGATAAAAGCTCAACGATTGACTTACCCTTTTGGTACAATCATTGATAATACTCTCGTGGATGGTCCACGCTCTAAGGATGAGGAAGTTCCCTACCATTCGAAGTAGAGGATAGGTAGGTGTTGAGTCATTGGGCCGGCACTCGAGGAAACTCGGTCGACGAATGGCCAAGGCCCACCAGAGGAGCCCGATATCGACTTAGTCAAAGCCCAAATGGTAAGTCGATCATTGGGTCAATCTCGCACAAACATGGGAATAAATGCGGGCTCGGAAATCTCAGGGACGTGGGTAATGATTACCCCCATTCATGATGGAGGATCGTAGCCTCATTATAGGTGGCAGTTATCTCCCCAACGTCTATTTGAGGACCCCGAACCTCTATAAGTAGGAGGAGGGGCTCCATCTTAAAGGTACGAGTGCTAATACATAGAACTCTATCTTCTTACTTCTCCATCCTATATACGAGCTTGCGTCATTAGTCTAGAGACGAACCTCTGTGGGTCAATCTCAGCTACACCAAGCTCCCTCTCTTCCTTAAGTTCCTTACTAACTTAAGCATCGGATGGGATTTGAGTCGAAACCCAGATCCGACCCCCCCAACGACTCACTGTGGTGCAGATTGACGATCGTCATCCAACGCCTAAGGTCGATATCGGGCTCTTCAACCTCAAACGACCTAACCGACGGCCGTTTTTAGGTCGATCAACGATCGTACCACCATCAACCACCAACTACCGACCCCGGTTCCCCCAACCGAGGGTCCCACTCTGAAGGCTGACTAGGCTCCAACTCAGCGCTTCGAGTCTCCGTCAGCTTGACAATTGTACCTGTCAATTTTGGCCTTAACAGTTTGGCGACGTCTGTGGGAAAGTTAACCAGCTTGTCATCCCAAAGCTATTTAGAGTCTATGGTAGCTGGACCCATCAACATTGGACCGGTCGAAGGTCCAAAGAAAAAGCCCAGGGCAAACAACGTCTAGTTAGAAGATGCCACGGACTCCACTACGCCTCCACCGCGACCAATGGAGGAGGCAAACGAGCCCGGGGTAACTCGAAGAGAATTCAATCAGTTCACTGTGCAGGTCGATAGGAGCCTAGGCGCGTTGGCGGCTTTGGTACGCCAGAATACGGGAAGCCCCTCCCTTGACAAGTTCCTTCACGCCCGACGTGGCCTTAGTGACAAAGGAAAGGGTGTATTCCTTCACGGCATCCTGGGCAGCCTTGACAAGTTCCACCTCCTCTAACTCACGAATCCGACCCTCGAGAGTGGCCACCTACCGTTGGTGATCAGATCGGATCATCTCGTTCTCTTTCGATCTCGCGTTAAGCTGAGATAGGAGGGTTCTCTCCCGCTCTTCCGCCGCCTCCAGCAGGGCATTGAGTTCTTGGGCATCAGCTGTGATGAAAGGACCCGGATCGGCGCCCGCCTCAGCCGTCGCGCCAGGGGCCGCGGTGAGCGCGGCAATTCACTCCTCGACCTTGGACTTCTCGACCAAAGCTAAGGCTTTTTCCTGGTCCGACTTCTCCAAGGCAGAGGAAAGCTCGGCCACGCGAGATTCCAGGGACTTCATGAGCGCCTTGGACAAGAGGTCGGCCTCCTCCTCGCCTTCCCGGGCTCCAGGAACGGGCGCCGCGTTCATCTCAGCCTTGGAAAGAGCCACAAATTGGCGCCTCATCGAAAGGCCAACGGAGGATAGCTACACAAGAGAGGCGGGAGTAAGGTGAAGATAGCAGCAAAAGAATGGGTTAGGGAAGAAAACCCACCTGTTGGCCCGCCTGCACCACGAAAGCGGCCAGACGGTCGCCACTGACCCCGTCCAAAGCAGCTCGGTCCGAGGAGAGACTGCAGTTCTCAGCGACCCGCGTCGCCACACTGCAGCCGGAAAAGACCGACTCACCCGATCCAACAGGGAAGCGAGGACGGGGAAGATCCTCCTCTCCCGGAGGCAAGTCCGTAGGGGCGGAGCGGAACGCACCTAGATACCACTCGTATATATCGGGAAGAGGGCCTGGCCGCGGATATGAGGGGACAGCCCATGGCCAAACCTCCTCGACTGAGGATGACTGATCCCGGCACTGGGGCAATGAAGCAATGACCTCCCTGGCAGGGGTGCAGATCTTCTTAGAGATGCCATGCTGGGAGGAAGAGGGGGCTTTCCTCTTCAACTTCTCAACACCAGCCACCGGACGGTCAACACGTTGTTTCTTCCGGACCGCCAGCACATGATCCCCTCTCCGAGAGGCAGGGTCCGGAATCTCGATTCGAGATGGAAGGGCCGAAGAACTGGAGGGAAATCCACCTCGCAGGGGAAAGTCATCATCAACCAACCCTGTCAGCCACAGAACAGTGGCCACGAAGCACTATCTTCGGAACAATGAAGGACGGCAAAACTCACCAGCGGGCCACGTGGTCTTTCGCAGGTTGATGTCAGAAAAAAGAACGGAAACTCTCCGATCGCCCGGTGGGACCGCCAACAGGGCTTCCACGGTCTCGAGTTCAGCCGCAGTCGGGTCATCCTGCTCCGGCGCCAGCATCATCTCGGCGCTCCAGTAAGTTGGGAAATCCATGTCCGACGGGCCGACAACGAAGAGATACTCCCCCTTCCAGAGCTTGACGGAGCTCGGCAGCCCCAGTATCAGGCTCTTCGAGGGTCGAGCGCTAATGTAAATCCAGGCCCCGACTGATGGCAGCTCAGCCGATAGAATTGGGAGAAGAGTCGGGGGGGAGGGGACCACCCCCTTCTGAAGGCAAAGCACGGCAAACCCGATGACGAGCCCGATCGCGTTGGGGCAGAACTGGCATAAGGCCACACCTTGAGCGCATAGAAACTCAACAATGAAAGGATGAATGGGGAACCGAAGCCCGAATCGAAAGCACACCTCGTACACCCCGACCGCCTTCGGACCCGGAAAACAAATCCGCTCGTTAGGCTCAGGGGCCCGGATGTAGTTGGGGGGTAGAAGATAGTGGTCGCGCACATCTCCGGCGGAGGTGGCACAAAAGGAAGAAGGACATCGCAGAACTTCCGGAGGAACCACTGAGGGGTCATTCTCCTGACTACCAACCGCCGAGCCGAGGCTATCAGATGAGTCAAGGCGGACTGCATCCTCTGGACGACCCGGGCCGGGGGCAGGAGAAGACGACATGACGAGGAGTGGTCGATCCGCGGCGGAGGATAACTGGAGCAGTATTAGAAAAAAGGAGATGCTGAAGGAAAATCTGGCCGAGGGAGTTCAACTAATGTCGACGCTTCTTCCCTGGTGCCCTTTGAACGAACCGGCACACGGTGGAGATGAATGCAAGGGCACGTGGCGACATCAAAACGGCGGCGATGCTTCGAAAATTGCACCGACGGAAGTTCAAGCGGAGCGGTAATGATGACATCCATTTAATAGCGGAGCCTCGACTGACGCAACCGTCGGATCATGAAAGAGCCACATCACCCGAACCGAACCGACGGAAGTCGAACGGTCCAGGCGATGGGGGCAATTGTTACAACTAATATCAACGAGCCCGAACTACAACGGCACACGGCCCGACCTCAATAGAGAAGCCCACTAAAGAAGGCGGGCCCGCCCGAAGGGGGCCTACGGACGGGGCTGGAGGCCCCGCCACTTCGCCCTCGGGGGCATCCGACTGGCCCCCATTCGGTCGGATTAACCGCCCCTCTGAATCCGCAATCCCTTGATGGTCATTAACGGACCCGTTAATGGGCCACCCCTTCACTACGCGCGAGTGGGAGGAGGCGGAGGCGGATCATGGGGACGTGAGAGGAGGCAGGACGTGGGGCAAATCACGGAAGACCCTATAATGGGAAGGCCAGGACGACGGAAAAGGGGATCGAAACTCAGGTAATCAACACAGAGGTACTCCATCAACGACCTAGGCTTTCGCCACTCCATCTCCCCCCTCTCCCAAAACTCGCGCCGCCTGGGTTGACGTTCCGGCTTCCTCACAAGCCGGATCTCCCCCGCCGAGTATCCTTTCAGACCTTGATCTGACTTAGGCATCGGAGGGGCTTTGGCCGGAATCTAGGTCCGGCCACCCTGACGAGTTTCTTCATCTGTCCAGGAAGAAGACATCCAAGGCGCCGAGGCTACCCCTCAGCGTCGGTCGGCTATCATCGTCGCAGTCGCCAGGTGGACGACTGATCAAGTACCGACCCACTCGCAAGGCGCCGAGGCTACCCCTCGACGCGGATACGACCGAGGCCGAGCGTGACTCACCGAGCCGAGTCTTCCCCTCAGCTCTCCCACGCCGAGTACAAGCGGGCTCGGCGAACCCAAGGGACCCCCAAATCGGCCCCTTGACCACGTTGACCACACATCTGACGGTCAACGAGCTGTGGTGAGAAAACACCCGTAAACAAATAGAAATGACACATACATAGGTTTTAATCGAAAGTCGAAACCCAACAGCCTAAGATTTTGGGTTAACAATGAGAATAGATGTTGATTGCTCCGTAAATTTTGGCTTAACAATCAAAAGTCCAAACCTTATAATCTCAAATTGGCACATCAAGAAACTAACTAAAGTGCATGAACATAGAACATCAAACTGTGTGTATGGATATTATTCAAGGTCCGAATTTACTTCTCATAATATCGCAGTAGATTGCTTGTAAACAAGATACATCATACAAAGGGAGGGTCACAACCTCTCGCAAACAGACAACACAAGCCCAATGCCCAGTCGGCACAAAGCGAACTCTTTAGACAAGGCGGCTGATGTACTCTTCGACGGTGGTGTACTTGACGTCCGGGTACAGCTCGGACGCCTCCACCGCAAACGACGGATCGATCTCTATGTTCGTGGTGTCCCCCTTGACGAAGACGGAGTAATTGATCGCCATGATGATGTTGAATGGGAACGCGGCCTCTGCTCGTGAAAAAAAAAGAAAAGGAAAACGATGAGCCTAATATCAATGCTAGTTACTCGCGTCGACAAGATAATGCCATCGTTCTTCACCTTGGATCTTCTGCAGGACCTCCTCCTCCGAGAGGTAGATCCTCTCGAAGGTCTTGCCGGCCCTCTTCTCCCACAGAGAAACGAGCTCGTTGTGAGTGTACGCGTTGGCCGGGGGCCTGATGTACATGATCTTGTTCAGCGTCCTTGGATCGTCCACGGCTTTGATGGTGTACGCGCCGATATCTTCTTCGTTTACAAAAATTGCTAAAAATCGAAAAAAGTTTAGCGGCAACTAATCTATATATGTATGTATGTATGTATGTACGTACGTACCTTTGGTGTTGCCATCGCCGTAGATGACAACCTTGTCCGCGGGAGGGCCGAAGGAATCCGCCTGGGCGAGCGTGGGGAGGGCGTACCCGGCGAAGTAGTTAGACGACACAAAGGTGTGTGGGATTCCCTCGGCCTCGACGAGCCGCCGGATCTGGACCTTGGGCGCGAACCCCGACGTCGCCGGCTCGACCGTGTTGGCACGGTCCACGTCGAGTCCGAACTCCGATGGGAAGAACCTCTGGAAGCCCCCAATTCAAAAATGTCACAATAATATTTATTAAATGTGTATATATGAGTAAGTAATTAAAAGGGTAACCTTCACGTTTCCGGCTTCCTTGATGGCGGCAATGATTTTGGTCTGATCAGCCAGCTGCAAGGCTCCGACGGTCGAGATCACCACATCAACCCGCTTGATCGCGCTCACCAGGCTCTCGTGATCATGCAAGTCCCCCTACAATCAGTTATTTACAAAAATCACACCTTTGAGTCGCGCAATGCAACTCAATAGAGGGTTGTGGGTAAGGGGATCACCTTGACGAGCGTGACGCCGGAGGCGGCGAAGCTTTCGATGAGCTTGGCCTTGGCGGGGTCCGAGGGGGCGAGGTCCCTCACCAGGGCGAACGTCGGGTGGCCCGACCTCGCGCTGGCGGCGACGATGAACTTGCCGATGTAGCCGGTGCCGCCGATGATGAGGATCTTGCTGGCCATTGGATCAAAAAAATGGACGGCTCAAAAGAAGAGGATGCCTTTGTTAGTAGTCCGGGAGGGAGTCGGGGGGGGGGGGCATGGGGTTTTATACGGTTCCCTTTGTTGGTGTCCGGTCACCGTCCGGTGAGCTTACTTGCTCCACTATTGGCAAAATGGCCGACAGATGCCCTTTTCCTTTAATATTTTTAATTAATTTTAATTATTTATTTTGTTGGGCAGGACGACTGTGATGTGGGACCCGCTAATAATCATCAAATAGGTCGACACGTGGCCGAAAGTGGGACCCGCTAGTAGTCATTAATTAGGTGTCATGCTTTGCTCATGATTAAGGTTAGGTATGGATCAGCTGGTTAAATTAGCCATTAGGCTCCATGATATTGAAGACAGCTCGGTTTGGTTTGGTGGAAATTTTCTATGGTGGTTGGTGGAAATTTCTTCAGCTAATTGTGTGGAATCTCCTAGAAACTTATGATATAAATTATAGAGATGGGACAATGTAAGGAGCTTGGCCTGAAAAAGGAAAAAATAACACCTTTGGGCAAGTTATTGTCTACTTGGAGAAATAAGATTTATTTAATTTTATTGATCAACTACCGATTGGTGAAGGGGGTCGCTATCATCCACGGGGATCTTCTAGAACCCCATCTTATTAAGCAAAAAGGTTTCTTGTCTCAAAAAAAAATTATTTTAAGTTTCACCTAAGTTCTAAAATAACAAAATGAAAAAAACATAATGATATAATATGTTGATGCAGAAAACTTGTACGCCGCTAGATGCAAGGATTCCGCACCAATAGAGAGCCCGAACAGGGTTTCGTCGGGCCAAGATGCTCCTTCGCTGCCTACTGGAAACAGAGAGAAGAACTGATCGGAGGGGGTGGCACCCCTCTGATGCTTAAGTCAATTCCAAGCGGGAGGAAGGATGGCAGGGTTTTAAGCGCTTGGGTTTGCGTACCTGGGATCACGTTGATCCGGTGTATTTATATGCTGATGGTTGATTACGCCATGTCACGTGAGTTATGGAGATCCTGGATCTTCGGTGTGTAACCGATTCATCAGATTGCGAGTGAATGGATAAGGAAGGGTACCCAACGACTTCCAAATTAAGTACGCGTGCTTGCTAACGGTTTGATGAATCTGGACGGTTTCTTGTTGGATAGGAAATCACCGAAGATCATGTAAGGCGTTTATGGAAGTTGAGCAGTCAGGCGGACGGACCCTTAGATGATGAAGCCAAGGGAGCCAACCTCGGGTGTGTGCCACTGAGGTCGTCCTTAAGAGCCATGGTGTTAATGAGATGACCTCGCGGAGGTCCTCCTAACAAGGTTGCTGATGTCAGGGAGCCGACCTCGTGGAGGTTGTTCCCGTGGAGAATGGTCGTCGAAGGAGCTGACCACCTGATGGAGGTCGCCCTTGTAGAGTGTATTTGCAGAAGGAGCCGACCGCATGGAGCGTAGCTACTGAGAGGGCCAACCTCGTGGAGGTCACCCTTGTATCAGCCTTGATGATAATGAGCCGACGTCGTGGAGGTCGTCCTTGTAGAGTTGTTGCTGTCTGAAGGAACCGACCTTACTAGAGATAGGGAACCGACCTCGTGGAGGCCGTCCCTGGTGAATGCTTGCCGGGCTGAGTCTGGGAGAGCTAACATGCTTGGAAGAGCAGTGCTAGCACTTTGGTCGGGCTGACCTCCCCAGTTACTCTCGAGTAATCTCCTAGGAAATCCATGGGTTTCGAATTTGGGCCCCACTGCAAGGTCTGGCTGGGCCCTGGCTCCAACGGGCCCAAGTCCAAATTATAATTTTTTACTAGCTTCAGTGTAGTCTCGTGAGAATTTTTTTTATATTTCACATTTTAAAGGTAACATTTTGTTATTTTAGAATTTAAAGATTGCATTGAAAAAAGATAATGCATGACAATAGTTTTTTGAGAAATGTGTCTAACTTTTGCGTGTACTATCTAAAGTTTGGCCAAACTTCCATAACAATAATAAATTATAAAGGAGAACTATATACACCGAAACAGTTCGGTCTATACAAATGATTGGTTGCTATTTTTAGAAAAATATATCAAATCATTGTGCCATCTCAAAACCTCTCTCACTTGTTTTTTTTTCAAATATGGCTAATAATCATTTGAATACACCGAACTGTTCGGTATATATAGTCATCCTCTAAATTATAAAACTAGAAATAACACATGCACAGAGTGCACGTGCACACTCTAAAAACCCCATACAATCAGGACGCGGGACCCAAAACGGTTCAAATAGGAAGAGCGGGTGTAAGTGTGGGTATCGTCTTGGAGTTTTTTGATTAGGGGTGCGAAGTTGGGCTTATTTTTGGATAGTAATAGGGCTTTGGGGCGTTTTTTGAATGTGGGTGTGTGTATGTGGGTTTTTTGGTGGCTTTTGGGTCCTTGGGGATGAGTTGGATGTCCCATGTTGTGATGCCACGTTTTCCAGGATAGCCAATAATACGTATCCGTATTAGGTATTCTCAGAGCAGCGGGTATGAAGAAGAAAGACGAAGGAGAGAAGTGAAGTACTTGTAGAGGAATATGCACTCGGATCATTTGTATTTGATGCAAATGAAAATTTAAGCCTAGATAGGGACTAATTTGCATATGATGCAAAAGAGATTAAATGTGTCTTAAATTGTTTAAGACTATATTTAATTAAATAAACACGTTGAAAAGGTTACCTAGATGACGGGATCGTCCCGCTCTAAACGCAGGTTCAAACCGCGTCAAAAACGGAGTCCAAATGCACAACTTATAGCCAAAACAAGTCAGCCCAAACTGTTGGGCTGAAACCAGCGAAAATGGAGGCCCACCAAGCCCGAATTTTCTGGTTAGGGTTTTTTGAAACCTGGGATTTTCTTGACGGCTACGTTTCTAAGAGAAGCATGACTTTTGGCTAACTTTGGACAATTGTTTGAAGGGTCAAACGGACTCGGATTGACGAGCCGTTTTTTCCTACGCGTTCACCGTTGAACCCTCTTCGATTTGGTAGGTTGTACCAACATTGAAACTCAACAGTAAGGGAGTTAAAATTCGAGAAAGTTTGCCCTTTGTGAAAGGCAAACTAACTTGATTTAATTAATCCCAAATTAATAGTCCCACCTCGGTTGTGGAGAAAAGGGGAGAGTCAGTCGCCTCTATAAATAGAGGCCCTCCCCCTTCCTCATAACTCGTCCCAAGCTCTAGATCTGAGCGGCTCTCGTAAATGTTGGAGCACGCTCGGATCTAAGCTTAAATTAATATTTCTCCTCTCCCTATAAATTTCTGCCTTCCTCCTGAGGGCTCTAGCAAAGCCGCAAAGAAGTTTGGATTCAGATCCGAAATCTAGGCGGAGGTTTCACTTGCGTGAAACTTTCTTCGGTGAGTGGTTGGGTCGGCGACACGGGATTGATCGCCTCGGGATGCGGAGCGGTTCGAGGAGCAGTTCGGGGAGCGGTTCAAGGAGCGGCTCGGCGTGGGACGGGAGCAGCTCGGAAGACGGTGCGGAACATCTCGCCTGCTCCAGGGTTGAGATTCCGGGTATGTGTTTATTAGCATTAGTTTAATTTAATCGCAGTAGGCTAGATCCTTCTTGGGATGGTCAGACCCATCCCAAGTCGGCATAGATCTTGGATTAGGGTCTTGGACCTTAGGATTAAATGTTAATTAGATTAACATGATTATTTTCCGCTGTTAGTTCTGTCTATGTTCCGTCCGACTTAGGACAGGCATAGAGTTTTTGTGCCCTAAGGGTCCCAGAAAACCCTACAGTGGCATCAGAGCATGTTGAGCTTGAGTATGGGTTCTCAGGTTATGAGCCGACCCGAAGTAATCGCTCTTACCGTACCAAGTCCCGATAAGATGTGGATCTTATAATGGGTTGGGCATTGTCGAGAGGCATGCCGTAAAACAAGTTTCTGAGGTATCTTGTGACGGGTCTATGGTGCCATGGATGATGTGCCTTAACAGCGTCGCAATGATATCAGAGTGATACCCTACAGTGGTATCAGAGCGTAGGTCTGTGTAACGATCTAGCCTGCGATTATTATTAAACTTTAAAATTCTTTTAAATGCTTTTTAAAATGTTTTTAAAGTTATGAGATAATTTTCAAAAATGTTTTAGATGTTCAAATATTCTATTTGATAAATTTTGAACATGGAAATGTTTAAATGAAGTTTTAAAATTTATGTGATAATTTTTTAAACTAAATTTAAATCTTTTAAAATTTATGTGATAAGTTTAAAGTGCCTAAAATTTTATATGATAAATTTTTTAAGCATGAAAGTTTTTTAAAATGATGTTTTAATTTTATGAGATATTTTAAAACTGATTTTAAAGGTTAAAATTTTTATGCGATAAATTTTTTACAGTAGCATGCAAATTTGTGATTTTAAAAACAAGTTTTTATGAGATAAAAATAAAAGATTTTAAAATCATATTTTAAATTTAAATGTTAAATTTATGTATGCATGCCAAAAATTGTTTATGTGATAAAATTAATCTATTTAATTGTTAAATAGTTGTGCACTATCTTTATGCGATAAATTAGTGTAGCTTTATTTTAATGGCTAGTTCTTCTTGTCCCTTATTGGATAACACAAGACAACCCTTTAGGTTAGCCATTAAAAATGATTAAAATTTATTACTTGAATTTTAATGACATGCTATGTTTTAATAAAACTTTTAACAACCCTTTAAGACCTAATTCATGATTAGGGTAGTCCTTTTAATGAATCTTAATTCTAATTGTTAAAATTAATTCTCATTAAAGGACTTCGCTTTTGAAGTTGTTAATAAAGTTTATTAAAATCCTAATAACGATTAGGATAGCACGTGAACCTTATAGTTGATAAGGTCTTAATAAAAGTTATTAAACAAATCCTAAAATTTTGAATTTAAGGATGCAACTAGTTGATAGGATTAATTAGTTGTTAATAAAAACTGTTTAGTCTATGGCACACATACAAAAATGACAAGCTTCATTCAATGGACCATGATCCAGTCAATGTGCTTGGCTAAGAGTTCTGGATCAACCCTTACTAGTCTAAGGGGTAGTGATCCTGGCTTAGTCAATTCCCTGGCTGTGTTCCGCTGGACCGCAATGTCACGAATCATGATTGTATGACACCCTGGACTATATCTAGTCAATGCGTTATAAATTTTATTAAAGATTAATCCGTATCCCTCCTTGATTTTGGAGCTTGGTAACTCAAAGAAGACAATTATAGTTGTTGAGTCTCCTCAAGCTATGACATGTTTATCTTTAAGGAACAAACTCCAACATACATGTGATGTAGTCTAGACTTGACCCAAATCGATACGTCGGGTCTCCTCGAGCATCGATCTAAGTCAAATCTGAACATGAAATCAAGGGTTTGACTAGACCAGTCATTATGATTTGTTGAAGCTCCTCAAGATCATAAGTGACTGTGGGTAAAAAAAACTATAGGGAGTCACATGTGATGTGATTGACTAAGAGTTAGTCTACCAATCATGGAACCAATCAACTTGTTGAGTCTCCTCAAGGTTGTGAGGTTCAGGATGATTGGATCCCTCTTTCACTAAATTTTAAATATTTTAATTCGATTAAATCGTTCGTTATTAAGCTTTGAAACGATTGTAAAAATAGTGGGAGGATATAGATAGATAAAAACCAATCTACCTATATTTAATATTGAACATATGCTAAACTATGGGAAGGCTATGTTTACCGAAGAAATCAAATGTAACATTTTATTAAATAAGTTAACTGGTCAAACTGTTGATTAATTGAATATCAAGTTAAATTCTAATTGATAGAATTAAAATTATATTCTCGTTGACATTTAAATGACCTTCTAAAGAACAGACTTAAGAAATATGATTTCATTAAGTTCTGGGTCCAACAAATAAATTCACGCTACATGTCACTCGTCTCTATATGAGGCAGCTTGAACATATAGGATATTCGAAGTATGTTTCTCCCTACAACTTGTCGAGCTACCCTCAAGGTTGTATGGATAAACAATTTTGATCCGCAAAGTTCCAGAATTCGATCAAACCGTTTGAGTCGAATACGAGTGCATGAGCGGTGCAAGTCTATGTATCCCAACCGGATCTTGAGACAAGCAACTTCTTGAGCTACACTCAAGATTGCAAAGCTCAGGCGTTTGGATACATAAGATGCTTGCATAGCTATTTATTTATGTTGGGCTATTTTAATATCTAAATGAGATTTAGAAAAGGAAGAATGCACTCCGGAAAGTCAATAGAGAAAGTTAGTTTAATTTATCATTAGTAAAGGCATAAGTAGGAGGAAACGAAAATGTGACATATTTTGATGTCACGTTTTCGTAATTATTGTTATACAAAATGTTAACACATTTTGACGGTCGTCACATTGCTTCTGAAGCAATAAGTAATATGTATAACGATAATATATATATTAAATGTTAATATATATAAACACACAAGATAGTAGCAAACTTATATGGCAAAATAGACTAGGCCGTATCGAGCGACTAAGCTTCATAAGTCACATAAAGAGGGGTCTGACCTCTCGTATTATGAAGTCTACGGACACTTGTGAGTCTTATCCTCTTAGATAAAATTGGACGAAACCCATCTGTAAGACAGTGGGAGAATGGGTTGTCGAACTCAGTCTGGTACATACTGATGTACCCGAGTCTAGATCAACCAAAATAAGTTATTCGTATATTTTATTAAGACATGTGTTCTTGACGAAACACAAGTCTGAAAAAATAAAGAACGAAAAGACAAAAGTATTTAAACTGATTCGATTAGATCGAATGGTTAAATACTTAGCGACATAAAATCTTGCGTAATTAAAAGAAAATGTGATTTTCTCTCAGGTCAAGTCTGTTAACACATCAGTGTGTTAAAAGGTATGAATCACACTTAGTTAGACTCGGTGTGATCCATAATAAGTGACTCTGAGTTAAGTCCTCCCTCTGGGTTAAGTCCCAGATAGTAATGCCTAGGTTTTGATAATGTTCTATGAGGACATTATCAATAAGATATTCATTAAATCAAGCATTAGAAAGTTGTATAATTACTCGAATTTCGTGAGACGAAGAGTCGAGTTAGACATCATAACTGATGATGACTTAGTCAACTTCCGGGATGATAATTCGGAGTAGTATCTCCGATTTATAACTTGATGCAATCAGAATTAGTCCGTGTGCGTAAATAAATTTTGGAATTTAGTTTACGTACCCAAGGAAAATGATTCCTTGCTTTCTGCAAGTAAAGCTTTAAGTTGAAAGATTAGATGCATAAAGAAAATAGTGAAGTACAATCATGTTGGTCGAGAACGGTTTTCATCCTAATTTCTTTAAAATGGATTATTTGAAACCGTCTCGCCAGCAGATGTGTACAGATCTACTCGGACCAAACTCGATGTAAACGCTTAGTTTGACCATGAAAATTGGAGCATTCACTTATAAGTTCGTTTTTCTAAATATGATTTAGACGGACCAACTTATATGAATTAGCCAGAGAGTTTTCAAGGTCAGTGGGAGCGTGTAAGTTACATGGAAGGCATCAAAGAGATGGAACATATAGTTTGACAAAGTAATCAAAAGTTTGATACTTTATCAGAAATAGATATGAGCCATTTGAAATGACCATTAACAAATTTAAATTATTATCGTAAGGTACGATGAACTGGATAAGATCCAAGTAAATAAAATATTATAGATTCCGTAAGACCAAGTGAATTATTTGAATGAGATTCAAATGGTTGGTCTAACATGAACTTAGAAACCCCTTAAGTCTATAGTGTAGACGGTTTTAGCAGATCCACTCATGAAGGCTCTACCACATGAAGTCGTGAAAACTTATGTGTAAAAATGGCATAAGATACCGAGATAAATGGGCCTGAGTGCAAGTGGGAGATGTTGAGAGAAGATGCCTCCGAGGCAATCTATCTCTGTGTGTGAATAACACAAACATCTTGTTCAAAATAACAGTAAGCTGTTTGGTAATAATTTATCTAAGTTATGTTATAATGTAGTTAACATTAGATATTAACTTAGGTAAAGTCCTGAGACTTTATGCGAGGTCAAACAGGTATCGAGATGAGTATCTCGATCATGGAGAAATGTTTGACCGTCTGTAGCATAAGTCTAAAAGGGTTCGTGGTCGTAGATGTTTCGAGACAAGGATATCGAAACATCGGATAGACCATTGTGTCTTAGTCTTCACCGTTTAGCGGTGGCGATGATCTCATGATCGCTTGACTTGGCGAAGTCGTAGACGAGACACAGGTGCTCATTAGAGAATGAGTTCACTGAACGATCCACACGAGTTATCATATGGTTATATTGACCAATCTGTCAATGATGACTCTGAGTGATGATATGCTAGTTGGTATTTTGACTTGAGGTCATTTTGACGAACCTGTGCGTGAACGGTGCCACTTAGATCAAATGACCTAGCTTCGAGGCAAGGCCTGTCGAAAGGTCTTTGATTGGGTGACACTTGAAGTGCATGAGGAGAGTAATGACCAAGAGAGGATTCGTCTCTCCCGGTCAATGGGAGTTAGTGTCGTATGGTTAGTTCGGTCTTTAGTAAAAACTCTGGCCAGAGTATGTTGGAAGAAATCCAACATTTTTGACTAAAAGATCGATAGAAACTAACCGGAGTCAAGTTATTGGGGTTGACAGTTTGACCGTACCCTAGACTTGATCTACACGACATAGTTTAGACAAAAAGACTATAACTGCAGAATTCATCACGGAAACAGTCAGGGTGGTCCCGACAATACTCATGTCAGTGAGTCAACCACATAATGATGATTCCTGAAGCAGGGACGACAACCACTGCTCGTGGTCACTGCCGTATAGGTCTTCGAGCCCAACCTGTTGTAAGGGTCAGACTGTAGGGTCTCACACAGAGTGTGACCATCGTCTAGTAATAGGTAGAAATTAGTTAGGGAGAATAATTTGCATTTGATGCAAGGGATAAAATATTGCAAAAGATGTTTGCAATCATCTCATGCATTCGGGATAAATGATCCTGAGTGCAAGTGGGAGATGTAGAGGAATATGCCCTCGGATCATTTGTATTTGATGCAAATGAAAATTTAAGCCTAGATAGGGACTAATTTGCATATGATGCAAAAGAGATTAAATGTGTCTTAAATTGTTTAAGACTATAATTAATTAAATAAACGCGTTGAAAAGGTTACCTAGATTACGGGATCGTCCCGCTCTAAACGCAGGTTCAAACCGCGTCAAAAACGGAGTCCAAATGCACAACTTATAGCCAAAACAAGTCAGCCCAAACTGTTGGGCTGAAACCAGCGAAAATGGAGGCCCACCAAGCCCGAATTTTCTGGTTAGGGTTTTTTGAAACTTGGGATTTTCTTGACGGCTACGTTTCTAAGAGAAGCATGACTTTTGGCTAACTTTGGACAATTGTTTGAAGGGTCAAACGGACTCGGATTGACGAGCCGTTTTTTCCTACACGTTCACAGTTGAACCCTCTTCGATTTGGTAGGTTGTACCAACATTGAAGCTCAACGGTGACGAAGTTAAAATTCGAGAAAGTTTTCCCTTTGTGAAAGGCAAACTAACTTGATTTAATTAATCCCAAATTAATAGTCCCACCTCGGTTGTGGAGAAAAGGGGAGAGTCAGCCGCCTCTATAAATAGAGGCCCTCCCCCTTCCTCATAACTCGTCCCAAGCTCTAGATCTAAGCGGCTCTCGTAAATGTTGGAGCACGCTCGGATCTAAGCTTAAATTAATATTTCTCCTCTCCCTATAAATTTCTACCTTCCTCCTGAGGGCTCTATGTCACGACCCGCTTCCCTAAAATGGAGGCGAGACGTGAAAAGGTCCGCACGAGAGTGGAGCTGTGAAGCCCCAAACCCGATAAGCGTCCACAATACATAAACAGGTCCCTGTAACCACAACAGAATAGCAATAATAACACAAGGAGAGACTGAAATAAAATTCACATCTCACAAATATTGTCCAACATCACAAATAAGTTCAACATCCAGAAAAGCCACCAGGCTAAAAGAAAAGAGTCTAAAGGCCCAGAACAAGGCCAACAAAAGCAACGACATAACAAAGTATAGTATAGGTGCCACGCACCGATAACAAAACAACTGCCTAAACAAAAGTAAAGCACAACGAAGACACTAGGACTGGTCCCCAGTGTCCACGTACTCCCCGTCAAACACAAGCACGGGCTCGGCGTCTGCAAACACCTCGTCCCCAACAAGTAACTCAGGCTCGGGCTCTAACATGTGTCACCCAAAAGAGAAAAGGGGCACATGTCAGCAAGTCGAACGACTTGTGCAAGGAAACGGGAATAATGGTAAACTAGCAACCTAACAATTAAAACATGGTGCATGGCAAGTAAAGTACGGTGGTAACAAGTAAGGTAAAGTATAGTACAAGTGGCAAGGGGTTGTTGTGACATGTAATGTCAAGTAACAAGTACAAGTACAAGGGATCACTCAACGAGTGCCCTATTGCCCGCAGGCTGTGTTCAGGTATCAAGTACAAGGGATCACTCAACGAGTGCCCTATTGCCCACAGGCTGTGATGAGCTCGTCTTCTGGAACACGAGCCAGAAAGTGTATTTGATAAGTATGGCGTAGGGGTGCACCTAGCCGGAACGAGTAACACTAGTATGTAGCGATGCTACGCAATCACGATGAGCATTCAAGCATGCAATGACATGAGCAGATAATTTGCGTACCGTTAATTAAATTAAACGTGACAGGCGAAATGCAATGACATGAACATATTCGCGTACCGTTAATTAAATTAAACGTGACAGGCGAAATGCAATAGCAGTTAAGGATGCATGGATGACATGAACAGTTATTTTCGCGTACCGTTAAGGAAAGTAAACGTGACATACAAGCATGATGAAAGTGACGGACCAAGCTTCGTTGTCAAGCTAGGTCAATGGCATCTAAACGGCTATCCTTTCACCGTCTAGTCTCTTTTATGCTAAAGCAAGGTAAATGGCCTAAGACATGGCCTAAATCAAGAGATGCAAGTTTCACTTGCCTATCACCGGGGAGAACGGTTACGAAAGTTCGTCTCCGCGGATGCTAGCCTACGGGGAATCGCTGTTATGGGGAACAATCATCAAAACACAAGTATTTTATTAGGGTTTCATAAAAATTGCAATAGGGTAAGAAAACAACGGTGGATCGATTTCTTACCGAGAGGGGGCGGAAGGAACACTCCGGGGAACCCTAGGACCAGATCTGGAAAAGATTGGAGAAGATTGGGGAAACTAGGGTTTTGGGGGATTTGGGGATTTGATGGGTTTTGGTGAGATTTTGGGGAAGATGAGAGGTAGATAGGGTAGATGGATGGTTTGGATGATGGATTTAGGGCTTGAAATGAAGCAATGGAGCTTGGAGGAAGATGGGGGCTCAATGGGGGAGAAACTAGGGCTTAGGGTCGTGTTGGAGAAGAAGAAGTCGTTTGGGGGGGTATTTATAGGTTGAGCTGGCGGCTAGGGCAAAACTAGGGTTTTGCTGCACTGCTTAGTCGGTCAAAGAACAACTGTTGACCGACTAGTTCGAGATCTAGTCGGTCGGTTGAACAACGCAGACCGACTAAGTGTAAACAGTAACTCCAGTCGAAAACCTGAACTAAGAGTTAGTCGGTTCAAGAAGCATCGCCGACCGACTAGTTTGCAACCTAGTCGGTCAACCAACGTTCTTAGACCGACTAACGATAAACAGTAGCTTCCTCAGAAATTAGAAAGCTCACTAGTCGGTCCAAGAAGGATTGCCGACCGACTGGATCGTCATCTAGTCGGTCGGTGGCCCTTCTTACACCGGCTAATGAGCACAGAAAGTACCAATACGGAGCGCGAGGCCCCGTGATCGAATCCTAAGACTCCTAGGCTTGATCTAATAGTTAGATATGACCGTTATGAAGCCCGTCACAAACGACGTACTTCGAAATCGACGATCCTAAGGAAGAATCGAGAAAATACGACGAATCGATCGAAAATGAAAGTTACGGAGACGAAAACCACATAAGAGGAGAAAACCCACCAAAACATATATTATAATATATATAAAATCCAGATACATGAAAAGCAGTCGTTACATCCTCCCCAACTTAAGAAAAATTCCGTCCTCGGAATTTCCAAAACTCACGAGTCCGGAAACAAAAGTGGAAAACGCTCTCGCATCTCATCCTCATTCTCCCAAGTAGACTCTCCAGGTGAACCGTGTCGCCACATCACCCTCACAAGATTGACAATCTTGTTCCGAAGCGATTTCTGACGCCTGTCCAGAATCTGCACGGGACGCTGGTCATACGTCATATCGGGGCGAACGGCGATCTCCGAGAAATCCACGGCATGAGATGGATCGCTAATGTATCGACGAAGCTGTAACACATGGAAAACATTGTGAACTCCTTCCAAAGATGGCGGCAAGGCCAAGCGATAAGCTACCTCGCCAACCCTCTCCAAAATGTCAAATGGTCCAATGTATCGCGGGCTCAACTTTCCACGCTTCCCGAAACGAATCACACCACGATTCGGGGAAATCTTCAAGAACACATGGTCACCCGGCTGAAACTCCAAAGGACGACGTTTAGCATCCGCCCAATGCTTAAAACGGTCCTGAGCAATTCTCAACCTCTCCCGAATATTCCTGACGATATCCACGGCCTCCACGATCATCTCAGGTCCCAACAACTCCCGATCACCAACGTCATCCCAACTCAATGGCGATCGACATTTCCTCCCATAAAGAGCGGCGAAAGGCGCCATGCCAATACTCGCCTGGAAGCTGTTGTTGTAGGAAAACTCCACCAAATGCAGATGGTCCTCCCACGTACCCTTGAAATCCAACATGCACGCCCTCAGCCTGTCTTCCAAAATCTGAATTGTCCTCTCGGACTGGCCATCCGTCTGCGGATGGTACGCCGTGCTGAAACTCAGACGCGTACCCAAACTCTTCTGCAAACTCTGCCAGAACTGAGATGTGAACCTCGTGTCTCTGTCAGACACGATACTCACGGGGACTCCATGAAGTCGCACAACCTCCTCCATATATCTCCTCGCTAGCGCCTCAGTGGACTGTCCCACTCGGAACGGAATAAAGTGCGCAGATTTGGTCAATCGATCTACGATCACCCAAATCGCGTCATTCTGCTTCGGACTCCGAGGTAGTCCAGTCACGAAATCCATAGTGATGTGCTGCCACTTCCACTCCGGAATCGGAAGCGGTTGTAGCAACCCGGCCGAACGCTGATGCTCCGCCTTCACTTGCTGGCAAACCAAGCACTTGGCTACACTCCGAGCCACGCTCCTCTTCATACCATGCCACCAATAATTCAGACGAAGATCCTGGTACATCTTGGTGCCACCAGGATGCACAGAATACGGCGAACTGTGTGCCTCCACCATCAGCTCCTCTCTGATATCCCCAGCTGGCACACACAACCTGGCTCCAAACCTCAGCGAGCCATCCTCATGAATCAAAAAGTCAGTCCGCAGACCGGCTTCCACCATCTCCCGAATCCTCACCAGCTTCGGGTCCTCAGCCTGGCCAGCCTTAATCCGATCCACGATCGTCGACTGCACCTGCATGTACATCAACGACGAAGCCTCTCCAGGAAGAACAATCTCCACGCCAGACTCGCAAAAATCCTGCTGCAATCTCCACTGCGAGGTCAAAATCATCACCGCAGGAAGCCTACTCAAAGCATCCGGAACCACATTCACCTTGCCAGGGTGATACTGCAAATCAATCTCGTAATCCGCCATAAGCTCCAACCACCGACGCTGTCGCATGTTGAGCTCCTTCTGAGTGAAAATATACTTCAAGCTTTTGTGATCGGTGAAAATCTTCACTTTCTCACTCAGCAAGAAGTGCCTCCAAACCTTAAGAGCAAACACAACGGCAGCCAACTCCAAATCATGTGTCGGGTAATTCTTCTCATGAACCTTAAGCTGACGAGACGCATACGCCACAACGTGCCCGTGCTGATGCAACACACAACCGAGACCCTTGCCAGAAGCATCGCAAAAGATCTCAAATCCACCGCTGCGATCAGGCACAACAAGAATAGGGGCACTCGTCAACCTCTCCTTCAGAACACCAAAAGCCCTCTCACAATCACCCGACCAAACATAAGCAATATCCTTCCGCGTCAACCTGGTCATCGGCTCAGCAATACGGGAAAAGTCCTTAATGAATCGCCGATAATAACCAGCAAGTCCAAGAAAACTCCGAATCTCAGACGCAGACGACGGAACAGGCCACTCCCTGATGGCCCGAATCTTCTCGGGATCCACTGAAATACCATCTCCAGTCACCACATGCCCGAGAAAAGCAACTCTATCCAGCCAAAACTCGCACTTCGAAAACTTAGCATACAAACGATGCTTCCTCAAGATCTCCAACACCGTCCTTAAGTGCGAGGCATGCTCTTCCTCCGACTTCGAATAGATCAGAATGTCGTCAATGAAGATAACGACAAACTTATCCAAAAAGTCGTAGAAAATCAGGTTCATCAGATTCATGAAAACTGCGGGCGCGTTAGTTACGCCAAAAGGCATAACCACGAACTCATAGTGTCCATACTTCGTCCTGAACGCTGTCTTCGGAACATCTCCCTTCTTCACCTTCAACTGATGGTAACCACTCCTCAAATCCAATTTAGAAAACACCCTCGAACCTCCAAGCTGATCAAAAATATCATCGATGCGAGGCAACGGGTATTTATTCTTAATGGTCACCGCATTCAATTCCCGATAGTCCACGCACATGCGACGCGAACCATCCTTCTTCTTAACCAGCAACACCGGTGCTCCCCACGGAGACACACTAGGATTAATATAACCCTTCTGCAAAAGATCATCCAACTGCTTCCGCAACTCTTCCAACTCTGCAGGTGCCATACGATACGGCGCCTTCGAAATCGGCTGCGCACCTGGAACAAGATCGATAGAAAATTCCAAAGCCCGATCAGGCGGCAAACCAGACATCTCCTCGGGGAAGACGTCGCCAAAATCTCGCACCACAGCTGGCCACTCCAGCTCCATCTGCATAGCCACAGCCTCCACCGGCCTGGCCCGAAATCTGACAGGACCAAGCGAACTGCTACCACGACTGAACTCAAATACTGGATGTCCGGGAATCTCGAACACCACCTTCTTCCTCCGACAGTCGATCGTAGCATAGAAGCTCGCAAGCCAATCCATCCCAAGAACTGCATCATAGTTGATGATGTCGTGGACAATGAAATCAGCACAAAGCCCTCGTCCACAAACCACCAACGGGCAAGAATTGCACCCACGATGCACCGAGACCACACCATTCCCTGTAACGATATTCCAACTCTTCGAAAGAGGGGACGTCGACAAGGAATGCCTCTCCACGAAGCTCCGAGAAATAATGCACATCGATGCACCGGAGTCAAAGAGGACTCGTGCAGGAAATGTGCACACCAAAATCACACCTAATCAATCAATTAACAATCAAATCCTAGTCTAGCAAACAATCATGAGCAAGCAACCAATATAATCAAAAATCAACTAACTAAGGAAGATAAATAGCTAGAATGAGCGTTACCTGCAATAACTTCATCCACGGCCATGCTCTCCTCCTCAGTCATCAGAAAGGCCTGCCCTCTCGGCGGAACAGCCTGCCGAAAGGCCTGTCTCTGTGGAACAAGGGGCGCTCCACGTCCAACGGGCACAGGAGCTCGCTGCTGCAACGGCTGTGCTGCAATAGGAGCCCGCCAAGGCTGTCTCGACTTCGGACACTCCCGGATGGTGTGGGCAGGATCTCCGCAGACAATGCACTGTCCTAGAAACCTCCTACACTGATCCCTGAGGTGTCCAGTCTTGCCACAGAAATGGCAAGTCTTCAGGATAGGCCCTCCTGGCCTCTTGAACTGCACCGGATGACTAGGCTTGAAACCAGGCCTAACCACCGCCCTGGCCTGCTCCATAGGCCTCTTCCCAGCTCCGGAAACATGTCCCTTCCTCTGATTCAAATTCAACTCCTGCCGCCTCGCAGCAATCAGAACCTTCTGATATGTCTCCAAGTCAGAAGAGGTCACAAAGCTCTGAAGCTCCAAGGCAAGTCCCTGGAGAAATCGCTGAGCTTTCTCATCGGCATCCTGCACCATCTTAGGTGCAAACCGACTGAGCCTCGTGAACTCCTGGTGGTACTGATCCACCGACAAGCTCCCCTGCTTCAGATCTATAAAGCGCTGCAGCATCACCTGCCGAGCAGCCTTCGGGAAGAACTCTCCATCGAATCTGGACTTGAAGGTAGCCCAGACGATCGGCTCCACCAGCATCTTCTCTTCAGCATCCCACCAATTCCTGGCGTTATCCTTCAGCTGCCTCTTAGCCAGATCAACCCATCCAGCCGGGTTAATCTTTGCCATTGCCAAGTTATCCTCAATGTTCCTTATCCATTCGTCGGCAGCCAGAGGACCCTCAGAACCATCAAAGTATGCGGAACCCAGCTCCCGAAATTGCTTCGCTCCTGGCTCAGAGCGAGGGGCATCCGGAAGAACCCGGGCAGCTCGAGCAGGTGGAGCATTCTGGACTTGCAAAAGCACGCCCTGCTGCACTTGCATCATCTGGATCATCATCCGCATCATCTCACCGCTGGTGGGTTCCCGCTCAGGCTCCTCATCATGAGGGAGCGCACCACTACCACCACCGCGGGTGAAACGTCTTCCTGCCATCTAGTGACACGGAAAACAAATCAGATTAGACTCATAGCTTATGACTCGGACGTCGAACTTAATTTATTGGACATTCTAATGTTATTATCGCTATTCCAAAAATCGCAGTTACAGAAGAGGACCTGCATGGGCCACCACTAAAACCTGTCACGACCCGCTTCCCTAAAATGGAGGCGAGACGTGAAAAGGTCCGCACGAGAGTGGAGCTGTGAAGCCCCAAACCCGATAAGCGTCCACAATACATAAACAGGTCCCTGTAACCACAACAGAATAGCAATAATAACACAAGGAGAGACTGAAATAAAATTCACATCTCACAAATATTGTCCAACATCACAAATAAGTTCAACATCCAGAAAAACCACCAGGCTAAAAGAAAAGAGTCTAAAGGCCCAGAACAAGGCCAACAAAAGCAACGACATAACAAAGTATAGTATAGGTGCCACGCACCGATAACAAAACAACTGCCTAAACAAAAGTAAAGCACAACGAAGACACTAGGACTGGTCCCCAGTGTCCACGTACTCCCCGTCAAACACAAGCACGGGCTCGGCGTCTGCAAACACCTCGTCCCCAACAAGTAACTCAGGCTCGGGCTCTAACATGTGTCACCCAAAAGAGAAAAGGGGCACATGTCAGCAAGTCGAACGACTTGTGCAAGGAAACGGGAATAATGGTAAACTAGCAACCTAACAATTAAAACATGGTGCATGGCAAGTAAAGTACGGTGGTAACAAGTAAGGTAAAGTATAGTACAAGTGGCAAGGGGTTGTTGTGACATGTAATGTCAAGTAACAAGTACAAGTACAAGGGATCACTCAACGAGTGCCCTATTGCCCGCAGGCTGTGTTCAGGTATCAAGTACAAGGGATCACTCAACGAGTGCCCTATTGCCCACAGGCTGTGATGAGCTCGTCTTCTGGAACACGAGCCAGAAAGTGTATTTGATAAGTATGGCGTAGGGGTGCACCTAGCCGGAACGAGTAACACTAGTATGTAGCGATGCTACGCAATCACGATGAGCATTCAAGCATGCAATGACATGAGCAGATAATTTGCGTACCGTTAATTAAATTAAACGTGACAGGCGAAATGCAATGACATGAACATATTCGCGTACCGTTAATTAAATTAAACGTGACAGGCGAAATGCAATAGCAGTTAAGGATGCATGGATGACATGAACAGTTATTTTCGCGTACCGTTAAGGAAAGTAAACGTGACATACAAGCATGATGAAAGTGACGGACCAAGCTTCGTTGTCAAGCTAGGTCAATGGCATCTAAACGGCTATCCTTTCACCGTCTAGTCTCTTTTATGCTAAAGCAAGGTAAATGGCCTAAGACATGGCCTAAATCAAGAGATGCAAGTTTCACTTGCCTATCACCGGGGAGAACGGTTACGAAAGTTCGTCTCCGCGGATGCTAGCCTACGGGGAATCGCTGTTATGGGGAACAATCATCAAAACACAAGTATTTTATTAGGGTTTCATAAAAATTGCAATAGGGTAAGAAAACAACGGTGGATCGATTTCTTACCGAGAGGGGGCGGAAGGAACACTCCGGGGAACCCTAGGACCAGATCTGGAAAAGATTGGAGAAGATTGGGGAAACTAGGGTTTTGGGGGATTTGGGGATTTGATGGGTTTTGGTGAGATTTTGGGGAAGATGAGAGGTAGATAGGGTAGATGGATGGTTTGGATGATGGATTTAGGGCTTGAAATGAAGCAATGGAGCTTGGAGGAAGATGGGGGCTCAATGGGGGAGAAACTAGGGCTTAGGGTCGTGTTGGAGAAGAAGAAGTCGTTTGGGGGGGTATTTATAGGTTGAGCTGGCGGCTAGGGCAAAACTAGGGTTTTGCTGCACTGCTTAGTCGGTCAAAGAACAACTGTTGACCGACTAGTTCGAGATCTAGTCGGTCGGTTGAACAACGCAGACCGACTAAGTGTAAACAGTAACTCCAGTCGAAAACCTGAACTAAGAGTTAGTCGGTTCAAGAAGCATCGCCGACCGACTAGTTTGCAACCTAGTCGGTCAACCAACGTTCTTAGACCGACTAACGATAAACAGTAGCTTCCTCAGAAAATTAGAAAGCTCACTAGTCGGTCCAAGAAGGATTGCCGACCGACTGGATCGTCATCTAGTCGGTCGGTGGCCCTTCTTACACCGGCTAATGAGCACAGAAAGTACCAATACGGAGCGCGAGGCCCCGTGATCGAATCCTAAGACTCCTAGGCTTGATCTAATAGTTAGATATGACCGTTATGAAGCCCGTCACAAACGACGTACTTCGAAATCGACGATCCTAAGGAAGAATCGAGAAAATACGACGAATCGATCGAAAATGAAAGTTACGGAGACGAAAACCACACAAGAGGAGAAAACCCACCAAAACATATATTATAATATATATAAAATCCAGATACATGAAAAGCAGTCGTTACACTCTAGCAAAGCCGCAAAGGAGTTCGGATTCAGATCCGAAATCTAGGCGGAGGTTTCACTTGCGTGAAACTTTCTTCGGCGCGTGGTTGGGTCGGCGACACGTGATTGATCGCCTCGGGATGCGGAGCGGTTTGAGGAGCAGTTCGGGGAGCGGTTCAAGGAGCGACTCGGCGTGGGACGGGAGCAGCTCGGAAGACGGTGCGGAACATCTCGCCTGCTCCAGGGTTGAGATTCCGGGTATGTGTTTATTAGCATTAGTTTAATTTAATCGCAGTAGGCTAGATCCTTCTTGGGATGGTCAGACCCATCCCAAGTCGGCATAGATCTTGGATTAGGGTCTTGGACCTTAGGGTTAAATGTTAATTAGATTAACATGATTATTTTCCGCTGCTATTTCTGTCTATGTTCCGTCCGACTTAGGACATGCATAGAGTTTTTGTGCCATAAGGGTCCCAGAAAACCCTACAGTACTGTTTGGAACAGAAAACTTTGCAGGCCACTGCGCACGTGCTGGGAAGTACAGAAAATGCTCCAACTCATACCAACTCAGACAACACAGCACAGAAAGACAAACAAGCAACAAAAACATAATTCCATTTATACATCAAATATTTACATCATTTCTTCTTTACAATATCCTCATGTATAAAACATCATATACAACACCTCACAACTCTCACCAACAAAACCCAAAAGGTACAATACACTCTTAACTCATCTCACTCACTAACCCAAATCTCAACTTACACAACCCTCACATAATCTCTACTGCTCCAGTCCCCTGACATAGCACTTGCTACCAAACTAAACCTGTAACCACAAGGTGGGACACATCACATCGTGACCTAGTAGGAAGTCCTAACATCACTAGTAGGATCCAGTTTTAGAACTGGTCCATCTAAATAATAGTATATCCACTGGTGATGCAATGTCCACAGAAATAAAGCATAAAAGTAAACCATCATATCATACAGGTGCTGAAAGTAAAAGCTGAGGAACAGAAAGTATATGACCACAATTACAGATTAAATTAGTCTTAAAGTTAGACATTTAGTTAGTATTTGGAAACTCGAGTAAATCATAGGACACTAAGAAGCTGGACTTCACCCAGAGTGGGTGAAACAGTGGCACCTCAACCAGTGACACGAGCACTGGAGAGGCCTCTCTTAACTCCCCCTTACGGGAGTGAGACAATTCTCGATTTTTATCGGGACAAACGGAGAAAGCCAATAGTTACCTAATGGTGCATCACGAGTACACCACTGGCCTCTCTAACTCTAGTCAACTCCCCCTTACGGAAGTGACAAGCGAGTGAAAAATCATATTGTAATGTGTCTGCTCCTTTTCTCCTATAATTTACCCACGTTTCCTTCGAACCCGTATCTAGAGCCTCACCCATCTTAGGATGGATCAAGAGTTCCGGATAATCACACTCTTTCTCACTCTCAGTTTATAGAATAATTCATTAGTAAATTATTTAGAGGTCTCAATTATCGCTTGCACATTCTTTCATTTCTTTCATCATTTCGTCGATGTCATGTTTCAACAACGACCATTGCGTCACAAATTCCACAAAACGAGCTTTCTATATTTTTGCACATTTATGCTCATGTTCTCATAATATAATCAAGTTTCATTCCATTTTAATATACAAAGAATTTTCAAATGAAGAGACACAAGTTCAACCATTTGTATTGCACATGCCACACCACATTAACATGGAATATCTTTTCATGAACATATAAAACATGAGGGAATTAACATATGGAATCCAAAATGAAGCATGACCAATGGCATATCATTATGAACATGGGGAGGTAAATAAAATATGTCCTAACATCTTAAAACTAGCCCTGTAAAAACCAACATTACTCAACATACTAACATACTAACCTAATGAAGCTATCATGGGTGACATGCTACAAGTAAAACATAATGAGCTACATACGGGACATACTACATGTTAAATATATGAATATAGTGAAGCTAACTTAGGTGTCATGCTACAAGCTAAACATACCGAGGCTATCCTATGTGACATACTACAAGCTAAACATATAAACATAATGAAGCTAACATATGGCATACTACAATTTATGCATAATGAGGGCTATGTATCATAAGGTAGGATTTCAAGTCCCTTATAGTAGATTGTGTAATTATCATTTCTAATGAGTATGCACGTTGTAGTATGACATGTTTTAGTAACAATATGGTTCTACTTATAAAATTGGTAGATTGAGCAGTGGGTGTGAAGAAGAAAGACGAAGAGAGAGAGAGGTGAAGTATTACTTGGAACATAAAACTTTGCAGGCCACTGCGCACATGCTGTGTGTTGAGGTTCATTTGTATTTGATGCAAATGGATTTTAATATTAAATAGAAAATAATATATATAAAAAACTCTTTAGTCCCACATCGGATATGATGAGAAGGAGAGTGGTCAGCCGTCTATATAAATAGGGGCCAACACTCTCCTTGAAAACATGTACCAAGTCTCCAAATCCGAGAAGCTCCCAAAAGTTTGGAGCACGTTCGGATTAAGACTTAAAATTAATTATTCCATCTCTCCCAAAATTCTTCCTTGCTCCTGATCGGGCTTTAGCAAAGCTACGAAGGAGTTCGGATCGGATCCGAAGTCTTGACGGAGGATCCACTCAAGGTGAAATCTTCTTCGACGCGTGGTTGGCTCGGCGACAAGGATGTTGCTCGCCTCGGGACGCGGCGCGGTTCGGGAAACAGTTCGGCTCGGGACGAAGAGTGGCTCGGGATGCGGTTCGGCTTGGGAGAAGCGGTGCGGTGGGCCAAAGAAATGTTGCTTAAAACGACGCTTCGTATTCTGCGGAAACGAAGTGAAAGATATGTAATTTAAATTATTAGCATGCATTTATAATTGCAAATTGGTTGATAGATCTATCCTTAGGGGTTGGTCGGACCCAATCCTGGGATAGTAGGGATCTTGGCTAGGGTTTGTTCCCTTTAGGGCTTAACTTGAAATTGTTTTAAGTTAATTTTTCCGCTGCTTATTTGACAACTTCGTCCGATTGACTTAGGTCGGACGTCGTATTTATGGCCCTGAGGACACAAAAAACGTAACATTGGGAATACTTGATACTGATTCGTACATATCGGGTATCCTGACGAGCGGGACGTTACACATGAGGCGATGTGACACTGCCACATGGGACAAAGGTGACACATGAGACAAAATTCAAAAACATCAATCAATCAAATGTATAATTATTGTAAATTATTTTAGTTTCAAATAACCATTTATTGTATGGTTTTGAAAAATACAAAAAAATTACCACATATTTTTGCATTGTCATTGACTACACTCCTTTGAGCTTGGCTAAAATTTACAAAACTACATTGAACTTCAACTTTTGCACTATTTCATAAAAATATGTTGATCTTTGGTCAAAAAAAAAAACAAAATTACTCGAAGTTTTGAAGTTTCTGACAATTATCCGAAATGTTGTCCTAGTTTTTCGGGTAGTTTCATTTCTGCAAATTTACGATAAATTTAATAAAATCAGTCCAAAATTTAGGTTAGTTTTACAAAATGTAGTTTTAGGTGAAGAAATATAGAAGAAGGAGATAAACGATCGGAGAGAGAGACAAGAAAAACCGACGATATTTTCATTAGCCGCAATGAGTTTATATAGATTACATAGTGACTGTTGGAATGCCAACATGTATGACTCTTGGGATATCAATGGGTGTCTCTTGGGTAATGAACGGTTGCATTCCTTGGGAAATGCCAACATGTATGACTCTTGGGATATCAATGGGTGTCTCTTGGGTAATGAACGGTTGCATTCCTTGGGATGCCAACCGTTGTGTCGGTTGGGGAACCAATGCGTCCCTTGGGAAGAGGAGATGGTATTATCTCTTTACACGCCCCCGCAAACTGAGCGGCAGAGATGACGAACAGTTATCCCCGGAGAAGTTCGAACCGCGGAGTCGGGAGGCTCTTTGTGAAGATGTCAGCAGGATTATCCTCGGTGGATATGTGTCGAACACGAATATTGTTGGAGGTGACCTGCTCACGAATGAAGTGGTAGTCGATAGCGAAGTGCTTCGTTCGAGAGTGAAAGACCGGATTGGATGATAACGAAAGAGCCGACTTGTTGTCACACCAGAGAAGAGGGGTATCCTGGAGAGGAATCTTCAGATCTTTCAGGAGAAGTTGGAGCCAAATGGTGTCCTTAGCAGTCAAGGACAATGAGCGATATTCAGACTCTGTGGAGCTATGAGAGATGGAGGATTGCTTCTTAGCGCTCCAAGTGAGTGGGTTTCGGCCAAGGAAAACGCAGAAACCACTAATAGAACGTCGATCAGTGGGATCACCAGCCCAGTCAGCATCAGAAAAAGCAACAAGTGACAGCGGACTGGGGCGAAGGAGGATGCCATGAGTCGGAGTAGATTGGAGATATCGCAGAATACGTTTGGCAGCAGTGAGATGAGATTCGCATGGACTGTGAAGAAACTGACAGACCCGATTGACGGCAAACGCAATATCTGGACGGGTCAGTGTGAGATACTGAAGGGCGCCAACAATGCTGCGGTAGTAAGAACCATCTGAGAGAGGAGGATCCGGATGAACATGGGACAACTTAGCCGAGACAGGAGTTCGGGCAGGTTTGCAATTGGCAAGCCCCGCTCGTTGAAGGAGGTCTTTATTATACTTAGTTTGGTGGACGAAGCTACCATGACGGTGTCGTTGTATTTCCAGACCCAAGAAGTAGGAGAGGTCGCCAAGGTCTTTAAGGGAGAATTCTTGAGATAATAAGGTGATGAATTGAGGGATATACGAGGAAGAGGATCCAGTGATGAGAATATCATCCACATAGAGTAAGATCACTGTAGTCTGACCACTGTAGTGTCGGATGAAGAGGGAGGAGTCGTCGATGCTGGGAATGAAGCCATGGAGACGAATGAAGGTTGAAAAACGGGCGTACCACTGTCTCGGTGCCTGTTTGAGGCCATACAAGGCCTTCCGGAGTTTGCAGACGTGGTGAGGGAAGGAAGGATCAATAAAGCCCGCCGGCTGCTCCATATAGAGGTCCTCTTCAATATTGCCATGTAGAAAGGCATTGGAGACATCGAGCTGTTTGACGGGCCAATCGAAGTGAAGAGCGAGTGCAATCAGAAGGCGGATGGAGCCATGTTTGGCCACAGGACTGAATGTTTGAGCATAGTCAAGGCCTTCCTTTTGGTGGAAGCCCTTGGCAACCAACCGGGCCTTGTAGCGAGCAATAGACCCCAGGGCGTCCCGCTTGATTTTGTATACCCACTTGCAGCCGATGATGTTGGATTGAGAGGGGGGACAACTAGTTCCCAAGTCTGTTGACGGGTGAGGGCATCGAATTCAGATTGCATGGCAGCGATCCAGTGGGGATGTTTGGAAAGCTTCTTTGAAGGAGAGAGGTTCCTTAGATGTGATAGCAGCATGGAGATTAAGAGGTTGGCGAGGGCGGAAAGTGCCAACCATAGAGCGGGTAGTCATGGGATGAGTGGGAAGAGGGGCAGGCGGATGAGAACTCGTTGGAGGTGGAGTGGGAGGAGGTGTATTGGGGAGGTAGGCTGTAGGATGGGTTGTCGGTGTTTGATGGGCTATGAGATGTGGGAGAGGTTGCCTGGGAACAAGAGGAGTGAGATGGGGTGTATTGGGAGTAGGGGTAGCTATTGGGGAAGCGGATGCGGGAGAGAAAGGAGTGTCGGGAAAGGCATCGGGACAGGTATGTCTCGGAGAAGTCTCGGGACATGATGGTCCGGGAGGAGAGGGCTCAGGAGGACTCGTCTGGGGAGAGGAGGTTCCGGGAGGACTCGTGCCTGGTTGGAAGTAGGGAAAAGTCTGTTCTTCAAATTGAACATGCCGGGTGAGGTAGATGCGTTTGGTTTTTAGCTCCATGCATTTGTAGGCCTTCATATTGTCCGGATAACCAAGGAAGACGCATGGTTGAGATCGTGGCTCAAGTTTGTCACCCGCATAAGGTCGAAGGCAGGGAAAACAAAGACAACCAAATGTGCGCATCCACTTATAATCTGGGAGCCGATGATGTAGAATCTCAAGAGGAGACTTGTTCTGCTGAGTAGAGGATGGTAGACGGTTGATCAGATATACGGCCGTCTTTGCTGCATCTGGCCAATGTTGTTTGGGCATGGAAGCAGTTAGAAGTAAAGCAAGTGTTGTTTCGATTATATGTCGGTGTTTTCGTTCTGCGACACCATTTTGTTCCGGAGTGTATGGTGTAGATGTTTGGTGTATGATACCAAGGCGATGAAATATGGAAGTAAACTGGTTGTTGACAAACTCGCCCCCGCCGTCAGAACGAAAATTTTTGATTTTGGTGTTGAACTGTCGTTCAGCCATGATTTGAAAAGACTGAAAAGCAGCAAACACATCGGATTTGTGATAAAGAGGATAGAGCAAGTATATCGAGAGAAATCATCAATGAAAATAACATAGAATCTATATCCCTTTATCGATTGAATAGGAGAAGGGCCCCATACATCAGAATGAATTAAAGCAAGGGGAGTTTTGGATCTTGATTCAGACAGAGGGAATGGGAGTTTATGACTCTTGCTCATAGAGCAATGAGAACAAGACTTCAGGCGAGACAGCTTGACAGATAGACCGGAGGCGATCTTTGAGACAACAGGAGAAGCTGGATGACCAAGTCTGGTGTGCCAAAGATCACCCGAGGAAGAAGATGCAAAGAAGGAGACGGGTTCCGAATGAAGTGGATAGAGTCCATTTTACTCGGTCCGTGGAGAAGAATTTGACCGGTGTCTATGTCCTGAACAATAAAACCAGTAGAGAAGAATTTAATGAAACAGTTGTTATCTTTTGTGAATTTGTAAACTGAGAGTAGGTTTTTGGAAAACTCAGGAGCATGGAGAATGTCAGGAAGAAGTAAAGGAGACCGAAGAGAGGGGATAGAAGAGGAGCCAATGTTGGCAATAGGAGCAGAAACCCCAGTACCAACAGTGATCCTTTTATTACCAGTGTAAGGAGTCGAGGACTCAAGATGTCCCGCAGTAGAAGTGAAGTGGTCAGTGGCCCCAGTGTCAAGAAACCAGTTTGTCTCCGCAGAGGGAGTGCTTTGAGAGACATGCACTTCTGGTTTGTGGACATGCTCATGAATCCAGAAGAAATCAAGTGTGTGATGATTTGGTTTCCCACATACTTGGCATGGAATAGGGCAACCAGTCGGATCGGTAGGGATACGACGCCTAGATCTCCCGGTTTGTGCTGGGGATCTGCCTGGAGAAGGGAGTAATGGAGGGCGAGATTGACTCAAATGAGATGCCCCACGTCTACGACCGCCACGATTACTCGGGACATGTCCCGAGTAGGATCGATACTGTCTTGAGCGGTTGTCCCGATGGCTGTAATTGGTGAAGAGAGCAGAAGTGTTGTCCGGAACAAGAGTTGTCCCGGAGGTTGGTAACGTCTCGGAAGATGGTGCGTGACGTTGCAACAGCATATTAGCTTCTTCAGCAATAAGGCTACTCCAAAGTTCTTCCACCGTGTATGGTATCCCGCGATTGTGAGCCATAACACGGAAGGAATTATAAGTAGAGGGAAGACCGTGAAGCGTCTGTCGGAGAACTTGTTGGGTGGTGACAGTATTGGGACCAGCCGTTTGTAGTTGATCGTAAATGTTCTTTGCACGGTCCAAATAGGCTGTCATGGATTCGTTTTCCATGGTGAGGTTGTTGAGTTTGTCTTGGAGAAGTTCAATGTGACCTTCGGAAAGAATGGCGTAACGTTGCTCCAATTTCGTCCAGAGAATACGAGAGGACGTTACATCGAGAATAATACCAAGGGCGGAGGTGGTAAGGGTTGCTTGAAGACAAATACAGAGGTGCTGATCAGTGATCAACCACTCTTGAAACTTTGGATTTGGGATAGGAGGAAGAGGTTCAGTGGTGGTGGAGCGAGGATCTGGTATAGTGGGAGAAGGGGAGGATAGAGTTCCGTCGACATACCCAAGGAAGCCATGAGCGTTGAGAACGCCGGCAACTTGAGACTTCCAGAGAATGTAGTTGGTGGAGTCAAGGCGGGTGGTAATGAGATTTGGAAATTTGGAGATGAGAAACTTAAGGTTGGGAGAGATCGGTTCCATTGGATACCGACGAAGGGGACGACCGGTTAAGGAGGATGCTCTGATACCATGAAGAAATATAGAAGAAGGAGATATACGATCGGAGAGAGAGATAAGAGAAACCGACGATATTTTCATTAGCCTCAATGAGTTTATATAGATTACATAGTGACTGTTGGAATGCCAACAGGTATGACTCTTGGGATATCAATGGGTGTCTCTTGGGTAATGAACGGTTGCATTCCTTGGGAAATGCCAACAGGTATGACTCTTGGGATATCAATGGGTGTCTCTTGGGTAATGAACGGTTGCATTCCTTGGGATGCCAACTGTTGTGTCTGTTGGGGAACCAATGCGTCCCTTGGGAAGAGGAGATGATATTATCTCTTTACATTAGGTAGTTTTAGAAACTTCATAATGATAATCATTGTAATGTTGATGCTTTTTTTTTTCAAAGTTCACCATATTTCTATGAAATCAAGCCAAATTTAAGGATAGCTTTACAAAATTTATCCCTTTGAGCCCTACATACTTGAAAACATAATCTTTCAAAATTTATGATAGTTATTCGAAAACTAAGAAAATTTGAGATAGTTTTTAAATCATATTCAAAGTATATGATATTTTCCAAAGGGATTAACGGGAATCATGTGGTACATGATAAAAAATGATCAAGCACGCTGACATGGTGCATTCACATTGGCCGGGGGGGGGGGGGGGGGGGGGGGGGGGAGAGAGAGAAAGGTCAGCACGGTTTATGTGCTTTCTTTTTCTTGGGTTAATGGGAATGCATCGTGTAAATGTATCTGATAATTTTTCATCAGTAGCTATAATTTTTTATATTAATTTCTTTTTAAAAATATGGTAAAATTTTATGATAGTTTTATTAAAATTGCATATACGGCCAATTATGCATGTGCTATTGTTATTATTATGCAAAACAATACACATATCAAACATAATGTAGTACAACCTGCTGTCTCGCTTCCGTAGCATAGTGGTAGTGCGTTCGCTTCGTAAGCGAAAGGTCGCGAGTTCGATCCTCGCCGGGAGCTATTCTTTTTTTATTTTATTGCCCATATTTTTACACAACGGACACTTTTAACGATAATATTGCAACTAATTAACAAATTTTGCAAAATTCAAATTCAATTTGTGTTTTTTAGCAAAGATCATCATATTAAAATGCTCCCAATTTCAATATAAAATTGCACATTTGCAATCTTCACCTCAGTTGGCCTAAAACAGTCGGCGGCTTCAAAAATGCAAGCTGAGATCTGATCTCGAATAGGGTTAGGGTTTCTTCGATGTTTTGTTCGTTTGATTCCGACCACAGGCGCCTGGTCAGCAAGACGATCTCCCCTCACGGTTGGCTTTCGCGCTTGCCCGTTTTCAATCCCTTCCATTTTAGCCGAGATCTGTTGTAAAGATGGCATTTTTATTGCTGCGAGGAAGTAAAGGTGTGATTTTTGAGGGCTAGTTTGGCTTTAAACGGTGAGCGCCCAATCCAGCCTACGATTTATCAGCTTCTGTTTTAAATATTTTCATGCCCTATGTTGCATGTAGTGATCTGAAATGTGTTGCTGTGGTCTGTCACACAAATTCTCATGTGAATTAATATTCGCAATATGAAATCAATCTATGGAGCATACCAGCATGTCAAAATTTGCTATAATTGTCTGTTCTAGATTTGGATAATGAGTTGCTCACACAATTTCTGGCAAAATTTCTGAAATTAGGTTGACATTCATCTCATTTTAAGCTCAACTTGGTCATCTTCTAGCTTGTTATGAGAGATTCCGTGTTGTGGGATTAGGATAGCCTTCAGTATGAAATTGAGAGAAATGGGAGGGTCTTCATCTTACTATACGATGGCATGATAATCAGTATAATGAGCAAACTCAAGAAAATTTTCATGATCATGGACGCTCGGAAACCTTATGTTGCCACTTTGAGATTAGGGATGAGAATGGGCATGTCCAAAGCCCGATTGGGCTTCCAATTGGGCATGCCGGATCATCATCCCTACAAATAGTTCACTAATTTTTCTTAGTGAAGGATTTGTAGGGATGAGGATGTTGCATATGCCCCATTGGAAGCCCAATCGGGCTTTGGGCATCCCTAATTGCGATGTTGCTTCTGCTCTTGTTGTGCATATTGTTATCCACGGCCTAGACTGTTTCTCTTTTGGGGCTGGCAATGATTGCTGCGGATGTAGAGTCGTGCATTACAGCAAGAGGACCGGTCATGTTATGAGCCGCAGGCCTTTGGAACATAGACAAAGATGGTCCTTTCTAGCAGTTTGCACTTAGGTGGTGAGATCAATCAATATTTACTCATCCTGAAACATGAATTACATGCACCTGAGCATGAATTACTTCTGAGGCATTCACATCACTGATTTCATTGTCTCCGTGAAACGATTGTGATATCTTCACCATTGTGGTTCTTGTTTCAGTTCGTGCGTGCCTCGTCAGATTGGCAACCTCTTAAGATTGCGATATCTCTTTCTCCACCAGAGTACCTTAACTTAGATGCCATAAGAGTGATAAGCACATCTATTTTTTGACGGTCCTTAATCGCGATTCCTTCACTAGTTGAGTTGCGTTTGTCCGAGTGCTATATAGACATTCCATCTTCGTTTTGCATTTTGACTTTAGTTATCTTTCAGTTCTCGATGTTTCGAATAATCATATCATCTCAACTGTCCCACTCTGGTTCTTTAAATTTCAGGGCCTAATTCCAGATGCTGTTGGGAATTTAGCTTCCCTGAAGATGAAACTCAATGGAACTGTACTGGAATGTCTTGGGCAACTGCATAAGGCTCAAGCATTTGGATCTCGTAAAGAACTAGCTGCAAGGTCAGCCAGTCTATTCACAATTTGCAGGCATCACCAGACTGGTTTACTTTGATGTTTCCTTCAACAAGCTTTCATTGAGTGAGGTGCCTGATTGGTCTTCTCCTCTGCCAAGACATATCGGCGTTGAATCTTGCAGTTTGGAGCTTCAAGCCTTCAATCCCGACATGGCTGCAAAAGCTGAAGAACTGGGATTTCAGGTGTGATACCTCGCTGGATGTGGAACCCCTTTTCAGTGATGGAATTCATAGATTTGTTGGGAAATGATATCAAATGCCAACTCCCTAGTTCACTTGAACACCCTAATCTTTGAATTTTTTTTAAAATTTGCAGCACTGAGGATCCATTGCCGCTATTTTCATCAGGATTTGTACGTTTGGATCCGTCAAATAACTCATTCTCAAGGCATATGTTTTCAAAATTCTGAAAGAAGTTATCTCAACTATCGTTCCTCTATTTGTGGGCAAACAACCTGAGCGGTAGCATTCATCGTTTGTTATGTAAGCTAGAGCGTCTGCGTAAACCTAATCTATCAAGAGATAATTTATCAAGAGAGATCCATGATTATTGGAGTGTATGTTCATTGTTGGAATATTTCAACAATGAACATACACTCCAACAATCAGGGATCTCGCTTGATAAATTCTCTCGTGAGCTCAGGTTTACGCAGATACTTTAGTTTACATAACAAACGATGAATGCTACCGCTCAGGTTGTTTGCCCACAAATAAAGGAACGATATGCGATATAACTTCTTTCAGAATTTTGAAAATATAGTCCGTGCGAATGAGTTATTTGATAGATCCAAATGAACCACTTCTGATGAAAATAGCGACAATGAAGCGGACTGTGTTGTACAATAATATATAAAGATTAAGGTGCTCAAGTGAACTAGGGAGTCGGTCTTTGATGTCATTTCCTAACAAATTTGTGTGTTCCATCACTGAAAAGAAGTTCCTGATGTAAATATGTATATACGTGGGGAATCAAGCGATTTGTTTCCGACGTTTTTGTTTGGCTACCGGTGATATGTAAATAGATATATTCATGCAGATATGTAAATAGATATATTCATGCATCTGCGTGTCTGTGTGTGATTTGTTTGTAACTTATAATACTTTAGGCATACGACTCCCGTTTGTTGTATGTGTATATGATATCTTGTGATTAATTTCCTGGCTTGTAGCCTGCTTTGGCTTATGATTTCAATGCATCGGGTTCTTATCCTTCGTGTGAAAAATCTCCTAAATCTTTGTAGTAGTTCATTTATCAACTTCTGCAGGGAAGAAAGTTTTCCAGGAGTCTTGACTCATCAGAAACTGGAAAAGGATGATGCGAAACCAATCCCAAGTACAATTTTTTGCTTATCAAATACTTGAAACATGACATAATAGCAAAGCATGAAACCATTGATACTCTCCAAGTAATAACACTGTCTCAACATCACAGAAATCACAAAGAAGAACACTAGAAATCATATGACAGACACTGAGCCTAACATCTCCACAGTCACCACCAGGCTCTTATTATCCAAGCAAACAGATACATGCTACGGACCGACAGCAGGCACGTTCCCCCTCACAGAAACCGGTTGAGGTATTCATCGACGGTCGTGTACTTCACATCAGGATAGAGCTGCGACGCCTCCACGCCAAACGACGGCTCGATCTCAAAGTTGGTGTGGTCTCCCTTGACAAACGCCGAGTGGCAGATCGACAGAACAACATTCAGCGGGAACGGAGACCCTGCGATAGAAATTGAGTAGATGTCCGATGAGTGTAACTGCTGGGTGAGTTCCCTTGTGGCAGACGAAAATGGTTGGGATATACGCATACCTTGGATTTGCTTGAGGACCTCCTCTTCGGGGACATACACCCTTTCGAAGGCCTTGCCGGTCTTCTTCTCCCAGAGGGAGACGAGCTCGTTGTGCGATAGGATGTTGCCGGGAGGTCTTAGATACAGGACCTTGTTCAGGGTCCGGGGGTCGTCAACAGCTTTGATGGTGAATGTGCCGATGTCCTCCTCATTGACGAAAATCGCTGGGAGGAGAACAATGTTGCAAAATAGAGTTATTGTGTCCAATATGTATGTGTTCTACATCTTAGAACATACATACGGCATGTTTGTCTTGTACATACTGGAAACGACACAGCTTCACGATAGAAGTGTTAGAATTACCTTTTGCATTGCCATCGCCTAGGATGGTCACTTTGTCGGTGGGGAGTTCTCTTGCTCCGGCCTGACCCAGCGACGGGAGGAAGTAGCCGGCAAAAAAGTTGGAGGCGACGAAGGTGTAAGGCATCCCCTCGGCCTCGATGGCCCTTCGGATCTTCGCCTTCGTCTCAAATGCTGATTTCGCCGGCTCCACGGCATTGACATGGTCCACATCATTCCCAAACTCCGACGGGAAGAACCTCTGCAAATAGCCAGATGTGCTCAACACTAGGAAATCAATTACAATTCAGTACTTCTTAAATTACAGAAGCATTTTGACACACGAAGATATCGGATGTAAAACAAATGATAATGGGAATTGCTACGCTCACGTATCGTTTTGCTCATCGTGCACAACCACTATCTACAAGTTTGCCATTCAAAAGTTGACCATATTCTACCCGCCTCGCCCTCCTCGTCAGTCGTCGTTGTCCTCCTCATCAGATCCCAAATCCCAAATCCCAAATCGAAGGTGATTTGGCCACCTCCTCGACGTCATCGTCGTCGTCCCCCTCGATGGATCCCTAATCATTCACTATCGGATGACGATCGTCATAGGATGATCATCGGCTATTCACGCCGCAATCGTCGGATCCCAAATCATCTCTTCCTCCTCGTCCTCGTCATCCACCGCCGTGAGGAGCTGATCCAATGATCGAACAATTCGGATCGGATCGGATCGGATCGGACGAGGGCAGTAGAGAATTGGATCATCGGATCTCTTGATCGCCAAGAGGAGGTGGATGAGGGGGTTGTGCGCGCAGGAGGCCTACGAGAACAGAGCAGTTGTGCTCATCGCGCTAAGCAAGACCGGAGGTGGACGAGCGGTTGTGCGCGCTGAGCAAAACCGCTGGAGGTCGCGGGTTTTTACTCACCGCGCACCACCGGAGGGTATTTTAGTCATTTTCAAAAGATTGTGCACGGTGACCAATTTTCAGTGGCAAACTTGTAAATAATCGGAAGATTGGTTGTGCGCAGGAGTAAAACCGCACGTGCCCATAGCAATTCCCATGATAATTCGGTGATAAAAGAGAACGACACCAAATTATGCGTATTATTCATTAATTAATAAGTAGTTAGACGTATAATTAATCTAATATTAATAAAACGAAGGTCAACATTTTGCTAGAGTTAAAGAATCACAAAGAAATGCACCCAAAAAAAAAAGAATCACGAAGAAAATAATACCGACCGAACCCATGTTAAAAACCTCAAGAGTCAAGACCCTAAATATACGTAAATCCTATGAATAATTGGCTCACAGTCCACTTCTTGCAAAAAATTCTATTGTTCGCAAAATTCACATGTTAAAAACTTTGTTATACATATTAAATTTAGTCTGCCGTGTGAAATGAATATTGAGATAAATGACGTTTTTAGGTTAAAAAATGCTTATTTTTGGCAAATATTTCTTGAAACCAAAATTTTACACTAATATACTTTTCGATCCACATAATTCCAAAATTACCGAACAATAAAATTAAAAAAAAAAGTAAACCTTAACGTTTCCGGCTTCTTTGATGGCGGCGATGAGCTTGGTCTGATCGGCGAGCTGAGCTTGGCCGACCGTCGATATCACGACGTCCACCTCCTTGATCGCCTTCACCAAGCTCTCGTGATCGTACAAATCCCCCTGCAAGATACAAAGTTTTCACAAATCAGACCCCATCAACGAAGAAACTGCAAATAGCTAAATTAGGGAGGGGCGTACCTGCAAAAGGGTGACGCCGGCGGCCTTGAAGCCTTCCAGAAGCTGGGCCTTCTCGGGGCTTGAGGCCGCGGTGCCCTCACGCACCAGGGCGAAGGTGCGGTGACCGGACCGCGCGCTGGCCTCGACGACGAATTTACCGATGTACCCCGTGCCGCCGACGATCAGGATCTTGCTCTTGTCGCTTGCCATCGGAACACTATAAGGCTTACTCTTCGCCGGCGGTGTAGAGACTGCGAGTGTCGTCGAAGTGTGCTCGACCGTGGTTCCTTTTATGGAGATCGGAGATTTTTTCTAGCTTTTAAAATTCTCGGATCTGCTATTTAGTATTTAGCAGCGAACAGCTTTTATTGGAAACTAAAACTGAAGAAAATGTGGGGGCCCAGGGGTTGGCTTGGAGCGGTGTGTGGTGTTATGCGATGTCATAGCTTGTGGGGAATGAACGTGGATGGAAATGTGGACATGTTAATTAGGTGAATTTGGACATGTTTGATTAAGTGGACTACGAATGATATAAACATGTTTAAGTTTGGTCAAGGAGCTGGAAATTTTACGGGTTTTGCAGTAGCACTTTTTGCGCCCCATATTTTTTTTAAGTCGTTGCTTTTGCGTCCCTACGATGACTAATGACTAACCTAGGTGATACGGCTGTTTCGAAATGGTCCAAGACTGAACGGACCAAGCTCATATCGCGAACCTACGGGACTGGGAAGAACGAGGTCCCCGCGAAGACTAGGAGTCATGCCGGCCTCGGACCGATACGAATGTAGCCGCTGACCCACGCCTGCAGGAGTTAACTACTCCCCCCATAAATCACGCCCCCTTAATCACTATTTAAGAGCCACAGTACGCCCACCTTCATGGCCCATGAAGGCACCATCAAAGTGGCGGATCATCGAGGCGAAATAGGGCGACGTTGAGGGGACGTGGCCGTGGAAGATTCCTATAAAACAACTCGAAGAACAACGTGGAAATGGCCCTCTTTCTGGATACCAAACTCCGAGGTATTCTTCCAGAACGACCTTATCTCCTACCTTCTAATTCTCATCCACAGCTCAACCCGGGAAATCGCGTATCGGCCTCTCCGTGAGCCATATCGATCTCACCGAGTATCCTTAAGATCCGTTCTAACTTAGGCATCGGAGGGGACGTAGTCGGAACCAAGGTCCGACCCCCCTGACGAGCTTTCTCATCTGTTCAGGTCAAGGAGATCTAGCAGTGCCGAAGCTACCCTTCAGCGCCCTATCAGCCCGGAGCCGAACACGCTCGCCCCCCGAGCCCGTTCATATCCATCCGTACGGAGGTTATCGCTTAGCCGAGGACTTCCTTCGGCACGCCGACGCTCGGACCCACACGCTCTTTACCAAGCTGAAAGAGCTACATCCCGTTCCCGGAGGCCGCATGTGTCCCACATGATCGTGTTGACCTCCGGCCCTCCAGTCATTCAACCTGTGGTGAGAAAACACCCTAAAAATCTGGCGCCATCTGTGTGAACGAAACAACGCCCACGTCAAAACAACCACACCGCCAACATAGAATCAACTTGCAACAGAGCAGGACGCATGCCCCCAATCCAGGAGGAGGGCGACTACGTTCCGCCCGAAAATGGGCACAGCCACACCAACGAGGGCACCAGTGAGTCACGCTCGGTGACCCAAGAGTAACTTCGTCTCTTCGCCCAAGGGACTAATGCCCACCTCCAAATGCTGGTAGCAGCCATCCAACAACTCGCGGGCCACTCACGCCTCCTGGAGGGAGGCTCGGCGGCCATCCCGACCGTCAGGAGCTCCGTCCCCCGCTACGCTCGACCGTGGTCGCCAACCACGGCGGGGAGGGCGCCAACCCGGAGCGACGGTTCACCATGCCGAACTTCGTCCCGGTGTGGTCCCTCACACCTTCTTCACTCCAGGATGATGCGGATGGAAGGGCTGAATGGACCAGAGACGAGTCAATCACGGCCTCATTCAGGCAACCTCGCTCAGTACGTCGACGTTCACCCAGCCATCTAACCGCTGACGATCGGTGGGGTCGAAGCGGAAGCCCCCGTCTGTCACGCCCCATTCTCACATATACCTTATACGATGTCCCATAGCGGGGAAAAGGGAGGATGGAGCCTGACAAGCCGCGGTATTACACTAAGCGTGAATAAGTAAACACATAATAAGCAGGCCACTGCGAATGCTGGGATCATACATCACAGATATATAAAAGAAAGAAGCAACACATATACTGCCATCACAGAAAGTGCAAATCCACAGAACTGCATAACCAAAGACCATACTACACACCAGCATAGAGTACAAAGTGAAACTAACTCAAGTTTACATGAGAAGTACAACAAGCCACCAACATATATCACAGCTACAAAAGACAACTCACTCACCACTCAACCCCACTCACACTACAAGACATAGCCCAAAGGAGTGGTGTCCCCAAACCAAAACCCACGTCAAGGAATCTCCTGAGGGAGACTCAGCTCTGGTGACCTCTGCTCAAGACCTGAAAAGTAAAATGAGCACGTCAAACGTGCCCAGCAGGAAACTAACTAGGGCAGGAAAAATCATTTCGGGGTTATGAGTGTAAAGGCAATGGGAGCATAAGCAACCAAAGTGAAAAGTACAACACACAAGTATGCAAACACAACACTTATGGAGTTCATCAGCTAACAGATATTAGTGACTCTTTGGAAGCCTGGGTATCACTTAAAGATAAGGGCCTGGACATCACCCCAAATTTGGGGTGAATATAGCACACGACGCAGGGGACACGGGCACTATACGCCGGGCCTCTCGGCTCCCCCGTTCCTGACAGGAGTGAGGCTCTCCACATAATAACACAACCTCCGTATGTACCCTCCACTCCCGGTAAAGGCGAGTGGGTGTAAATATCACTTATCACATATCATTTCCCCAACTTCTCGGTCCAACCCCTTATAATTAAGTTATACCCAACCTTTCCCCCATCCCAATACTAGGATGTTCACCCGCCTTAGATCAGATCGAGACATCCCAGTTAACATGCCATGTGTTATCATATTCAAAGGCCATATCCAAGTTTATATATGTGACACATTACACAACATTTTTAATGGCCCTTTTTCCATGCCCTTCAATTTCGCATCCATTTGGGCAATTTTACGAACATGTGGCGTTCGCCATGTAAAAGGAAAGTGTCACACCATCAAATTTAGTAACAAATAGAATAACCAAACTTAAATACTTGCATCAACATCATTCATGCATATGGAGTGGAAAATTAACATTATCACACAAATCCAACTTCACTCAACACTCAAAGAATTGCAAGAACAGCTGGAAAGTCAGTATTTTTAACCAATTTTTATTGTGAATTTGACAAAACTCAAAGAATGAAAGTTGAAGATATATCAGTCCTGGGTTCACCCATAAATTTCATGCAGAAATATGAAGTATATGATTTATAGTGAATTATTTAGTAAAGTGTGTCAAGTCTGTTCTTCAGACAGATTTCTGGATCTGTCTTCAAAGCCAATTTTAAGCATGTTGGAGCCAGAATTACGACATATAAGCACTCTGATGAACTTTTAGAAAAATTTCTTAAGTTTTCAACAAGACCAAAATCAGCAAAATCCATGGAGTGTGCATGTAATAGTGCTCATTAGTTCATATACACAACTTCAGGATGTACGCTCAGCAGCTTTAGGCCAAAAAGACCGTTTTGCCTCTGGCCTTTCTAAAAATTTACGGGTGTGCCATTAAACCCATCCCTATTCACACTAGCCCCTCTCACACTAACCAACTCTTTCAAAATTTTTACAAGGATGACATTACCTTACACACCCACTTTTACACTACACCCACACTTCCACCCATTTGCCAAATGACCAAAATACCCCTACACTTTTCATGGAATTACACGACTGCCACTAGCCACATACACGCCCTATCACATCTTATCAACTCATTATACTCCCTTTACTCGTGTGTAGAGGACTACCACGTCAGTTGCCGTATAGGGCTAAACAGGCCATGACATCTTACCCTCCTTAAACTAAAGTTCGTCCTCGAACTTTCCAAGTCCAAGGGTTCTAGCCTGAAAAGAAAATACTTCTAGTTCTCAGGGCCTCTCTATATATTTTACTCTACACCATTGTCTCCACAATTTTCCCTTTTTTGCACTCAAGATTATCAAAAGAGATATTGACACAGGGATAAGATACGTACATAAACAGGTGAGGGTATCTATCTCTCATCTCGTCCTCGCGCTCCCAGGTGGACTCACCAGGGGACTCTTGCTGCCACATGACTCTTACTAAATTTATGGCCTTCTTCTTTAGTATCTTCTGTTTCCGATCCAGGATGGCTACTGGTTGCTGTTCATAAGTCAGGTATGTGGCTAGTGTTTTATGAGAAGTCCACGAGGTGACTAGGGTCTCCCACATATTTCCGAAGCTGGGATACATAAAACACATCATGGATGCCTTCAAGGGAGTGTGGCAAGGCAAGGTGGTATGCAAGCTCACCAACACGAGCCAAAATCTCGAATGGACCAATGAATCTCGGGCTCAACTTCCCGCGTCTGCCAAAACGAATCATGCCACGTGTCGGGGAGATCTTCAAGAACACATAATCACCTAGCTGAAAATTTTAATGGACGCCTCTTTGTATCTGTCTAATGCTTATAGTGATCCTGAGCGATACGAAGATTCTCCTTGACTGTCCGAACTACATCGATCACTTCCACAACCAAATCGGGTCCAAAGATTTCACGGTCCCGAACATCGTCACAGCTTAGAAGCGATCTGCACTTCCTTCCATACAAGGCAGCAAATGGTGCCATTCCGATGCTTGCTTGATAACTATTGTAGCAAGCAAATTCCACCAGGTGCAAATGATCTTCCCAGGATCCTTTAAAGTCTAGCATACACGCCCTCAACATGTCCTCAAGGATCTGAATAACTCGCTCGGACTGTCCATCTGTCTGAGGATGATATACGGTACTAAACTTGAGATGAGTCCCCAAACTAGACTGCAAACTCCTCCAAAAATGTGAGGTGAATCTGGTATCTCGATCAAAGATTATACAAACAGGAACTCCGTGAAGCCTAACGATCTCCTGCATGGGATATCATGTTAAACACCTCATACTACCAAGTATAGAAAAGGTAAGGGTGACGAATGGGCTTTACCTCCATATATCTTCGAGCCAAATGCTCGGTAGACTGTCCAACCCGAAAGGGAATGAAGTGTGCAGATTTGGTCAAGCGGTCAACGACTACCCATATTGCATCATTTCGCTTGGGTGTGCGAGGTAGCCCAGTCATAAAATCCATCGTCACGTGTTGCCATTTTCCATTCAGGAATGGGGAGAGGCTACAACAAACCTGCAACTTTTTGGTGTTCGGCCTTCACCTGTTGACAAACCAAACACGAGGCCACACTTTTGGCTATACTACGCTTCATCCCATGCCACCAGTAATGCTGTCACAGGTCGCGGTACATCTTTGTCCCTCCTGGATGAATTGAATAGGGGAAACTATGGGCCTCCTTAAGCAATTCCTCTCGAATAGTACCAGCTGGCACACATAGCCGAGTCCCAAATCTAAGAGAGCAATCTTCATGAATGTGGAAATCGGTCCGAAGTCCGGCCTCTACCTGTTCTCGGATCCTCTTTAGCTTTGCATCTCCAAACTGTGCGGCCTTGATCCGGTCCACCAGATCGGACTGGACCTGCAAGTTCAACATGGTTGCTTTGATGCTCGGAAGTACAACATCTATCTCCATCTGTCACAGGGCCTACCGGAGCTGAGGCTGAGAGGTCAACATCATCACAACTGGATATCTACTGAGTGCATCAGGGACCATGTTCACTTTTACAGGATGATACTGGAGATCACGATCATATTCTGCCATTAGCTCAAGCCACCGACGCTGTCTCATGTTGAGCTCCTTCTGGGTGAACACATACTTCAAACTCTTATGGTCGGTGTACACCTTGGACATGTTCTCCTAGTAGAAAGTGTCTCCACAGCTTTAGGGCAAAAGTCACGGCTGCCAGCTCCAAGTCATGTGTAGGGTAGTTCAGCTCGTGCGCCTTCAGAAGTCTAGAGGCATAAGCTACCACACGTCCATGCTGATGTAGGACACATCCCAGCCCTTTGCCAGAAGCATCACAGAAAATCTCAAATCCTCCAGAACGATCTGGAATCGTCAGAACTGGCGCAGTAGTCAATCTTCTCTTCAACTCCTCAAATGCATGCTGACATTCTTCAGACCAGATATAAGCAACATCCTTCTTAGTCAGATGAGTAAGTGGCACCGCAATCTTAGAGAAATCCTTGATGAACTTCCTGTAATAGCCGGCCAATCCCAAAAAGCTTCGAATCTTTGAAACCGACCTGGGAACAGGCCACTTCTCCACTGCAGCCACCTTTTCTGGATCAACTGATATGCCTTCTCCTGAAACTATGTGCCCCAGAAAAGCCACTTTAGACAGCCAAAACTGGCACTTACTATACTTGGCATATAGCCGATGCTGCCTCAGAGTCTCTAGAACAATCCTCATATGCTCTGCATGCTCTTCCTCATCTTTGGAATATATCAGGATATCATCAATAAAGACTACCACGAACTTGTCAAAATAGTCAAAGAATACCTGATTCATTAACCTCATGAAGGTAGCTGGAGCATTGGTCACACCGAAGGGCATCACCAGGAACTCATAATGTTCATAACGGGTTCGAAAAGCTGTCTTCGGAACATCAGACCACTGAACCTTAATCTGATGATAACCACTCCGCAAGTCCAACTTTGAGTAGACTCGGGATCCACCAAGCTGATCAAAAATGTCATCGATGCGAGGAAGTGGGTACTTATCTTTTATTGTCACCTTGTTCAATTCCCTATAGTCAATACACATCCTCCGGGATCCATCTTTCTTATTCACCAAAAGCACTGGTGCTCCCCAAGGTGACACACTTGGCTGAATCAACCCTCGCTCTGATAGGTCCTTTAACTGATTATGAAGCTCAGCTAAGTCAGGTGGTGCCATCTGATAAGGAACCTTCGCAATACGTTGCATGCCTGGTATCAAATCAATGGTGAACTCCAATGATCGATCAGGAGAAAGCCCATAAATGTCATCAGGAAAGACATCAGGATAGTCTCGCACAACCCTGGGTAAAACTGGCTCCGCCTCCATGGCCATAGCCAACACTTCTACTTCTACTGGTGTTGCTCTGAATCTTACAGGTTCTAATGTGCAACTACCACTTCTGAACTCAAACTCTGGATGATCGAAAATCTGAAAGACTACCCTCCTTAATTTGCAGTCAATCGTGGCACAAACCATTGCTAACCAGTCCATCCCAAACACCGCTTCAAAGGTGGGCATCTCAATCACCAGAAAATCAGCATATAACTCCCGACCACAAATTTCCACTGGACAACAACGGAGTCCTGAAGTACTCCTGATCACACCATTCCATGTGTAAATATTTCAACTAACAGTGAAGGAGTCAACTGATACTGCATTTTTGTCCACAAATTGTCTGGACATGAAACAATGTGAAGCTCCAGAATCAAAGAGTGCTAAGGCAGGAAAAGATGCTACTTTAACCATACCTAAAAGCCAACAAGGAAATCAAACCAATGTCTATCATAACTAAGCAACAAGTGATATAACATAAAGTAGAGAGAGCTAGAATCATACCAGTGATAACCTGGCCTGAGTTTTCTGCCTCTACCGCTGTCATCATGAAAGCCTGGGGCTTTGAAGCAGAGATTGTCTTCTTGTAGGCCTACCGCTGAGGAGGCAAGGAAGGTCCCCTAGAGGCTGGTGTACCTGGTCCAGCTGGTACTGGAAGGGAAGGCCGCTACGGACCAGGTGGAAGAGCTCGCTGCTGCATCGGTCTAATAGCCACATGTGCTATTGGGGTCAGGTGAGCACCCTGCTGCGGGCAGAACCTACTAATGTGTCCTCGACCGCCACAAGCGAAGTACTGTCTAGCCCAAGCCCTACACTCCTTCTACTCGTGACCAGTCTTGCCACAAAATTGGCATGTCAGACGTCTCTATGTACTACAGGGGCTCCTGGCCTCTTGAACTGGGCCGTCTGTACTGGGCGGGATAATGCCTTCTGTGATCCTGAGGGTCGTCTGTCGCCTGTAGGCATCTTCCCTATACTCCGCAAATGGATCTCATATAGTCTTGCCGCCTCAAGCACATCCTCCTGTGTGGCGAGTTTCTGCGTAGACATCGCCTCCCTATATGTCGGATCTAGTCCCATACGAAAGCGTCGAGCTCGGGTGGCATCAGTCGTAACGAGCTCCGGGGTAAACTTGCTCAGCAAAGAAAACTCGGCGTCATACTCATCCACGGTTCGTCGGCCCTGAGTCAACTGCTCAAAACGCGGTCTGAGATCATCCTTTGCGGTCTCTGGAAGGAACTTGGACTCAAAACGTTCCTTAAAAGTCTTCCAAGAGATAGGACCTGTCAGGTGCCGCTCCTGGGCATCCCATCAATCTCGGACCTGATGTGTCAGCTGTCTTTTTGCTGCATCCACCCACCTCTCCAACGGAAATCCAACAGCTATGAGGTCATCCTCCGTGCGCCGTAACCACTCATCGACCTCCAATGCAGTCTCCTTGCCCGAAAAGGTCCTTGGCTTCATTGCCCTGAACTGCTTGAAGCTTGGGGTCTTCTGACCCTGCATCTTGGCGAGCATCTCAGCCTGCTGACCTAGACTCGCCTGGAAACCCTGCAAAATTTTCTCCATCAAAGAGGTCTCAGTATGCTTCATCTCCGACGAGGATATCCCGTTTCCACTGTCCATTCTGCAGGGAATGAAGACAGCACAAGTGGAATTAGTACCTTATGTGACGGCATTAAAGTGTATTGGATGTATCATATTTTCGCATATCGCAGTGTGAGTGGACCTGCATAGGCCACCACTAAACCTGTCATGCCCCATTCTCACATATACCTTATACGATGTCCCATAGCGGGGAAAAGGGAGGATGGAGCCTGACAAGCCGTAGTATTACACCAAGCGTGAATAAGTAAACACATAATAAGCAGGCCACTGCGAATGCTGGGATCATACATCACAGATATATAAAAGAAAGAAGCAACACATATACTGCCATCACAGAAAGTGCAAATCCACAGAACTGCATAACCAAAGACCATACTACACACCCGCATAGAGTACAAAGTGAAACTAACTCAAGTTTACATGAGAAGTACAACAAGCCACCAAAATATATCACAGCTACAAAAGACAACTCACTCACCACTCAACCCCACTCACACTACAAGACATAGCCCAAAGGAGTGGTGTCCCCAAACCAAAACACACGTCAAGGAATCTCCTGAGGGAGACTCAGCTCTGGTAACCACGGCTCAAGACCTGAAAAGTAAAATGAGCACGTCAAACGTGCCCAGTAGGAAACTAACTAGGGCAGAGAAAATCATTTAGGGGTTATGAGTGTAAAGGCAATGGGAGCTTAAGCAACCAAAGTGGAAAGTACAACACACAAGTATGCAAACACAACACTTATGGAGTTCATCAGTTAACAGATATTAGTGACTCTTTGGAAGCCTGTGTATCACTTAAAGATAATGGCCTGGACATCACCCCAAATTTGGGGTGAATATATCACACGACGCAGTGGACATGTGCACTGTACGCCGGGCCTCTCAACTCCCCCGTCCTTGGCAGGAGTGAGGCTCTCCACATAATAACACAACCTCCGTATGTCCCCTCCACCCCGGTAAAGGCGAGTGGGTGTAAATATCATTTATCACATATCATTTCCCCAACTTCTCGGTCCAGCCCCTTATAATTAAGTTATACCCAACCTTTCCCCCATCCCAATACTAGGATGTTCACCCGCCTTAGATCAGATCGAGACATCCCAGTTAACATGCCATGTGTTATCATATTCAAAGGCCATATCCAAGTTTATAAATGTGACACATTACACAACATTTTTAATGGTTTTCCATGTCCTTCAATTTCGCATTCATTTGGGCAATTTTACGAACATGTGGCGTTCGCCATGTAAAAGGAAAGTGTCACACCATCAAATTTAGTAACAAATAGAATAACCAAACTTAAATACTTGCATCAACATCATTCATGCATATGGAGCTGAAAATTAACATTATCACACAAATCCAACTTCACTCAACACAAGCCAACATGCTGAAATTGCAAGAACAGCTGTAAAGTCGGTATTTTTAACCAATTTCTATTGTGAATTTGACAAAACTCAAAGAACGAAAGTTGAAGATATATCAGTCCTGGGTTCACCCATAAATTTTATGCAGAAATATGAAGTATATGATTTATAGTGAATTATTTAGTAAAGTGTGTCAAGTCTGTTCTTCAGACAGAATTCTGGATCTGTCTTCAAAGCCAATTTTAAGCATGTTGGAGCCAGAATTACGACATATAAGCACCCTGATGAACTTTTAGAAAACCTTCTTTAGTTTCCAACAAGACCAAAATCAGAAAAATCCATGGAGTGTGCAGGTAATAGTGCTCATTTTGCTGAACTATGTACAGCTTGACAGAATTTCAGACATCTTGCAAACAATGAATTTTTACTCCTACTTATTGAATTTAACATATGGAAAATTTTATATGAAGGAGTAGGAATTCAAGATCTACAGCTACATATTTTTTTAGCAAGTGATTCCAACTACAGAAATCAAAATTGATGTGTAAACACACATACAGAATTTCTGTTTTTCAAGAGTGGGTGATTTGCTAGGAAAACAAGGGAAAGATTGAATCTTTCGGGCTAATACAAACATGTACATGAAATTCAGATCATAAACAACATAAATAACATCTTAACATTCTCATATCCCTAAATAAAAATTCCCAAGTCATAGTTAGAATCCTACCTCAACAAGTCTCTTTCTTTCTCTGTTCTCTTTCTCCTCCTTCCACCCTTCTTTCTCCTTGAAGTGAGCTAGGGTTTTCTTCAATTTTTTGGAATGAAATTAGGGTTTTGGAGCTTGAAGAAATGGCAGGGGGAAGGGGGAAATTTCGGCCATGGGTAAGTAGGATAAGGTTGAATGAAGAAAAGAGAAGAAAGGAGAAGAAAGTTAAGGAAGAATGTAGAAATGAAATAAAAAATTCCTAATTCTAGATTTCTCTTCAAGATAAGCATGCATATGGCAAAATTACCCTAATACCCTTCCAAAAATTACCCTTCAACTTCCAAGTATATACAAGTTTGTCATTACTTCATACACACACAACTTCAGGATGTACGCTCAGCAGCTTTAGGCCAAAAAGACCGTTTTGCCCCTGGCCTTTCTAAAAATTTATGAGTGTGCCATTAAACCCATCCCTATTCACACTAGACCCTCTCACACTAACCTACTCTTTCAAAATTTTTACAAGGATGACATTACCTTACACACCCACTTTTACACTACACACACACTTCCACCCATTTGCCAAATGACCAAAATACCCCTACAATTTTCACGGAATTACACGACTACCACTAGCCACATACACGCCCTATCACATCTTATCAACTCATGATACTCCCTCTACTCGTGTATAGAGGACTACCACGCCAGTCGCAGTATAGGGCTAAACAGGCCATGACACCGTCAGAGGTGGCATAGGGATCGGGAAGACCACCCGGAAGGAGGAGCACTCGGCGATCGATGCTTATCCCTAGTCGGGATGGCCATCGAGGGGACTCCCCCCGAACCCCCGCCAACCTGCCGGGGCAACCCGGCCTTCGCGTCGAGGCTCCAACAGGCCAGAGAAACCCAGGAAGCCCGAGGGACGACCGTTGCCCGTTAGCGAGGAGCATCACTGATGCACAGGTACCGTCCAGGTTTTAGGTACCGACCTTAGAGAAATACGATAGCACGGGAGATCCAGAAGATCACGTGATGGACTACGAGAAAGTCATGGCGTTTTAAGGAGCCGACGACGCTTGTTGTGGCTTCTATTCCACCCTTCGGAAATCCGTCAGAAATTGGTACAACAGCCTTCCCAACCGGTCCATTAGCAACTTCCAGGACATCACCCAAAAATTTTGCAAGCAATTCATGGCTGGCCGACAAATAAAGTCGGACTCAGAGCTTCTTTTTAATGTGATATAGAGGCCGGGCGAAACCCTAAGGAGCTACATGCGACGCTTCACCGCCGAGAGGCTAAATGTGGAGAGCTGCCCTGAGATGGTCGTGAAAATGGTCCTGAAGAAAGGGCTCTGACCAAGAGGCCTAAAGAAATCGCTACACAATGAACCCGCGAAGGATCTCGCTGATGTAATAGCCCGGGCGGAGCGTTACATGCTGACGGTAGAGGCCTTAGCAGCAGAGGAAGGAGGTCCCCCTGCGGGAACCAAATGAAGCTCCAAACGGGACGAAAGCGAGCACCACGAGCTGGAAGACCACAAGCGGGAGAAGAATGCAAGGGGAAAGCAGCGCAGGGAGGAAGCGCGGCCCCCAAGCCGAACGTGACTCAATACGCTGTCCTGACGCAGGCTCAGAAAGAGGGCCACATCGACAAGCCGCCCCCAAGGATGAAGGGTGGCCGAGGGTACGAGGAAAAGTACTGTAGGTTGATTCGGGTTCAATATTACATATTTAACCCCCCCATTTAGCCCTATTTTGTGCTCATGTGATGCTACATTGTTCTCTAGTTCATACGTATTTTGTACACAATTATTTATTAGAGAAAACACTCTATTTGAGCACAAAACAGCAATTAATGAAGTATTTCTGCACTTTTTATATTTTTCCTAGCTTGGTCTCGATCTCACGATTCCAACGACTATTTATTTGTATTTTTCTGAGATCTGTGCTAATTACTGTGTATTTTTGAATACAGAATACCATTTAATTGAAGAAATACGGAAGAAAATACGTTTAAATACGTATATACGGTGGCGCACGACTTTTGGCGCGCCACGTGGCAGCATCATATCACTTCCCGCCTTCATCCCACGGCCCAGAAGCAACGGCGACGCGGCATACTGTGCACCGTTCGATCGAGATCGAACGGTGGCAAATGCGCTTCATCACAGCGGCGGGCGGCATCTCAAAGGCCACGTGGCGATCATCCGCGTTTTCCCGCTGCTGCGATGCGTATGCGTCGATGTGGCGAAATGAAGGCCGGGCGATCTGCATCCAACGGTCAAAATTCTATCCGACTTCGCATCGGATCGCAGCAGCACCCCATGCGACGTGTCACCATCCAGACGGTTCGAAGCTCGATCGGACGGTCGAGGATCTCTCCGAGCAGTATCCCACTTGCAAGCGGATGCGGGCTAAGCCGGATCCGATAAGTGTGCCACGTGGCGAGACTAGGTTCAATCCCGCTCAGATGAGCGGTCAGCATTTGCTCCGACCGTGGATGCGGGTTTAAACGAGATGCGGGTGCAGGTTTTGCAACCCGTTAAGCAACTTAAACCCGCAATGAGCGTATATAAGGTATTTTTAGGGTTTTTGGGCTAAAACGCTTAACCACATACCCGAAATCTTGGCCCTGGAGCAGGCAAGATGTACCGCACCGTCTTGAGAAGCTCCTCGTAGCCGAGCCGCGTTGACCCGATCTCCCTGAGCCGCCTCGCACCCTCGCACCGATCCGCCCGAGCCGCTTTCGCCTCCGAGCCGATCACACGCGGTAGAAAGTTTCACTTGAGAAGAAACCCGCGTCTTAGACGTCCGGATCAGATCCAAACCCCCTTCGTAGTCGTGCTAGGACTACTCCGGAGAATAGGAAAGTAGAGAGAGAGATTTAGTCGCGGACCGAGCTTGCTCAATAATTTGGAGCTACCCGATCGTTGACTGGTGTGTTTTTCAACGAGGAGAGTGCACCCCTATTTATATAGGGAGTGAGCACTCAACTTCTCGTTGCGGGCAATGTGGGACAATTCCCATGAAGAGAAAATTCAATTAAGCCATTTGGCTTAATTTCAACTTTAAAGTTAGCCTTTCACAAAGTCAAACTTTAACTAATTAATTCTCATCACATACTAAACTTCAGACACCAAACAAGCTATCAATCAGAAAAGCTTGGAATGGTGAACGCGTAGGAACTGACGGTGACGAATTTCGACTTCGTTTGACCCCTCAAACAATTGCTCAAAGTTTAGCAATTTACACAAAATTCGTTAGCCGTCATTAGGGTTTACAAAAACCCTAATTTGACTTAAGTTGCGGGCGCGCCCGCCCCAAGGGGGGGCAAGGGCGGGCCGCCCGCCCCGCTGCTGCAGCGGGGCGGGCGCCCGCTGCAAGCAGCGGGCGCTGGCCCGCTGCAGCAGCGGGCCGCGCCCGCTTGCAGCGGGCGCTGGCCCGCTGCGTACAGCGGGCCGTGCCCGCTGCATCAGCGGGCGCTGGCCCGCTGTGCAGCGGGCCACGCCCGCTGTGCAGCGGGTGCCCCCCGCCCGCTGCACACAGCGGGCCATGCCCGCTGCTACAGCGGGTCACGCCCGTTTGCCTTTGCACATGGGCCTTTTGGCCCAGTGGGTCTAACCCACTTCCCCTTGGACTCTTTCTGCGTTTCTGGGCTCGTTTGAGCTCCGATTTGGACGCGGTTTGAACCTGTGTTTTAGACCGGGACGATCCCGTCATCCAGGTAACCCTTTCCAACAAGTTTGTTCCTACTAAATCCGTTGTAACTAATTTAAAACACGTTTAGTCAAAGTTAGCATCTAATGCAACGTTGTGTCCCTATTGCTAATGCGACTAACTTTCACAACTTAACTTGTGAATATCATCAAATGACATTTCTCTCTATTCTATATTCCTATTACTAAGACACGAGCACTACTCGGTGTGAGACCCTACAGCCTGACCTTACTACAGGTTGGGGCTCGAAACCCCTAGACGACGGTCACTACGAGCAGTAGCTGTCGTCCCTGTTTCAGAGTCATCATAACGTGATCGACCCTTTGACAAAAGTGTCATAGGGTTTGCATTGGCCGTGTCAGTGATGAATTCCGTTAGCTAAAATCCCTTCGTCAAGACTGTGTTATTGCTGGCCTAGGGTATGGTTTACTGTCAACCCTATTAGACAACATTGGTCAGTATACGGCGGTCTTTATTGTATACACGTTGTACAACTTGCAACGTACCCCGGCCGAGGATTAACATAAAGACCGTACTGAGCCTATAACACTAACTTCCCTTTAATGGAAGTGACGAATCCCATCTTACTCACTTACTTACCTAGAGAGCTTCTGGTGCAACCCCAACCTAAGATCTTTCATCAGGACTGGTCCTCGAAGCTAGATCATGGGTCTAAGCTACACCGTCCGTTCACAGGTTTATACAGATGACTTCAGGTCTTAAGGATCAACTAACCTATCAACACCCTAGAGTTATTAAAGACAGATCATTAAAGTTAACCATTTAATAACTCTAACTTGGTCGTTCAGTGAACTCATTCTCTAATGAGCACCTGTGTCTCGTCTCCGACTTCAGCAAGTCGAATGACTATGAGATCATCATTACCCGAAGGTAAGACGAAGACACAGTGATCTATCCGATGTGTCGATATCCAGTTCTCGACACATCTACGATCACGAACCGTTTTAGACTTACGTTTCTATTCGGTCTCTTACTTACTCATAATCGAGATCTCATCTAGATGTGTAAGGACCTAACTCTAAGTCTATGGATATTATCTAAGTATATTAAGACAAATGATTTATACTTAGAATAATACGTACCATATTCGGTATGAACAAGACGTATAATCAAGATAAATTGCCTTATGGGCACATATCTTCCTACACTTAAACCCGCAATGAGCGTATATAAGGTATTTTTAGGGGTTTTGGGATGAAACAAGCAGATTGTGGCGTATTTTGGGCGTATTGGAGGCTCTAGGAGCCGAATTTCCCCTCTGTAAAATTCTGTAAAATTCCAGAGGCAGTTCTTAGTATCTCCAAAGAGTTTTGAAGCCTAACTTGGAGATTTGGTGATATATTTCTAAACTTCTACTCCGTATTTTGGTGTTTTCTAGCGTATTTTGCTATGAACTTGAAGTATTTGGCTATGAAACTTGTTTATTCTTGCATCATGAGTATCTAAAACTTATTTGTGCATGGTATGGAGTAGTTAGGGGATGTGATTTGTGTTAGTTTGGTTGAATATCCTTGTGCTAAATCGTTAAACGTCATTAAAGTTGTAATCTTTGTTCGTAAATCGTCTCTTTCATCTTCCAAAAGAAGTGATTGAGTTGATGATCACCCCAAAAGGGTGAGTTTTGATCTCCCCAAAAGGGAGTTTCATATCGTAGTTTTGATCTCTCCAAAAGAGAGTTTCATACCGTATTATAACTTTAGCGACGATCTCATTGAATATTGTGATTTAACCCCCAAAAGGGCATCTTCCGATGAATTGCTCCCAAAAGGAGAATTCATTGAGTTATATTGGGTATTTTCCGGTGAATTGCTCCCAAAAGGAGAATTCATTGCGTTATACTTGTCAACTAAATTACTACGAATCATTGATCCTAACGAACCCATACCATGTGCATACTCTTTATAGGTATTTTCATACACGAATTTCCTTGTTTATATTGTTCACGTATTCACATCACCATCACCGTCATCATTGTTGAAGTGGTTAGTTTCTTTTCGTAGGATTTCTATTTGATTTGAGCTGTGGTTGCAACAGATTTCTTCCCGTGGATTCGACATCTGGACTCCCAGATTTTACTACTTGTACGGACTCTTGCACTTGAGAGAGAGCACCTTTCCGGAGCCCACCAAGTTATTGGCGCCATTGCCGGGGAGGAATGGTTTGTGACTACGGTGTATTTCATCTAGAGGATCTTCGGTGAGATCTTTCCACTTTACTGTACATAAATTTTTTTTTTATTATTTTATTTTAATTTTTAAAAATGGATTATATGAATTTCTATTGCACAAACAATTTGTATGATGCAAAGTACGCTAATGCACACAAACATAGAATGGAGAAGCTCAAAATTGTTAATTTTAATCAAACTGACTGTGAAACTTTCTTTCAGACCTGGAGGAGGTTCACAGACCTAATATCGAGCTATCCGCAGCATGGGTATACAAATGAAGAGCTCATGGTGTCCTTCCTAGATGGACTACGACCATAGCTGCAGGAATTATTGGGAGGCATGACGCCGACAGAGGCGTGGGAATACATGGAGTCTCTGCAAGAAAATGAAGAAACCATGGAAGAGACTTCAGAGTGCGATTCAACGGAGCCTTCATGCCTTGATCAAGAAGATCAAAGCGTAGACGTACCTTTGCAATCCTTGAAAGAGGAATCTTACCTGATTATTCAGACACAGGAGGCCACATCCCTTCAATTCCAAGAGAATTTCCTTGCTCGGAGTCGGCAGATTCAGAAATCTATTGAGGATCTTAATTTGATTGCCGCTTGCTTAGAAGAAAATAATTCTTTTGATATTCAACTTAAAGAATCTAATACGAGTTTATCTTCTATTGCAGGTACATCGAGCGAGCCATGTCACGTTAAGGGCAAAAATAATATCTACATGGCAGAAAGTGTGTGCAAAAGAGAGGACGAGCTAGCAATTTTGGATGAACGAGAGGAGGAGATAGCTAGGGACAAGGGTTTTGAGATTATCGCCATGGATTCAGAACCATGCCCTCCTCCAGTTTTATCCCAAAATCATTTATCCCTCTCCCCATTGACTGAGCATCGTACAAAGAGTAGTGCATATCTTTCAGGGAGTAGTCGTCAACTTGCTTTAATTTCTTTCACTTATTTTGATGACTACATTTGGAACATTTTTGTTGAAAGGAACTTTAAATTAATTTGGACTGACATAACTCATCTCTCGCAGGACATTGGCAAACAGCTTATAGAGATGCTTGGAGTTGTGTTGCTGGGTCCGAATTAGTTTTTGGAGGAAGAATAATCCCCGAGGAGCGCAAGGAGCAAATTGAACAACTTCCTATACCATTAAAGATTCGGGATCCGCCATTTGATCACGGTGTGTTCTTTCCAGTAGTGTAGTTTTAAATGCTTTCTAGGTTGCTTGCTTGAATAAACTCGTACCTCTTCCGACATTGAGGACAATGTCCATCTTTAGTTGGGGGGTGTGTATGAGACTTTAGGATTTTTTTTTGAGAAGAATAAATCACCAAATCTCATCTTTTAAAACTCATTCATATGCCACAAATGCGGATGATTATACATTGATTGTGTTCTAAAAATTGTTTGTGGCTTGAGTTAATTATTTTTCTCTTCATGGAATTACTGTTAATATACTATTCATGAAAATTTTCAATTGCCTTGATTAATATCTCGAAATAGTTTGAATTTATTTCATGCATGCTAATGTGATGAAAAAGCTTAAGTATACACGATTTATAAGAATAGTCTTCAAGTTGAAGAGGAATTTGGCCGTTGTTATTAATGTTTTGATTCGAAGAATGGGTGTTGAGTTGCTTACAAAAGAAAAAAAAGAAAGAAAGAAAAGAAAAGAAAAATGAATGAAAAATGAATGATGAAAAATGAAATGAATAAGTATGTCACTAATAAATAACTTGGTTGGCTCGAGTAGTACAGTCCGAGGGGTCCTTTTTGGCCTAATGCCCTATTATCGTCTGATTTGGGAGCCATTGACAGGAAACTCACTCATTTGATGGAGCGATCCAAGTTATACATTTTTCTGCGAATGTTGCTTGATGCGCGTTACGCGGAACGAATAAAAGAAAAGAAATGGTGAATATACTAAGCAACTCCAATACCCATGTCTTGAACGATTGTTTTGATTGGCCAATTCCTTGGAAACAAGAAAACTAGAACAAAACGACGTGTTATACTTTCGTTTGCGCAAAACGATGCTTGCATGTTATTTATTCATACTAAATTAGAGAAAATATCGTGTGATTGATTTTGTTCATGGATGTGTATATTGATGGTCAAGATCATGTTGGAATGCGTATTATAGAGCCATGCCATGAGCAATTTGAAAGAACTTATTGTTTAATTACGCATCCATATTAATCGCTCTTTTTGCTAGAGACTAGCAAATCACTAGTTGGGGGGTGTGATTCGGGTTCAATATTACATATTTAACCCCCCATTTAGCCCTATTTTGTGCTCATGTGATGCTACATTGTTCTCTAGTTCATACGTATTTTGTACACAATTATTTATTAGAGAAAACACTCTATTTGAGCACAAAACAGCAATTAATGAAGTATTTATACACTTTTTATATTTTTCCTAGCTTGGTCTCGATCTCACGATTCCAACGACTATTTATTTGTATTTTTCTGAGATCTGTGCTAATTACTGTGTATTTTTGAATACAGAATACCATTTAATTGAAGAAATACGGAAGAAAATACGTTTAAATACGTATATACGATGGCGCACGACTTTTGGCGCGCCACGTGGCAGCATCGTATAACTTCCCGCCTTCATCCCATGGCCCAGAAGCAACGGCGACGCGGCATACTGTGCACCGTTCGATCGAGATCGAACGGTGGCAAATGCGCTTCATCACAGCGGCGGGCGGCATCTCAAAGGCCAGGTGGCGATCATCCGCATTTTCCCGCTGCTGCGATGCGTATGCGGCGACGTGGTGAAATGAAGGCCGGGCGATCTGCATCCAACGGTCAAGATTCTATCCGACTTCGCATCGGATCGCAGCAGCACTCCATGCGACGTGTCACCATCCAGACGGTTCGAAGCTCGATCGGACGGTCGAGGATCTCTCCGAGCAGTATCCCACTTGCAAGCGGATGCGGGCTAAGCCGGATCCGATAAGTGTGCCATGTGGCGAGACTATGTTCAATCCCGCTCAGATGAGCGGTCAGCATTTGCTCCGACCGTGGATGCGGGTTTAAACGAGATGCGGGTGCGGGTTTTGTAACCCGTTAAGCAACTTAAACCCGCAATGAGCGTATATAAGGTATTTTTAGGGTTTTTGGGCTGAAACAAGCAGATTGGGGCGTATTTTGGGCTTATTGGAGGCTCTAGGAGCCGTATTTCCCCTCTGTAAAATTCTGTAAAATTCCAGAGGTTGTTCTTAGTATTTCCAGAGAGTTTTGGAGCCTAACTTGGAGATTTGGTGATATATTTCTAAACTTATACTCCGTATTTTGGTGTTTTCTAGCGTATTTTGCTATGAACTTGAAGTATTTGGCTATGAAACTTGTTTATTCTTGCATCAGGAGTAGCTAAAACTTATTTGTGCATGGTATGGAGTAGTTAGGGGATGTGATTTGTGTTAGTTTGGTTGAATATCCTTGTGCTAAATCGTTAAACGTCGTTAAATTTGTAATCTTTGTTCGTAAATCGTCTCTTTCATCTTCCAAAAGAAGTGATTGAGTTGATGATCACCCCAAAAGGGTGAGTTTTGATCCCCCAAAAGGGAGTTTCATATCGTAGTTTTGATCTCTCCAAAAGAGAGTTTCATACCGTATTATAACTTTAGCGACGATCTCATTGAATATTGTGATTTAACCCCCAAAAGGGCATCTTCCGATGAATTGCTCCCAAAAGGAGAATTCATTGAGTTATATTGGGTATTTTCCGGTGAATTGCTCCCAAAAGGAGAATTCATTGCGTTATACTTGTCAACCAAATTAATACGAATCATTGATCCTAACGAACCCATACCATGTGCATACTCTTTATAGGTATTTTCATACACGAATTTCCTTGTTTATATTGTTCACGTATTCACATAACCATCACCGTCATCATTGTTGAAGTGGTTAGTTTCTTTTCGTAGGATTTCTATTTGATTTGAGCTGTGGTTGCAACAGATTTCTTCCCGTGGATTTGACATCTGGACTCCCAGATTTTACTACTTGTACGGACTCTTGCACTTGAGAGAGAGCACCTTTCCGGAGCCCACCAAGTTATTGGCACCGTTGCCGGGGAGGAATGGTTTGTGACTACGGTTTATTTCATCTAGAGGATCTTCGGTGAGATCTTTCCACTTTACTGTACATAAACTTTTTTATTATTATTTTATTTTAATTTTTAAAATGGATTATATGAATTTCTATTGCACAAACAATTTGTATGATGCAAAGTACGCTAATGCACACAAACATAGAATGGAGAAGCTCAAAATTGTTAATTTTAATCAAACTGACTGTGAAACTTTCTTTCAGGCCTGGAGGAGGTTCACAGACCTAATATCGAGCTATCCGCAGCATGGGTACACAAATGAAGAGCTCATGGTGTCCTTCCTAGATGGACTACGACCACAGCTGCAGGAATTATTGGGAGGCATGACGCCGACAGAGGCGTGTGAATACATGGAGTCTCTGCAAGAAAATGAAGAAACCATGGAAGAGACTTCAGAGTGCGATTCAACGGAGCCTTCGTGCCTTGATCAAGAAGAGCAAAGCGTAGACGTACCTTTGCAATCCCTTAAAAGAGGAATCTTACCTGATTATTCAGACACAGGAGGCCACATCCCTTCAATTCCAAGAAAATTTCCTTGCTCGGAGTCGGCAGATTCAGAAATCTATTGATGATCTTAATTTGATTGCCGCTTGCTTAGAAGAAAATAATTCTTTTGATATTCAACTTAAAGAATCTAATACGAGTTTATCTTCTATTGCAGGTACATCGAGCGAGCCATGTCACGTTAAGGGCAAAAATAATATCTACATGGCAGAAAGTGTGTGCAAAAGAGAGGACGAGCTAGCAATTTTGGATGAACGAGAGGAGGAGACAACTAGGGACAAGGGTTTTGAGATTATCGCCATGGATTCAGAACCATGCCCTCCTCCAGTTTTATCCCAAAATCATTTATCCCTCTCCCCATTGACTGAGCATCATACAGAGAGTAGTGCATATCTTTCAGGGAGTAGTCGTCAACTTGCTTTAATTTCTTTCACTTATTTTGATGACTACATTTGGAACATTTTTGTTGAAAGGAACTTTAAATTAATTTGGACTGACATAACTCATCTCTCGCAGGACATTGGCAAACAGCTTATAGAGATGCTTGTAGTTGTGTTGCTGGGGTCCGAATTAGTTTTTGGAGGAAGAATAATCCCCGAGGAGCGCATGGAGCAAATTGAACAACTTCCTACACCATTAAAGATTCGGGATCCGCCATTTGATCACGGTGTGTTCTTTCCAGTAGTGTAGTTTTAAATGCTTTCTAGGTTGCTTGCTTGAATAAACTCGTACCTCTTCCGACATTGAGGACAATGTCCATCTTTAGTTAGGGGGTGTGTATGAGACTTTAGGATTTTTTTTTGAGAAGAATAAATCACCAAATCTCATCTTTTAAAACTCATTCATATGCCCCAAATGCGGATGATTATACATTGATTGTGTTTTAAAAATTGTTTGTGGCTTGAGTTAATTATTTTCCTCTTCATGGAATTACTGTTAATATACTATTCATGAAAATTTTCAATTGCCTTGATTAATATCTCGAAATAGTTTGAATTTATTTCATGCATGCTAATGTGATGAAAAAGCTTAAGTATACACGATTTATAAGAATAGTCTTCAAGTTGAAGAGGAATTTGGCCTTTGTTATTAATGTTTTGATTCGAAGAATGGGTGTTGAGTTGCTTACAAAAGAAAAAAAAAGAAAGAAAGAAAATAAAAGAAAAATGAATGAAAAATGAATGATGAAAAATGAATGAATAAGTATGTCACTAATAAATAACTTGGTTGGCTCGAGTAGTACAGTCCGAGGGGTCCTTTTTGGCCTAATGCCATATTATCGTCTGATTTGGGAGCCATTGACAGGAAACTCACTCATTTGATGGAGCGACCCAAGTTATACATTTTTCTGCGAATGTTGCTTGATGCGCGTTACGCGGAACGAATAAAAGAAAAGAAATGGTGAATATACTAAGCAACTTCAATACCCATGTCTTGAACGATTGTTTTGATTGGCCAATTCCTTGGAAACAAGAAAACTAGAACAAAACGACGTGTTATACTTTCGTTTGCGCAAAACGATGCTTGCATGTTATTTATTCATACTAAATTAGAGAAAATATCGTGTGATTGATTTTGTTCATGGATGTGTATATTGATGGTCAAGATCATGTTGGAATGCGTATTATTGAGCCATGCCATGAGCAATTTGAAAGAACTTATTGTTTTATTACTCATCCATATTAATCGCTATTTTTACTAGAGACTAGCAAATCGCTAGTTGGGGGGTGTGATTCGGGTTCAATATTACATATTTAACCCCCCATTTAGCCCTATTTTGTGCTCATGTGATGCTACATTGTTCTCTAGTTCATACGTATTTTGTACACAATTATTTATTAGAGAAAACACTCTATTTGAGCACAAAACAGCAATTAATGAAGTATTTCTACACTTTTTATATTTTTCCTAGCTTGGTCTCGATCTCACGATTCCAACGACTATTTATTTGTATTTTTCTGAGATTTGTGCTAATTACTGTGTATTTTTGAATACAGAATACCATTTAATTGAAGAAATACGGAAGAAAATACGTTTAAATACGTATATACGATGGCGCACGACTTTTGTCGCGCCACGTGGCAGCATCGTATCACTTCCCGCCTTCATCCCACGGCCCAGAAGCAACGGCGACGCGGCATACTATGCACCGTTCGATCGAGATCGAACGGTGGCAAATGCACTTCATCACAGCGGCGGGCGGCATCTCAAAGGTCACATGGCGATCATCCGCATTTTCCCGCTGCTGCGATGCGTATGCGGCGACGTAGCGAAATGAAGGCCGGGCGATCTGCATCCAACGGTCAAGATTCTATCCGACTTCGCATCGGATCGCAGCAGCACCCCATGCGACGTGTCACCATCCAGACGGTTCGAAGCTCGATCGGACGGTCGAGGATCTCTCCGAGCAGTATCCCACTTGCAAGCGGATGCGGGCTAAGCCGGATCTGATAAGTGTGCCACGTGGCGAGACTAGGTTCAATCCCGCTCAGATGAGCGGTCAGCATTTGCTCCGACCGTGGATGCGGGTTTAAACGAGATGCGGATGCGGGTTTTGCAACCCGTTAAGCAACTTAAACCCGCAATGAGCGTATATAAGGTATTTTTAGGGGTTTTGGGCTGAAACAAGCAGATTGGGAAGTATTTTGGGCATATTGGAGGCTCTAGGAGCCGTATTTCCCCTCTGTAAAATTCTGTAAAATTCCAGAGGCTGTTCTTAGTATTTCCTGAGAGTTTTGGAGCCTAACTTGTAGATTTGGTGATATATTTCTAAACTTCTACTCCGTATTTTGGTGTTTTCTAGCGTATTTTGCTATGAACTTGAAGTATTTGGCTATGAAACTTGTTTATTCTTGCATCATGAGTAGCTAAAACTTATTTGTGCATGGTATGGAGTAGTTAGGGGATGTGATTTGTGTTAGTTTGGTTGAATATCCTTGTGCTAAATCGTTAAACGTCGTTAAAGTTGTAATCTTTGTTCGTAAATCGTCTCTTTCATCTTCCAAAAGAAGTGATTGAGTTGATGATCGCCCCAAAAGGGTGAGTTTTGATCTCCCCAAAAGGGAGTTTCATATCGTAGTTTTGATCTCTCCAAAAGAGAGTTTCATACCGTATTATAACTTTAGCGACGATCTCATTGAATATTGTGATTTAACCCCCAAAAGGGCATCTTCCGATGAATTGCTCCCAAAAGGAGAATTCATTGAGTTATATTGGGTATTTTCCGGTGAATTGCTCCTAAAAGGAGAATTCATTGCGTTATACTTGTCAACCAAATTAATACGAATCATTGATCCTAACGAACCCATACCATGTGCATACTCTTTATAGGTATTTTCATACACGAATTTCCTTGTTTATATTGTTCACGTATTCACATCACCATCACCGTCATCATTGGTTAAGTGGTTAGTTTCTTTTCGTAGGATTTCTATTTGATTTGAGCTGTGGTTGCAACAGATTTCTTCCCGTGGATTCGACATCTGGACTCCCAGATTTTACTACTTGTACGGACTCTTGCACTTGAGAGAGAGCACCTTTCCGGTCCCACCAAGTTATTGTAGGTACCACAAGGACAATGGTCACGACACTGACGAATGCTGACACCTAAATAAAGACATCGACCAGCTGATCAGTCGTGGTCACCTGAAGAACATTGTTGACACCCAAAGGCAGCCCCCGGAGATGGGACGTCCAAATAGATGGACAAAGGAAAGAAGGTAAACATCGTCCAGACCACTCTATGCATCATCGAGTGAGAAGGCGGGACAATCAACCGCAACTCCTCCCCCGGGCGAAACTAGCTCGCCATTATCTTCCCTGCCTTTTCTTTTGAATGTGTTCCCAGTTCTGAAAATGAAATGCGAGTTCACATAGAGCAACCATATTTTTTCCGTTCCACCACACTAAACCTCGAGACCGACCATAAGGCTGGGACAACTCCCTCAGCAGGCCGATCATTCCGATCAACCGTAAGGCTGGGGCAACTTCCCCAGTAGGCTGATCATCCAGTTGGCCGTAAGGCTGTGGGTAACCCTCCAGCAGGTCAACCATTCCAATCGACCGTAAGGCTCGGGACAATTCCCCCAGCAGGCCGATCATTCCGATCGACCGTAAGGCTGGAGGCAACTCCCCCAACAGGCCAATAATTCCGATCGACCGTAAGGCTGTGGGCAACTTCCTCGGTAGGCCGATCATTCCGATCGACCGTAAGGCTGGGGGCAACTCCCCCAGCAGACCGATCATCCAGTTGGCCGTAAGGCTGGGGCAACTCCCCCAGCAGGCCGATCATTCCGATCAACCGTAAGGCTGTGGGCAACTCCCCTAGCAGGTCAATCATCCAGTTAGCCATAAAGCTGGGGCCGACCATTCCGATCGACCATAAGGCTGGGGGTAACTCTCCTAGCAGGCCGATCATTCCGATCGATCGTAAGGCTGGGGGAAACTCCCCTAGCAGGCCGATCATGTCGATCGACCGTAAGGCTGGGGCGACTCCCCCAGCAGGCCGATCATTCCGATCGACCATAAGGCTGGGGGCAGCTCCACCCGCAGGCCAACCATTTCAATCAACCGTAAGGCTGGGGCAACTAGCTCAGCAGGCTGATCATTCCGATCGATGGTAAGGCTGGGACAACTCCCCCAGAAGGCCGATCATTCCGATCGATCGTAAGGCTGGGGGCAACTCTCCCAACAGGCCGATCATTCCAATCGACCGTGAGTCTGGGAGCAACTCCCCCAGTAGGCCGATCCTTCCGATCGACCGTGATGCTGGGGCAACTCCCCCAGCATGTCGATCCTTTCGATCGACCGTAAGGCTGGGGACAACTCCCCCAGCAGGCCGATCATTCCGATCGACCGTTAGGCTGTGGAAACTCCCCCAGCAGGTCGATCATTTCGATCCATCGTGAAGCTGTGGACAACTCCCCCAGCAGGCCGATCATTTCGATCGACTGTAAGGCTAGGGGCAACTCCCCCAGCAGGCCGATTATCCAGTTGGCCGTAAGGCTGGGGACAACCCCCCAGCAGGCCGACCATTCCGATCGACCGTAAGGCTGGGGCAACTTCCCCAACAGGATAATTATTCCGACCGACCATAAGGCTGGAGGTAACTCCCCAGCAGACTGATCATCCAGTCAGCCGTGAGGCTGGGGGCAACCCCCCCAGCAGGCCGACCATTTCGATCGACCGTAAGGCTAGGGGCAATTCCCTTAGCAGGTCGACCATTTCGATCGACTGTAAGGCTAGGAGCGACTCCCCCAGCAGGCCGATCATTCCGGTCGACCGTAAGGCTAGGGGCAACTCTCCCAACAGGTCGATCATCCAATCGGTCGTAAGGCTGAGGGCAACTCCCCCAGCAGGCCGATCGCCCGATCCTTCTTAAAGCTGGGGCAACCCCCCAGCAAACCAATCATCCAGCCGGCCTTAAGGCTGGGGCAACTCTCCCAGCAGGCTAGGGATCCCATCGACAAAACCTCCCATAACTCAAACCAGTGAACCACCTCGGCATGAACAACGGGAGGGGGCAAAACTGAGTCAATGACACAACCCTAGGAAAAAACTTGACAAAAGCATTACGGTGCACAAAATGATGGAAGTTTCAAAACTAAACTCTTACATTCAAAAAGTTCATTTTTACAAATAAGGAGATGGACAAAAAGGCATGCACTGCCTACAATGCTGGGGCCTGGGAAGATGCATCCCCAGGGGCCTCGCCTTGCCCCGATCGAGCAGGCTCCTCAGGATCGGCCGGAGGACAGGCTAGCATTCGTCGGACCCGTTCCTCGAACGTCAAGAACCCCTCCTGAAAGGCCCCCACGATCCTCGGGTCTAGGATATCCGCATACGCCTAGAACGCCCTCCTGAGGGATTCCGCAATCCTCGGGGCCAGAACATTCTCGTAACCCCTTCGACCTCCTCGGCGAGTCGAGCAGGATCCACCTGTTGCAGGGCGCCCAACTCGGCCCAGAGCCCGTTTCTCTCCCTTCAGAACGCCGCCTCCGCCTCCTTAGCGGACCTCTCGGTGGTCGTCCGAGCCTCCCTCAAGCTCCTCATCTCCGAGGAGAGCTCGTCGATTTGACGCCGCAAACGACGAACCTTCGAACGAGCATCCTCAGCTGCTTGCTCGGGCGCCTCAGCCCTCAGGTGTTCCAGCGCCAGGGCCACCTCGAGACCATCCACCTGTTCCAAACGGCACTGTGCCTCTACGGCCATCGTGGAAGCCAGCGGGATGGAAAGGGTGAGCGACGACCGCAACAAAACAGAGGTAGAGGCAAAAGGGGGACCAACCTACTAGATCTACCACACCAGGGAGTCGCCAGACCCTTGGAGCGGACCCCCTCTAACAAATTTGGGGGAAAATTTATGAGATATCTGATATTTATTCCCACTCGCCTTTACCAGGAGTGGAGGGGACATACGGAGGTTATGTTATTATGAGAGGCCTCACTGCTGCCAGGGACGGGGGAGCTGAGAGGCCCGGTGTACAGTGCACGTGTCCACTGCGTCGTGTGCTATATTCACCCCAAAATTGGAGTGAGGTCCAGGTCCTGGTATCACACAGTTTACCTAAGTTTCCAATTAATTCAATTATAAAATAAGAATTTTGCGTGTTACTCCTTCTGCTGGCAGCACTTCCCTTTTTTCCTTACTTGTTTTATTTGTGATACTGTGTTATACTTCTGACAATTGTGATTCCCTTTTTAGACTATGTTTGTATGAATACTTGTATCGTTGTTCGTGCTAACCCTTTTCTTGCAATAGCCCGCAAGTATGATCCCTTACTTGGCAGATTACTTTTCGTTACATTACTTTGTTTACATATCTTATTTCTCATGCTTGGATTATTAGTTGATAACATCAAAGCATTGTTCCAAATCCAAGTTGGTTCCTACTGGGGCACGCATTGACGTGCTCCTCCCTATTATTCAGGTAGCAGGGGCGGCATGGTTGGTGGTGACTTGAAGTTGGGTTTCAGGGGTAGCCTTTGGTGAGAGCTGTAGTTGTATTGTGACTGGGTTGTCTTGGGAAATGGAGAGTGGTGGTGTTTGTGTAGTTATGCACCTAGACTATGTACATAAATGGAAGTGTTTATATACGATTTGTTGTTGTTCTATGTTGCTATGAGGTTGTTTTTGGGTATGTTTATGGAGCTTCACTTGTACTATCCTAGCATGTGCGCAGTGGCCTGCATGTTCTGTTTCTCCTTACTCCCTTTCTTCTCTCTCATCACCCTCACTCTCGAGGATACTTGGAAAGTTTTTTAAGGTTTCGGGTATTCTGGAGATCGGGCTTTACAGAAACGTAAAGGTAATAATGCAACTTAGCAGTTCTAAAATAATGATGGCATGTCATGATATTTTAATGAATGCAACAGTTATAATGAACATGATATTTAACAATTCTTGACATGTCGTAGCAAAAGCTACTAAACAATATTTCATGAAAAGCAGTAAAACATGTGTTCACGTTGTGCACAGGGTTTACGCCTTACATCTGAAGTTACTGATCGGGCACACTTCTACACTGCGTGACCGCTTAACCCTACCCTCCACGTGTATATGGACTGGCGCCCATCTTCTGGATCACGAGCCAGGAAGTGTTTATGACATAGGGTTGACCTAGCCTCATTCATGATGTTGGAGTCAAAATCCTACTCGCCGCAGCTTACATTTCAATAGTAGCGTGTGCTACACATTCATTAGAAGACATTCAATGCATGAAATGACATGAGATATGCAATAAGAAAGTATGGGAGCAGATATCGAATTGCGTATAGTTATATCAAAATAAACGTGACATGTGATATGCATGAAATGACATGGTAAGGTGTCGGATCTAGCTTCGTTGTCAAGCTAGATCAAGTATGGTGTCGGATCTAGCTTTGTTGTCAAGCTAGATCTAGCATGGCGTCTAGGTGACTATCATTTCAACGCCTAGTCTCTTTTACACAAATTCACAAAATAGCCTAAAACATGGCTTACAACAACAATCTGAGGAAGTTTCACTTGCCTGATACAATGTCCGTAATCAGTTCAACGATGGTCCAGAACTCTTCCTATGTGCTCAATCACCAATCACCAATCCTACAATCCCATATTATTAATCTTAATTAGTGATTTAACCAACACAATAAAATTATGATTTTTATCTTGTTTAAACATACGGTGTTTGGGTTTCCTACGGATCGGGGATTACCTCAACACGACGCGAGAGCTACACTGACGTTGGGCAGCGACGTCAGGGGTTGGATACCGGCAGCGAGCAAGGTACGGTGATGTCTACGACTTTTGGTGAAGATGGTGACAATAGGGCAGCAAACACAGAGGAGAAGAACAGTGGCACGAACACCGACGGCAAAGAGAAGGGTTCGGCCTGGGCTGTGTAGGGCCTGGGGAAGCTTGCAGCAGGTGGGGAGGCCGGAAATATAGGGTGAGGGGCAGTTTTAATGGGCAAGGGGGCTGTTTTTAGAGGGTTGCGGCTGCGGCTAACAGGGGGTCGTCGGCCTAGGTAGTGGTCGACGGTGACAGGGTGATAGGGGGAGGACAGCCGTGGGTTTTAATGGGGAGATTGACAGTTTTTCAATGGGGTGCGGATGGGGTGCTGTGAAAGTTTTTGTGTAGAGGAAGGACAGTTTGTGCGGCAGTTTGTGAATGGGAGGAGAGGATGTGTTCGTGGAGGAGCTTGGCCGGAGTTGGGTGGCCGGCAACGGGTGCAGGCTGTGGAGGAGGAGGCAAGGGAAAGGAAGCTAAGGGCAAGTAGTGACTGGGCTTGTTGCGTGAGTAAACCCTAGGGTTGATGATACGATATAATAGAAGAGATATTGCTATTTGGGGTGAAAGGGGGGTATGATTTAGGTTGATTGGAAAGAGAGTGTGAGAGGGGGAGGGTAGATTTAGTGTGACAAATAGCTAGGAAATATTCTCATGTGATACGTAAGAAATCCTAAGATTAGATTAAGGTTTCAAATTCGAATTAATTAGGGCTAAGTATAAATGAAAGTGATTAGGTCGATAGGTCAGTCTAATGATGTCCGATAATTATAAGAAAAATATCGGGACGACCGTGTCAATGAGAGGATCAAGACTATGATGATCGATCATGAGCTCGGTTAACGGAAAATGGAACTAACAATAAAAAGATCAAACGTCGAAGTCTAAAGTTACGACACCCCTTCAAACAAAGTTATTTTGTGGAAGAATGAGCCGTGAAATGACGTTCACGAAAAGTTCTACAAATAAGTACTCTCTCAGAGGGTCACAATGACATACAACTTCGCGTGTTTGGGATACAAGAAGAGATCACAAAAAAATACGCGTACGAACAAGAAGTACGCGTACTAAAAACATACGGTCGGAAAGCAACTGTGACATCCTACCTACCTTAAGAAATGATTCCGCCCTCGGAATCAACATCCACTATTGCTCTAGAAATGAATGCGGGAAGCGCAGCAAGCGCTCTCTCATCTCTTCCTCGCGCTCCCAGGTAGACTCCCCAGGTGAACATGACGCCACTGCACTCTAACCAGGTCGACCCCGGTCTTATTCCTCAACTGCTTCTGCCGTTGATCCAAAATCTATACTTGTTGCTGATCGTAGGTCAGGTCCGGTCGAACCGTAATCTCCGAGAAATCCACAGCATGAGATGGATTACTGACGTATCGATGTAACTGAGATACGTGGAACACGTCGTGAACTCTCTCCAGTAATGGCGGCAACGCCAAACGGTAAGCCATCGCTCCAACTCGCTCTAGAACGTCAAAGGGTCCAATATACCTCGGACTCAGCTTGCCTCTCTTTCCAAATCGAATAACTCCTCGATTCGGAGAGATCTTGAGAAAAACATGGTCTCCAGGCTGGAACTCCAACGGTCGCCGTTTAGCATCCGCCCAATGCTTGAAACGGTTTTGAGCAATCCTTAGCTTCTCCCTAATGTTCCTCACAACATCCACCGCCTCAATAATCATCTTTGACCCTAACAGCTCTGTTGAGTATTGGACTTCTCCCTACTTGGTGTTAATGATGAGCAAACATAAATACTTGTGACTAATCTCCTATTTTGTCGTTAATCCATTGCCTAAGTTTATTATGAAGATCTACTTGCAATGGATGACACTCAAAGTTCATTGAATGCAAATGAAATGGATTGGATGATCGTTGATGATGACTGAAGCTCCATGAAGACTTCAAGATCATGCGTCGGATAGAAGAGAGAATTCGTCAATGTAAATTTCTTTTATCTCTTCTAGTATGTAGCTTAGAAGTAGAACATTGTTGGAGGACACACGCATCTTCATTTCAGTCTTAGGATGTCTTTAGTTCAAGCTTCCTTTGACTCCAATTCATTTCAAACTAGATTGTGCATGTAATGTATATAACAGTCGACTGCTGAACGTTTTACAGTCGCCTGTCTCAAAAACAGTCGCCTGTGTTTTGTTCTACAGTCGCCTGTTATGCACAAACTTTTATAGTCTAGTTTTGGGCTTCTCTATTTTATTTCCCACATGCGACTCATGAACGATTCACAGGCGCCTGTCCAAGTGACAGTCGACTGTGTCTTGTAAATCAGTCGCATGTCTGTCATTTGCCCAAAACCGATTGATTTGTCTTTTACGGCCAGTCGATTTATGTTGGATTTACAGTCGACTGTCCATTGGATCAGTCGACTGCTAATGCTGCTGCTTAGCCCAAAAATGTGCTTCTCTCAAGCGAAAGAGTCCGTGCAAGTAATATAGATCTGGGAGTCCAGATGTCGAATCCTCGGGAGAAAATCTGTTGCAACCACAAAGCTCAAATCAAATAGAGAGTCAACAAAAAGAGACTAACCACTTATGATGACGATGGTTTCAATGGGTTTGATCGTGATTTTTAGTACGTGAACAATACGTGCAAATAAAGTTTCGTGTATAAAAATATATATGAGAAGTATGCACATGGTATGGGTTCATTAGGATCCATGATTCGTATTAATTTGGTTGATTAAATATAACTCAACGAATTCTCTTTTTGAGAGCAATTCACCGGAAAATACCCTTGTGGGGATTAAAGCACAAAATTCAATACAATCGTTGCTAAAGTTTTAGTCTTTTAAATATAAGCGATGAAAGTCCCTTTTGGGGAAATCAAAACTCACCCTTGTGAGGTGATCATCTACAAAATCACGTTCTTTTGGAAGATGAAGAGTATATTTTAAAATAAAGACTACAACTTTATCAACGTTACAATTTTAGCACGACAATTCAACCAAACGAATACAAATCATATCCCCTAACTACACCATACCATGCACAATGAGAATTTAGCTACTCATACTAAAAATAATCAACAATTTCATCACAATAACCATAGTTCTAAGCAATAGAAATAATTAGAATTCAAAATACACAATAGAGTTCAAGGAATATCACCAAATACGCTATCTATTTGCCTAAGAAAACCCTTCTTCTTCCTCCTAAAAGCCTCTGAAAATTCCCTCAGGTTGCTCTCTGGATTCTCAGAAAATTGCAGCAAAAATCGGCTCCAAAATCGCCCAAATACGCCAATAATACCCCCAAAAACCCTAGAATACGCTTAAATAATAACATTGCGGGTTTAAGGGGGTTAAAGGGTTAAAACCCGCTTCAAAATCACACCCATACCCGATCCATCAGCTGGCGCATTTCTCAACCGCACATCAAAGTGGGATTAAACGTGTGTGCGACACGTGGTCTCAAATATCGTGCGCCCGCTTCACAACGAATTCAGATCGAATTCGGCCTCATCCGCCATCGTTAGATCATCATCCAACGCTCGACGATCAGCCATGTCGCCCCGCGAGAACGAACGCTGCCGCCCGCTTCTTCGATCGCTTCGGGTGAGATCGCGACCGTTGATACGAAGGCAGAAGCCGTCCGATGGATGCCACGTCGCCTGCGATTGATTAGCTCCACTTCGTTCGCTTTGTAGTCCTTTCGACCATTGGATTTCCATCCAAGGGTGAAGATCGTGCCTCGTCTCGCGAAGAAGAGCTGTAGCCCGCTTGATGGTAGCCGTAGGATGAAGATCAGGTGGTCGAGATCAGCCGCATCGCTCCGCTCTCGTGTGCCGCTGGATCGGGCAGGAACCGATGGATTGTTGACACGTGGCAGCGTCTGAGTGGATCCGCGACCGTATTTCTGTATTTTGAGTGTATTTCTTCATTAAATTGGTATCCTGCATTCAAAAATTCATAGTAATTAGCACAGATCTCAGAAAAATACAAATAAATAGTCGTTGGAATCATGAGATCGAGACCAAGCTATGAAAAATATAAAAATGCAGAAATACTCAATAGAATTCAGATTTTGTGCTCAAATAAAGTGATTTCTCTAATAAATGATGATGTACAAAATACGAACGTATTAGAGAACAATTAAATATCATAAACACATAAAATATTGCTAGAAGAGGGGTTAAATATGCAATATTCAACCCGAATCACATCCCCCAACTAGCATTTTGCTAGTCTTTAGCAAAGTGAGCGAAAAATGATATCAAATATACCCCTAGATCACCTTATCAGATCTCAAATCGCTCACCACCATACTACAACGACAAAAGAGATGACCACACACTAATATCAAGTTTTCAAGCTCATCAAGTAATGGTACTCGTGGGTTTAAAGATGAAGAACAAGTATTTCTCAAATGGTTATAAAATCGACTTATCTTCACTTTCCATTACTTCTTAGCGCATAGTATACAAAATCAATGGCTCACACCTTTCAATTAGAGATTCTAACTTGGAGCGTAGATGTTTCATGCAAAGCAAGAATAAAGAGTAGAATGATATCAAGACATACACACGTCAATCTTCATTCATAGGAAATCACACCATATCTCGTGCTTTCTTTAAGCTTTGGAAATTCTCTTGCCTTGCTAAATATGCACACTTATTCTCTCTTTTCTTTCTCTTTTTATTAGTCCCGCGTAACGCGCATCAAGCAACATTCGCAGAGAAATGTATAACTTGGATCGCTCCATCAAATGAGTGTGTTTCCAGTCAATGGCTCCCAAATCAGACGATAATAGGGCATTAGGCCAAAAAGAACCCCTCGGACTGTTCTACTCGAGCCAACCAAGTTATTTATTTTAGGGACACATTTATTCATTCATCATTTTTTTAACGCACTGTTTTTTTGTGTGTGCATAAATAACTTAGCAAGATAGCCTCCTCTTCTTAATTCTTTCACAAGCATGGGTTATCCTAATCATTTCAAAAGACAGTATATACTTTCTACCCAAAATCACACAAAGCATGCAAATAGCAATGAATACGAAATAAAAAAAAACAATGCTCCAGGTATTGTGACCTATTGGTGCATGAACCTTGGTGTGTTCCATTGAAAGTATACTATTTGCTAATTCATAATTTCTAGATTCATTAAGTCTTCAATCAATCCCACCATGGAGAAATATCAACAGAAATTTACCACGAGTACTACATTCATGTCAAATGAGCCTGAAATATTTAATAATAGTGGTGGAGGAAAATAAATCACACGTGTACGGTGGTGAATAGATTTCGAGAATTTTCATCACACGAGGTTCATCTCTAGGTAAAATAAATATTGGTGATATGTCTTGACTCAATTTTTTTTGCAAAAAGGGAACTAAAATAAAAATTCTAAAAGAAAAAGAAAAATACTAAAAGACTATACCCTCCCCCAACTTAAAATAAACATTGTCCTCAATGTTAGGAAGGAGGAATAATGGAACGAACACACATGATTAGTTGCCACCCGAAGGTGGGTCTGTGAGGTCCATGGTGCTCGCCTCCTTGGTCCAAGGCTCGTGAAAATGCTTCAATCTTTGGCCATTCACCTTGAACTCACTCCCGTCTTTTTCATTAAGTACTAGCTCTGTGCAATGTGGGAAAACTTCTTTAATTATGAAAGGTCCAAACCACCTAGAGCGAAGCTTCCCAGGGAATATATGTAGCCTGGAATTGTATAGAAGAACTTTTTGGCCTGGGGTGAACTCCCTCCTTAGGATCATCATGTCGTGGACGGATTTCATCCTTTCTTTTGATATTTTGTCGTTGTCATAAGCATTTCTCCTCAGTTCCTCCAACTCCAACAACTGTAACCTGCGAGAAGCAAAAGATGAATCAGTATCAAAATTTAATTTCTTTATAGCCCAATATGATCTATGCTCCAATTCTACAGGTAAGTGACAAGACTTCCCAAAAACAAGACGGTAAGATGACATCCCCAAAATTGTTTTGTAGGCCGTCCTGTAGGCCCACAACGCTTCAGGTAAGCGCAAACTCCAATCTTTCCTTGAGGGATTCACCGTCTTCTGTAAAATGCCTTTGATCTCTCTATTTGCCAGCTCTGCTTGACCATTGGTTTGGGGGTGATATGGAGTAGAGACTTTGTGCGTGACCCCAAACCTCTTCATTAGATTAGCGAACATGCGGTTGCAAAAGTGGGACCCTCCATCACTGATCAAGGCCTTAAGCACTCCAAATCTAGAGAAGATGGTCTCTTTGAGAAACTTGAGCACAACTGAAGTGTCGTTCGACCTGCAAGAAATAGCTTCCACCCATTTAGAAACATAATCGATTGCAACCAAAATGTAAACATATCCAAATGAAGGTGGGAAAGGTCCCATGAAATCTATGCCCCAACAATCAAATATTTCAATTTCTAAAAATGGGGTTTAAAGGCATCATGTTACGTCTAGTAATTCCTCCTAACTGTTGGCATGCAGCATAAGTCTTACAATAATGAAATGTATCCTTAAACATTGTCGGCCAATAAAAGCCACATTGCAAAACTTTAGCCACAATTTTATTCGCAGAAAAGTGTCCTCCACACACCCCATCATGACAAAATTGTATCACACTATTTACCTCATGGTCAGGAATGCATCTCCTAACAATTTGGTCACTACAGTATTTATAGAGGTATGGATCATCAAAGAAGAAATATTTTACCTCGTACTTGAACCTTTTACAGTCTTGAAGTGACCAAGTTTCAGGAGTCTTACCAGTTACTAGATAATTTACTATATCAGCATACCATAGGGAGGTGGAAACACTGAAAAGATGCTCGTCAGGAAAGGAGTCCTCAAAGGTACATCTGCTGAATCAAGGCCTACTGTCAATCGTGATAAGTGGTCAGCTACCAGATTCTCCAAGCCTTTCTTGTCCTTGATTAGGACATTGAACTCCTGCAACAATAAAATCCATCGTATCAATCGAGGTTTAGCATCTTTTTCGACAATAAATATTTCAAAGCAGAGTGATCTGTATAAATCAAGATAGGTGATCCCAAAATATAGCTCCTGAATTTTTCCAAAGCAAATACTACAGCCAGTAACTTCTTCTCTGTGGTTGTATAATTCCTCTAAGCATCATTCAATGTTTTACTAGCGTAGTAAATAACTACTGGAGCTTTGTCTTTCTTTTGGCCTAGGACTGCGCCAACTACGTAGTTGCTAGCGTCACACATGATTTCAAATGGTAAGGACCAGTCTGGTACCTGCAAAATGGGAGCAGAAATCAACAACTTCTTTAAAGTTTCAAAAGAATGTTGACACTCAGGTGTCCAAATAAAATCCACATTCTGAGTTAGTAAGTTGCAAAGAGGGCGAGATATAGCGCTAAAATCTTTGATAAATCGCCTATAGAATACTGCATGTCCCAAGAATGATCTGATGTCCCTCACACATTTGGGACTTGGTAGCTTCTCAATTATTGCTACCTTGGCTCTGTCTACCTGAATACCATCTTTAGAGACCAAATGACCAAGGACAAGTCCTTCTGTAGTCATAAAATGACATTTCTCCCAGTTTAATAGGAGATTCTTCTCAATACACCTGTCAAGAACATGAGCCAAGTTAGCTAAACAATCATGAAAAGAGCTACCATATACAGAGAAATCATCCATAAATACCTCCACAATTTTCTCAACCATATCATCAAAAATACTAAGCATGCATCGCTGAAAAGTGGCGGGAGCATTACATAAACCAAACGGCATCCTCTTAAATGCAAAAGTACCAAAGGGACAGGTAAAAGTAGTCTTCTCCTGATCCTCTGGTGCAATCTAAATCTGATAGTAACCTGAATAACCGTCTAGAAAGCAATAGTACTCATGTCCAGCCACTCTCTCTAAAATCTGGTCAAGAAATGGAAGTGGGAAGTGGTCTTTTCTAGTTCGGGAGTTCAACTTCCTATAGTCTATACACATCCTCCATCCTGTGGTGGCTCTAACAGGGATAAGTTCATTATTCTCATTTTTAACCACGGTGAGGCCAGACTTTTTAGGAACAATCTGTGTACGACTGACCCACTTACTGTCAGAAATTGGGTATATAATACCTGCATCCAATAATTTTAGAACCTCGCCTTTCACCACTTCTTTTAATGTGGGGTCTAACCTACGTTGCATTTCTCTAGTGGGTTTGGCGTCATCTTTCAAGTAAATGTGATGCATGCATACAATGGGACTAATACCTTTTATATCAGCAATGGACCAACCAATGGCCCCTCCATGCCTTTTCAACACTTCAAGTAAAGAGCTTTCATGTTCTAAAGAGAGTTTAGAAGATATTACCACAGGGAAGCTGTTTTCATTTCCAAGAAAAGCATACTTGAGATATTCGGGTAGTGGCTTTAATTCAGGCTTTGGATCTTCCACCTCAGATGATATTTGAGTTGATGCATTTGGTGGCAAAGCCTCGAACCTAGGCTCCCATATCGCATTGTGTTCCTCCACATTTTCCTGGACAAGAAAGATGTCATTAGTGTCGTCCTCAATTGTTTCAATATTAGTATCATCACCATAAAATTCAGAGCAAATATAATCATCCACCAATGAATCAATCATGTTTACCTTTTCAACCTCATCATCCACATTTGGCAACTTGCAAGTATTAAATATATTCAAATCCGAAGTCATGCTACCAAAAGTAATTTTAAGTTGACCATCCCTACAATTTATTAAAGCATTGCATGTTGCTAGGAATGGTCTACCTAGGATGATGGGAGTGGAATTGGCAGTTTGGGGTCCTTGGATGTCTAGAACTATAAAGTCTGCAGGGTAGTAAAATTTGTCCACTTGAACGAGGACATCCTCAATGCATCCCTTTGGAACTTTAATAGATCTATCAGCTAATTGCAATATAACAGATGTTGGTTTTAGCTGTCCTAATCCAAGTTGCACAAAGATAGGATATGGCAAGATATTAACACTAGACCCCAAATCCAATAAAGCATTTCCAATTTTTTTAGTGCCAATAGTACAAGTAATGGTGGGTGATCCAGGATCTCTAAATTTAGGTGGGGCATTTTGTTGCACAATAGAGCTAACCTGTTCAGTTAAAAATGTTTTCTTCTTCACATTCAATTTTCTTTTAATAGTGCACAGGTCTTTCAAAAATTTAGCATATGCAGGTATTTGACTTATGGCATCAAGCAGTGGAATATTTATCTGGCACTTCTGAAAAATTTCACGAATTTCGGATTGATACTTATCTTTGTTTTTCTGAAGTAGCCGATGAGGGAAAGGTGCTGCAGGTATATATGCTGCGGGTTCCTTCTCTTCAATGACAATTTTGGTCAGACCCACTTCCTTGCTCTCTTTCTGCACCTCCTCTTGCATTTGAATTTCCTCCTCTTGCATTTCCTCCTCTTGTTCAGCTTCTCTGCTTGGTGGGTCAGGTTTCAGAATTTCTTTCCTATTCCTCAGAGTGGACACGGCTTGGCAATGCTTCATATTATTACCTGCAGAAGAAGATGAGCTCATATTAGGATTCGAAATTGATTGTGATGGAAGCTTACCTTTTTCCAATATCGCCGTAAGCCTAGCCAAGCTTTCGCTCATCTGTTGATTTTGTGTCTGTTGAGCCTGAAATTGAGCCTATTGTTGTTGCATTTGGGCTTGCTGTAATTGAATAAGCTGCTGAAGCGCATCTCCAAATGGTTGCATCTGCTGTTGTTGCATTGGCTCTTGGTCCCTCCTTTGGTTTCCACCTTGGTAGTTGTTATTGTTGTATTGAGGTGGCCTAAACTGAGGAGGAGCCTGTTGCTGAGGTTGCTGATTAGGGCCCTAATTTAAGTTAGGATTGTTGCGCCACCCCTTGTTATTGGAATTGAAGCCCTGGTAGTTTGTAGATACTTGGTTCACCCCCGTTGGATTGCCTAGCATGCTCTTCAAGGCTGGAAGTGTGGGGCAGGCACTGGTGTCATGGCCACCAACATCGCAAAGTGCACAAGTCTGCTATATCTCAACTGCTTTGGCCTCTTTCAAATTTAGAGCTTGAAGCTTGTTTGTGATCATTGCTTCCATCTTTGCCTCCAACGCATCCTCTGGCTTCAAATTGTATACCACTCCACGTGTTGGCTGGGAAGGTACAGAGTGGCCTCCTCTGTCATACTCTGAAGTAGTATCCCAAGTTTGTGCATTCTCTGCTATGTCCTCCAAGTACGTCCATGCTTCATCTGGCTCATTATCGAAAAATCCTCCATTGCACATCATTTCTACGAACTGTTTCATCTGAGGTTGCAATCCATCGTAGAAGAAGCCAATAATCCTGCTTTTGTCGAAGCCATTATGTGGACATGCAAGCAATAGCTCATTGAACCTTTCAAAAGTCTGATAGAACGTTTCCTCGCTTTTCTGGGCAAAGTTCATGATCTGTCTCTTCAATCCATGTGTCCTGTGAATAGGAAAAAATTTCTTTAAGAATTCAGCCTGCAAATCAATCCATGTAGTAATATAACGTGATGGTAATGCATTCAACTAGTTCTTAGCTTTATCTTTTAATGAGAATGGAAACAATTTCAGATATACCGTGTCTTCACTAGTTTTTCCATCAAAGCATGTCAGGCACACTTCCTCAAATCCTTTTATATGAAGATAAGGGTTTTCCTTGTCTAACCCATGAAAGGTGGGCAAGAGTTGGATTACCCCTGGTTTGAAATTAAAAGAATTTGCATCAGTGGGCAAGATAAAGCATGAAGCTGCGCTAGTCCTAGTGGGTCTGAGAAGATCTTTTACCATTCTAGGAACTCCAGGTTGCACATTATTTTCATTGTTGTTGCTAAAATTTTCATCCATATTATTAGCAGCCATTTCAAAGCGTCTAGTCAACCTATGTGTCCTAGGAGTCCTATGCCACATAAACTAGCAGAAATATTTTTTTTGAATAAAAATAACCAAAAATTTATATACAGTAAAGTGAAAAGATCTCACCGAATGTCATCTGAATGAAATAAACTATGGTAACAAACCGTTCTCCCCGGCAACGGCGCCAAAAACTTGCTGATCGCGCCCCGGCGTACACGTCCCGGGACGACGGTTGTAGTTTTACCGCAAGCGCACGGTATAGCGGCGAGCGGGTATCGAACACAGGGAGGACGAATGACCGTGCTTGCTCCTAATCAACCTGGCTATTCAGAGGGATAATTGCCTTGGGCGATCCTGTCACAATCGTCAGACAAAAGTGCGAAATATCAAATCAAATAGAGAACGCCTAGGGAATGGGGAATCCCCACTACTCACCGTATTTCACAATTGTGGTTCGCCGGTATCGAAATCGCTAGGATGAGAATTTGGATGAACTAGTTGCAACTAAATGTGGAACCAAGCTCACGCTCTCGCGCTGTTGCCGGTCTATAGCTATCCTAGGTTTGGGTCCAATCTCTTGCAAACCCTAGCCTAGGGAAGCTAGCATTAGGATCAACATCATCGTCCAATTGCGCACCGAGCCCAATCTCTTGCAAACTCGGTCCACAATCTAAATTAGGATAGTTCCTACCCGTCCAATCTCTTGCAAACGGGTATCGGCGCGGAATTGCAACCGGAGATCCTAGCATCGGTCCAATTTCTTGCAAACCGATACTTCGAAAATCCGACTCCAACCCAATTCGGATTTCTAGGGCTTCCTATCGAATTGGGATCCAATCTCTTGCAAATCCCAATTGATGTGAATACCTAGCTATCCGTAGTAATTCGATCCCAATCTAATCCCTAATAACAATCCTAGCTCAATTTCTACCGGTTCAACACAAATACGAAATTGGGCTTGTAGGGTTCATCCCCACGCCCCAAGACGTGGAGACTACTCACTAATCATAGCAATAGCACAATAATTGGCAAAGAAATAGACAATGGAATTCATCACAACAATGATATAAACAATAAAAAATAGAGTTTTTGTGGAAGAGAAGTGCAAACCAATGTAGATCTTCAATCAACCCAACAAAAATCCAAGTTTTTCTCTTCACCAATCACAATTAATAAAGCTAAAAAGTAGACTCAAAAAGCTGCAAAAAATCTGAGAGGAGGCTCTCAAAACTAGGGTAAAAACAGAGCTTAAATAGCCCCAAAAATCGTCTAAAAATCCTGACCAAAACGCCCCTGCACAGCCTGTTTTCCGCAAATTTCGCTACAGGCAGCGCATCGCACTCGGCCGAGTGACAAAAGTCGCTCGGCCGAGTGAAAACCCTGTCAATTTCCAGTAAGTCGTGGGCTTCAGGGGTCTTCAGTTCGGGGGCGGCTCGGCCGAGTGAGTTGTCGTCACTCGGCCGATGGCTTCACTTCACTCGGGCGGACGGGATTTGCCACTCGGCCGAGTGGGTCTTCTGAAGCTCAGAGGCCGAAAAACAGTAACTTCGGTCTTTTTGAGAGCCTTCGTCTGGGCGCCACTCGGGCGGACGTGGTTTCGTCACTCGGCCGAGTGGGTCTTCTGTGCTCGGCCGAGTGCACAGGTAACTCGTGTCTGAATTGGTCGGCCGAGCAGTGTCTCGCTGGTCGGCCGAGTGGCTCCTCCACTCGGCCGAGTGGGACACAAAAAATGCCCAAACTGGTCGTTTTGGCCTCCTCGTCGCTCCGGCGACGTCCATTCTTCTTCCGCTCCTCTCCAACAGCAAAATACCCCTCGGGGAGGTCGTCGGTGGCCGTCTAGATTACACGCATCTCGAGATCACTCCTAATCGCGCCAAATCACCTGAAATGCGACAAAAACAACAAATCGTGAAAAGCATCGCAATATCGTTGATATATCGTGAAAAACATGATTTGGGCGATCAAAATGGCATGCAAACATGCGGGAAAAGGGTGTAAAATAAGGAGTGATCAAAATCCCCCAAGCTTGCCTCTTACTCGTCCTCGAGGAAGATAAGTAAAAAGCGAACCCGGTGGATTCGGAAAACGAAAACGGCGAAAAACGAAAAAAAATGAAAAACGAAGAAGAATGAAAACCAAACGAAAATAAAGGAAGAAAGAAAGAAGAGGTAGGATGCTAGATCATTTTCTCAGGACGTGGGTTTCACTTACTCTTATGGCATGCACCGAGTGAGAAATACATGTCAAAGAATCTCATTTTGATATCATAGTAAAATAGTGCAAGTAGAAAATAGAAAACCCACGAACAACGGTATAATCATGAGAAATGGAATGATTTTAAAATTAACATCGCCTGAATCATCTAAAGCGGTATACAAGTCTCAGATCACACACTTTTCAATTGAACGCTTTCTATCTGGAGTATAAGAGTATCACATCATAGAATAGAGAGAATAGAAAAGTATGGGTTTCATGAAATGAATGCTAGGCTTAGATTTCTGGATTTTGTAAAGCTAGAAACAATCTCACCGAGTATAGAATATCACTTAGCCTAGGTTGTCGTGCTATGTCAAGTAGTCGCTCTCTCACACATCAATGGATCTCCTCCCCCAAGCTTATCTATAAGCGTGGTGGCACAAAAATATTTACATCCCCATTTTTATAAAGCTCCAAAGGCAAAGAAGAGAAAGAAGAAAGAGAGAAAATAAGCGAGATGGGATCTTTTATTGAGGATTTTTTTTTCTTTTTTTTTTCTCTTTTTTTTTCTTTTTTTATCATATATACAATGATCCCAATTCAAAGAGAGATAATGATATACGAGAATGTTCTTCTCTCTTTTATTATATATATTTTTTTTTCCCTTTTTTTTTGGAATAAGAGGTTTGGAGCTAGGAATTAAGAACGGGGGAAATGCCATAAAATAGAATCACTAAGGGGAGATTCACCAATGATTTTAAAAGTAGAGAAATGTTGTTCAAGATTTGTGGAGAAAGAAATAAATATAACTCTCGGCTCACTCTATAAGACATGCACGACAACTTCAGCAGGGTGATCTAATCTACTCAGTTTCGATCGCAAAAAAAGCTAACTAATCCAGATATATCATAGCTAACAATCATTCAATCATCCGGAAGTGAAGTGTACAATTCATGCGTATAGAAGTGATAAAGGAAAAGAAGTCAGTACTCCAGATATAGGCATTCAATGCGTGAATCTTGGTGTGTTTTCTGTGATAGCATACATATGAATATTCAGGCTCAGCTAATAATAAAATTTCATCCATTTTCATGAGGAAAAAGTGTGGGCTCCTATTTCTAAATGCAAGCGAGTCATAGCATATGATATCAGAAATGAAATCTAAGACACGACAAATATAGCATGCATATAGAATAAGCTAACTCCACGTAGACATCATCACAGAAAATTCATCTCTAGCATGAGATGAAAAATAAGGAAGAAGTAAAGATAAAAGGAAAATGGAACTATGCAATGCGGCACACAGGTAAGTAAGGAAAAGGTGATGCATGGCGAAACAAAAGGAAAATAACGAAAAATGAGTGCAAAAGTGAAAAGCGGTGTGAAAAACTGAAAATAAAGGTGGCAAATCGAAAAAAGAACGTGAAAGCTCACTCCCCCAAGCTAAACGGCACAGTGTCCTCAATGTGCAAAGTGTGGCACATAGAGAGACAAGCAATGTGAGGGGCAAGTGAGGATGGATGCATGATGGGAAGAAAAAATATAAAAAAGGAAAAGTAAGAAATGAAAATATGATGCGGAAATGATGCATTCACAGCTAGGAGTGATACGAAAATAAATATGGCACCCAGAACTCTCCCTCTCTCCCAAAAAAGATATATATAGATGTGATCAAAAATGAGAAGCCCAAGTAGATATGATATGATATGCACAAATAGATATGATCAGAAATATAATCCCAAAATAAGTGAGGGGAGGGGGGTGGACAAAAGTGCATCAGGACCCAGCAGAGACGGGCATCACAACGACAGGAATGGATCAAGGCATCAAGAGTGCCTAAGAAGGCGGTGCCGCGCCGTCTCCGTCCTGAGGCGGAGGTGGTGGTGGTGGTGGTGTAGGCTGCTGAGCTGGGGTGGGCGTGGGAGTGGAAGCAGGTCGAGCGTGTGTGGGTGTGTGTGTGGGAACCTGCGGGGTGGGTGGGGGTACGCGCGGGAGACGCTCTAAGATCTGCGTCAGGCAGTAGTGGATCTGAGGGATCAGGTCAAAGCGTCCAGACAGCGTAGAGACGGTGGAGGACAGGCTCCGAAGGTCTCCTCTAAGACCACTCACCGCCACCTCAAGAGCACGTATGCTCTGCAGTACGGTGTCGGGCGGGGGTGGTGCAGAGGGACGCACCGGTCTAGGCTGTGCAGGGCGAGGCTGGCGTACGCGTGTGGAGTATGTAACGGGCTCAGCAGGGAATGGGACAAAAGGGGCCGCGCCTGGAAAAGTGGGCCTGGCCTCGGTGTGAGGCCGGGACGCCGGCTGGCGAGGAGTGGAGGCAGCGGCAGCAAAGGAGGCGTGCAAAAGAGGTAACGAGGTGGCCAGAGAGGTCCGTGGCACAGACGTGTGGACAGACGCCACGACGCTCTCGGAGAATAAGGCGGCGGTGGAGACAGAGGAACCTCCCGCTGGGGCAGAAGTGTGCGGTCCAAAAGGTGTAACCCCAGCGGAGATCATGCTAACCATGGTCTCCACGACCGAAGTGAACGAGGGCTCTCCGCACTCGACTATGGTCGGCGGGCGCTCGGGGAGTGCGGAGCAAAGGGGCTCCACGGACAGAGGGCTTGAGGTGGCAGAGGGAGTGGTGGGGACAGCCTCGGAAGTGGTGACAGTGGTGGGAGTGGGCTCAGCAAAAGTACTCTCGACACAGGCAGAGGTAGGGACAGAAGTGTCAAGAGCAGTGGAAACGTCAGGAACAGGCTGAGAGGCCACAGGGTCGACGGGGTGGGCAGCAGGCTCGGCAGGGTGCGCAGCAGGGTCTGCGGGAGCAGCCTGGGCAGCGTGGGCAGCGGGGCCCTGCTCGGCCTCCTCGGCCTCGAGCACGTAGGCGGCGGGGATGAGGACATCCATCGCCGGAAGCCAGTCAACGTGGGCTGGTGCAATCAGAGTCCGAGCAGGGCTCGGGAGAATCATGTAATCGGCCCCATAGGGGCCGTGCAACCAGACCCAGTGACGCTCGCCGTGCGGACGCAGCATCTTCATCCGGGCCATAACGTCTATCGACAAGGAAGTGGGGCCCGGAACGCGTCGCAGGTCGTCGGGGAAATCCTCGCCGGTCATAAGAGCCAGCAGGGTAATCAGGCCGCCGCAGCATATCGGTGAGCGAGCGCCCACCGATACAATGATGCGGTCTAAGTACCATGCCGCGATATCGATCACGACGGCGGGGACAAGCTCGTCTCCATCCCTAGATAGAGCTCTGGGACGTGTCATCGCATAGAGCATGTAAAGCTCTGGCGTAGACATCGTGCCCGGCTCATATCTGGCCAAAAAGGTAGTCGCCATGAGGCGCTGGGCAATGCGTAGGCAGGGATGTACGATGGCCGAGGCCTTGGCCCTACTAGGGTCAAAGGCGGCGTGGAGACCCGTGATACGTGCCCAGAAGGCACCGGCGTCGAAAGAGGGTGGAGGGATATGTGTGGGGCCATAACCGCGATCGGCTCCGGGGACTGCGGGCCATGAGAAAAATGCTCTCATCATATCGAGAGTGACCAGGCACTCTCGATCCATGAACCGGAATGATCATCCCTCATCGGTCCGGGCGATAGAACTCAAAACCTCAAGTGTCGGACGGGTAAAAGTATCCGCCGACACCTGGAAAAAATCTTGCCAGCCCACGTTGTCGTACAACGTGAGCATCCCCTCAAGTACCCCCAGGCGTCCTAGGTCAGCGAGGTGTGCGAACCTGGAGGGTACGATCGAGCGCTGGGAGATACGCTCGAAGACGGCGCGGTGTGCGTCGTCTCGGAACATAATCCCGAGCGGCCCGACCAGTGGAGCCGGTGGTGGTGGCTGTGGATCGGCGGGGAGAGGCTGTGCGGGCTGTGGGTGCGCTGCAGGCTGTGCGGGGTGTGCGGGGCCTGCAGGCGGTGCGGGGTGTGCGGGGGACGGTGGAGGAGAGTCCTCCAACTCGTGGGAGGGGCCGACATCATCCGACCGCTTCCGCTTGGCGGAAGCTCTCTTCGACCGCGGCCGTGTCCGGGGCGGCATATCTGCCCCGAGCGCGCGCCGAAAAAGTGAGAAGTGCGGCGTGTGCACAAGAGTGGAAAGAGTTTACCCAAACACGCCGCGAGTGCTAAATAGTGGAAGCGTGCGAAGTCCGCGCCTCCACGAAGTCCTGAGCAGCCCGTAGAAACTCCCCTGAGCTCCCCTAAGCTCCAAAAAACGACCTGCGCATGGAAAAGCGATATCAGCGAGTAATAATCAAAATGTATGGAGCACTAGGGGTATAACAGATAGATATAGGAATTGATTTGGGTTAGGGGGGCGTTTAGCACATGGATCCTCAAAATATACACGAGGAGAGGAGAAAACGGTGAAAATAAGCGAACCGGAGGTGATCGGAGGCGGGGCGGCCGGCGGCGACTCGGGCGGAGTCCGGCGACGGGCGGCCGGCGACGGCAGGCCGAGCGGCGGCGCGCGCGGGCGAGTGGGCGAGCGGCGAGGCGAGATCGGGCGAGGGAGCTGAGGGGGCGCGGGCGAAGGGGTTTTTTTGTTTTCGAAAACCGTGCCCCCCCTCGGTTTTATATAAAAAAGTTACGACTCGGCCGAGTGACTTTCCTCACTCGGCCGAGCGAGGCAATTAAAAATTTCTCCCCGATGTCGCTTCGGCCGAGTGGCTTTGCCAGCCTCGGCCGAGTGGAGTAAGTCCATTCGGCCGAGTGACTCAAGCTACTCGGCATGACTCGCCCTAGGAGGGTATCCGTTTTACTCGGCCGAGTGAATATATGTACTCGGCCGAGTAGCAGTTCTTATGAAATGAGGAAAATAGACAGAGAGTTGGGTACAGCAGACTTCCCTCGTTCGTGAGCGGCTCGGCCGGACGAACTTCTTGACTCGGCCGAGTGACTAGTATACTCGGCCGAGTGAGCCTTAATTTCTGCTGTTTATCTTCGTTTGGACTCTAAACTCCGTCTTTCTTCCTCCAGTCGATTTCATGCTCCTCCTAAGCGTCGAGCGCCTTCTTGGGGCGCTCCTCATCGTCTCGTTCATCCTCCTCATGATGATCTACCTATCTTCTCTCCTGTCAAGAAAAATAGGACCCGTTATCACAAAATTTTTGGTCGGGTGACTCAAAATACTAAAAATTTCTAAAACGAAAATAAAGAAAAACGAATGAAAATAAAGCAAAAACCGTCGGGTTGCCTCCCGACAAGCGCTCGTTTTAGGTCGTGAGCTCGACCCCCTATAATTTTCAATCAATGCGGGATGTTTGGTGCACATGAGATGCACCCGTCAAACTTTCCGGGGAGCGCGCTTGGATTCGGACGTGGCGGCGTAGTGGTCTCCCTCGGAGGTCTCCTATCTCGAATAGTGTGGGGGGGAGGCTCCCCCAAGCTAGCATTTGCCCCGGTCAACGGCTTAGCCGGCGTTATCCGTCCCTCGGCTCGCCGTCAATTCTTCAGAAATTGGGCTTGTAGGGTTCATCCCCACGCCCCAAGACGTGGAGACTACTCACTAATCATAGCAATAGCACAATAATTGGCAAAGAAATAGACAATGGAATTCATCACAACAATGATATAAACAATAAAAAATAGAGTTTTTGTGGAAGAGAAGTGCAAACCAATGTAGATCTTCAATCAACCCAACAAAAATCCAAGTTTTTCTCTTCACCAATCACAATTAATAAAGCTAAAAAGTAGACTCAAAAAGCTGCAAAAAATCTGAGAGGAGGCTCTCAAAACTAGGGTAAAAACAGAGCTTAAATAGCCCCAAAAATCGTCTAAAAATCCTGACCAAAACGCCCCTGCACAGCCTGTTTTCCGCAAATTTCGCTACAGGCAGCGCATCGCACTCGGCCGAGGACAAAAGTCGCTCGGCCGAGTGAAAACCCTGTCAATTTCCAGTAAGTCGTGGGCTTCAGGGGTCTTCAGTTCGGGGGCGGCTCGGCCGAGTGAGTTGTCGTCACTCGGCCGATGGCTTCACTTCACTCGGGCGGACGGGATTTGCCACTCGGCCGAGTGGGTCTTCTGAAGCTCAGAGGCCGAAAAACAGTAACTTCGGTCTTTTTGAGAGCCTTCGTCTGGGCGCCACTCGGGCGGACGTGGTTTCGTCACTCGGCCGAGTGGGTCTTCTGTGCTCGGCCGAGTGCACAGGTAACTCGTGTCTGAATTGGTCGGCCGAGCAGTGTCTCGCTGGTCGGCCGAGTGGCTCCTCCACTCGGCCGAGTGGGACACAAAAAATGCCCAAACTGGTCGTTTTGGCCTCCTCGTCGCTCCGGCGACGATGATTTGGGCGATCAAAATGGCATGCAAACATGCGGGAAAAGGGTGTAAAATAAGGAGTGATCACTTGCTCAGCCCAAAAGTGTGCTTCTCTCAAGCGAAAGAGTCCGTGCAAGTAATATAGATCTGGGAGTCCAGATGTCGAATCCTCGGGAGAAAATCTGTTGCAACCACAAAGCTCAAATCAAATAGAGAGTCAACGAAAAGAGACTAACCACTTATGATGACGATGGTTTCAATGGGTTTGATCGTGGTTTTTAGTACGTGAATAATACGTGCAAATAAAGTTTCGTGTATAAAAATATATATGAGAAGTATGCACATGGTATGTGTTCATTAGGATCCATGATTCGTATTAATTTGGTTGATTAAATATAACTCAATGAATTCTCTTTTTGAGAGCAATTCATCGAAAAATACCCTTGTGGGGATTAAAGCACAAAATTCAATACAATCGTTGCTAAAGTTTTAGTCTTTTAAATATAAGCGATGAAAGTCCCTTTTGGGGAAATCAAAACTCACCCTTGTGAGGTGATCATCTACTAAATCACGTTGTTTTGGAAGATGAAGAGTAGATTTAAAAATAAAGACAACAACTTTATTAACGTGACAATTTTAGCACGACAATTCAACCAAACGAATACAAATCATATCCCCTAACTACACCATACCATGCACAATGAGAATTTAGCTACTCATACTGAAAATATTCAACAATTTCATCACAATAATCATAGTTCTAAGCAATAGAAATAATTAGAATTCAAAATACACAATAGAGTTCAAGGAATATCACCAAATACTCTATCTATTTGCCTAAGAAAACCCTTCTTCTTCCTCCTAAAAGCCTCTAAAAATTCCCTCAGGTTGCTCTCTGGATTCTCAGAAAATTGCTGCAAAATCGGCAACAAAATCGCCCAAATACGCCAATAATACCCCCAAAAACCCTAGAATACGCTTAAATAATAACATTGCGGGTTTAAGGGGGTTAACGGGTCAAAACTCGCTTCAAAATCACACCCATACCCGATCCATCAGCCGGCGCATTTCTCGACCGCACATCAAAGCGGGATTAAACATGTGTGCGACACGTGGCCTCAAATATCATGCGCCCGCTTCGCAACGAATTCGGATCGAATTCGGCCTCATCCGCCATCGTTGGATCATCATCCAACGCTCGACGATCAGCCACGTCGCCTGCGATTGATCAGCTCTGCTTCGTTCGCTTTGTAGTCCTTTCGACCATTTGATTTCCATCCAACGGTGAAGATCGCGCCTCGTCTCGCGAAGGAGAGCTGTAGCCCGCTTGATGGTAGCCGTAGGATGAAGATCAGGCGGTCGAGATCAGCCGCATCGATCCGCTCTCGTGTGCCGCTGGATCGGGCGGGAACCGATGGATTGTTGACACGTGGAAGCGTCTGAGTGGATCCGCGACCGTATTTCTGTATTTTGAGTGTATTTCTTCATTAAATTGGTATCCTACATTCAAAAATTCACAGTAATTAGCGTAGATCTCAGAAAAATACAAATAAATAGTCGTTGGAATCGTGAGATCGAGACCAAGCTATGAAAAATATAAAAATGCAGAAATACTCAGTAGAATTCAGATTTTTTGCTCAAATAAAGTGATTTCTCTAATAAATGATGATGTACAAAATACGAACGTATTAGAGAACAATTAAATATCATAAACACACAAAATATTGCTAGATGAGGGGTTAAATATGTAATATTCAACTCGAATCAGCTGCATCAGTCGTCTGTCTGTGAGCCAATTTGTTGACTCAGCTCTCTGGAAAATCTCAGGGTTTTTGACAGTCGTCGGCATAAGGATTTACAGTCTCCTGTTCTGATTAACAGTCGACTGACTTTTCCTTATCAGTCATCTGTTCTGCTATCTCAGACATTTTTCAGAATTCTTCAACTTACCTATCTCTCGGCCAGTCACATGTAGAAGTATTTACAGTCGCCTGTTGGTTCAACGGTCGACTGTCTATGCTTCATCAGTCGACTGTCCACGTGGTAAGTTACAGTTATGAATTCTCACATGCCTTTGCTGACTGTGCAACAGTCGACTGTGGTTTCCTCAACAGTCGAATGTCGCAAGCGCAGATTCTATCCGTTGAGATTTTTCTCACGGATTCCAAATGGGTTTTTGCTAATTCTGTTTTGTGGATTTGAGAAACCTATATAAGGGGCTTCTACTGTTCCATTGAAAGGTTACTCATTCAACCAAGTTGATATTCATTCTCTCAAGCTTTCATTCTCAAGTTTTAAAGCTCTCAAATCCTAAAGCCCTAAGAATTCCTATCTTCTATCTCTTGCTCTCCAACCTAGAATCAAAGAGACATCTTCTAGGCATTTGGTGCAGTCAAGAGAAAGGGCTTTCACCTCTATTCCAAGAGAGTCATCAACACACAACACACTTATCCTTCAAGTTCTACTTCAAGGCATAGGTGATTGTAAGTGTTGCTTTCATATTTCATAACTTTCGTTATTTGGATTTGCTCTCGGGTTGTGAGAGTGTTTTGCTTGCTCCCAAGTTGTGGGAGTCAAGGACAATCGATTGTATTTCGATTTCACTTGTAGGGTTGCTACAAGTGGGTTTTACGGAAACCTCAAGTTAGGGTTCTAACTTAAGTATCCGGAGGTATCCGGGTGGAAGGGACTAGGATTACCGGGAACAAGTCAGGAAGTGACTTGGGTAATCCGAAGCCTTGAAACATCCTTACGTCTGCATTTGATTCTATTTGGGTTTAATTTCAATTCCGCACTATTTTGTTGGTTAGCATTTAAATTGGTGTAACTATCTCTTTAAATTGCTTAAACACTATTCAACCTCCCTTCTAGTGTTTTCTCCATAGCCAGGGTCATTACAAGTTCCCTGTTTCCGATGTCATCCCAGCTCAGCGGCGATCGACATTTCTTCCCATAAAGTGCGGCAAATGGCACCATGCCAATGCTCGCCTGGTAGCTATTATTATAGGCGAACTCCACATGATGAAGATGATCCTCCCATGATCCCTTGAAGTCCAACATGCATGCCCTCAGCATGTCCTCCAAAATCTTGAGCGCAAATACGATTGCAGCCAACTCTAAATCGTGCGTCGGGTAGTTCTTCTCGTGAGCCTTAAGCTAACGAGAAGCGTACGCGACCACATGTCCATGCTGATGCAAAACACAACCGAGACCTTTACCAGATGCATCGCAAAAGATCTCGTAGCCACCACTCCGATCAGGCACAGCTAGAACAGGTGCTGACGTCAATCTCGCCTTCAGAATAGAAAAGGCCTCCTCACAAGCATCGGACCAAACGAACGGTATATCCTTTCTCATCAGTCTAGTCATCGGCTCTGCAATACGGGAGAAATCCTTGATGAAGCGCCAATAATATCCTGCTAGTCCAAGAAAACTCCTAATCTCCGACGCTGTCTGCAAAATCGGCCACTCTATGATAGCCTTGATCTTCTCCGGATCCACGGATATGCCATCTCCTGACACCACATGTCCAAGGAAGACAACTCTATCCAACCAGAACTCGCACTTGGAAGCGATGCTTCCTCAGAATCGCCAGAACTGTCCTCAAGTGCTCATGCTCCTCTTCCGACTTCGATTAGATCAAGATGTCGTCAATGAAGATAACGATGAACTTATCTAAGAAGTCGTAGAAAATCAGATTCATCAGGTTCATGAAACCTGCGAGTGCATTGGTCACACAAAAAGGCATAACCACGAACTCGTAGTGTCCATACTTCATTCTGAACGGTGTCTTCTGCACATCCTCCTTCTTCACTCGCAGCTGGTGATATCCGCTCCTGTCACGCCCCGCTTCCCAAAAATGTGGAGGCGAGACGTGAGAAGGTCCGCACAGACTTAAAGCCGTGAAGCTCCAAGTCTGATAAGCGTATAACAATCACTTATAGTGGCAAGTCCTTGCAAAGCGAAACGAAACAACAATGATAATAAGGAATTGAGACGACATTTTATTGAATCTCCAAAGGTCCATAAACAAATTACAATATCGCAGAAAAGCCACCAGGCTAAAAGAAAAAGGATCTAAGGCCCAAACATGGCCAACAAAGAATAACATACATATAAGGGTGCCACGCACCAACGGCTAACAGCAAACCTAACAAAGAAGTGAACACGAGCGGTCTTCAAGACAGGCCCCTGGTGTCCACTCACCACCCCAGCAAGCAACATCATCAGCAACACCATATTCCCTGCAACAAAACTCTGGCTCTGGGTCTAACATGTGACACCCAAAAGAGAGAGGGGCACATGTCAGCAAGTCTGGAAAGACTTGTGCAAGGAAACTGAAAGTAACTAACAACCTAGCAATTATAATATTAAGCAATGACATGGCAGTTAAGTATGATGCAACAATTTAAAAGAGAGACAAGCATGCACGATGTAGCAAAAGCTACCAATTCACTAATCACTTATCATTTAACACTTATCACTTAGTGCATAGAGAGTCCACCTGCTGGCCAGCTCGTGGCTCAGTCCGCTTATCTCTATCACTAATAATAACACTTATCACTTTTTACTTAGTACTTATTACTTATCACTTAGTGCATAGAGAGTCCACCTGCTGGCCGGAGTGGCGGATCAGGCCAACTCGGCTCAGTCCGCTTATCTCTATCACTATCAATCACTTAAACACTAGAGAGTCCACTTGCTGGCCGGAAAGGCGGATCAGGCCAACTCGGGCTCAGTCCGCTTATCTCTTACCCCACCCACATGTGACGAGCGTTGGGGTTTCCAACTCATTATGCTCGCTTCTGGTCACGAGCCAGGAAAATAAGTGTGTGTTGACATTCGAGCGTTGGGGTTTCCAACTACAGGGCTCGCTTCTGGAACACGAGCCAGGAAACATGGGATTGTAGCGTGTGCTACGCAATCACGATAAATAATCACTATGCAATGCCATGAACAGATAATTACGTACCGTTAATGGAATTTAAACGTGACAGGCAAAATGCAATGATATGAACATATTCGCGTACCGATAATTTAAAGTAAACGTGACATATGAGCATGATGAGGGTGACGGACCCAGCTTCGTTGTCAAGCTAGGTCAAGGGCGTCTAAACGGCTATCCTTTCACCGTTTAGTCTCTTTTACGCTAAAGCAAGGTAAATGGCCTAAGACATGGCCCAATTCAAGAGTTGCAAGTTTCACTTGCCTAGCACCGGGGATGACGACTACTTCGTCACACGGACGCCAATCTACAGGGAAATCGCTGTTTTGGGGGAACAATCATCAAACAACATGAAATTTATATTAGGGTTTCATAAAAATTACAATAGGATATGAAAACAACGGTAGACCGATTTCTTACCGAGAGGAGGCGGAAGAAACACTCCGGGGAACCCTAGGATCAGATCTGGAGAAGATTGGAGAAGTTTGGGGAAACTAGGGTTTTGGGGGATTTTGGGTTTTGATGAGATTTTTGGGGAAGATGAGAGGTGGAATGAGTTGATGGAGGGTTTAGATGATGGATTTAGGGCTTGGAATGAAGGATTGGAGCTTGGAGGAAGATGGGGGCTCAAAGGGGAAGATTTTAGGGTTTAGAGTCGAGTGGAAGAAGATGAAATCGTTTGGGTTGGGTATAAATAGGCTAGGCTGGCGGCTGCCCAGAAATTAGGGTTTTAACACTGGTTAGTCGGTCAAAGAACAACCACTGATCGACTAGTTTGGCAACTAGTCGGTCGGTCGACCAACGCAGACCGACTAAGTGCAAACAGTAACTCCTGAACGAAAATAGGATTTAGAGTTAGTCGGTCCATGAACAATTACTGACCGACTAGTTTAGCATCTAGTCGGTCGATGAACGTTCTTAGACCGACTAAGAGTAAACAGTAACTCCTGAGAAATTTAGAAAGCTAACTAGTCGGTCCAAGAAGGATTGCCGACCGACTGGATCGACATCTAGTCAGTCGGTGCCCCTTCTTATACCGGCTAATGAGCACCAAAAGTTCCGATACGGACGCGGGGCCCCGGGATCGATTCCTAAGACTCCTAGGCTTGATCTAATAGTAAGATACGACCGTTATGAAGCCCGTCACGAATGACATACTTCGAAATCGACGATCCTAAGGAAGAAACGAGAAAATACGACGCATCGATCGAAAATGAAAGCTATGGCGACGAAACCACACATCCAAGGAGAAAATCCACCAAGCATATATTATAATATAAATAATCCAATTACACGAAAACCAGTCGTTACATCCTACCCACCTTAGAATAAAGTCCGTCCTCGGACTTTCTAACTATAGCTATATCTAGCCACCCTAGTAATTTCCCTCAATCAATATCACATCACAATTTCAACCAAGTACATTCATTTCGAGTGCTTATATATATATGCACTAGAAACCAAATATTACTACCACTACACACATATTTTCACGCACATAGTGCACTCATACTTATTATAGTCAATCAATTTCATACACGTATTTCAATCACACATATATAGTCAATATATTTATACAACAATAAACACTTATCACTTACTATAAGAAAATAACCAAGCATCTCTTATTTGAAAATAATTTCACATTTATTTAGTCATTCAAATACATGCAAACATTTCACCCTATTTTCACCTCACATATAGTCCTATAACTATATATTGGTATAGCCACTCACAATCATGTGCGTAACACAACCAAGCACAAACAACCCAAACACCATACATACATCATCCATCACTATTCATCACCACATACAATTATACCAAGGTACATAGAGTATACCCACTCAAGCTTGAGTGAGACTCAAATCATAGCAGGGCATTTATATGCGTAACACAGTATCCATACACATACCAATACAAATCCAAGGCATACACATCCACGTATCACATGTTTTCACACCATATCCATCCATTTATAATTACCATAACAACACATCAACTACATACAAGTTTAAGAGATGCAATAGTCGGGTATACCTCCTGATATACACGCATACGACATCTCATAAAACAAGTAGTACCAATCAAAATTATCATTCTGTTATCATACGTATATCACATCATACTCAAGCAGAAAATTACCTACACACAACATACAAATGCCAACACCCATACCACTATATACACACCACGAAACCAACACTACGACGACATAACCACTTAACTAATGGGCCCACCAAACCATAACAAGGTTGACACAGGCAACGACAAGCTCTATGGGCTAGACAAAAGGAAAGAAATTGAAATCAAAAGCGTAACGAATAGAAGGATCGAAAAGCATGAAAACGGTCGTGTAATGATGTAATGATGCTCCATTAGGACACATAGAAAATAGTGTAAGTAACATATTCTAAAATACGAAAAGTTTGAAAACCGTTATACTTCAAAGTTGGAGTCCTTTTCCGTATAAAAATATTTAGAGGTCAACAAAACAAATTGTTTGAAATAAGTTTGAGTCGAATATACATAATAGGAGAAAACGGTTTATTGGCTCACGTAAGGTCATTAAAAGAAAGTGAATCATTTACACGAATTTTGAGGTCGTAGCACTGATACATAAAAATTAATTGAAGTTCTACTTTAGAAATCGTTTTTTTTTACGAATGGAAGATAATAACATCTTAGTGGCATGGAAGTAAGTGGGGGAAATATATACATATATAGGATTATTAAATTGGTAATAAACTTTAAAACCGAATTTGGAGGTCTAAATCAGGAAAGTGTTTTGAAAAGTAATTTTACAAAAATTCTGAACTAGGGAAAAAGTTGAGCATAAAATTGACTCGCTAAAAGCCGAAGTCCAAAGGGACTTGAAAAGTATATAAGAAGCAAACATGATGCGGTATTCGAACAAGTTTTAATGGCATAAGTAAGAAAAGAAATTATGAATCGAGTTAGGAAAATAGAAATACGGTTTGGAATGAAATTGGCATATGAAAAGGGACAAGACATTTATATCGATACGAAAGTATCTGCTGAAAATATTATAAACTTCTAATCTAAAAATCTCAACACAAGTTTTCGATATTTAAAAACATAAATAATTTAAGTCGGCGAAGGAGCATGAAACCTTACACATATCAAAAGTGTTTCGAACAAATTCAAACTTAACGAAAGAAGAAGATCGAAGATACTTTTAGGGAAATAAGGATTCGCCAAAAGAACGTGTTGGTATAAAAACTTTTGAAGTACGAGTACGACGAACCTATAATTGATACATACAAAATTTGTTGAAGTCCATTCAGTTTCGGAAAAATACCCCTAAAGGTATGTAAGATAAGTGGTTAAAATAAATTTTTGTATTTAGGAGAAAGGGACGGTATATCGAACCATCAGGATAGTAATAAAGTTTAAAAATAAAAATGCGAAAGGCACATCGTTAGAAGAATAGTACAAGTTAGTAATTTTAAAATTACGACCAAAAGTCTTCAAAATTCAAGAACGACTTTTAACTCCATCGAAATTTAGGGAGACATATTTAAAGAAGTTTAGAACAAAATTTAAATTGAGTGAAACTTCGAATAAAGAAAGCATTCGAAAATACTTTTGGAAGAATCAAGATTTGCAACGGAAAACATTTGAAAGATCAAGGATAATTGTAATGAGGTGGTCATGTGAATTGAGGACAAGGGAAGTGGTTACGGAAACGTAATTTTCCAAAAATCTGTCGTCGGGAAAATGTTTGAACATAACTTTGATTTGTTAAAAGCTGAAATCATCTGTAACTTGAAAAGTATGTTAAGGGAGCGCGACGAGTCATTTGAATAGCATAAATAAGAAAGGAAAGTTCATAAATCAAATTTGGAAAATAGAATTACGGCTCAGAATTAAATCGATTTATGAAAAAGGGACAAGATATTCAAATAGGTATGAAAGGTATAGGATGTAAAACATTATAAAACAGTAATCAAAATCTCGTTAAAACTTTTGAATTTCAAAAAATTAATTTAAGTCAACGAAGAGTACGAGATATAAGTATACATATAACAATTGAAACTCCATTTAACTTGGAAAAGATTTTAAAGTATGTATGCTATGCGATTAAAATGGATCTCATAGTTAGAAAATGGTATATCGAATTTTTTTTTTTTTCCAAAATAGTATTGGAGTCTTTAAACCGAAATGCGAAAATATAGACAAGAAAATGGCTACGAGATAGCAATTATAATTTCAACCATTAGACTCCGAAATCTACAAGGAATTTTGACTCAATCGAAAAGTGAGAAATTCAAGTATATACGTAGCGGGTTTAAAACAAAATTTAAACTTAGCGAAAATCTTTTAATAAGGGAAATCAAAATAATAACTTTGGAAAAATCAAGTTTTGCGAAAGAGGACATTTGAAAGTCAACGATTTTCGAAATGTGGTGATCACGTGAATCGAGGCAAGGAATTGGTCGGATGATCAAAACATAAATACGCCTAGGTTTACGACTTAGGAAAATCTACGGGAATCTCCTACGGTCATCCAGCTAAAGATTATGGGACTAAGCGCTAAGACTCCCTAAGGGCTAGACAGCGATGAAATGAGTTCAGCTTGGTCCGAAATCGATGAACTCAAGGGAGAGACCAAAGAATTCTAGAAGTCTATCACGGCCAGAGCTAGGCGGGAACCACTAAGGTAACTCTTAGGACAATCAAACAAATCACTAACATGGAGTCTAGCTAACAATCAATGATTCCTAACTAGCAAGCACAGACGTCTATTTAAGTCTAGCTAGGGTCCTGATCTAATGGGTTCCTACTAAGCTAAGACAGATGCCCTAACACGTCTACCAGCTACCTAAGGCATAGGAACGCTAAAAACCCTAGACTCCGGGCTTATAAATTGGATGTTCTAATTTATTTAATGGACATTCTTTAATTATTATCGTTGTTCCGATGGTTCACATTTGCAAATGGACCTGCATGGGCCACCACTAAAACCTGTCACGCCCCGCTTCCCAAAAATGTGGAGGCGAGACGTGAGAAGGTCCGCACAGACTTAAAGCCGTGAAGCTCCAAGTCTGATAAGCGTATAACAATCACTTATAGTGGCAAGTCCTTGTAAAGCGAAACGAAACAACAATGATAATAAGGAATTGAGACGACATTTTATTGAATCTCCAAAGGTCCATAAACAAATTACAATATCGCAGAAAAGCCACCAGGCTAAAAGAAAAAGGATCTAAGGCCCAAACATGGCCAACAAAGAATAACATACATATAAGGGTGCCACGCACCAACGGCTAACAGCAAACCTAACAAAGAAGTGAACACGAGCGGTCTTCAAGACAGGCCCCTGGTGTCCACTCACCACCCCAGCAAGCAACATCATCAGCAACACCATATTCCCTGCAACAAAACTCTGGCTCTGGGTCTAACATGTGACACCCAAAAGAGAGAGGGGCACATGTCAGCAAGTCTGGAAAGACTTGTGCAAGGAAACTGAAAGTAACTAACAACCTAGCAATTATAATATTAAGCAATGACATGGCAGTTAAGTATGATGCAACAATTTAAAAGAGAGACAAGCATGCACGATGTAGCAAAAGCTACCAATTCACTAATCACTTATCATTTAACACTTATCACTTAGTGCATAGAGAGTCCACCTGCTGGCCAGCTCGTGGCTCAGTCCGCTTATCTCTATCACTAATAATAACACTTATCACTTTTTACTTAGTACTTATTACTTATCACTTAGTGCATAGAGAGTCCACCTGCTGGCCGGAGTGGCGGATCAGGCCAACTCGGCTCAGTCCGCTTATCTCTATCACTATCAATCACTTAAACACTAGAGAGTCCACTTGCTGGCCGGAAAGGCGGATCAGGCCAACTCGGGCTCAGTCCGCTTATCTCTTACCCCACCCACATGTGACGAGCGTTGGGGTTTCCAACTCATTATGCTCGCTTCTGGTCACGAGCCAGGAAAATAAGTGTGTGTTGACATTCGAGCGTTGGGGTTTCCAACTACAGGGCTCGCTTCTGGAACACGAGCCAGGAAACATGGGATTGTAGCGTGTGCTACGCAATCACGATAAATAATCACTATGCAATACCATGAACAGATAATTACGTACCGTTAATGGAATTTAAACGTGACAGGCAAAATGCAATGATATGAACATATTCGCGTACCGATAATTTAAAGTAAACGTGACATATGAGCATGATGAGGGTGACGGACCCAGCTTCGTTGTCAAGCTAGGTCAAGGGCGTCTAAACGGCTATCCTTTCACCGTTTAGTCTCTTTTACGCTAAAGCAAGGTAAATGGCCTAAGACATGGCCCAATTCAAGAGTTGCAAGTTTCACTTGCCTAGCACCGGGGACGACGACTACTTCGTCACACGGACGCCAATCTACAGGGAAATCGCTGTTTTGGGGGAACAATCATCAAACAACATGAAATTTATATTAGGGTTTCATAAAAATTACAATAGGATATGAAAACAACGGTAGACCGATTTCTTACCGAGAGGAGGCGGAAGAAACACTCCGGGGAACCCTAGGATCAGATCTGGAGAAGATTGGAGAAGTTTGGGGAAACTAGGGTTTTGGGGGATTTTGGGGTTTGATGAGATTTTTGGGGAAGATGAGAGGTGGAATGAGTTGATGGAGGGTTTAGATGATGGATTTAGGGCTTGGAATGAAGGATTGGAGCTTGGAGGAAGATGGGGGCTCAAAGGGGAAGATTTTAGGGTTTAGAGTCGAGTGGAAGAAGATGAAATCGTTTGGGTTGGGTATAAATAGGCTAGGCTGGCGGCTGCCCAGAAATTAGGGTTTTAACACTGGTTAGTCGGTCAAAGAACAACCACTGACCGACTAGTTTGGCAACTAGTCGGTCGGTCGACCAACGCAGACCGACTAAGTGCAAACAGTAACTCCTGAACGAAAATAGGATTTAGAGTTAGTCGGTCCATGAACAATTACTGACCGACTAGTTTAGCATCTAGTCGGTCGATGAACGTTCTTAGACCGACTAAGAGTAAACAGTAACTCCTGAGAAATTTAGAAAGCTAACTAGTCGGTCCAAGAAGGATTGCCGACCGACTGGATCGACATCTAGTCGGTCGGTGCCCCTTCTTATACCGGCTAATGAGCACTAAAAGTTCCGATACGGAGCGCGGGGCCCCGGGATCGATTCCTAAGACTCCTAGGCTTGATCTAATAGTAAGATACGACCGTTATGAAGCCCGTCACGAATGACATACTTCGAAATCGACGATCCTAAGGAAGAAACGAGAAAATACGACGCATCGATCGAAAATGAAAGCTATGGCGACGAAACCACACATCCAAGGAGAAAATCCACCAAGCATATATTATAATATAAATAATCCAATTACACGAAAACCAGTCGTTACAGCTCCTGAGATCCAGTTTAGAGAATACCCTCGATCCTCCAAGCTGATCGAAAATGTCGTCTATACGCGACAATGGATACTTGTTCTTGATGGTGACGGCATTCAACTCTCTGTAGTCCACGAACATCCGGTGCGAACCGTCCTTCTTCTTCACCAGCAGTACATGTGCTCCCCACGGAGACACACTCGGATGGATATAACCCTTCTGCAAAAGCTCGTCCAACTGTCTACGCAACTCCTCCAACTCTGCCGGAGCCATACGATATAGTGCTTTCGAAATGGGCTGCACTCCCGGAATAAGATCAATCGAGAACTTGTCACGCCCCGCTTCCCAGTATACTTGGGGGCGAGAACGCGAGCGGGTCCGCATGTGCTTAAAGCAAAGAAGAGGTACTTATTTTTTTTTCTCCCTTCTTTGACTTAAGCACACTAAGCGTGATTTTAGCGAAGGCAAGTCCCTGCACGCGAATTTCTCAGAAACAGCACAAATAATTATTACATTACAATACCAGCGTCCAAAGTAAACACACAAACAATTAAGGCCTAGCATGGCCGTACAATCTGCTGAAAACAAACACACCTGAAAATAATAATACAAATAATAAACTGAAATATAAATGTCCCGCTCTAGTCTTCTGCAGGGAGGATCTCAGTGTCTTCGTAGTTCTGGTCAGCGGGGTCCACCTCTAAAGTGGTATCCTCAAAGGTATGGTCCTCTGGGTACTCTGTCTCTAAACCTAACATATATTTCAAAACACGTTGAAATATATGTCAGCGATAAGCTCGGCAAGATATTTAAAGTAATGAAATGCGGAACAATTAGAAAAGGACAAAAGAGCGTTAGTACACAGTTATGAATAATAAGTGCAGAAAAGTAAAGTACAAGCATGCATGGGTATTTTTGCAGTTAAAAGTAAAGTAAAACAGTTGTACGTTGAGTATTTGATTGTTTGTGCTCGTGATAAGTCCATGCCTGGGTAGGTGAAATGTTCTTGATACACCTTATCACCGGTGGTTTTACCGTGACGCTCCACACATTGGCTGCCTCCACCGGAGGGGCCGTAGTCGTGTTCGAGACACACTCACAAACCCTACTGCAATGGACCAACCCCACCCAAAGTGTACCGTCATATACTGGAACACGAGCCAGACTAGTCATATGTGACCCTACTGGAACACGAGCCAGACTAGTCACACATGACCTGACGGGAGTAGCCAACTCGGCTTTTTGTGTATGTTTATTTACTGATTGAGTTTCACCCCATCTGTAGTCGATGGTTTCACCCCGTCTGTATTCGACGGTTATTACATATGTGTAGTAACATACTCGTCTTTTCCAAATTTGTTTATCTTGTTAACATGCGAAAAGCAATAACAGTCCCGTTAAGTAAAAGAGCAATAAGTAAAGTGAAACATAATGTCCGGCTACTAAAATTTGTCAAACATATTAAAACCAGGTTTGATGCTAAGTTTTAAAGACCAGGTTTGCAATTCATTCTACACATGTTCCCGAGGGTCGTGACACACCCTCTGTTCCGTTTGGGTTCAATTAAATAGCGAGTAAGAGATGTTATTCTTTTAATAAATAAATATTGATAAAACGTTCATTTCCTAAGCAGATGCAACATGTATATTAAGAGCATGTTAAAATGGGTTTGGGTTCCATTTATACACTAATTTAAGCAGTTGTTCCAAATTTAATTACAATAAATACTTGCCTTGACGCGGGTGTGGGGGTCCCGGTGGTGGTGACGTGAGGCATGTTTTATTTGCGTCAATTAAGTTGTGATATCAGTTCCAAAGTTATCAACCAGCTAAAATATTTGAACTAGCACACTAACATTACCTAATTGCTACTATAATAGAATTTGTTAACAACTAAACTTAGTATCATGACTAACTTAACTTAATTTAAAACTTATTCACTCAAAAATAACTAAGCTTTATTAACTAAAAATAAGTTATATAACGAAAATAACTTTAGAAAAATAACTTAGACTAACTATTATAACTTAATATAACCTAACTTATAACACTTTTATAATGATAACTTAATGAACTTTATAATAATAACAAACTAACATTAACCTAGTAATAATTTACTTAACTTACATTAATATATATATAACTTTATATATCTAAACTTCTAATAAGGTTAACTTACCCTCTCACTCTCTCTGTCTCGTTCTCTCCTCTTCTCTCTGTTCCTCTTTCATTTTCTTCTTTTTTTTCGTTTCGAAGCTGTGCATGGCGAAGGGCGAAAGGGCGGCGACGGCGGATCGGCTCTCGAAGGCGGAGGCGACGATCTCCAGGCGGGGTTGGGGCGGTGGCAGGTGGATCCGGTGGGGGCGCGTCGGATCCGAGGGCGGCGCGCGAGATCGGGCGGCGTGGATCCGGAGGTGGGGGGCGGTCGGCGGCTTCTCGAGGACGGTGGCGTCGGATCTGCGGCGTGGGGACGGCGGCTTCGGGATTGACGGCGCGGCGATGTTCTTGAAGGCAGCACGGCGGATCGCGGCGAGATCAGGGTCTGGGTGGCGGCCTCGAGGTGGGAATGGCGGCGGTGGGGCGATCCGAGACGACGGCGAGCTTCCAGGCCACGGCGACGGCTTGCGTGATCTGCAGTAGCTTCAGGCTTCAAGAAATTGGGTTGTAGTAGGTTGATTTGGGGGGTTGATGGGTTGATTTGGGGGGTTGGATTTGTTGATTATGATTTGTGATTTCTGGTTGTTTTGGGGATTTCTGGTTTGATTTTGGGTTGTAAGAAGATGGAGTTTGGTTGCTTGTTTGTATAGTGGAGGAGATGGTGGCTGAAGGGGGTGACGATGGTGGAGTTGGGTTGTTGCTGCTGCTTTTATTTCCTGTAGGTTGTTTGCTGATGGTAGTTTAATAACGAGAAGAGGGGTGGAGACAGCTTGAATAGCGGTGGTTGTGAGGTAGGGGACACATTGAAATGAGTTGTTGGATCTCACCGATAATTCGGTGGAGATTAAATTAGGTAGGGTAAGGCTAATCTAGTAGTTTAATCTGCTAATGGTAATAATTTAATTAGTAATACAATTTTTGTTTAAAAGCACTTAGGGAGTTAAATTAGTTAGTAGTTAGTTAATCAGCGATTTAATTAGTTAGTAGTAATTAGAAAATTAATAATTAACTTTTTAATTAAAAAATATTAATTATGATTTAGCAGATTTAAAATCACGCTACGGTAAAATTGAGAATAACGATGCGCTCTCGTCGACGTGCGGACGAAGAACCACTCGAACAAAAATAACTGAATCGAAAAGATAAAAGCACACGTGCACAACGGTCAATTACGACTAGAAAAACAGGCCGTTACATCCTATCCTCCTTAGAATAATTCCGTCCTCGGAATTAAGAGGATCGCTAATTGCCTAAGCAATTTAAACGATCGACCGGAAGGCTTGACGAACGACTGCAATATAGTAAAACAAGTTGTTAATAACATGAAATATAATGTGATATTACGACATCAAGAAAGCAAAAGATGAACACATAAATACATACTATTGATATCACCGCTGTTTCAGTAACTAGTTTCGAAACCTAGTATCATCACCATGGTTACTTCCGATTAATCAAGTAGGCAAAACATAACGTAGTGGCATTACTTGAAAATGATAGTTATGATGACGACGACATCTGTTCGAACTTGGAACCTGTGGTGACAAGTCAGTAGCAAGCTTTACTTAACAACATAACATGAAGGTCATAAAGTTTTTAAAAAATTTACAACTTAGGCTAATGATGACTACTGGGTTATAATCGTGAAAATAATCGTCATAGCATACAAAAGCGTGAGGACTAATCCAAATGCATGCAAGCTGTCACAACTTAACCAGCAGAACACCAACGACTTCATCTGCCACGCCAACCAGTTACAAGCCAATGTCCAGATCGACACAAAAAGGCAGATATACGGCCAATTCTCAAGGGTCAAGATCATAGCTACCACTTTTCCCAGCAATCTCCATAACATCCAATAAGAGGCCATCATCCTAGCCGTCTCCCAAATCCGAGCACAGGACCGACATCCAACTTCAACACCTAAGGCCAAAAGCAAGCCAATACTCATCCCCAATGATACTGCTTACCAATACCATTGGTTGACATCTACGGTTATCACCATCAGTCCTAAGCAATTCAACGACCAAAAACTCACGAACCAACAAACACGAAGGAGCGGCCCTAAGATGGAATCGAAGCTGGGCAGCTCGAGGGGAAAGAACCAGAAAAAGGAGCTCCAAATAATACCAAGAGTGGCGGGTTCCCAATATTCCGTCCACACGGCAATATCAAGGGCGGCGGCGAGGGCTGTCACTAAGCCCAACAATCCCCAAGGTCGTTGGCGGGCCATCGGCGGCTGTCGATCCATGGCGGCGAGGTGCGACGGCTGCGACTACGATACGTGGCGGGGGCCTCCGGGATGGAGCGGAGCTGGCGGAGTTTCAGGTGAGGCCGGAGGAGCTCGGGTGAGAGGGGCGAGGTGGAGGTGATGTTGGGGCGAAGTGGGAGCCGTGGGATGGCTTGGTGAAGAAGGAGTGGGGGGTTTAAAAAGAGGAAAAAGGGGTGAGGGTTTAAAGGGGGTGCCGAAAGTCTTGATAGGGTAGGGTAGGTTAGGCGGAAACAGGGTTCGAGGAGAGAATGAAGACAAAAGACAATAATGAGGGGATGGTGGTAGGTGGGAAGGAATTTAAACACATGGAAAAATCGGGTATAAGATGAAAGTAGGGTTAGAACAGAAATACGAGCTCAAGAAGATGAAAAAAACGCAACAGCCTACGCTTGCACGTCACGTTTGACTCGTCTCAGGATATCCAGCACCATCCTTCTTCTTGACCAAAAGAACTGGTGCACTCCAAGGAGATACACTGGGATGAATCAATCCGTTCTGCAACAGGTCGTCGAGTTGTTTCCGAAGTTCCTCTAGTTCAGCAGGAGCCATGCGAAAGGGAGCCTTCGAAATAGGTTGTGTGTTTGGCTAAGGTCGATAGTAAATTCCAGAGCTCGATCAGGCGGTAGTCCCGAAATATCTTCAGGAAATACGTCTGCAAAGTCTGGAACCACTCTAGGTCTCTCGGGCTCAACCTGCATCGATGCAATGATTAGTTCGTTCGGCTTGGCCCGAAACTTGATAGGCCCAAGTGAACTGTCTCGCTCATGAATTCAAACACAGGATGATCTGGGATTTCAAACACTACTTTCTTGTCGATAATAGCGTAGAAATTTCCTAACCAATCCATGTCGAAAATCGCATCGAAATTAGACATGTCGTCTATCATAAAGTCTGCGAACAACTCGTGTCCACAAATCACAATAGGGCATGATCGACAGCCAGAAGAAATCCTCACTATTCCACTCGTAGTAGTGATGCTCAGGCGATTTAGTAGAGGGTTAACATGAATAGGATGTTTCTCTACAAATCCTCGGGATATAAAGCAGTGAGTGGCTCCCGAATCGAAAAGGGTTAGTGCTGGATAAGAGGCTATCAATACAACACCTAGTACATAGGAAATATCTTAGCAAAGATAAGCAAATAACACATGCATATAATATAAGAATTAAAAGAAGAGTTTAAGTAATACCTGAAATCACTTGCTCATCCGTCGCGGCTGTCATGGTGAAAACCTGACGTCTCGACTGGTTCTGCCTCGCCTATGCAAAAGCCTTCTATGGTGGGGCCAGAGGTGGTCCATGCTGAGTAGTTGTTGGCTTTTTGGTGCGACGAGTGCAGTCCCTGGTAGCGTGTTCAGATGCTCCGCATATCAGGCATTGCCTCAGCAACACACGGCAGTCCTTCTTGATATGCCCTTGTCGGTTATAATGGTGGCACTTCATCTGATATCGGTTGTTAACTGGAGGTGCAGACCTTTTAAACAGTGCAGTTTGTATTGTTCCAAGATCGTCTCTTGTTGGTTCCTCAGGATGCTTACTCCTTCCAACTTGGGCTGTCTCTCGAAGTTTGTCTACACCCTTGTAGTTATGTGCTGCTCCCAGTATTTCCTCATCGGGTGTTAGATCGACAGATGTCCTTGGCGCTTGGGCCTTGTAGATTAAACCTTGACTCGACTTGAATGCTTGGTCTTCAAAATCTCCGACCGGATGAGGAGAGAAACGACTGAGCGCAGAGAGTAATCGAGTCTGGAGTTCCATCATTTCTCTTACGAGTCCTACGATCTCGTTGTAGGCGTCACCATTTCCATTACCAGTGTTGGGTTGACCTGCCATGCTGCAATCAAACAAAGTGAATATTTGTGTACTAGTTTCTCCGAACGATCTGGTTAGTAATAATATTTATACCATTTCTGAAGTGTCTCGCAGAGTGCTAGAGGACCTGCGTGGGCCACCACTAAAACCTGTCACGCCCCGCTTCCCAGTATACTTGGGGGCGAGAACGCGAGCGGGTCCGCATGTGCTTAAAGCAAAGAAGAGGTACTTATTTTTTTTTCTCCCTTCTTTGACTTAAGCACACTAAGCGTGATTTTAGCGAAGGCAAGTCCCTGCACGCGAATTTCTCAGAAACAGCACAAATAATTATTACATTACAATACCAGCGTCCAAAGTAAACACACAAACAATTAAGGCCTAGCATGGCCGTACAATCTGCTGAAAACAAACACACCTGAAAATAATAATACAAATAATAAACTGAAATATAAATGTCCCGCTCTAGTCTTCTGCAGGGAGGATCTCAGTGTCTTCGTAGTTCTGGTCAGCGGGGTCCACCTCTAAAGTGGTATCCTCAAAGGTATGGTCCTCTGGGTACTCTGTCTCTAAACCTTACATATATTTCAAAACACGTTGAAATATATGTCAGCGATAAGCTCGGCAAGATATTTAAAGTAATGAAATGCGGAACAATTAGAAAAGGACAAAAGAGCGTTAGTACACAGTTATGAATAATAAGTGCAGAAAAGTAAAGTACAAGCATGCATGGGTATTTTTGCAGTTAAAAGTAAAGTAAAACAGTTGTACGTTGAGTATTTGATTGTTTGTGCTCGTGATAAGTCCATGCCTGGGTAGGTGAAATGTTCTTGATACACCTTATCACCGGTGGTTTTACCGTGACGCTCCCCACATTGGCTGCCTCCACCGGAGGGGCCGTAGTCGTGTTCGAGACACACTCACAAACCCTACTGCAATGGACCAACCCCACCCAAAGTGTACCGTCATATACTGGAACACGAGCCAGACTAGTCATATGTGACCCTACTGGAACACGAGCCAGACTAGTCACACATGACCTGACGGGAGTAGCCAACTCGGCTTTTTGTGTATGTTTATTTACTGATTGAGTTTCACCCCATCTGTAGTCGATGGTTTCACCCCGTCTGTATTCGACGGTTATTACATATGTGTAGTAACATACTCGTCTTTTCCAAATTTGTTTATCTTGTTAACATGCGAAAAGCAATAACAGTCCCGTTAAGTAAAAGAGCAATAAGTAAAGTGAAACATAATGTCCGGCTACTAAAATTTGTCAAACATATTAAAACCAGGTTTGATGCTAAGTTTTAAAGACCAGGTTTGCAATTCATTCTACACATGTTCCCGAGGGTCGTGACACACCCTCTGTTCCGTTTGGGTTCAATTAAATAGCGAGTAAGAGATGTTATTCTTTTAATAAATAAATATTGATAAAACGTTCATTTCCTAAGCAGATGCAACATGTATATTAAGAGCATGTTAAAATGGGTTTGGGTTCCATTTATACACTAATTTAAGCAGTTGTTCCAAATTTAATTACAATAAATACTTGCCTTGACGCGGGTGTGGGGGTCCCGGTGGTGGTGACGTGAGGCATGTTTTATTTGCGTCAATTAAGTTGTGATATCAGTTCCAAAGTTATCAACCAGCTAAAATATTTGAACTAGCACACTAACATTACCTAATTGCTACTATAATAGAATTTGTTAACAACTAAACTTAGTATCATGACTAACTTAACTTAATTTAAAACTTATTCACTCAAAAATAACTAAGCTTTATTAACTAAAAATAAGTTATATAACGAAAATAACTTTAGAAAAATAACTTAGACTAACTATTATAACTTAATATAACCTAACTTATAACACTTTTATAATGATAACTTAATGAACTTTATAATAATAACAAACTAACATTAACCTAGTAATAATTTACTTAACTTACATTAATATATATATAACTTTATATATCTAAACTTCTAATAAGGTTAACTTACCCTCTCACTCTCTCTGTCTCGTTCTCTCCTCTTCTCTCTGTTCCTCTTTCATTTTCTTCTTTTTTTTCGTTTCGAAGCTGTGCATGGCGAAGGGCGAAAGGGCGGCGACGGCGGATCGGCTCTCGAAGGCGGAGGCGACGATCTCCAGGCGGGGTTGGGGCGGTGGCAGGTGGATCCGGTGGGGGCGCGTCGGATCCGAGGGCGGCGCGCGAGATCGGGCGGCGTGGATCCGGAGGTGGGGGGCGGTCGGCGGCTTCTCGAGGACGGTGGCGTCGGATCTGCGGCGTGGGGACGGCGGCTTCGGGATTGACGGCGCGGCGATGTTCTTGAAGGCAGCACGGCGGATCGCGGCGAGATCAGGGTCTGGGTGGCGGCCTCGAGGTGGGAATGGCGGCGGTGGGGCGATCCGAGACGACGGCGAGCTTCCAGGCCACGGCGACGGCTTGCGTGATCTGCAGTAGCTTCAGGCTTCAAGAAATTGGGTTGTAGTAGGTTGATTTGGGGGGTTGATGGGTTGATTTGGGGGGTTGGATTTGTTGATTGGTTTCTTGTTGATTATGATTTGTGATTTCTGGTTGTTTTGGGGATTTCTGGTTTGATTTTGGGTTGTAAGAAGATGGAGTTTGGTTGCTTGTTTGTATAGTGGAGGAGATGGTGGCTGAAGGGGGTGACGATGGTGGAGTTGGGTTGTTGCTGCTGCTTTTATTTCCTGTAGGTTGTTTGCTGATGGTAGTTTAATAACGAGAAGAGGGGTGGAGACAGCTTGAATAGCGGTGGTTGTGAGGTAGGGGACACATTGAAATGAGTTGTTGGATCTCACCGATAATTCGGTGGAGATTAAATTAGGTAGGGTAAGGCTAATCTAGTAGTTTAATCTGCTAATGGTAATAATTTAATTAGTAATACAATTTTTGTTTAAAAGCACTTAGGGAGTTAAATTAGTTAGTAGTTAGTTAATCAGCGATTTAATTAGTTAGTAGTAATTAGAAAATTAATAATTAACTTTTTAATTAAAAAATATTAATTATGATTTAGCAGATTTAAAATCACGCTACGGTAAAATTGAGAATAACGATGCGCTCTCGTCGACGTGCGGACGAAGAACCACTCGAACAAAAATAACTGAATCGAAAAGATAAAAGCACACGTGCACAACGGTCAATTACGACTAGAAAAACAGGCCGTTACATCCTATCCTCCTTAGAATAATTCCGTCCTCGGAATTAAGAGGATCGCTAATTGCCTAAGCAATTTAAACGATCGACCGGAAGGCTTGACGAACGACTGCAATATAGTAAAACAAGTTGTTAATAACATGAAATATAATGTGATATTACGACATCAAGAAAGCAAAAGATGAACACATAAATACATACTATTGATATCACCGCTGTTTCAGTAACTAGTTTCGAAACCTAGTATCATCACCATGGTTACTTCCGATTAATCAAGTAGGCAAAACATAACGTAGTGGCATTACTTGAAAATGATAGTTATGATGACGACGACATCTGTTCGAACTTGGAACCTGTGGTGACAAGTCAGTAGCAAGCTTTACTTAACAACATAACATGAAGGTCATAAAGTTTTTAAAAAATTTACAACTTAGGCTAATGATGACTACTGGGTTATAATCGTGAAAATAATCGTCATAGCATACAAAAGCGTGAGGACTAATCCAAATGCATGCAAGCTGTCACAACTTAACCAGCAGAACACCAACGACTTCATCTGCCACGCCAACCAGTTACAAGCCAATGTCCAGATCGACACAAAAAGGCAGATATACGGCCAATTCTCAAGGGTCAAGATCATAGCTACCACTTTTCCCAGCAATCTCCATAACATCCAATAAGAGGCCATCATCCTAGCCGTCTCCCAAATCCGAGCACAGGACCGACATCCAACTTCAACACCTAAGGCCAAAAGCAAGCCAATACTCATCCCCAATGATACTGCTTACCAATACCATTGGTTGACATCTACGGTTATCACCATCAGTCCTAAGCAATTCAACGACCAAAAACTCACGAACCAACAAACACGAAGGAGCGGCCCTAAGATGGAATCGAAGCTGGGCAGCTCGAGGGGAAAGAACCAGAAAAAGGAGCTCCAAATAATACCAAGAGTGGCGGGTTCCCAATATTCCGTCCACACGGCAATATCAAGGGCGGCGGCGAGGGCTGTCACTAAGCCCAACAATCCCCAAGGTCGTTGGCGGGCCATCGGCGGCTGTCGATCCATGGCGGCGAGGTGCGACGGCTGCGACTACGATACGTGGCGGGGGCCTCCGGGATGGAGCGGAGCTGGCGGAGTTTCAGGTGAGGCCGGAGGAGCTCGGGTGAGAGGGGCGAGGTGGAGGTGATGTTGGGGCGAAGTGGGAGCCGTGGGATGGCTTGGTGAAGAAGGAGTGGGGGGTTTAAAAAGAGGAAAAAGGGGTGAGGGTTTAAAGGGGGTGCCGAAAGTCTTGATAGGGTAGGGTAGGTTAGGCGGAAACAGGGTTCGAGGAGAGAATGAAGACAAAAGACAATAATGAGGGGATGGTGGTAGGTGGGAAGGAATTTAAACACATGGAAAAATCGGGTATAAGATGAAAGTAGGGTTAGAACAGAAATACGAGCTCAAGAAGATGAAAAAAACGCAACAGCCTACGCTTGCACGTCACGTTTGACTCGTCTCAGGATATCCAGCACCATCCTTCTTCTTGACCAAAAGAACTGGTGCACTCCAAGGAGATACACTGGGATGAATCAATCCGTTCTGCAACAGGTCGTCGAGTTGTTTCCGAAGTTCCTCTAGTTCAGCAGGAGCCATGCGAAAGGGAGCCTTCGAAATAGGTTGTGTGTTTGGCTAAGGTCGATAGTAAATTCCAGAGCTCGATCAGGCGGTAGTCCCGAAATATCTTCAGGGAATACGTCTGCAAAGTCTCGAACCACTCTAGGTCTCTCAGGCTCAACCTGCATCGATGCAATGATTAGTTCGTTCGGCTTGGCCCGAAACTTGATAGGCCCAAGTGAACGGTCTCGCTCATGAATTCAAACACAGGATGATCAGGGATTTCAAACACTACTTTCTTGTTATGACAATCGATAGTAGCGTAGAAATTTCCTAACCAATCCATATCGAATATCGCATCGAAGTTGGACATGTCGTCTATCCTAAAGTCTGCGAACAACTCGTGTTCACAAATCACCATGGGGCAAGATTGATAGCCAGTAGAAGTCCTCGCTACTCCACTTGTAGCAGTGATGCTCAGGCGATTTAGTAGAGGGTCAACATGAATAGGATGTTTCTCTACAAATCCTCGGGATATAAAGCAGTGAGTGGCTCCCGAATCGAAAAGGGTTAGTGCTGGATAAGAGGCTATCAATACAACACCTAGTACATAGGAAATATCTTAGCAAAGATAAGCAAATAACACATGCATATAATATAAGAATTAAAAATAAGAGTTTAAGTAATACCTGAAATCACTTGGCCATCCGACTCAGCCTCCGTGGCTGTCAGGGTGAAGACCTGACGTCTCGGCTGGTTCTGCCTTACCAATACGAAATCCTTCTGTTGTGGGGCCAGAGGTGGTTCATGCTAAGTAGTTGTTGGCTTTTTGGTGCGACGAGTGCAGTCTCTGGTAGCGTGTTCAGATGCTCCGCATATTAGGCATTGCCTCCGCAGCACCCGACAATCCTTCTTGACATGCCCTTGTCGGTTACAATGGTGGCACTTCATCTGATATCGGTTGTTGACTGGAGGTGCGGACCTTTTAAACAGTGCAGTTTTTGTTGGTCCTAGAGCGTCTCTCATTGGTTCCTCAGGATGCTTACTCCCTCTAACTTTGGCTGTCTCTCGAAGTTTGTCTACACCCTTGTAGTTATGTGCTGCTCCCAGTATTTCCTCATCGGTTGTTAGATCGACAGATGTCCTTGGCGCTTGGGCCTTGTAGATTAAACCTTGACTCGACTTGAATGCTTGGTCTTCAAAATCTCCGACCGGATGAGGAGAGAAACGACTGAGCGCAGAGAGTAATCGAGTCTGGAGTTCCATCATTTCTCTTACGAGTCCTACGATCTCGTTGTAGGCGTCACCATTTCCATTACCAGTGTTGGGTTGACCTGCCATGCTGCAATCAAACAAAGTGAATATTTGTGTACTAGTTTCTCCGAACGATCTGGTTAGTAATAATATTTATACCATTTCTGAAGTGTCTCGCAGAGTGCTAGAGGAGACCTGCATGGGCCGCCACTAAAACCTGTCACGCCCCGCTTCCCAGTATACTTGGGGGCGAGAACGCGAGCGGGTCCGCATGTGGCTAAAGCAAAGAAGAGGTACTTATTTTTTTTTCTCCCTTCTTTGACTTAAGCACACTAAGCGTGATTTTAGCGAAGGCAAGTCCCTGCACGCGAATTTCTCAGAAACAGCACAAATAATTATTACATTACAATACCAGCGTCCAAAGTAAACACACAAACAATTAAGGCCTAGCATGGCCGTACAATCTGCTGAAAACAAACACACCTGAAAATAATAATACAAATAATAAACTGAAATATAAATGTCCCGCTCTAGTCTTCTGCAGGGAGGATCTCAGTGTCTTCGTAGTTCTGGTCAGCGGGGTCCACCTCTAAAGTGGTATCCTCAAAGGTATGGTCCTCTGGGTACTCTGTCTCTAAACCTAACATATATTTCAAAACACGTTGAAATATATGTCAGCGATAAGCTCGGCAAGATATTTAAAGTAATGAAATGCGGAACAATTAGAAAAGGACAAAAGAGCGTTAGTACACAGTTATGAATAATAAGTGCAGAAAAGTAAAGTACAAGCATGCATGGGTATTTTTGCAGTTAAAAGTAAAGTAAAACAGTTGTACGTTGAGTATTTGATTGTTTGTGCTCGTGATAAGTCCATGCCTGGGTAGGTGAAATGTTCTTGATACACCTTATCACCGGTGGTTTTACCGTGACGCTCCACACATTGGCTGCCTCCACCGGAGGGGCCGTAGTCGTGTTCGAGACACACTCACAAACCCTACTGCAATGGACCAACCCCACCCAAAGTGTACCGTCATATACTGGAACACGAGCCAGACTAGTCATATGTGACCCTACTGGAACAAGAGCCAGACTAGTCACACATGACCTGACGGGAGTAGCCAACTCGGCTTTTTGTGTATGTTTATTTACTGATTGAGTTTCACCCCATCTGTAGTCGATGGTTTCACCCCGTCTGTATTCGACGGTTATTACATATGTGTAGTAACATACTCGTCTTTTCCAAATTTGTTTATCTTGTTAACATGCGAAAAGCAATAACAGTCCCGTTAAGTAAAAGAGCAATAAGTAAAGTGAAACATAATGTCCGGCTACTAAAATTTGTCAAACATATTAAAACCAGGTTTGATGCTAAGTTTTAAAGACCAGGTTTGCAATTCATTCTACACATGTTCCCGAGGGTCGTGACACACCCTCTGTTCCGTTTGGGTTCAATTAAATAGCGAGTAAGAGATGTTATTCTTTTAATAAATAAATATTGATAAAACGTTCATTTCCTAAGCAGATGCAACATGTATATTAAGAGCATGTTAAAATGGGGTTGGGTTCCATTTATACACTAATTTAAGCAGTTGTTCCAAATTTAATTACAATAAATACTTGCCTTGACGCGGGTGTGGGGGTCCCGGTGGTGGTGACGTGAGGCATGTTTTATCTGCGTCAATTAAGTTGTGATATCAGTTCCAAAGTTATCAACCAGCTAAAATATTTGAACTAGCACACTAACATTACCTAATTGCTACTATAATAGAATTTGTTAACAACTAAACTTAGTATCATGACTAACTTAACTTAATTTAAAACTTATTCACTCAAAAATAACTAAGCTTTATTAACTAAAAATAAGTTATATAACGAAAATAACTTTAGAAAAATAACTTAGACTAACTATTATAACTTAATATAACCTAACTTATAACACTTTTATAATGATAACTTAATGAACTTTATAATAATAACAAACTAACATTAACCTAGTAATAATTTACTTAACTTACATTAATATATATATAACTTTATATATCTAAACTTCTAATAAGGTTAACTTACCCTCTCATTCTCTCTGTCTCGTTCTCTCCTCTTCTCTCTGTTCCTCTTTCATTTTCTTCTTTTTTTTCGTTTCGAAGCTGTGCATGGCGAAGGGCGAAAGGGCGGCGACGGCGGATCGGCTCTCGAAGGCGGAGGCGACGATCTCCAGGCGGGGTTGGGGCGGTGGCAGGTGGATCCGGTGGGGGCGCGTCGGATCCGAGGGCGGCGCGCGAGATCGGGCGGCGTGGATCCGGAGGTGGGGGGCGGTCGGCGGCTTCTCGAGGACGGTGGCGTCGGATCTGCGGCGTGGGGACGGCGGCTTCGGGATTGACGGCGCGGCGATGTTCTTGAAGGCAGCACGGCGGATCGCGGCGAGATCAGGGTCTGGGTGGCGGCCTCGAGGTGGGAATGGCGGCGGTGGGGCGATCCGAGACGACGGCGAGCTTCCAGGCCACGGCGACGGCTTGCGTGATCTGCAGTAGCTTCAGGCTTCAAGAAATTGGGTTGTAGTAGGTTGATTTGGGGGGTTGATGGGTTGATTTGGGGGGTTGGATTTGTTGATTGGTTTCTTGTTGATTATGATTTGTGATTTCTGGTTGTTTTGGGGATTTCTGGTTTGATTTTGGGTTGTAAGAAGATGGAGTTTGGTTGCTTGTTTGTATAGTGGAGGAGATGGTGGCTGAAGGGGGTGACGATGGTGGAGTTGGGTTGTTGCTGCTGCTTTTATTTCCTGTAGGTTGTTTGCTGATGGTAGTTTAATAACGAGAAGAGGGGTGGAGACAGCTTGAATAGCGGTGGTTGTGAGGTAGGGGACACATTGAAATGAGTTGTTGGATCTCACCGATAATTCGGTGGAGATTAAATTAGGTAGGGTAAGGCTAATCTAGTAGTTTAATCTGCTAATGGTAATAATTTAATTAGTAATACAATTTTTGTTTAAAAGCACTTAGGGAGTTAAATTAGTTAGTAGTTAGTTAATCAGCGATTTAATTAGTTAGTAGTAATTAGAAAATTAATAATTAACTTTTTAATTAAAAAATATTAATTATGATTTAGCAGATTTAAAATCACGCTACGGTAAAATTGAGAATAACGATGCGCTCTCGTCGACGTGCGGACGAAGAACCACTCGAACAAAAATAACTGAATCGAAAAGATAAAAGCACACGTGCACAACGGTCAATTACGACTAGAAAAACAGGCCGTTACAGAACTCAAGGGCTCGATCGGGCGGCAGTCCTGACATCTCCTCGGGAAAGACGTCATCGAAATCTCACACCACAGCTGGTCTACTCACCTCCATCTGCATATCTACAAGCTCCACTACTGGCATGGCCCGAAATCTGACAGGCCCAAGCAAACCGATACCGCTGCGAATTCGAAGGTCGTATGACCTGGAATCTCAAACACCACCTTCTTCCGTCGACAGTCGATCGTATCAAATAAAAAACCAAGCCAATCCATCCCAAGAACGACATCGTAATTGGTAATGTCGTGGACGATAAAATCGGCATATAGCTCGTGTCTACAAACAACCAAGGGACAAGATCAACAACCAAGGGACACTGAGATCACACCATTTTCCGTAACGATATCCCAACTCTTGGAAAGAGGGGAAGTCGACAGAGAATGCTTGTCCACAAAATTCCGAGATAAGATGCATATGGATGCACCGGAGTCGAAGAGAACCCGAGCAGGAAAAGCACAAACAAGGATAACCCCTAACAAACAAGCTAGCAAATCAAAACCTATTCTAGCAAATAAGATCTAATTTAACATGCAAGATCAACTAATGAAAAAGTAAAGACTAGTCTGAGGATTACCTGTAATAACTCCGTCCTTAGCCTCCGCCTCTATTGCAATCATCATGAAAGCTTGCTTCCTAGGCTGAGCTGCCTGCTGGAAAGCCTGCTTCTGAGATATAAGAGGCGCTCCACGACCGGCAGCTACTGGTGCTCTCTGCAGCTAATTGGCAAGCGAGCAATCCTTCACTGAATGCGTTGCATCACCACAAAGTAAGCATTGGCCCAACAACCTCCTGCACTACTCCTTCGTATGCCCAGCTTTGTCGCAGTGATAGCATATCTTCTCACTAGGCCCACCTGGCCTCTTAAACTGCGCAGACTGATTAGGCTTCAACACAGGCCTAACCACAGGTCTGGCATGCTCCATAGGCCTCTTCCTTGCACCTGAAAACTGCACCTTCTTCTGATTGGCAATCAACTCCTGCCTCTTCGCAGTTATCAGCAACTTCCTGTATGAGTCCAAGTCCGAAGAAGACATCAAACTTTGCAGATCCAAGGAAAGACCCTGCATGAATCGCTGAGCTCGATCCTTGGGGGTCCAAACCAAATTCGGTGCAAAGCAGCACAACCTGGTGAACTTCTGGTGGTACTGGTACACAGTCAGACTCCCTTGCTTCAAGATGATGAACTGCTGCATCAACTCCCTCCTGGCAGCTCGAGGGAAGAACTCCTCATCAAATCTAGCCTTTAAAGTAGACCAAGGGATAGGCCTCACCAGCATCTGTTCCTCAGAATCCCACCAACTACAGGCATTGTCCTTCCAGCTGCTTCTTCACCAACTCGACCCAGCCAGCTGGGTCAACCTTCGAAAGAAGCAGGTTGTCCTCAGTGTTCTTCATCCATTCATCAGCAGCCAAAGGTCCTTCTGACCCCAATGAAGTACGTCGGGCCCAGCTCTCGAAACTGCTTCGCTCCAGGCTCGAAGCGAGGGGCATTCTGAAGCATGCCCTGCTGTACTCGCATCATCTGCTGCATCGGCCTCATCATCTCCGAAATGGTAGCTTCTCCATCAGCACCATCAGCTCCAACACCATCTCCTGATCCACCACTAGCTCGGGTAATACGTCTTCCAGCCATTTAAGACAAGGAAAACGTTCAGATTAGACTCAAACTTTATGACTCAGATGTCTCGAACGTTTCAATGGATGTTTTTATTATTATCGTTGTTTCGATGTTTTGCAGGTGCAACGGCCTGCAGGAGCCACCACAAAAACCTGTCACGCCCCGCTTTCCAAGTATGGAAGGCGAGACGCGAAGAGATCCGCTCAGACTTGGAGCTGTGAAGCTACAATCTGATAAGAGTCCGTGTGTTCATCCATTCGCAGATTCTTGCATTGCATTGAAACAACAACAATAATAAATAATTGAAAGCAGTTAAAGATTAACCAGCATTCAACAACATCCAAATTAAATTCAAAACATCCAGAGATAGTCATAAAAGGAAATATAAGAGTCTAAAAAGAAGGCTCAAGCATGACCGAAACAATAACAACATAAGGTGCTACGCACTGAAGAGTCTACCAACAACAACTAGGAAAGAAAACAGCAACTACGAAGGAGCCTCCAACTGAGACTAAGATTGGTCTCCGGTGTCCTCGAAGTGGACGTCAGCAAAAGCCTCGGGCTCGACGTTGGCAAACTAATCGTCCTCAGCAACAAACTCAGACTCTAAACCTGACATGTGACACCCAAAGAGAAAGGGCACATGTCAGCAAAAATCTCCAAAAAGGAAAGTGAGACTTCTGTGCAAGGAAACTGTCATGCCCAATTGTGAAATATACGTATATTCTACTATATACACGTGGTATTTCTACTTACGATGCATTCATAGGCATGAAATAAACGTGGACATCGATATATGTAACGAAGTACAAGGAGGATTGGGCCGTAATACGTGGCTAAGAGAAGAGAATGCGAAATGTGAATGCGGGAGAAGTGCGAATGACGTCGTGTGTATTAAATAACGCGTATGTATTAGACGTGCGTGTGTATGCATATATGCATGAATGGATGTGCATGGATGTGTGTAGAGAGATCCATGCTAGTGTGAAAAGGGAATTGGGTCAATGGCATCCCCGTAAATTTTTAGAAAGGTGAGGGACAAAATGGTCATTTGGACTAAAGGAGGGTGTGTGTACATAGTAAAGTGGTGTATGCATAAAGTAATGGCAAACTTGTAAATACCTAAAGTTGAGTGGTATTTTTGGGAGGGTATTTTAGTCATTTTGATTTTACATGGCTTATGGGTAAGCTTTTGCATGGTGTAGAAAATTCTTTAGAATTCCCTTTCTTTTTCTTTCTTCAAACTTCTCTCTTCTTCTCTCCCTATCTCCCTCTCCTTCCCCTAGCTATGGCCGGCCATCCCCCTCCCATTTCCTCCTCCTTCTTCAAAGGAAAACCCTAATTCTCACCCCTAAAATCATGAAAACCTAGGTTGCTTCAAGGAGAAAAAAGGTGGAAGGAAGAGAAAGAGAAGAAAAGAAGAAAAGGGTTCTCTTAAGGTAGGAATCCACTTGGATTTGGAATTCCATTAAATTGGTTCTTGCTAGCATGTTTTTATAGCATGTTTTTACTCAATATGAGATAGGGATAGGCAAGTTTGTATGCTATGGCTCAATTACACAAATTTTCCATTGAAATTCTTAGCAACGACATCTCCTTTGAAATTCTGAAATTCTGATGTCTGTTGTTACTTCAATTCTGGTTACTGTAACTTGAATTAGGTTTCGAAAAAATAAATACTTGTAGATCTTGAATTTCTATCCCAAAATCATATAAAATTTGACATATGTTCAATTCAGAAATTAGGAGTAAAGATTCAATCTTTACAACATGTCTGATTGACATTCAGTCTGGACACAGTTTAGTAAAATTGACCTCAGTACCTGCACACACAATGGAATTTTTTTCCTTGGTCTCATTGTAAAGTTAACAAGTTTTTCTACAACTTCATCACATGCATATTTTTCGAAATTCTGACTGCAACATGCCCAAAATCAGCAATCAATACAGGCCTTGGAATCTGTTTGAAAAACAGATCTGACAGGCTTCACTAAATAATTCATTATAAATCACATACGTAATATTTTTGCATGAAATTTTATCTGTGAATCCATAACTATCATATCTACAACTTTCATTTAGGATGTTTTGCTAAATTCTGAATATAATTGGGTGATATCAGCCATTCTTTATGACTGCATGCATGTTTCCTGCAAGCTGAAATGGTTAAGTGGTGTGATGAATTGGGTATTGTTGCTAATCTACCCTTTATGGTACATGATTATTGTTTTTACATGAAAGGTAGTTTCTTGGTATGTGTTGCTAATAGATTTGCTAATGTGCTCCTAGACATGTATGTCACGCTCACCATGTGTTTGTGAAAATGCCTCAATGAAATAAAAATTGAGAAACATGAGAAATGTGCTTCCATGAACCTTGTTATGGATTTGTGATGTTGCGACATGTATGACACGATTTCATAAGTGATGTATCAATGAGATGTGACGAAGGACATGGCACTTTGGTGCATGACCCCATGTTAATATGTGATGTGGCTATGATAGAGGGTATGACACTTAGGTGCATGACCCAGATCGATATGAATGAGAAATGTTGACACTGTGAAACCATGCCATCATGGCTCTTATAAGATAACTTATGATGTTTAATGATGATTTAGAATATCTCAGTCCTCTCTAATGAGGGTGAGTTAGCAAAACCCGGGTTTAGGGTGGAAACCGAGTAAATTGTGGATATGATGCCTGGACTGAGAAGTTGGGGGAAAATTTATGTGATATGTGATATTATTCCCATTCGCCTTTACCGGGAGTGGAGGGGACATACGGAGGTTGTGTTATTATGGGAGGCCTCACTCCTGCCAGGGACGGGGGAGCTGAGAGACCCGGCGTACAGTGCACGTGTCCACTGCGTCGTGTGCTATATTCACCCTAAAATTGGGGTGAGATCCAGGTCATGGTATCACACAGTTTACCCAAGTTTCCAATTAATTCAATTATAAAATAAGAATTTTGCGTGTTACTCCTTCTGCTGGCAGCACTTCCCTTTTTCCCTTACTTGATTTATTTGTGACACTGTGTTATACTTCTCACACTTGTGATTCCCTTTTTAGACTATGTTTGTATGAATACTTGTATCGTTGTTCGTGCTAACCCTTTTCTTGCAGTAGCCCGCAAGTATGATCCCTTACTTGGCAGATTACTTTTCGTTACATTACTTAGTTTACGTGCCTTATTTCTCATGCTTGGATTATTAGTTGATAACATCAAAACAGTGTTCCAAATCCAAGTTGGTTCCTACTGGGGCACGCATTGACGTGCTCCTCCCTATTTTTCAGGTAGCAGGGGCGGCATGGTTGGTGGTGACTTGAAGTTGGGTTTCAGGGGTAGCCTTTGGTGAGAGATGTAGTTGTATTGTGACTAGGTTGTCTTGGGAAATGGAGAGTGGTGTTGTTTGTGTAGTGATGCACCTAGACTATGTACTTAAATGGAAGTGGTTATATATGATTTGTTGTTGTTCTATGTTACTATGCTGCTGTTTTTGGGTATGTTTATGGAGCTTCACTTGTACTATCCCAGCATGTGCGCAGTGGCATGCATATTCTGTTTCTCCTTACTCCCTTTTTTCCTCTCTCATCACCCTTACTCTCAAGGATACTTGGAAAAAAATTTAAAGTTTCGGGTATTCTGGAGATCAGGCGTTAGAGAAACGTAAAGGTAATAATGCAACTTAGCAGTTCTAAAATAATGATGGCATAGCATGATATTTTAATGAATGCAACAGTTATAATGAACATGATATTTAACAATTCTTGACACGTCGTAGCAAAAGATACTAAACAATATTTCATGAAAAGCAGTAAAACATGTGTTCGCGTTGTGCACAGGGTTTACGCCTTACAGCTGAAGTTGCTGATTGGGCACACTTCTACGTTGCGTGACCACTTAACCCTACCCCTCCACGTGTGTATGGACTGGTGCCCATCTTCTGGATCATGAGCCAGGAAGTGTTTATGACATAGGGTTGACCTAGCCTCATTCATGATGTAGGAGTCAAAATCCTACTCGCAGCAGCTTACATTTCAATAGTAGCGTGTGCTACACATTCATTACAAGACATTCAATGCATGAAATGACATGAGATATGCAATACGAAAGTATGGGAGCAGACATCGAATTGCGTACAGTTATATCAAAATAAATGTGACATGTGATATGCATGAAATGACATGGTAAGGGTGTCGGATCTAGCTTCATTGTCAAGCTAGATCAAGTATGGTGTCGGATCTAGTTTCGTTGTCAAGCTAGATCTAGCATGGCGTCTAGGCGACTATCATTTCACCGCCTAGTCTCTTTTACACAAATTCACAAAATAGCCTAAAACATGGCTTACAACAACAATCTGAGCAAGTTTATCTTGCCTGATACAACGTCTGTAATCAGTTCAACGATGGTCCAGAACCCTTCCTATGTGCTCAATCACCAATCACCAATCCTACAGTCCCATATTATTAATCTCAATTAGTGATTTAACCAACACAATAAAATTACGATTTTTATCTTATTTAAACATGCGGTGTTTTGGTTTCCTACGGATCGGGGATTATCTCGACACGACGCGAGAGCTACACCGACGATGGGTAGCGACGTCAGGGGTTGGATACCGGCATCGAGCATGGTACGGTGACATCTACGGCTTGTGGCGAAGACTGTGACAAGAGGGCAACGAACACGGAGGAGAAGAACAGCGGCACAAATGTAGGAGGATATATGCCCATAAGGCAATTTATCCTAAGTATACGTCTTGTTCATACTGTATATGGTATGTATTATTCTAAGTATGAAATCGATTGTATTAATATACTTAGATAATATCCATAGACTTATAGTTAGGTCCTTACGTATCTAGATAAGATCTCGATTATGAGTAAGTAAGCGACCGAATAGAAACGTAAGTCTTAAACGGTTCGTGGTCATAGATGTGTCGAGAACTGGATATCGACACATCGGATAGACCACTATGTCTTAGTCTTACCTTAGGGTAATGATGATATCATAGTCATTCGACTTGCCGAAATCGGAGACGAGACACAAGTGCTCATTAGAGAATGAGTTCACTGAACGACCAACTTAGAGTTATTAAATGGTTAACTTTAACTAAACTGTCTTTAATAACTCTAGGGTGATGATAGGTAAGCTGGTCCTTAAGACCTGAAGTCATTTGTACAAACCTATGAGTGAACGGTGTAGCTTAGACCCTGATCTAGCTTCGAGGCTATGCCTGCTGAAAGATCTTAGGTTGAATTGCACCTGAAGCTCTCGAGGTGAGTAGATGACTAAGATGGGATTCGTCACTTCCGTTAAAGGGAAGTTAGTGTTACAGGCTCAGTACGATCTTTGTGTTAATCCTCTGCCGGGGTACATTGTAAGAAGTACAAACGTGAATACAACAAAGACCGCCGTATACTGACCAATGTTGTCTAATAGGGTTGACAGTAAACCATACCCTAGGTCAACAGAAACACAGTCTTGACGAAGGGACTATAGCTAACAGAGTTCATCATTGACACAGCCAATGTAAACCCAATGATGCTTTTGTCAAAGGGTCGATCACGTTATGATGATTCTGAAACAGGGACAACAGCTACTGCTCATGGTGATCGTTGTCTAGGGGTTCCGAGCCCCAACCTGTAGTAAGGTCAGGTTGTAGGGTCTCACACTGAGTAGCGTTCGTGTCTTAGTAATAGGAAGATAAATAGAGAGCGAAATATCATTTTGATGATATTGAATAGTTAATATTCACAAAGCTTGTTGTGAAAGTTAGTCGTAATAGCAATAGGGACAAATGTTGCATCTGATGCAAACTATGATTAAACGTGTCGTAAATTGGTTACGACAAATTTAGTAGGAACAAATATATTGGAAAGAGTTACCTGGATGACGGGATCATCCCGGTCTAAACACAGGTTCAAACCGCGTCCAAATCGGAGCTCAAACTAGCCGAGAAATGCGAAAACAGTTCAAGGCAAAGTGGATGAGACCCACTGGGCTAACAAGCCCATACCCAGAGGCAAAACGGGCGCAGCCCGCTGGCCACAGCGGGCTCACGCCTGCTGTCTGCAGCGGGCGCGGCCCGCTGCACAGCGAGAAGCGCCCGCTGCTTGCAGCGGGCGCGGCCCGCCTCCCACACCTTGGGCGGGTGCACCCGCTAAGCTTAGCGGGCGTGCCCACAACTTAAGTCATTCTAGGTTTTTTTTGAAACCCCAAATGAAGGCTACGAAGATTGATTTTTTACCCAACTTTGGGCAATTGTTTGAGGGGTCAAACGAAGTCGAAATTCGTCGCCGTCGGTTCCTACGCGTTCACCATTCGAAGCCCTTCGGATTGATAGCTTGTTTGGTGTCTAAAGTTTAATGAGCAAAGAGAATTAATTAGTTAAAGTTTGCTTTTATGAAAAGCTCACTTAAACTACAAATTAAGCTAAATTGGCTTAATTGATTTTTCCTCTCATTTGCAAAAGTCCCACATTGTTCACAACGAAAGAGTGAGTGCCGACTCCCTATTTAAATAGGGGTGCACTCTCTTCATTGAAAAATGCACCAAGTCCTCGATCGAGTAGCTCCAGACTTTTAGAACAAGCTCGATCGGCGACTAAACTATTCTCTCTCTCTCTCTCTCTCTCTCTCTCTCTCTCTCTCTTCCTCTCTCTCTCTCTCTCTTCCTATTCTCCGGAGTAGTCCTAGCAAGACTACAAATGGGGTTTGGATTCGGATCCAGACGTCTAAGACGCGGGTTCTACTCAAGTGAAACTTTCTACCGCGTGTGATCGGCTCGGAGGCGAAAGTCGGTTCGGGCGGATCGGTTCGAGGGTGCGAGGCGGCTCAGGCAGATCGAGTCAAGGTGGCTCGGCTACGAGGAGATTCAGAAGACGGTGCGGTACATCTTGCCTGCTCCAGGGCCAAGATTCCGGGTATGTGGTTAAGTAATTTAGTGTAGATTTAATTTTGTCGCTTTAGTATAGATCTTTCTTGGGGTGGTCAGATCCACCCCAAGTTAGCAAGATCGGGCTAGGTTCTGGCTCCCTTGAGCCAAGCTAAATAGTTTAGCTAGCTTAAAAGTTGTTTTTGTTTTTCCGCTGCGTTTTAAGCCTCTGTGGTCCGTCCGACTTAGAACAGACACAGACCCGAGCTCTGAGGGTCCGCCAAAACCACAACAGTGGTATCAGAGCCACGGTTATGCTATAGATCTATTATAGCGACTTTTTAAATCTTTAAATTGCTTAATTTTAAACATACGAACTATTTTAGCTTTATGTTAAAATTAGTTTAAAAATTGTTTTGTGTTTTAAAAAGTGTTTTTGCAACACGAATTTTTTTTGGGACAATTTATTTTTATGCGATAAATTTTAAATAGGTCTCCAATGTTTAAATGCTTTATAAAAGTTTTTTATGAGATATAATATTTTTCCGAGCATTTAATGTTTATGTAACTTTAAAGAAATATTTTATTTTTTGAAATTTAATTCTCTTAAGTTACATAAAGGTTAGAAATTTTAAAAACTTTATTTGAAAGCTTTTAAATCAATTTCTAATGATTTTAAAAGTGTTTTAAAATTGCTTTAGTGGATATGTAAATTATAGAAATATTTTATTTTCATAAGATGAAAAGATAAATTAGTTTCTTTTAAATTACATATAAGTTTCTAAATTATTTATGCGATATTTTAATCTTAGAAATGATTGATTAAAATTTTAAAGCCTAGGTTTTAAAATTATTTGATAATTTTATGATACCTAGTTTTATGTGATAAAATGTTTTGAAGCTTTAAATTTTGATCTTTAAATTTAATTGTTAAATTTTAGATTTGCGTGGTATTTATTATGTAGATAATTTTAAACTTGCAAATACTCATTATATGTCACTAAACGAAACTTTTATTAATGCGGATAAATTAGTTGTTTCATTTTCTTTTAATGGACATGTTGAATAATGTATTCATGAACCTTATTAGGTTAGTCATTAAATGTTTAAAATTTTATGAGATGAAATTTTAATAAGCTAGTGACATGCTATGTTTGATAAAACAAAACAACATCAAAACCTAATACCAGGTTAGGGTAGTCCCTTTGATTGTCAATCATTTCATTAAATCGTTTAATTGATGATTTTCATAAAAGACTAATGTTGAAACATGTTGTAATTGTTTTATAAAATCCTAATTAGATTGGGGTAGCACGTTGAACGAATGAACCTTATAGTTGATAAGGACTTAATAAAAATTGTTCAACCAATCCATAAAATTTTGAATTTTAGGATCCACTAGTTGATAAGGATTAACTAGTTCTTTTAATTAAAAGCTATTTAGTTGTTTGGACGAACATAGAATTGATGAAAACTCCTTCAATGGATCATGATGTCGGTCAATGTGCTTGGCTAAGTTTGCTGGACCAACCTAGCTAGACTAGGTACTAAGTGGTCCTGGCTTAGTCAATTCCCTGGCCGCGTCCGCTGGACCGCAAGGAGTCGATTCATGACTGTGTAAGTTCATCGACTATACCTAAGTCAAATACGATAATAATATTGTTCAAGATAAATCGTAGCCTTCCTTGTTTTAGGAGTTGTCAACTGTAAGAAACTTGATACGGTTGTTGAGCTACACTCAAGCCGTGACATGTCAATCTTATAGAAACCGATTTCTTGATTAACATCTTGACCTGACTAAAACCATTGTCTCATCCTCCGAGCATCGGCGTAAGTTTAACCAAGAATGTAATCTAAGTCCTGACCCAAACCGACGTGTCGTGCATACACCGAGCAGCGGGGCAAGTCAGGCTAGACACGAAAACAAGGGTCCGACTAGGCTAGCCATTGTGATCCGGTTGAGCACACTCATGATCACAAATGACTAGGGGTAAAATCGATAGGGAATCATAATTAATATGATTGACGACGAGTTCGTCTACCGACTGCAGAGTCGGACAACTTGTTGAGATACACTCAAGGTTGTCAGACTCAGGGTAATCAGATCCCTCTCTCACAACTGTTATTATATAATAAATTGTTTATTATTATGGCTTTAATAAATTTAGTGGGAGAATATAGTTTTATTAAAACTATTAAAACTATACAACGAACATATACGGACTAAAGTATCTATAAAATGCAGAATGGATTCGGGTCTTAGATATATGGTTGAGAAGAACATGCTCGATGGAACGAACTACAAAGACTGGCTTAGGAACATTAAGTTGGTCCTTTCCCTAGCCGGGATTGGATACGTACTGTTCAAGAAAGCTCCGGAGAAGCCCGATGACGATTCAACCTTCGAGGAAAAGGAAGCCTATAAGCTATACCAGAGGGATGCAGAGAAGGCCAGGTGCCTTACTCTGGCTTCGATGAGTAACGAACTGCAGAGGAAGCATGAACATATGGATGTTCAAAGTATGCTTCTTAATGCACAAGAGTTATACGGCAAGCGATCTCGAGCTACCAAGTTCGAAGGCACCAGCAATCTCTGGGGCACAGAGATGGAGGCAGGGCCCGTACAAGATCATGTTATCAAGATGATCGGGTACGTAGAGGACGCCGCCCAGTTAGGATTTGTCCTGGACAATGAGATGTCTGTGGACATTATCCTGAAGTCTTTAACTCCTGAGTTTAAGCCTTTCATCACTGGTTTTATAATGAACAGTCTTGAAACGGATCTTCCTGGTCTCCTCAATATGCTTGGCAGTTTGAGGAGATTGAGAAGAAGCCGACTGCATTGGTTATTGGCTCTGCTTCTTCCGACCAGCCGAAAGGCAATGGTAAGAAGAGGCAGGTCCCACAACCTGCAAAGGCGAGAAAGGGAAGAAAAAGACTAAAGGGGCCCCGTCAAAATCTGAGTGCTTCCATTGCCATAAGATTGGCCACTGGAAGAGGAACTGTAAGATCTATCTTGCAGAGAAGAAGAAGGGGCATACTGATGCCTCTACCTCAGGTACAAATTAAATTTAATAAAACGTAATTATTTCCAATCATATAGTATGAGATACTAAAGACATCTGTGTAATGTATACAGGTGGCTGATAAGAAGCGAAGATTGGGAGAAGTACGGAGGACGGTCGGCAATCTGAGCAATCGTTACTGCTAGGGCCGTTCAACGACTTCAAGAAACATGATCAAGAAAGAGATGATACTAAATTTTAGTTGAATAAAATGTATCATTCCTTAAAGGTTGAAAACAATGATTGAGTGTTCTACACTCAAAGTTTATTTGATAAACAGATTACGGTTCATCTTTATGAATCGGTTGTTTTAATGAATGTCTCGGAAATTGTGTTTTCTGTTGGAATTAAAATTTGATTGAGATTGGCTTAATTTTCTGTGATTATGTGGCTTTCTGAGTTGATTGCGGAAATTCTCGAGTTATGATGCGAAGCTTCGGAAAATGTTTTTTTGGAGCTGACTTAATGTTATAGTCAATTGGTAGTTAAGTATAGGTTCCAGGGGCGTATAAATTGTGTGTGAACAGAATTATACGCATATTAAGATTAATTCTTAATAAACTGCATTTAGTTATTAAAGAGTTAATATTAAATGTGGTTAAGGGAAAAGTACAATGTAGGACGTTTGATTGAGTGAGTCAAATGCCAAGATTCCTTAAACCGATCTTGACTTGACTCATTCGTCAAACCGAACCTGACACTAGTACATTCCATCTAAAGCACTTACCATATGGTTATGTCTTTATATATAAATCTAACTATGATTTAGATATGATATTGAAGCACTTAGCCAGGTAATTCTTAAAGTCAGTGGGAGCCAGCTCGTATACTTAGTTCCGGTTTCTCGTCCTAAGTAAAAAGGATTTCCAACTTAAGTGAATCATCTATATAAAACATTGAATCAAAATCGTTTTGATTTAATCGTATATATAGAGACTTAGGGTGTCATGTATGTACTCGACATATTGACACAAGAAAAGTGGAATGAGCTGAGAATGACTTATAGAAATGTTAGACCTTACATCTAGATTGTATAAGCTAATTGTTAGGTATACAAAGATAGGAAAAATTGATCCAGATCATTTTTCTAAAAGATCAACCCTGTGTGATCAAGAGATGTATTAATTAATCCATTAAAATTCGTTGTAGATACCCGTTAGTAAATCCACTCTTAGGTTTGTCATATAAATGTCAAAGTGACTGATATGCTATAACGGTATGAGATACCGAGATAAATAGCCTAAGTGCAAGTGGGAGATGTAGGAGGATATATGCCCATAAGGCAATTTATCCTAAGTATACGTCTTGTTCATACTGTATATGGTATGTATTATTCTAAGTATGAAATCGATTGTATTAATATACTTAGATAATATCCATAGACTTATAGTTAGGTCCTTGCGTATCTAGATAAGATCTAGATTATGAGTAAGCAAGTGACCGAATAGAAACGTAAGTCTTAAACGGTTCGTGGTCATAGATGTGTCGAGAACTGGATATCGACACATCGGATAGACCACTGTGTCTTAGTCTTACCTTAGGGTAATGATGATCTCATAGTCATTCGACTTGCCGAAGTCGGAGACGAGACACAGGTGCTCATTGGAGAATGAGTTCACTGAACGACCAACTTAGAGTTATTAAATGGTTAAATTTAACTAAACTGTCTTTATTAACTCTAGGGTGATGATAGGTAAGCTGGTCCTTAAGACCTGAAGTCATTTGTACAAACTTATGAGTGAACGGTGTAGCTTAGACCCATGATCTAGCTTCGATGCTAGGCCTGCTGAAAGATCTTAGGTTGAGTTGCACCTGAAGCTCTCGAGGTGAGTAGATGACTATGATGGGATTCGTCACTTCCGTTAAAGGGAAGTTGGTGTTACAGGCTCAGTACGATCTTTGTGTTAATCCTCGACCGGGGTATGTTGTAAGAAGTACAAACGGGAATACAACAAAGACCGCCGTATACTGACCAATGTTTTCTAATAGGGTTGACAGTAAACCATACCCTAGGTCAACAGAAACACGGTCTTGACGAAGGGACTATAGCTAACAGAGTTCATCACTGACACAGCCAATGTAAACCCAATGATGCTTTTGTCAAAGGGTCGATCATGTTATGATCATTTAGAAACAGGGACGACAGCTATTGCTCGTGGTGATCGTCGTCTAGGGGTTCCGAGCCCCAACCTGTAGTAAGGTCAGGATGTATGGTCTCACACCGAGTAGTGTTCGTGTCTTAGTAATAGGAAGATAAATAGAGAGAGAAATATCATTTGATGATATTGAATAGTTAATATTCACAAAACTTGTTATGAAAGTTAGTCGTAATAGCAATAGGGACAAATGTTGCATCTGATGCAAACAATGATTAAATGTGTCGTAAATTTATTACGACAAATTTAGTATGAACAAATATATTGGAAAGGGTTACCTGGATGATGGGATCGTTCCGGTCTAAACACAGGTTCAAACCGCGTCCAAATCGGAGCTCAAACGAGCCCAGAAACGCGAAAACAGTTCAAGGCAAAGTGGGTGAGACCCACTGGGCTAACAAGCCCTTACTCAGAGGCAAAACGAGCGCAGCCCGCTGGCCTCAACGGGCTCACGCTTGCTACGGCAGCGGGCGCACTCCCGCTGCCCAGCGGGCGGGCGGCCCGCCTCCCACGCCTTGGGCGGGCGCGCCCGCAACTTAAGTCATTCTAGGTTTTTTTGAAACCCCAAATGACGGCTACGAAGATTGATTTTTTGCCCAACTTTGGGCAATTGTTTGAGGAGTCAAACGAAGTCGAAATTCGTCGCCGTCGGTTCCTACGCGTTCACCATTCGAAGCCCTTCGGATTGATAGCTTGTTTGGTGTTCTAAAGTTTAATGAGCGAAGAGAATTAATTAGTTAAAGTTTGCTTTTATGAAAAGCTCACTTAAACTACAAATTAAACTAAATTGGCTTAATTGATTTTTCCTCTCATTTGTAAAAGTCCCACATTGCTCACAGCGAAAGAGTGAGTGCCGACTCCCTATATAAATAGGGGTGCACTCTCTTCGTTAAAAAATGCACCAAGTTCTTGATCGAGTAGCTCCAGACTTTTAGAGCAAGCTCGATCGGCGACTAAACTATTCTCTCTCTCTCTCTCTCTCTCTCTCTCTCTCTCTCTTCCTATTCTCCGGAGTAGTCCTAGCAAGACTACAAAGTGATGGAAATTGAATTCCACCCCCAAGTGATTTTGATGATGAGCACATCAAATGAAACTTAGTCTACTAACTACACTACAATTAAGTGTGCAGGATATGCGAAGCTTTACTCATACTCAAAGAAGCGCAATCTACGCTCAAAGACTAGGATGAACGTGGCTAAGATCAAATAAAAAAGTTCAAAGCTCAAATAGCACAAGAAGCTCAAGTGAAGCTCATATCTACTTCATCAAATTGATCAAGCTTTCGAAGACGTGTCCTAAGTCTATAGTGAGTGTATTGTGTCTCTTTAGGGTATTGTTAAAGCCAAAACATATAGACAAACACACACACACAAAATGATTTGAAAATATTTTTTGAATATCTTTTAAAACATCTTCAAAATTTTTTTTGAGAGCTTTCTCTAGTCATTTTATAAATTCCGTAGTGAAACTCCACACACACCCTGGAGTTAGCTACCTGTCTGACTAGCTGTGTCGCAGGGAAAACTCCTCTGGGAGTCGACTACCAAAGATAGGGAGTCGACTACCAGCTGAGAATCAAGATTTCCTGAAACACTCTGGGAGTCGACTACCACTCCTAGGGAGTCGACTACCAGCTATAAAAGTTTGACGTTTTTGACTTGAATTTTGAAATATCGTTGAGCGATTTTCTCCATGATTTTTGGGTCAAAAGTCAAAGTATTTTGAAATTCGAATTCTCAGTTTTTGTCCTATAAATATAGGACTGTTTTCATTGAGAAAAATACAACAACTATCGAATTCAAAATCTCTCGTGCAAACTCTCTAAAGTTCTAAGCTCTCATTCTTTCTCTAGCCAATTCGATTTTATTTGTGATCTTGCAAACTTCTGTCATTATTTTTTAAAGATCATATTCTCATTTTATTGGCTAACTGTTTTTCAAATCCGTATTACTTTTCTTGATTTTTGTTTAAAGGATTTTTAAAAAACAATAGATCTAGATCACAAAGAATTCATTCGTATCTTTGTGTAATCTAGAATCTCATTCTATCAAGCCACTACACACAATTTTGTCTATCATTGTTTGGCTATAGAATCTGGGTGTAAAACCAATCTCCACCAATTTATTGTGGTGAATTGGATATCTTTTTTATTGTGTTGTTGTTGGAACACTAGACAAATCTAGGTGTTGCCAGTCGGAAATCCTGGTCAAGACTAGGTCGTTGGAAATCCTAATGAGTGGAGTTAGGTGCTTGTATTTACCAAGGCAGATAGTGGAAAATCTCGTACCGGATTGGTCGGGGACTGGACGTACCCAAAAGTTGTGGGGAACCAGGATAAAAATCCTTGTGTCTGCGATTGCTTATCTGTGTTTGTTTATCTTTGCTCTTACTTTATTATTCGCTAATTGTTATTTATTTGTTGCAAAGATCAACTGACTTTTATCCACTGTGAATATAATATTTATCTTACTTGTAATCTTATCTGTGCTTATAAATACTCTGGGAGTCGACTACTGTTCATAGGGAGTCGACTACCTGCTGTGAAATTACTCTGTGTATTTTAAGATTATTTTGTTGATTAAGAACCAAGCGTAGATCGCTCTACTTAGTTTCTTAGGCAACATTAGAAGGGTTTTAATTAACGATCGAAAAAGTTTACTATTTGTACAACACTATTCAACCCCCCTTCTAGTGTTGTTTGCCATCCACAGGATCCAACACTTGGTATCGGAGCAAGGCTACAAAGGTGATGGCGTCAACATCCTTTCACTCTGAAGGACTGAATACCATGCGACCACCACTGTTCAACGAAACCAACTACGCTAGCTGGAAGATCCGAATGAAGACTCACCTAGAGTCATTAGACATTGAAGCTTGGACCGTTACTAAAGTCCCGTACATCGCACCCACCGACGTTGAGTTTGGAAAATGGTCTGTCGACGATAAGAAGAGAGCTAATCTCAATGCAAAAGCAATGAATGCATTATTTTGCGCCGTTACAGGAAATGAGTTCAATCGAGTCTCCCAATGTGAGACAGCACACCAAATATGGCATACTCTTCAGGTAAGTCACGAAGGAACCGAAAAGGTAAAAGAATCCCGCATAAATGTTTTACATTCAAAATTCGAATCTTTTAAAATGGAAGAAGGAGAGAGTATCACCGATGTGAATACTCGTTTTACTAATATTACAAATGAGCTCACAGGATTAGGAAAGAAACTTTCCGAATATGAGCAGGTAATGAAGATACTAAGATCTCTCCGACCCGAATGGAAGGGAAAGACAACTGCCATTCGAGAAGCTCATAATGTAAAAGATCTCACCATTGAAGAACTAATGGGAAATCTCATGGCATATGAGATTGAGCTTGAAGAAGACAAGAAGATCGAAGAAAAACCAAAGAAGAAGAATCTCGCGTTCAAAGCCCAAGAGGAAGATTCCGATTACACGGACAAAGAAGACCATATCGCGTTCATCTCAAAAAACTTTAAAGAGTTCATCACAAGTAAGTATGGAAAACGATCTTTTAGACCCACTAACGGTATTATTTGTTTTGGTTGCAACAAACCATGGCATGTCAAGAGAGACTGTCCATTGGAGAGAAACAATCGTGACTCCAGAGATCGTGGAAAGAACAAAGATAATAATGAAAAGCGAAACAACGTAAGAAACAAATTCCGACGACCAAAGAAGGAAGCTCACGCAGCCTTCGACCAGAGCGACGATTCCTCATCCGATGAATCCTCAGAAGAAGATAAAGATGAAAGAAGAGAAACAGCACACATGTGCTTCATGGCATCCACATCCTCCAAGGTAAGCACACATCATGATTCATCTAGCGACAATGATTCGTCATCAAGTGATGATGAAGACATGGATTATAGGGGAGCATATAAGGAGCTATGCAAAATGCATGAAAAGCTCATAAAAGAACATAGAAAAACACTTAGAAATATTAAAAAGGATACTAAAGAAAAAGAAGAAATCATTAAAGAAAATAGTCTCCTTAAAGAAAAGAATGATTTTCTGCAAAAAGATATTTCTTTAGTAAATGAAAAGGTTGAGAATCTGAATAATCTTCTCGTATCTGTCAATGGTAAATACGACGCTACGATGAAAATTATTGAGAATTTCAACAAAGGAAAATGAAATCTAAATAGTATAATAAAAGATCAAAAAGCCTCATCTAGCAAAACCGAACTCGGTTATAATTCACATCATACCAAGAAACGGGTTAAGCATACTAGGATACATCATTCTAACGACAATTTTTTGAGCATCTGGATACCAAAGAAATTATCTGATCAACAAAGGAAAAGGTACGCTATCGACTTTGTTCAACAAATTCATTTAAACAAAAATTATAAATATGTTGTTCATGAAGGAACTAAACCATATTGGGTTTGGCTTCCTAAAGACTAACTCCTCGGACTCAAAAAAAGGGTACCATAAACGTTTTATTTTTTTTCAGGTACTCCAAAGAAATGAAAGGAAGAAAACGAGATCAAACGCTTTGTAAAGGATCAACATCAACAACTTTCTTGCGCGACTCAATTTTTTTTTCTTTGCTAAATATATATGATTAAATTTAATTAAATAAATATTTTTCCTTTATTTGATCTTATGTATTTGTGTTATACTCCTAAAACATTTTGTGTTCAGAAATCGCACTTGACCTGGATCAAAAACCCCTCGGGATGAGAAAACGACTCAACCCAGTAGGGAGTCGACTACCTACATGAGGGAGTCGACTACCAGCGTGTATGCAAATTTCTGGGTTTGTTTGTTTTTACTAACTCCTATTGGGTTCTATAGAGTTAATGGGTTCATATCCTCAAAGGCAACTTATACCCAATAAGCTAAAACTCTATCCTAACCATCCAACACTTGATCCTAAGGCCCTCATTCCTCGTCATCTTTCATCCCATGTTAAAAACCCCCAAGAGAAACCCTAAGGGTAGCCGACTACCCCCTTTCATATATATATATATATATCTCTCTCTATCTTGAAATTTCATCTTGGTGCTTGGTTGCTTGGAGCTCTTTCTACTCCATCTCTTTCTCAAATTACTCAAGGTAAAAAATTTTTTACTTCATGATCTTTACTTCATTTTTTTTCTCTCTTGCTTATTTAGCATTGTAAAAATACTGTTTTTACTCTTTCTAGATGCCTCTCAAAGGAATCTTTACCAAGAAGAGAAAAACCTCATCTGAAATTGACTCTGAGAAAGAAACCATTTTACCATATCTATTCAAGAACACCACATATGAACACTTCATCAAAATCACTAAGAAACCCATCCTCCATGAACGTTTTGTTAAGCTTAATGATGTTATAAATTATGGTATTGATATCTTACTAGATTTTCAGAACTTGGCCAACCTATTTTCCTCTGAAAATACTTATCTTTGCTATCCAAGGCTTGTGCACTTGTTCTATGCTAATATGGACTTCGACCTTGCTAAAAGCCGCTTCATAACCAAAGTTCTTGATACAAAGCTTGCCATTACTATTAAATCCCTAGGAGAAGCCCTAGGAATTCCATATTCTGGCATGCTGCTTGATAAAATAGAAATGACTGAAGGAAGTATTCTAGAGAGAATGTATTTGCCAGGAAGACATTTCCAGACTAAACTTCCATGTAGCGATCTTCGCTATCCGGCAAGAATTCTGGCAAATATATTATCCTATAATATTACTCAGAAATCTGGAAGTCATTCTATCCTATCTGAGAAGCAGGCCAAATGTATCTATGCTATACTAGGTAACATCCGCATCAATTGGGCCAAAGTTATCATGGATTCTATGCTTGCTTCAGCTTCTTCTAATTAACCCTCATCCACCTTAGCTCATGGGCACTATCTCACTATCTTGTTTATTAGCTATAATGTGCTTTTTGGATCATGAAACCTCAATTCTAGAACCGGCTCGAGTTTTTGATGTTCATGCACTTGGAAGAATGAATCTACACCATGATCTTGATGAGAACATTCCCGAAGAAAAGCTTGCAGCTGAAGGAGGATCATCATCCTCCAGGACAGGTAAGAAAATTGTTGTTTCAGATTCTGAGGAGGAAGAACAAGGAGAAGAAGAAAGAGGAAGCGAAGAAGAAGAAGAAGAAGAAGTACCGACGTATATTCTTGAGCTTCAAGAAATGCTTCTAAAGAAGATTGGGAAATTGAAGATATCACAAGAGAAAGGTTTTGAAGACCTTAACCAAAAGGTGGACGACCTTAAGGAGTTCGTCGTGAGAAGCAACAAAATGACGGAGGACACGCTTGTCAGGATCCTTGATGAGATCAAGGAACTGAAGAAGAACAGCGGTCATCATTAGCTTCTCTTAAAAACAATGGTTCTCAAAAACTATGTCTTTAAAACTTATGGTTTGTAATAACTCTTTAATTGTGTGATGATTGCTACTATGAACTTATCCTCTATGCAATATATTAGTTAACATCTCTCTTGCAGGAATAGGGAATTGAATTCCCCTCCTAATCATACTATGATTCATATGATTTAATACTTTGTCATTGATATGTTTTGTTGATGACAAGGGGGAGAAAGATATGAAATGCAAAAATGAAATCATATGTATTGTATTGCTAACAGCTTCGATGCAGGGGGAGAACCGCATCAAAGCAGGGGGAGTAAGTATACTTTCATGTATTTTCATTTTTCAAACTTACTTCATTTTTCATTTGGGTGTCATCATCAAAAAGGGGGAGAGTGATGGAAATTGAATTCCACCCCAAGTGATTTTGATGATGAGCACATCAAATGAAACTTAGTGTACTAACTACACTACAATTAAGTGTGCAGGATATGCGAAGCTTTACTCATACTCAAAGAAGTGCAATCTACGCTCAAAGACTAGGATGAACGTGGCTAAGATCAAATAATAAAGTTCAAAGCTCAAATAGAACAAGAAGCTCAAGTGAAGCTCATATCTACTTCATCAAATTGATCAAGCTTCCGAAGACGTGTCCTAAGTCTATAGTGAGTGTGTTATGTCTCTTTAGGGTATTGTTAAAGCCAAAACATATAGACAAACACACACACACACAAAACGATTTGAAAATATTTTTGAATATCTTTTAAAACATCTTCAAAAATGTTTTTGAGAGCTTTCTCTAGTCATCTTATAAATTCCGTAGTGAAACTCCACACACCCTGGAGTTAGCTACCTGTCTGACTAGCTGTGTCGCAGGAAAAACTCCTCTGAGAGTCGACTACCAAAGGTAGGGAGTCGACTACCAGCTGAGAATCAAAATTTCCTAAAACACACTGGGAGTCGACTACCACTCCTAGGGAGTCGACTACCAGCTGTAAAAGTTTGACGTTTTTGACTTGAATTTTGAAATATCGTTGAGCAATTTTCTCCATGATTTTTGGGTCAAAAGTCAAAGTATTTTGAAATTCGAATTCTCAGTTTTTGTCCTATAAATAGAGGACCGTTTTCATTGAGAAAAATACAACAACTATCGAATTCAAAATCTCTCGTGCAAACGCTCTAAAGTTCTAAGCTCTCATTCTTTCTCTAGCCAATTCGATTTTATTTGTGATCTTGCAAAATTCTGTCATTATTTTTTAAAGATCATATTCTCATTTTATTGGCTAACTGTTTTTCAAATCCGTATTACTTTTCTTGATTTTTGTTTAAAGGATTTTTGAAAAACAATAGATCTAGATCAAAAAGAATTCATTCGTATCTTTGTGTAATCTAGAATCTCTTTCTATCAAGCCACTACACACAATTTTGTCTATCATTGTTTGGCTATAGAATCTGGGTGTAAAACCAATCTCCACCAATTTATTGTGGTGAATTGGATATCTTTTTTATTGTGTTGTTGTTGGAACACTAGACAAGTCTAGGTGTTGCCAGTCGGAAATCCTGGTCAAGACTAGGTCGTTGGAAATCCTAACGAGTGGAGTTAGGTGCTTGTATTTGCCAAGGCAGATAGTGGAAAATCTCGTTCCGGATTGGTCGGGGACTGGACGTACCCAAAAGTTGTGGGGAACCAGGATAAAAATCCTTAGGTCTGCGATTGCTTATATGTGTTTGTTTATCTTTGCTCTTACTTTATTATTCGCTAATTGTTATTTATTTGCTGCAAAGATCAACTGACTTTTATCCGCTGTGAATATAATATTTATCTTACTTGCAATCTTATCTGTGCTTATAAATACTCTGGGAGTCGACTACTTTTCATAGGGAGTCGACTACCTGCTGTGAAATTACTCTGTGTATTTTAAGATTATTTTGTTGATTAAGAACCAAGCGTAGATCGCTCTACTTGGTTTCTTAGGCAACATTAGAAGGGTTTTAATTAACGATCGAAAAAGTTTACTATTTGTACAACACTATTCAACCCCCCCTTCTAGTGTTGTTTGCCATCCATAGGATCCAACACAAAGGGGGTTTGGATTCAGATCCAGACGTCTAAGACGCGAGTTCTACTCAAGTGAAACTTTCTACCGCATGTGATCGGCTCGGAGGCGAAAGTCGGTTCGGGCGGATCGGTTCGAGGGTGCGAGGCGGCTCAGGCGGATCGAGTCAAGGCGGCTCGGCTACGAGGCGCTTCAGAAGACGGTGCGGTACATCTTGCCTGCTCCAGGGCCAAGATTCCGGGTATGTGGTAAAGTAATTTAGTGTAGATTTAATTTTGTCGCTTTAGTATATATCTTTCTTGGGGTGGTCAGATCCACTCCAAGTTAGCAAGATCGGGCTAGGTTCTGGCTCCCTTAGAACCTAGCTAAATAGTTTAGCTAGCTTAAAAGTTTTGTTTTTGTTTTTCCGCTGAGTTTTAAGCCTCTGTGGTCCGTCCGACTTAGGACGGACACAAACCTGAGCTCTGAGGGTCCGCCAAAACCCCAACAACAAATGCCGGTGGCAAAGAGAAGGGTTCGGCCTGGGATGTGTAGGGCCTGGGCAAGCTTGCGACAGGCGGGGAGGCTGGTAATATAGGGTGATGGGCAGTTTTAATGGGCAAGGGGCTGTTTTTAGAGGGCTGCGGCTGCGGATGACAGGGGGTCATCGGCCTAGGTGGTGGCCGGCGGTGACAGGGTGATAGGGGGAGGACAGCCGTGGGGTTTAATGGGGAGATCGGCAGTTTTTTCAAGGGGTGCGAATGTGACAGTTTTTGTGTGGAGGAAGGACAGTTTGTGCGGCAGTTTGTGGATGGGAGGAGAGGAGGTGTTCGTGGAGGAGCTTGGCCGGAGTTGGGTGGCCGGCGACGGGTGCAGGCCGTGGAGGAGGAGGCAAGGGAAATGCGGCTAAGGGCAAGTGGCGGCTAGGCTTGTTACGTGAGTAAACCCTACGGTTGATGATACGATATAATAGAAGAGATGTTGCTATTTGGAGTGAAAAGGGGGTATGATTTTGGTTGATTGGAGAGAGTGTGTGAGAGGGGGGGGGTAGATTTAGTGTGGCAAATAGCTAGGAAATATTCTCATGTGATACGTATGAAATCCTAAGATTAGATTAAGATTTGATTAAGGTTTCAAATTCGAATTAATTAGGGCTAAGTATAAATGAAAGTGATTAGGTCGATCGGTCGGTCTAACGGTGTCCGATAATTATAAGAAAAATATCAGGACGACTGTGTCGATGAGAGAATCGAGACTACGATGATCGATCACGTACTAGGTTAACGGAAAATGGAACTAAAAATAAAAAGATCAAACGTCGAAGTCTAAAGTTACGACACCCCTTCAAACAAAGCTATTTTGTGGAAGAATGAGCCGTGAAATGACGTTCACGAAAAATTATACAAATAAGTACTCTCTCAGAGAGTCACAACGACATATAACTTCACGCGTTTGTGATACAAGAAGAGATCACACAAAAAATACGCGTACGAACAAGAAGTACGAGTACGAAAAACATACGGTCGAAAAGCGACCGTGACATATCCTCTACGCCACCGTTAAACAAATCAAATAGCAGAAACGGAAGAAGGAGATTACATTGAAAGGATTTGAAGAGGGAGTCGAAGAGGAATTCATTAACAATCGGAGGAGCAAAATCAGATTAGGAAGCGTAAAGGAAAAATCTGAAAGAATGACGATTTTAAGAGACGATTTCGAATCTAGGTCGCTCAACGAAAGACGCGTGGCGACATCTTGAAGCAGGCTGCACTTTGAATTCCACTCCTAGTGGCGGAAGAAGTCCAACCAGGTAGCGATGGCCCTCATTCAATGTCACTGACTCGACTGACGCTCCTGTCAACTCCACACAGATCACATCCCTCGGACCGAACCGTCAGAATCCAAACGGCCCGAGCAATGGGAGCAATTGATACGACCCACCCGAAATGGGCCAAGACTGAATGGGCCAAGCCCATATCGTGAACCTACGGATCTGGGAAGAACGAGGCCCCCACGAAGATTCGGAGCCAGGCTGACCTCGGACCGATACAAATGTAGCCGCTGACCCACGCCTGCGGAAGTTAACCACTCTCCCTTAAATCGCGTCCCCTTAATCACCATTAAAGAACCCCATTACGCCCACCTTCATGACCCATGAAGGCACCATCAAAGTGGCAGATCATCGACGCGAAATAGGGGGACGTTGAGGGGACGTGGCCGGGGAAGATTCCGATAAAGAAACTCGAAGAACAACATGGAAAGGGACCTGTTTCTGGAAACCAAACTACGAGGTATTCTTCCTGAATAACCTTATCTCCCACCTTATAATTCTCCTCCACAGCTCGGCCCGGGGAATCACGTATCGGCCTCTCCGTGAGCCGTACCGATCCCATCGAGCATACTTCAGATCCGTTCTGACTTAGGCATCGGAGGGGACTTGGTCAGAACCAAGGTGTGACCCCCCTGACAAGCTTTCTCATCTATTCAGGTCAAGGATATCTAGCATCACCGAAGCTATCCTTGGGTGCCCTATCAGCCTGGAGCCGAACACGCTCGCCCCCGAGCCCGTTCATCTCCATCCGTACGGAGGTTGTCGCTTGGCCGAGGACTCCCTTCGGCATGCTGACGCTCGGTCCCGCATGCTCTTCACTAAGCCGAACGAGCTACATCCCGTTCCCGGAGGCCGCACGTGTCCCACGTGATCGCGTTGACCTCCGGCCCTCCAGTCAACCAACCTGTGGTGAGAAAACACCCTAAAACACTAGGATTTTTTTTCACCATTAGTATTGCACCAAGGAAACGACTGTCCTCATTTTTCTTGCGCACTTGAGACGACTGCCTCCGTTGGCATTTCGCCTGTGAACCGGTTGTCCCTGTAAGTTTCACACTAAGGAGACGACCTTTGCCGTGTCCTTCGGATACGAACATTTACTAATATATTGATATGCATAGATATCAATATATATATTATGTTATGCATAGATATCTCAACGTGCTCATGTATTGATATCCCACTTGGATCAATGCAGACTGTCTCGACATGTGTCGGATGGGCTTTTAACCCAAGATAGAAGTGGACTTCAAAGAAAAAAGTTACAAAACGAGAATAAGTCCAAGCTGTCTTTATAGTTCTAATTAATAGTATCTGCCCTCCCGGAGAGATTTTGCTTTAGGTTTCTTTTAAGTGGAAAATAGCATCTTATTCATTGCGCTTCTCTTCCTCGGAACTAAGGCTCCCTTTTGTTCTTTCTGATCCATTGCTGCATAGCTTAGTTAAAAAGCATCCTCCCTTGTACGGAAAGACAATGACCTTATCACGTCCTAAATCATGTTATTATGAAATTCCAAAAGGCGTGTATAGAGGGCCGCAGCACGTGTACATGATCGCAGCAGGCTAAGGGCATGTTTCTTTCGAAAGATTTTGAGGTAGAAAGTGGTAAAAATTTACTATTTCCAGTCAATTCCTACACTATTCACTCATTTTCTCTCCCCATTTTCTTCAGTCTTTTTCTTTCCGATGAAAATCCTTAATCGAGATTTTGCCTACATGGCACCGAGGTGGCGGACAAATTCTCCAAACCAAAATTCCCGTAAAAACCGGGGATTACACTAGGATTTCTATCTCTCTCCTCGACTCGTCAAATCAAAGCGCATGTTCAGATTTTTTTATTTAAAAATTTAGGCGGAAGAAAATAGACGCGCCCGATATAGTGGACCCCATTGCAAATCGCAGCGGAAATTACCTTTTTTATTTTTTAATCCCATCGGGAATCTGCGCGCGCGTGTCTGTTGGTCTCATTCGCCCATTAACATTTAATTAAAAGTTAAATTATTTAATTTGGTCTCATTCGTCCCATTAACAGTTAATTAATTAAAAGTTAAATTGTTTAATTAAATGCGCGTCAGTTTGCTTGGACATTTTACTTAAAAGTTAATGTTCATTAATTAATTAATTAATAGTTAAGCTTCAACATTATAATAGTTGGAGTGTGCCCCACACCATTTTCTGCATCCAACAATCTCAATCTCACTTTAACCCAAAGAAACATAAAACTTTAGTGTGGGACCCACAAACAAATCTCAAACACACTTTCCAACACACTTTCCTCCAAAAGAAACACAAAACTCTGCTTCTCTCTCCTCAAGAATCCAACATGGATTTACTATTCACAACAGTAAATCCCAACCCACAATCACACAAAGAAACAGGCCCTAAAGGTCCATCGGAGTTGGCACTAACATATACATAGATGAGTTACACATGGATTGGACCGAGAAAGATGATTTGGATTTGACTTGCATTGATGGAAATACCCATAAATTTTCCTTATATAAAAAACCCATGTAACTCCAATGTTCAGAAAGGATAGGATTGAGTCAATTCATATTATGCAATTTTATAGGCTGAATTTATAAAACTGTCCTAAACTTTGGCAAGATTTTGTAAAACTATAGTAAACTATGAAAAATAAATACATAACTACCTTGAACTTTGAGGTTTCAAAAGTTTACGGGTGTTTTCTCACCGTGTTAAGATTACAATATGGTGAGTGATTATGGTGAGTGATTACAATAGCTGATGTTAGCAGCTGACCAGGAACTGAAGGAGCTACCTCGGGCTGAGTAGGCCTCAGTCCGAGCTGTTGGAGTACTCAATTCGAGCTGTTGGAGTCGGGTCCGATCTATCAGCAGCTGATTGTATGCTAGGGCAAGCTGGTCCTCTCGATCCGAGCTATTGAGGCAGGGACCAGGCTATTTTTGTCAGGTTCGAACGATCTTCGAATCCGAACTTTCGTTAAGCCCTGGCTGTCTCCGCCAAGCCTGCGATATTTTCGAGCTGGCTCTGGGTGTTCATTCACTTCCTACGACAAGAAGAGTCTGCAACACGAAGATCTCGTCAAGGGGGGTCGGAGTTAGGGTCGGACCTAATCCCATTTGATACTTAAGTCAGTCAGTGACTCAAGGAAGCTCGGAGTAACTATGTCTGATCTGTTAGGAGCTCAACCAATAGTCATCATGCCAAGCTATAGAGGAAATGTAGAGTTTATGTGGAGCAGGTACATGAGTTGAATTTCTTGACTATCAGAGAGTTGTCCAAGAGAATTCCCCTTCACTTGTGTAGGGATCGTCTAACCCTTGCAATACTAACAACACACACTAGGGGGTGAATAGTGTAATGGTAATAAAATTGTCCAATTAAAATTTAACTTGCAAATGCGGAATTATAAATGTAAGAGGAATTAAAAGGCACAATCAATCCAAACGCAAACACAAATTTTTACCCTGGTTCCCCAAACTTGGGTACATCCAGCCACACCAATATTCACTATAATCCCACACAGAGAAGTGAATACAAATCTCACAAGGAGATACCCCACAAAGAGGATTTATGCCCTACACAAGGACCCAACCAATCCTACACGAGGATCAAGACTCCCACACAGAGAATCACTAACTCCCACTCAGAGAATTAGGGTTAGCCCTACACTAGGACACTAGAACTCCCACAAAGAGAGTTAATTCCCACAAAGAGAATTTTCTAGTCCCACAAAGAGACAACCTCTCACAAAGAGAGAAACTCCCACAAAGAGAGTATCCTAATCACACAAAGAAAAATAGGAAAACAAATTACACCAAGTAAAATAAATACTCTTACCTATGCCTTGAGATGCTTACTCATGAATGAATGCAAGGCATGGAAGAGGATCTCCAACTGTTGGAATATGCTTGGGAGCACTTGGATGATTTCCCTTGAGCTGGACTTCAATGCATGAAGAGAGAATGAATTCTCAAATAGAGGTGTTACGAGGTGGAACTTGCGTACAATGAATTTATATTATGGGGAACCAAGGGCACGGTGGTTATATGGAGAAGAGGGTTTAGGTTGGCTGTTTTACAAGTGATTAGTGGGGTGAAGAGGTTGGACCCGTCGCCGGTGGTGACCACGGGGTCGAATCTCACCGGACGCGACAGAGGAAGGTTGGATGGCAGGAGGCCGAAGTTGACGTTGGTCGATGGGCGAGCTTTCCTGCAGCACGAACAACTCGTCAGAAGGGCAGGGTTGGGGTTCAACCCTTAGCCCCTCCGATGCCTAAGTCAGTAATAGGACTTAAAACGGGGGGCTAGACATGCCGGTCGGACTAACTGTGTGTCGACCGCACGTGGCGAGCTATAAGTGGGAGAACAAAGATATGGACGACCTTTGTTCTCGTGTGTGAATGATAGATTGAGAGAGAATTTTTCCAACCCCCTCACCGTAAGGGGAGAGGGGGTATTTATACCTGTCAGGAGATGACTAGGCGGGGCTGATCTGGCATGTTGACTAGACGTGCTGAGCTGGCTCGGTTGTCAGCGGAAGCTTCGGACAAGGACGTCGGGAACAAGATTTCCTGACCTGCTTTTGTCAGGCGGCACAACGGCCAGGCGGTGCTTTTGTCGGGATGTCAGGGCCGAAAGCGCTAACCGTCAGTCGGCTCATCCGTCAGGGGGCGCTTCGTCAGTCGGTCGGGTGACGTATGTGTCAGTCGTGTCCTTATCCTAGGTTGTTTGTCGTTGGCGACAGACTAAAGGTTGGGCTGTATCACCCTAGGCGCCGCGGTTCACGGGAATCGGGCGGGTCGTTCGGATCGGGGGCTGTCCGGCCCGGCCTCGCCCTCCGATCGGTCACGGGCTATGGTTCGCCGGTTCGGAAGGATACGTCCGTGCCTACGTCAGTAGGTCCGGTGGCGCTACCCAGGCTTCCCCAGGGGCGCTACCCCCGGTGGGTCGTGCGGCTGCGGTTGTACGCCTCGGCCGGGTCGGGGGACGCTGCGAGGCGCGCCCGTTTCCATATAGCTCCGGATTTTCGGGGTGGCGGCCCTTTCATGAAGCGGAGAGTCCATGGGTCATGTAGGCGGATTCGGATGGGACCCCTACGATCTTTAGGTCGTAACGGGGGAGTCAATGTGGTATATCAGCGGATCCGGGTGGGAGTCAGACTCTTACGATCTTTAGGTCGTAACAATTGCCCCCGGCATCCGAGAGTGAGGCGGAAGCCCGGCTCGGCTCGGATGGCGTAACGCCGCCCCCTATCCCGACTTGGATAGGGATCCCCGCTCGGAGGGGGGGAAAGGGGCGACGCCGCTCCCGTGGGGTGTGTCCCGCAATATCAGGATTGCGAGGTCTCATCCCGAGTGGTGCCAAGCGGGGCGTCGCCCTATAACGACGTGCCGTCGTATGAGGTTACTAGGTCGGGTTTGTAATTTCCACGGGGCTTTGGCCGTTCCGCGCCCGGCGGACCGCCCCGTAGCCGTGCGCTTCGGCTCAAGGGGAGGGGTTCGTAAGGGGGAGTGTTATTCATCAACTCTTATTCGGGGATCTAGATGATATTTACAACAATGGAGAAGATGAGGCCCAACCGGCGGTTGGGACGGAGGGTTGTCCACATTTGTTGTTCGCTCCGTTGGGAGGAGCAGATACCTGCGTCGGGGCGGTCTTCCCTTATGTCGATTACTGAATTCCTACCGACTCGTTGTCCAGGGGCGGGCCGACGCGGCGGGAACCAATGTTTGGTTTCTTTTTTTTAGGCGTGCCGCCCTGTGGCGGTTCGGCCTTCGGGGGGGCCAACCCTCGGTCGTAGGAGGGGACCCTCTTCCTTTCCCTTTCCTCGCTTCCTCGCGTTCTGCCTCGCTGTCGTCGTGCTGGAGGGTTGCCCAGCCTCGCCGGGGATCCCGCGCACCGAGGGGGAACCCCGGGTGGCTGAGGACGAGGTGGCGGTGGTGGCGCCACTGGGAGAGCCGTTGGGGGTTTCCCCCCTTACACTCTGTGGGGATCGCCGTCCGTCAGGTGTTAGTTGGGGTGTTGCGGCCCGCCGCTAGCCTTCTGGACCTGCCTTTTGATCCAATAACGGGCAGGGGGAAAGCTGGCGGGCGGGGCCTCCCATGTGTAAGGGGAATATCCTGTTGGAGGTGGTGGGGCTATGGCGGCCATCGTCGGGGGAAGTGAGGTCCGTCGGTGGCTATCGGTTTTCTCCGTAGCTCGGTGGGGCGTTTGGGGCCGTTTTATGCCCGGAGTGAGGGGATGCGAATCCCCTGTGTCTATCTCTCCTTTTCCCCTGACCTCTGGAGGGGGGGTATTTATAGCGAGATTCTGCGGAAGGGTTTTTCCTGGGTAATGTGGGGGATTAGTGCCATTAATGGGCTCCGCGGAATCACGCGCTTTGGGAATCGCTTTTCCCTGGCGGTATCCGGCACGGGTTGTCTGCTCTGGCCTCTCGGGGGGCGTGTTGCTGATGGCACGTTGTCCAAGCGTCCTTTCGTTATGTCAAGTCGCATCTTGGCGCTGCTTTGACGAGACAGGTCCACTGCCTTATCTGGACTGGGCGCCGATTTCGCAGCCTTTGCCTTGCGACCGGTCCGTTCCAGGTTACGTATCTTGGCTTCTTGCGTGAGTTACACAATCACCAATTATGCCCCCAACATTCCCGTGTCCGAGATCGCGAGGTCTGGGGGAAGGGGATGTTGACGGCTTGTGTTGCCTTTGGGCGGGGCGGGGAGTCGGCGAAGAGGTTCGGGATGAGACACGCTGTCCTATCATGATTTGATCTCGGGCCGAACCGGTTACGTAGGGCGAGCCTCAGTTCACCTCTTTCCCCATTGAGCGAAAGTTGTCGGTAACTTTCAGGGAGCGGGGGGGGCTGGGTTCGAAGCGTAGTATCGCGGGGTTCGAGCTGCGGGCGTAAACTTCCTAGGCGTCCTAAGCCAGTTAGGCGGGGGGATAGTTATACGCTATGGTATTCTCTGAAAAATCTAAGCGTACAAGGAAGAACGTTTTCATTTAAATTTATAAGAGCTGATCTATAGCTTGTACATGAGTTCTTAGTTTATCGCCCGTTGTGGGGTCAGATCCGGCTCGAGGAGGGGCTATAGAGCTGTCCTCGCCCGTGGTTTAATGACTTCCGGATCTAGGGGTCACTTTGGGCCGGGTGGGCCCTTTTTAACTCGGGTCGTTCTTGGCGCGGAGGTGAGTGACCGCCTTCTGTGCTGAAGTGTTGCAAGGTCTCCTTGGCCCGGGGGGGATCTTGCCGATCGGGCCGCTTCCCCTCCATTGCTTTGTCATCTCCCTCCACGGACTGGGTAACGTTTCCTCGGTCCGGTAGAGGCACTGAGAAGGGGAATCACCAGGGAAGCCGTCTTTCTGGGGCTTGTGTCTTGGGGAGGTTCTTGAGGATCGGGCCGCCCCTCCCCCCCATGCCTCGCTGCTTCGGTTTGAGGGTGGGGTTCGGGGCCCGATTGTGTAGGGGCGGGCTGACACGCCATGACTTGCCTTTTGGGCTCGTCGGGGATGCAGCCTTTCCGAGGTCCTCGTCCAGAGGTCGACGATGAGGAGGTACTGGCCGGTGAGCACTGGGCACTCTCGCCTGTCCAGCCGGCGGAGATCGGATGCCAACCTTTCTCCGACTCGTCCTTGTTTAGGGCGGACGGAGGCGTGAAAGGCGGATTTCCCTTGTGTAAGTGGAATATCCTGTTTGCGATCCATTTGTAAGAGGAATATCCTGTCGGAGTTGCTGGAGGTGCGGGAACCACCGCCCTGGACGGTGGGAGCCACTGATGGCCGGTGACTTCTCTTTTGTTAGGGCGTTGTATCCCGGCCCGTTTCCCCGTGGGTGGGGGGTCAAGTGGCGGTTTCTCATGTCTTCCGACTCTTGGTTCTCTTTCTTTCGGACGGGTGAGTGGCGTCTTTATAGGGAGATCTCGCTGACGGTTTCTCCCATATTTATTGCGCTGAGTTGTCCTTATTAATGGGCTCCTCGAATTCACGCCCGTGGGAAACCGCTTTTGCCAGGTGGCTCTTACGGGTCCTCTTTTGGAGTGTATCATTAATGGCGGCGTATTTCTCGAGCGTCCTTTCGTTTCGTCGAGTCATATCGGGGCCGCCTATCCGGGGACTGACGCCATTTCGTCCCGGTTTGTGTGCCTCTGCCTTCTTTTGGGTTTTTGAGGGTCACGGGCGCGTGGTCCTTCTCGGGTTTGGGTGGCTAGGGTTGGCCCTGCCCCAGAGGTCTTGAGGGGGGGAGCGGGCGCGTAGCCCGGCCCGTGCCCTTCTCTGGTATGGGTTGCTAGGGTTGGCCCTGCCCCAAAGGTCTTGAGGGGGGAGCGGGCGCGTAGCCCGGCCCGTGCCCTTCTCTGGTTTGGGTGGCTAGGGTTGGCCCAGCCCCAGAGGTCTTGAGGGGGGGAGCGGGCGCGTAGCCCGGCCCGTGCCCTTCTCTGGTTTGGGTGGCTAGGGTTGGCCCTGCCCCAGAGGTCTTGAGGGGGGAGCGGGCGCGTAGCCCGGCCCGTGCCCTTCTCTGGTTTGGGTGGCTAGGGTTGGCCCTGCCCCAGAGGTCTCGAGGGGGGGAGCGGGCACGTAGCCCGGCCCGTGCCCTTCTCTGGTTTGGGTGGCTAGGGTTGGCCCTGTCCCAGAGGTCTCGAGGGGGGGGAGCGGGCGCGTAGCCCGGCCCGTGCCCTTCTCTGGTTTGGGTGGCTAGGGTTGGCCCTGCCCCAGAGGTCTTGAGGGGGGAGCGGGCGCGTAGCCCGGCCCGTGCCCTTCTCTGGTTTGGGTGGCTAGGGTTGGCCCTGCCCCAGAGGTCTCGAGGGGGGGAGCGGGCGCGTAGCCCGGCCCGTGCCCTTCTCTGGTTTGGGTGGCTAGGGTTGGCCCTGTCCCAGAGGTCTCGATGGGGGGAGCGGGCGCGTAGCCCGGCCCGTGCCCTTCTCTGGTTTGGGTGGCTAGGGTTGGCCCTGCCCCAGAGGTCTCGAGGGGGGGAGCGGGCGTGTAGCCCGGCCCGTGCCCTTCTCTGGTTTGGGTGGCTAGGGTTGGCCCTGCCCTAGAGGTCTCGAGGGGGGGAGCGGGCGTGTAGCCCGGCCCGTGCCCTTCTCTGGTTTGGGTGGCTAGGGTTGGCCCTGCCCCAGAGGTCTTGAGGGGGGAGCGGGCGCGTAGCCCGGCCCGTGCCCTTCTCTGGTTTGGGTGGCTAGGGTTGGCCCTGCCCCAGAGGTCTTGAGGGGGGGAGCGGGCACGTAGCCAGGCCCGTGCCCTTCTCTGGTTTGGGTGGCTAGGGTTGGCCCTGCCCCAGAGGTCTTGAGGGGGGAGCGGGCGCGTAGCCCGGCCCGTGCCCTTCTCTGGTTTGGGTGGATAGGGTTGGCCCTGCCCCAGAGGTCTCGAGGGGGGAGCGGGCGCGTAGCCCGGCCCGTGCCCTTCTCTGGTTTGGGTGGCTAGGGTTGGCCCTGCCCCAGAGGTCTCGAGGGGGGAGCGGGCGCGTAGCCCGGCCCATGCCCTTCTCTGGTTTGAGTGGCTAGGGTTGGCCCTGCCCCAGAGGTCTCGAGGGGGGGAGCGGGCGCGTAGCCCGGCCCGTGCCCTTCTCTGGTTTGGGTGGCTAGGGTTGGCCCTGCCCCAGAGGTCTCGAGGGGGGGAGCGAGCGCGTAGCCCGGCCCGTGCCCTTCTCTGGTTTGGGTGGCTAGGGTTGGCCCTGCCCCAGAGGTCTTGAGGGGGGAGCGGGCGCGTAGCCCGGCCCGTGCCCTTCTCTGGTTTGGGTGGCTAGGGTTGGCCCTGCCCCAGAGGTCTCGAGGGGGGAGCGGGCGCATAGCCCGGCCCGTGCCCTTCTCTGGTTTGGGTGGCTAGGGTTGGCCCTGCCCCAGAGTTCTTGAGGGGGGGAGCGGGCGCGTAGCCCGGCCCGTGCCCTTCTCTGGTTTGGGTGGCTAGGGTTGGCCCTGCCCCAGAGGTCTCGAGGGGGGGAGCGGGCGCGTAGCCCGGCCCGTGCCCTTCTCTGGTTTGGGTGGCTAGGGTTGGCCCTGCCCCAGAGGTCTCGAGGGGGGGAGCGGGCGCGTAGCCCGGCCCGTGCCCTTCTCTGGTTTGGGTGGCTAGGGTTGGCCCTGCCCAAGAGGTCTCGAGGGGGGAGCGGGCGCGTAGCCCGGCCCGTGCCCTTCTCTGGTTTGGGTGGCTAGGGTTGGCCCTGCCCCAGAGGTCTTGAGGGGGGGGAGCGGGCGCGTAGCCCGGCCCGTGCCCTTCTCTGGTTTGGGTGGCTAGGGTTTGCCCTGCCCCAGAGGTCTTGAGGGGGGGAGCGGGCGCGTAGCCCGGCCCGTGTCCTTCTCTGGTTTGGGTGGCTAGGGTTGGCCCTGCCCCAGAGGTCTTGAGGGGGTGAGCGGGAGCGTAGCCCGGCCCGTGCCCTTCTCTGGTTTGGGTGGCTAGGGTTGGCCCTGCCCCAGAGGTTCGGAGGTTTTGCGAACTGCAAAATTTGTGTAGGAACAACAATGTTGGGAAAAACGGGTAGATGTGTATATTGCGCGTAAAAAGGAAAAACTCATAACTATTGGTAGAATTTTAGCAGATGCTTTGCATTCCAAGGGTGGGCCAGTTCGCTCCCTTCGGGGGTAGCCAGGATGTACGTGGCTGGTCCGACAATATCGACGACTGTGTAGGGCCCTTCCCATTTAGCGGCCAGCTTTCCCCGCTGTGCAGTCTCGGGGCGGAAGGTGGCATCTCGGAGGACCAAATCGCCGATCCTGAAAGTCCGCGGTTTCACCCGGGAGTCGTAATACTGTGCCATCCTCTGGCTGTGTTTGACGAGGCTGGTCAGGGCCCGGTCTCTTACCTCGTCTATCAACTCAAGACTGAGGCCGAGTCCTTCTCCGTTGATTTCTTCGTCGAAGAGCTTTAGCCGGAGTGTCTCTTCGCCGATTTCCACAGGAACGACCGCCTCCGATCCGTATGCTAGCATGAAGGGACTTTCTCCGGTCGAGGCCTTGTGGGTGGTACGATAGGACCATAGGATTCCCGGCAGCTCGTCGACCCATGCCCCCAGGGCGGCGTCCACCTTCTTCTTCATTGGGTTCAAGATACATTTATTCGCGGCCTCCGCCATTCCGTTGCACTGTGGGTGGGCGACTGACGCGAATTGGAGTTTGATCCCCCAGCCCGAGCAGAAGTCGCGGAAGCCTTCGCAATCGAACTGCTTTCCGTTATCCTTGACTATGGAGCGGGGAATCCCGAAGCGGCATATGATGGATTGCCAGATGAAGCCCTTCATGTCCGTCCACGCGATTCGCGCCAGCGGCTCTGCTTCGACCCATTTTGTGAAGTAGTCCACGGCGACGACTAGATATTTCCTTCCCCTGGAGGCCTTTGGGAAAGGCCCCAGGATGTCGAGTCCCCACTTGGCGAAGGGGATCGGGCTCACGATGGGCATCAGGTTGGCCGGAGGTGCAGTCGTCCGTCGGCAGAACTTCTGGCACGCCTCGCATTTTTTGACGTACTGTACTGCATCCTGGATCATCGTCGGCCAGTAGTATCCTTGGCGCATTATTTTGTGGGCGATGGTGCGCCCGCCATGGTGGTTTCCGCAGAAGCCTTCGTGCACCTCACAGATGACTTGCTCAGCCTGCTCCGGGCCCAAGCATTTCAGGTAGGGCAGGACGTCGAAATTGGCGTGGCGGCGGCGGTACAGCACTCCGTCGAGGAGCATGAATGACAGGGCCCGCCTTTCCACCTGTTTAGCCAGCATCCGCTCCTCGGGTAGTTCCCCCGTCTCTAAGTACTTCATAATGGGGGTCATCCATGACGTCATCGTGCCCGTGCACATCAGTTCTCCTTCGTCAATGGTTGGCGTCAATAGGCTTTCGACGTAGATGGCCTTCCCGATCTCAGCCGCCGAGGTGGAAGCGAGCTTAGACAGGGCGTCCGCCCGGAGGTTGTTGGAGTGGGGTAGGTGCCGGACGTTCGCTTTCTTGAACTTACGGAGTTCGATCTGGATGCGCCTCAGGTACCGCTTCATTGTCTCCTCTCGGGCCTCGAAGCTCCCCAGGATCTGTTGGATGACGAGACGGCAGTCACTTAGGAGCAACACGTTCGTCGCCCCCACCGCCCTAGCGAGTTTTAACCCGTTAACTGCGGCTTCATACTCCGCGACATTGTTGGTTGCCGGGAAGCTGAAGCGTAGGGCGTATTCCAACGAGCATCCGTCAGGGGTCTGAATGACGATACCCGCTCCTGTCCCGGACCCCGTCGCGGAGCCGTCGACGTGGATGGTCCATAGTTCGCCCGCGGTCATCTGGGAGGGCGCTGAGGGTTCACCCACCTCGATCCCCCGCGGGGACGCGGTCACCGATGGGAGCTCTGTCCGGTCCCCCGGCAGGACTTCCGTGGTGCATTCCACCACGAAGTCGGCCAGCGCCTGGCCTTTGATCACCGTCCGGGCTTTGTAAGTTATGTCGAACTCGCTGAGCTCGATGCTCCAGTTGAGCATCCTCCCCGACCGCTCCAGTCTTTTCAGGTTCTTTTCGAGGGGCATGCCGGTGTGGACGGTTATGGGGTGGGCCTGGAAGTAGGGTCGGAGCTTCCGGGCTGTGGTGATTAGGCAGTAGTCGGCTTTCTCGATAGGGCTGTAACGAGTCTCCGCCTCCCGGAGGATCCGACTGGCATAGTAAACAGGGCGCTGCACCCCTCCTTCCTCCTTGATTAGGACGGAGCTAACGGCCTCCTCGTTGGTCGCCAAGTACAACCCTAGGGGTTCGCCTTCCCCGGCCGTGCGAGGAGCGGTGGGCTCTGTAGGTAAGCTCTCAGCTCCGCGAACGCCCGCGCACAGTCGTCGTCCCACGGGATCACCTTCCTTTTGTCTTTAGCTTCGCCAAAGGCTATGCGCAAGACCCTGAAGAAGGGGAGCGATTTCTCCGCAGATTTCGACAGGAATCGCCCCAGGGCAGCGATCCGGCCGTTCAGTCGCTGCAAGTCCCGGATCGTCCGGGGCTCCGCCATACTGATGAGGGCCGTCACCTTGTCGGGGTTCACCTCGATTCCCCACTTCGTTATCATGAAGCCCATGAATTTTCCCGACTGCACGCCAAAGATACACTTCGCAGGGTTTAGCCTCAGGTTGTATCGGCGGACCCTTTGGAAAGTTTCTTGCAAGTCGGCGAGGTGGTCGGGGGCCCTTCTACTCTTCACCAGCATGTCGTCGATGTAGACCTCCAAGTTTCGCCCCACCTGAGGGCCGAATATTCGGTCTACCATCCGTTGATAGGTCGCCCCGGCGTTCTTCAGTCCAAAGGGCATCTTGGTGTAACAGAAGGTGCCTTTATCGGTGACAAAAGACGTCTTCTCCTCATCCTCCTCCGCCATCGGTATCTGGTTGTATCCCGAGAAGGCATCCATAAAGCTTAACAACTCATAGCCGGACGCCTGGTCCACCAAGTGGTCGATCCTGGGTAGAGGGAAGCTGTCCTTCGGGCATACCTTGTTGAGGTCGGTGAAGTCGACGCACATGCGCCACTTTCCACTGGGCTTCTTCACCAGAACGACGTTGGCGAGCCAGTCGGGGTAGTCCACCGGCCGAACAAATTTGGCTTCGAGGAGCCGCTCTACTTCTTCCTCGGCTGCCCTCTTCTTCTCACCCCCCGCACTTCTCTTCTTCTGTCGGACAGGTCGGGCTTCTGGGTCCGCATTCAACCTGTGGGAGATTACCGTCGGGTTAACCCCGGGCATGTCGGCAGGTGACCATGCGAATATGTCCGCATTTTCTCGGAGCAAGGCGACGAGGGCCGTCCTCAAGGCGGCCAGGAGTTTTGTCTCGATGGAGACGGTTCTCTCTGCATCCGAGGCCACTGGGACCTCTTCCACTTCCTCGGCCGGGGTCAGCCGCTGGTCGCAGAAGTCCTCCCTCTCGTCAGGGATGAGAGCCGTCAGGGCCCGCCTCGGGCTTCTACGCTGGGATGGCGTATGGTCGTGGTCTCCGGGCACCTCCCGGCCTCCCCGCGCCTGTCCCACCCCTCGCGGGGTCCGGAACTTCATCATCTGGTGTTGCAGGCTGGGGAGCGCCTCGATGGCCGTCATATATGGACGCCCTATGATTCCGTTATATGCCAACGCGACGTCGACGACGACAAAACACGTCCCCTTGGTGACGACCCTCGGTTCCTCCCCCAGAGTCATGGGCAGGGTGATCGTCCCCACGGTGGGGATCGTATGGCCGGTGAATCCAGCAACAGGGCCCGTGCAGGGCTCTAGGTCTGCATGCCCCCACCCCATCCTCTCGACTGTTGACAGGAACAGGATGTCGCAGGAGCTACCGGTGTCAATTAGGAGCCGGCCAACGGCAACCGCCCCGATCCGAGCCTCGACGACGAGGGCGTCATTGTCCTGGTTCCCCACCTCCTGCCGGTCTCCCTCAGTAAAGGTGATAGGGGGTCGGTGTGTCCTTCTTCGCTTCGGTCGGCGGCCAGCGCCCGCGACCATCACCTGTCGGGCACCGGCCCCCGGGATCACGGGCGCCTGCCCCGCTGGGAAAGGCCCTCCAGTTATCATCTCAATTCGCATGACCGCCCCCGGGGGGCGTGGCTCCCCGTGATCGTGGTTCGCCGGCGGTTCCAGTCCCCCCTCCTCCGGGGGGCTCTCTCTCCTTCTGCTACCCGCCTGCCCGCGACGAAGTTTCCCAAATGGCCCGCCTGGATCAGTCGTTCGATCTCTCTTTTAAGAGTGTAACACCGGTCGGTGTCGTGACCGTGGTCCCGGTGATAACGGCAGTATCTCCGGGGGTCGTGCTTCGCCGGATCCGACCTCATCTCCCGGGGAGGCTCCGGCAGTAACCCGGCCCTTGTCGCTGCGGCCAGCACCTCCATCATGGGGGCATTGAGTTGCGTGTAATGTGCCCGTAAGGGGCCTTCTTGTCTTGGGATGACTTGAGGGATCCCTTGTGCCGGAGCAAACTCGCGCGCCGGGCCAGGGCGATCTTGTGGGCGAGGCCCGGGCGGTTCCCGCCTTGGTCGGGCTAGCCGGTCGCGACTTCGGTCCCCCTCTTTCTGCCTCGGCCGAGGGTGTGACCGGGGTTCGCTTTGGGACGGTTTCGCTGGGGGGAATAAGGCCTTTGCACCGAGAGTCTCTTCGGCCAACGCGTGCCTCTCCGCCATAGCAACCAACGCCTCATAGTCGGTCGGCGGATCCCGGAGCAGGGATTTGTGGAGGCTTCGAGTCCGCAACCCCGTTTTGAAGGACAACATAAGCACCTCATCGCCGCATGTCACCACCGCCCGTCTCTCCTCCTGAAAGCGGCGTAGGTATCTACCCGTGGTCTCTCCCTCCCCTTGGACTATCGTGCTGAGATAGTCTAAGGGCTTCTTTTTCGTCCACCAGGCCCGGAACTCTTGGCAGAACTTGTGGGACAGCTCGCCAAAGCTCCCAACGGATCTTGCGGGCAAGCCAAAGTACCAGTCCAACGCGGTGTCCCTCAGGCTTTGGGAGAAATGTCGGCATAGGAACGCCTCATCCACATCCTGCGCCTCCATCGCCCCCCGGTATTGCTGCACGTGCGTGAGGGGGTCGCCTCTCCCGTTGTACGTGGCCAAGTGAGGGGGTTTGAACCTTATGGGCCTTGGGGCAGACGTGATCCACCGTGCGAGCGGCGTGGCCTCCTTCGGATAGGTGGGGCGATCTGGCGCATCCCCTCTCCGCCACTCGGGGGTCTGGCTTCGGTCGTCGACGGTCCTCCGGCCCCGGGGAGTAGCCCGACGGTCGTCTTGCGGGGATCCTCCCCTGGGTCGAGGACTCGACAGGTTGCGGGCTATGGTTCTCCCAGCGCCAGCGCCTCTCGGCCAGCTCTCCTCGGGCCTCCATCCGTTCTTGATTCTCCCGAAGAAGCCTTTCGCGCTCGGCGGTGAGGAAGCGTAGTTGTCGACAAACAGCTTCCTCATGCAGGGAATCGGAGGGGTGGTGCAGGCGATGCGGGCTGCCCCCTCCCGGTGGGGACCTGGTCAGCAACGGGTCCCGCCCGTCCACGAGCCGCCGACCCGTCGCCGTCTCGTCCAGGATTTCTCGGTTGCTCCTGTTCTCTCTCCTTAGCCTCTCGCGTTCTGCGATGATGAGGCGGAGTTGACGGCGAGCGGCCTCTTCGTCCTGGCAGGCCCTTCGGGCGGTCTCGGCCGCCGCGTCCAAAAGCCTTTGCGCGGCGGCCGCCTCCCCCAGGCGCCTCCACCGCCGCGCAACTTCCATCTCCTCTTCTAGGAGCCTTTGCTGGGCCGCAATCTCCTCGGCGAGCCCCCTGTTCTCCCCCTCCTCCTCGAACTGGGGGTGGAGATTCCGCCTCACGTTCTGGGGCTCCGAGGGGCCGGGCGGAGGCTCCGTTCCCGCCGTCGGATAGCCTCCCCTGGCCTGAGTGACGGCCTCGAAGTTCTTCAGGACGGCGTGGGCCGAAGTATGTTCAGTTTCGGCGCCCATCCCCAGAAGGGGGTCGGACGCCGGGGTGATTAGTAGAGAGAGAGATTCCTGACCCACGGGATCTTTACCGTGGTCAGGGTTCCGAGAGATCGGCATGGAGTCTAACATGGGTGTGACCCTTCGTTCCCACAGACGGCGCCAATTGTTACGAGGTGGAACTCGCGTACAATGAATTTATATTATGGGGAACCAAGGGCACGGTGGTTATATGGAGAAGAGGGTTTAGGTTGGCTGTTTTACAAGTGATTAGTGGGGTGAAGAGGTTGGACCCGTCGCCGGTGGTGACCACGGGGTCGAATCTCACCGGACGCGGCAGAGGAAGGTTGGATGGCAGGAGGCCGAAGTTGACGTTGGTCGATGGGCGAGCTTTCCTGCAGCACGAACAACTCGTCAGAAGGGCAGGGTTGGGGTTCAACCCTTAGCCCCTCCGATGCCTAAGTCAGTAATAGGACTTAAAACGGGGGGCTAGACACGCCGGTCGGACTAACGGTGTGTCGACCGCACGTGGCGAGCTATAAGTGGGAGAACAAAGATATGGACGACCTTTGTTCTCGTGTGTGAATGATAGATTGAGAGAGAATTTTTCCAACCCCCTCATCGTAAGGGGAGAGGTGGTATTTATACATGTCGGGAGATGACTAGGCGGGGCTGATCTAGCATGTTGACTAGACGTGCTGAGCTGGCTCGGTTGTCAGCGGAAGCTTCGGACAAGGACGTCGGGAACAGGAGTTCCTGACCTGCTTTTGTCAGGCGGCACAATGGCCAGGCGGTGCTTTTGTCGGGATGTCAGGGCCGAAAGCGCTAACCGTCAGTCGGCTCATCCGTCAAGGGGCGCTTCGTCAGTCGGTCGGGTGACGTATGTGTCAGTCGTGTCCTTATCCTAGGTTGTTTGTCGTTGGCGACGAACTAAAGGTTGGGCTGTATCACCCTAGGCGCCGCGGTTCACGGGAATCGGGCGGGTCGTTCGGATCGGGGGCTGTCCGGCCCGGCCTCGCCCTCCGATCGGTCACGGGCTATGGTTCGCCGGTTCGGAAGGATACGTCCGTGCCTACGTCAGTAGGTCCGGTGGCGCTACCCAGGCGTCCCCAGGGGCGCTACCCCCGGTGGGTCGTGCGGCTGCGGTTGTACGCCTCGGCCGGGTCGGGGGACGCTGCGAGGCGCGCCAGTTTCCATATAGCTCCGGATTTTCGGGATGGCGGCCCTTTCATGAAGCGGAGAGTCCATGGGTCATGTAGGCGGATTCGGGTGGGACCCCTACGATCTTTAGGTCGTAATGGGGGAGTCATGTAACGGCTGGTTTTGTATAATAAATATTATTTATATCTATATTAAATTGTTCGTCTTCTTTCTTTGCTTCTCCGCGCTCGCATCTTAGTGTAGGATCACTCTTGGAACTCACTAGGATCATCCCGAAGCTTCCCGCTTCACTTTGGCGACTTCCTGTGCAAGTTAGCCGGTTCACGTTGAGGAGCCGACCGACTAGATGTTCATCTAGTCGGTCAACAACTTCTCATGGACCGACTAGTTCTTGTCAGGCTTTTTCCCTTGAGTTACTGTTTGCGCTTAGTCGGTCTAAGTTCAACCGCCGACCGACTAGTTTGCGAACTAGTCGGTCAACACTTCTTCACAGACCGACTAAGTACATAGATCATATTTCGCATCAGGTTACTGTTTACCCGTTAGTCGGTCAAAGAACGAAAACCGACCGACTAGTTGACGAACTAGTCGGTTAAGCATCCTTCTCTGACCGACTAATCTTCAAAATATCTTGTTGATCATTCTCACCCTTTAGTCGGTCTATGAACACTGGCCGACCGACTAGGTTGCAAACTAGTCGATCGACGAGCCTTCACAGACCGACTAACTCTATAACTTTACAATAGCCCTGTTCACGGTTTGGGTTTTAGTCGGTCACAGTTATATGATCGACCGACTAGTTCCCAAACTAGTCGATCGACCACCCTTCTCTGACCGACTAGTTGACCCCGAAACCCTAATTTCTGCGCTAGCCGCCGTTTTGCTTTCTTATTTAAACGAGGCTCTCTCTTTCATTTCTTCAGATTATTTTCAGTCTCCCTTTTCCCCAATCATACTCTCCTACCACCCACGTTCTCCCCTTGTTCATTCCTCCATCCTTACGCCTTCCAACCTCCCCAAAGCTCTTCCTCTCTTCTCTTTTCCCTCTTCTTTTGCCCTAGCGCGGAGATCTCGTCTCAGATCCGACAGCAACGACGCCGGGAGACGCTGAAATCTTCACCACCACCGACGATCAACAATCCTCGCTGCGCTACCCGCGGCTTGGGAATTTTCGGACGACGTGAAGCTTTCACCCCTTTCAGATTTAACGCCGGATCTTCGTGCAAACGTCAAAAACAGGTTGGTGCCCTAAATTCGTAGTAACCCACACCATAGGTGATCAAACCCTAATTAAAATCAGCAACCTAATCAAACTAAGTTTATTTTCCGCTGATCTTTAAAACGTTGTACAAACCGTAGAAATCGACGAATGGACATTATGCATGTACACGTAGGATAGATCGTCGATTAGGTTAATTATATTAAAAATATGATTTTTGATTGAATAGGATAGTCCCGATAATCTAGACACTACCCTAATAGGGATTAATGAATCTTGATCTGACACCGTCGCCGTGTCACGATTTACAGACACTTTTCCGCCAACAAAACGATTGGACGAGGCGTACCAGGGAGACGACGCGCTCGCCACCACAGGCAAGTGTATCACTTGCGTTCTTGGCCATGTTTAGGCCTTCATCTTGTTAGGGATTCTTAATCTAGGAACTTGAGGACCGGACGTGAAATGATAGCGTCCGGGAAGCCCTTGAAGGCTCAGATTTGACAACGAAATCCGAGTCCAAAAAACAACAAATGCTGATCTCATAGGATTGACATGCGTGTGCGTGAGTTGTGGACACCCTAGTGCAACCCCTCCCTGTTTTGTCGTGTCTTGTCCCTTACCATCTGCACAGCCCGCTGGGCAATAGGGCACTCGCCAAGCCAGAGCGAGTGATCCCTTGTACTAGTTCACAGCCCGATGGGCAATTGGGCACCTGTCAAGCTAGAGCAGGTGATCCCATGTACCGCTACACAGCTCAGGGAGCAATTGGGCACTTGTCAAGCTAGAGCAAGTGATCCCATGTCTTGTCACGATTCTTGGGGTTATGGGGTAGGGTTGAGCGTGCAAGCGGCAAGAGGGATTGATCCCCCTCGAACCGATCAGGCGTGAACCCTTTCGTGTCTTGTCTTGTCTTGTCTTGTCTGGATTTCCGTGTTCCGTCTTGTCTTGACACCTGTAGGCTAGTCCCGTAGTCCATAGCACTCGTTGTGACTACCACTTGTCTTGTTTACTTGTCTGTTGTGTTTTCTTTCTGTTGTAAGAACCTCAGCATGTTAATCAACCAGTAAAATGTTGTAAGTAATTGGTATACTTGTAGTTTGGTCTAATCTTTCCTTGTAGACCTTACCTGACGTACAGTTCCTTCTTCTGGTGCTGTACGTCAGGGATTGAGCCAGAGTACGTGGAGGAGACTGACTTGCCAGCCGACGTGGAGCCAGAGAGCGTCGATCCCGAGTACGACCCTGAGGAGGATCAGAGCTAGTGACTGTTGGTATCAGTTACCAGAGGCGATATTGTTCTTGTTGGGTGCGTAGCACCTTTTATGTTTCTTTGACTAGGTTGGGTGCTTGCACCATTAGTTTACTTTTCTGCTGTTGTAGCCCTTCGGGCGTTGAGACTTGGCACTTTGATATGTTGGAATAAAATCTGTGATGTTCTTTTCCTTCTTGTACTTTTATTGTTCTGTACTAACATGCAGGGACCTGTGCCTTTGTCTTGGTACCACACAGACGCTTATTGGGTCAGGGCTCCTCAGCTCTGGCCTAAGCGGGCCTCGTCACGCTTCGCCTCCGCCGTTTTGGGAAGCGGGGCGTGACAGGTTTTAGTGGTGGCCCATGCAGGTCCACGTCCCATCTTTCTGCAAGTACAGAACAGTAAGAGTAGGGACATTCACTTTTGATATTCAAACATTGTACGAGTCTAACCTTCGTCTATCTGCCAATAGGATGGCCGGACGACGCGTTACCCGATCGGGAAACTTGGGCGACGGAGTTTCGGAAGAGCAGGGCGGAGAGTTCTGTCAGTTTCTGGGTGTGATGAGGGAGATGCTGGACGTTCAGCATCAGCTGGTTCAGCAGTCTCAGCGTGCTGCCCAGGCTCCACCTGTTGCACCACCTCCACCCCCGCCCGCTCCGCGAGCTGCTCCAGGAGTGAAGCAGTTCAATGAGCTGCAGCCGAAAACTTTCTCTGGGAAGGAAGGACCTCGGGTGCCGATGAGTGGATCCAGAGCACTGAGGAGAAGTTGGTTGCTGCCAAGATTCCAGACGAGACACGTGTGGAGATTGCGAAGATGCAACTGACTGAGATTGCCCGAAACTGGTGGCGTATTGAGGAGAGGCGTCTGCAGAAGCCTGTGGAGTGGAAGACTTTTCGCCACATGTTCAAGGAGAAGTACTTCACCAAGGCGGCTAGGAGAGAGCTGATGGGCAGATTTGTAGATCTGAAGCAGAAAGGCATGACGATCGATGAGTACGAGGCTGAATTTGAGATGCTGAGCCGATTTGCCCCGCACATGGTGAAGAAGGAGGAGAACCGAGCTGAGCGGTTCCGTCAGGGACTGCGTCCGAAGATTCAGGCTTCGATGTCTTCGGCGAGTTTCTCGACTATGAGAGAGGTGCTGGATGCTGCGAAGAATCATGAGGTCATAGCACTCCTGCCTGACACTCCAGAGGACAGAGGGAAGCGCCCTATGGATCAGTACCGGCCATCTGCCAGGCCGATTATGAGGCCAGTCCAGACTGTGCCATTCAAGCGACCTGGAGCACCAGTGCAGCAGCAGAGCAAGGGTCCCTGCCATTTCTGCGGCAAGCCCGGACATGTTCAGACCAACTGTCGGAGGAAACTGGGATTGTGTCTACTTTGTGGAGACGCTTCGCATGCTGCGAAGGACTGTCCTAGAACCCGCACAGCTGTTGTTGGAGCGCCAGCCCCGTTGCAGATGAGGGCACCTGCTCCGGTTCAGAGAGGACCTGCCATTCGTGGACCACCCTTGGTGCCACAGAGGCAGCTTTACCAGCGGGCAGTGCAGCCCCCGAGGCCGGCCTATACCATGACCGCTGTGGAAACCGAGGAGCTGGATGGAGTGATTGCAGGTAACATCTTGACCTGGCCTTTTCATTTCATAATTATATTGTATTGATAGTTTAGTTAGAGTTGTCTGTTCGTTTGATTGTTAGAGTAGCGTTTGACCTTAGATCCTTGATTTCTTAGGCACCATTCTTGTGTCCTCTCACCCCGCTTTGGCTTTGTTTGACTCCGGTGCATCTATGTGCATCTTATCCCGGAAGTTTGTAACAAGGCACTTTATTCCTACCCATGCGCTCCCTAAGTGTTGAGACATCACAACTGGGAACGGAGTAGTGACGGTGAATTTGGGATGTCGGTCGATTCCCTTAGTGGTTAGTGGACATGAGCTATATGCAGATTTCATCGTCCACGATCTGCCGCATTTCGATGTCGTCCTTGGCATCGATTGGCTGGGAGATTTCCACGCTTCGATCGATTGTCACAGCAAAAGGGTGGTTTTCCGGATTCCAGGTCATCCGGAGTTCGAGTTCCGAAGCCGTGATGAGTCGCTTGGGCCCATCAGATTTCGGGCCAAGACGGAGATGCCGGTAATGGCAGCGTTGCAAATGGAGATGGAGATTGACCGACCAGCGGTTGTCAGAGACTTTGACGACGTCTTTCCGGAGGATATCTCGGGTCTGCCACCCGACAGAGCCTTGGAGTTCGGTATCGATCTGATGCCGGGTGCGCAGCCGATATCGAAGGCGCCGTATCGGATGGCTCCCGCAGAGCTTGAGGAGCTGCGGAAGCAATTGGATGAGTTGTTGCAGAAGGGTTTCATCCACCCTAGTGTGTCACCGTGGGGTGCACCTGTCCTGCTTGTGAAGAAGAAGGATGGGTCCCGCAGGATGTGCGTGGACTATCGAGGATTGAATGCTGTCACCGTGAAGAATAAGTATCCGCTGCCGCGCATCGACGACATATTTGATCAGTTGGGAGGTTCGAGAGTCTTTTCGAAGTTGGACTTGAGGAGTGGATACCATCAGTTAAAGGTTAAGAAGGATGACGCCCCGAAGACAGCCTTCCGGACGAAGTACGGGCACTATGAGTTTGTGGTGATGCCATTCGGCGTGACCAATGCTCCAGCTGTGTTCATGAATCTTATGAACTTAATTTTCTACGACTTCCTGGATAAGTTTGTCGTTATTTTCATTGACGACATTCTTATTTACTCGAAGTCTGAGGAGGAGCACAGCTGTCATCTGAGGACAGTACTGGAGACGCTGAGGTGACACAAATTGTATGCCAAGTATAGCAAGTGCGAGTTCTGGCTGGACAGAGTCGCGTTCCTGGGACACGTGGTGTCTGGCGATGGCATATCTGTGGATCCAGAGAAGGTCAGAGCAATCAGAGATTGGCCGACGCCGCGGTCAGCATCCGACATCAGGAGTTTTCTTGGTCTAGCAGGCTATTATCGGCGGTTCATCAAGGATTTCTCGAGGATTGCGGAGCCAATGACGAAGCTGACAAGGAAGGATGAGGAGTTTCTGTGGTCTGATGCTTGTAAGGAGGCTTTCAGTATCTTGAAGGCAAGATTGACCACGGCACCAGTTTTGACGGTACCAGATCGGAGCGGAGGCTTTGAAGTTTATTGTGATGCATTGGGGAAGGGCCTGGGATGCGTTCTGCATCAGCATGGCCACGTGGTCGCGTACGCTTCTCGTCAATTGAGGACTCACGAGAAGAATTACCCGACACATGATCTGGAGTTGGCAGCAGTGATATTTGCGCTGAAGATTTGGAGGCATTTCTTGCTGGGTGAACGTGTAAAGATTTTTACAGACCATAAGAGCTTGAAGTACATATTCACCCAGAAGGAGCTCAACATGCGTCAGAGACGATGGTTGGAGCTCATGGCTGACTACGAGATAGATTTGCAGTATCATCCGGGGAAGGTGAACGTTGTGCCGGACGCTTTGAGTAGACTTCCTACGGCTATGGTGTATACTGCCGACTGGAGGATTCAGCAGGAGCTGAAGGAGATGGATTTGGAGGTTGTCCTACCTGGTGTGATTCACACTTTCATGAATTTGCAGATTCAGTCCACGATTGTGGACCGGATCAAGGCAGCACAGGCAGGAGATCCGAAGTTGCAGAGGATCAGGAGGCAGGTCGAGGCTGGACTGCGTACGGAGTTCGTGATTCATGAGGATGGATCGCTGCGGTACGGCAGCAGACTCTGCGTGCCTGCGGGAGATGTTCGCGAGGAGCTCTTGAGTGAGGCTCATAGCTCGCCTTATTCTATACATCCTGGTGGCACCAAGATGTATAAGGATCTCCGACAGAATTACTGGTGGATTGGCATGAAGAGAAGTGTGGCACGGAGCGTTGCCAAGTGTTTGGTATGCCAGCAGGTGAAGGCCGAGCATCATCGTACTGCTGGGTTGCTGCAACCGCTTCCTATTCCGGAGTGGAAGTGGCAACATATTACGATGGACTTCGTGACTGGTTTACCTCGGACCCCGAAACAGAACGACGCAGTCTGGGTGATCGTAGATCGGTTGACTAAGACTGTGCATTTCATTCCTTTCCGAATAGGCCAGTCTACAGAAGCCTTGGCGAGGAAGTATCTAGAGGTAAAATTTCTTCTTTTACTTCTTTGATTTTCCTTCTTGAATAGTTGTGACGTAGGCCGTGTACGTGCAGGAGATCGTACGCTTACACGGGGTCCCAGTGAGCATCGTGTCTGACAGAGATACGAGGTTCACATCTCAGTTCTGGAGAAGTCTGCAGGAGCATTTGGGTACGAGTCTGAGTTTCAGCACGGCGTACCACCCGCAGACCGACGGCCAGTCCGAGAGGACTATCCAGATTCTGGAGGATATGCTGCGAGCTTGCACACTCGACTGGAAGGGATCTTGGGAGGACCATCTCCATTTGGTGAAGTTTTCTTATAACAACAGCTACCAGGCGAGCATTGGCATGGCGCCGTTTGCTGCCTTATATGGGAGAAAATGTCGATCTCCGCTGAGCTGGGATGACGTTGGAGATCGGGAGCTGTTGGGTCCAGAGATGATTGTGGAAGCTGTGGATGTAGTGAGAGACATCAGGGAGAAGCTCAGAGTTGCGCAGGATCGCTTTAAGCATTGGGCGGATGCCAAGAGGAGGCCGTTGGAGTTTCAGCCTGGAGATCACGTTTTCTTGAAGATTTCTCCGAACCGCGGAGTTATTCGTTTCGGGAAGAAAGGGAAGCTGAGCCCGAGGTTTATTGGGCCTTTTGATGTGCTGGAACGTGTGGGAGTGGTGGCCTACCGCCTTGCCCTGCCACCATCTTTGGTGGGTGTTCACGACGTTTTCCACGTATCCCAGCTACGTCGGTACGTCAGTGATCCGTCGCACACGGTGGATTTCTCGGAGATCACGGCCGTCCGGACCTGACCTACGACCAGCAACCCGTGCAGATTTTGGACCGTCGGCAGAAGCAGTTGAGAAACAAGGTAGTCGACCTGGTGAGAGTGATGTGGCATCACGGATCGCCTGGAGAGTCCACATGGGAGAGAGAGGATGAGATGAGAGAGCGTTACCCTCACCTATTCTGAAAGAAATTCCGAGGGCGGAATTTTCTTAAGGCGGGTAGGATGTAACGGCTGGTTTTGTATAATAAATATTATTTATATCTATATTAAATTGTTCGTCTTCTTTCTTTGCTTCTCCGCGCTCGCATCTTAGTGTAGGATCACTCTTGGAACTCACTAGGATCATCCCGAAGCTTCCCGCTTCACTTTGGCGACTTCCTGTGCAAGTTAGCCGGTTCACGTTGAGGAGCCGACCGACTAGATGTTCATCTAGTCGGTCAACAACTTCTCATGGACCGACTAGTTCTTGTCAGGCTTTTTCCCTTGAGTTACTGTTTGCGCTTAGTCGGTCTAAGTTCAACCACCGACCGACTAGTTTGCGAACTAGTCGGTCAACACTTCTTCACAGACCGACTAAGTACATAGATCATATTTCGCATCAGGTTACTGTTTACCCGTTAGTCGGTCAAAGAACGAAAACCGACCGACTAGTTGACGAACTAATCGGTTAAGCATCCTTCTCTGACCGACTAATCTTCAAAATATCTTGTTGATCATTCTCACCCTTCAGTCGGTCTATGAACACTGGCCGACCGACTAGGTTGCAAACTAGTCGATCGACGAGCCTTCACAGACCGACTAACTCTATAACTTTACAATAGCCCTGTTCACGGTTTGGGTTTTAGTCGGTCACAGTTATATGATCGACCGACTAGTTCCCAAACTAGTCGATCGACCACCCTTCTCTGACCGACTAGTTGACCCCGAAACCCTAATTTCTGCGCTAGCCGCCGTTTTGCTTTCTTATTTAAACGAGGCTCTCTCTTTCATTTCTTCAGATTATTTTCAGTCTCCCTTTTCCCCAATCATACTCTCCTACCACCCACGTTCTCCCCTTGTTCATTCCTCCATCCTTACGCCTTCCAACCTCCCCAAAGCTCTTCCTCTCTTCTCTTTTCCCTCTTCTTTTGCCCTAGCGCGGAGATCTCGTCTCAGATCCGACAGCAACGACGCCGGGAGACGCTGAAATCTTCACCACCACCGACGATCAACAATCCTCGCTGCGCTACCCGCGGCTTGGGAATTTTCGGACGACGTGAAGCTTTCACCCCTTTCAGATTTAACGCCGGATCTTCGTGCAAACGTCAAAAACAGGTTGGTGCCCTATATTCGTAGTAACCCACACCATAGGTGATCAAACCCTAATTAAAATCAGCAACCTAATCAAACTAAGTTTATTTTCCGCTGATCTTTAAAACATTGTACAAACCGTAGAAATCGACGAATGGACATTATGCATGTACACGTAGGATAGATCGTCGATTAGGTTAATTATATTAAAAATATGATTTTTGATTGAATAGGATAGTCCCGATAATCTAGACACTACCCTAATAGGGATTAATGAATCTTGATCTGACACCGTCGCCGTGTCACGATTTACAGACATTTTTCCGCCAACAAAACGATTGGACGAGGCGTACCAGGGAGACGACGCGCTCGCCACCACAGGCAAGTGTATCACTTGCGTTCTTGGCCATGTTTAGGCCTTCATCTTGTTAGGGATTCTTAATCTAGGAACTTGAGGACCGGACGTGAAATGATAGCGTCCGGAACGCCCTTGAAGGCTCAGATTTGACAACGAAATCCGAGTCCAAAAAACAACAAATGCTGATCTCATAGGATTGACATGCGTGTGCGTGAGTTGTGGACACCCTAGTGCAACCCCTCCCTGTTTTGTCGTGTCTTGTCCCTTACCGTCTGCACAGCCCGCTGGGCAATAGGGCACTCGCCAAGCCAGAGCGAGTGATCCCTTGTACTAGTTCACAGCCCGATGGGCAATTGGGCACCTGTCAAGCTAGAGCAGGTGATCCCATGTACCGCTACACAGCTCAGGGAGCAATTGGGCACTTGTCAAGCTAGAGCAAGTGATCCCATGTCTTGTCACGATTCTTGGGGTTATGGGGTAGGGTTGAGCGTGCAAGCGGCAAGAGGGATTGATCCCCCTCGAACCGATCAGGCGTGAACCCTTTCGTGTCTTGTCTTGTCTTGTCGTGTCTGGCTTTCCGTGTTCCGTCTTGTCTTGACACCTGTAGGCTAGTCCCGTAGTCCATAGCACTCGCTGTGACTACCACTTGTCTTGTTTACTTGTCTGTTGTGTTTTCTTTCTGTTGTAAGAACCTCAGCATGTTAATCAACCAGTAAAATGTTGTAAGTAATTGGTATACTTGTAGTTTGGTCTAATCTTTCCTTGTAGACCTTACCTGACGTACAGTTCCTTCTTCTGGTGCTGTACGTCAGGGATTGAGCCAGAGTACGTGGAGGAGACTGACTTGCCAGCCGACGTGGAGCCAGAGAGCGTCGATCCCGAGTACGACCCTGAGGAGGATCAGAGCTAGTGACTGTTGGTATCAGTTACCAGAGGCGATATTGTTCTTGTTGGGTGCGTAGCACCTTTTATGTTTCTTTGACTAGGTTGGGTGCTTGCACCATTAGTTTACTTTTCTGCTGTTGTAGCCCTTCGGGCGTTGAGACTTGGCACTTTGATATGTTGGAATAAAATCTGTGATGTTCTTTTCCTTCTTGTACTTTTATTGTTCTGTACTAACATGCAGGGACCTGTGCCTTTGTCTTGGTACCACACAGACGCTTATTGGGTCAGGGCTCCTCAGCTCTGGCCTAAGCGGGCCTCGTCACGCTTCGCCTCCGCCGTTTTGGGAAGCGGGGCGTGACAAGTCAATGTGGTATATCAGCGGATCCGGGTGGGAGTCGGACTCTTACGATCTTTAGGTCGTAACAAGAGGAAAATGAGGGAGCTTGAGAATTGCTTATTGATCTCTTGAGATTTTCTATAGAGTCAAGAGTTATCAAGTGTTGTCAAGAGTTCTCAATTAATGGCAGCACACTCATATATATAGGAACCCTATATCAAGCCCAAAACCCAAAGAAACAGCCAAATGAACAAATCTGCAACGTCTAGAAACTGGGTGAAAACGACATGAACAGTCGACTGATGATCAAAAGATAGTCGACTGATCAATAGCTAGAAAATATCCAACGGCTATAATCTGAGCCAGGACACACTACTACAGATTTGGGCTTGGGTAACGTCACTTAGATAGCGCTTCTGAAAAGCGCTATTTAAGTGAGCTCTTGTATAGCGCTTCTGCACTTACAGAAAATAAAAATAAATCAAAATTAATGTAAAAATCACTTAAATAGCACTTTTTGTTAAAGCGCTATCCAAGTAATACCTTAAATAGCGCTTTATTTTAGCGCTATGGTGATAAACGTTACGTAAGCACTTTTATTAAAAAAACAAACACCCCAACTCAAAACGCGGGCGCCATCCTGTCCTTTCGATCAGATCGAATGGTTCCCTATCTCTCTCTCTCCCAGCGTCCAGGCCCGTGACCCCCCTCCCTCCCCCCCGGTCTCGAGCTCCCTGGCGATTCCGTCGTTCTCCTTCCCTCTCTCTCATCAGCCCTAGTTCTCCTCAAGCCATTGCTGTGCTCCCCCCTCTCGAGCTCCCTGGCGATTCCGTCGTTCTCCTTCCCTCTCTCTCTCATCAGCCCTAGTTCTCTCTCAAGCCATTGTTGTGCTCCTCAAGCCAAGGAATCAAGGTTGAAATCGCTGCGCTCCTCAAGCCCTGTCGCTCATCCCCCGCTGTTAAAGATTTTTTCAATCGGTGACGCATCATGCGATCTCTAAGTTGCTGGCCAATCCGTCGCCGGATCTGCCGTCTGAGATCCCGGAGATCATCGTTCAGGTCGTCGATCTCAAGCCCATAGGAAATGAGCAGGAAATAGGTTCAAGTTGATACATTTATAATTTTTTTAGGGTTACGTTTATGTTGGTCTGTTAGAAAGAATAAATCAATTTAGGACAGAGGTAGCTGGGAAGTAAAGCTTAATGTGCTGCTAATGTTAGTTGGTATGATAATTCATAAGAAAGATCTTTCTGATATGGATAATTTTTCTAAGTTATTTCTAAGTGGAAAGGGGACGTTTACTCAACTTCTGTATTGCTAGCACAAATTACAAGGTGATAGACAATTCCATCTGGAAAATTGACTGACCCCCAAAAGATCGTGTTTCTTCCCTTTGTAGTTGTTTAATCTGAATGTCAAACATTGCTTGCATGTGGGACACAGCCGCAAGTGCTTTTGCTTATTATTGTGTCATTTGCACATTTTATTCATTTAGGGCTCTCTGTTTGCTGATCTAATTTATTTCAAGATAAGGAAGTACATGTGCTTAATTGATTTGATCATATTGTGATATGTTTTTTCTGGGACCAACAGAAATTACATGCACTTAATTTATTTGATTATACTTTTTTACATCTCTGATTCATTTAAATGTCTTATTTTCTCAGGTTTTGACAGAGTACATTGTCCAAGACCTAAATGTGAACCCTAAACTTCCATTGGATGACAATTAATTTGACGTTATAACCAATGTGGTAGGCTGTGGGCACTTTTCCTTGCAATCTCGAGTTGTTTCGGGGAAAATAGTTGTTTTCCTACCTGTATTTTTATATGATAGCAGTTACACTCTTTTTGCTCGTAATAATTTGTCTATGATAATCATGCTATATCATCATCATTCTTTTGTGCTTGTGTGTGTGTGTGTGTGTTCAATTCATTTTTGCTTACCGATTTATGTGGGTCTCCTTTCTGTAATCCGCATGATTACAATGCTGGAAGCTGGTATTTCCATCTATCATCATCTAAGTCAGGAAGTGCTACATGAGTGAAAATGTCCATAACTTAATCTTATTGTATTGAATGTGTGACAGAAAATAGTACGGGGAAATACCACTCAAGTATCCTTAACATAGTCTAGCTGTGTGCATCTTGATTGGCAATTTACAGTCGTTGGAGCTTGCAATACAAGAGGAAACCAACTTCTCGTCTGGATGTATTCTTCTGAATGTCTTATCAAATCCATTATATATTCAATTTCTTCCCACTTGTGTATGTAGGTTAGTGTCGATTACTTGAAAAAGCCACTTGAGGTTTTCAAGGAGATGCAAAGAATACTCAAACCAGGGGGTCTAGCAATAATCAGGTAATATGTTTGTTTTTCCTTTTGTTTTCTGGTGATTCTTTCCTGATGCATGCTTACCCTTTGACCCAAGAATGGAGTTTCCCTATTGAGTCCAAAACAATGGGGATGCCTTACCTATTTTATGTTGAATTGACAGTTTTCAAATTGTCATCAATAGGCAGTTTAAACTACAAACCTACTGAAACCCAAAGATTCGGGTAATAGTTTGTCAAGGTCCTGGACCTTTCAGTTTCAGTGACAACTTTGTTTACCTTCTGTATGAACTAACCATAATATTGGATGAATTGGTCAAATTGCTCACTTGCTGGCACGTTGTATGCCCATAGCTAGACTTCGATTACCTTCTTATGGATTAAGACAAGGTTGCCAGGGACGCACATCGTTTTGATGCGTGTCACATAAATGGATACGTTCGAAACATAGTACGCTGGATGTAGGCTTCATTGGATGTTTAATAGGATTGTAGTACATTTATTACTAATGAGAAATATCTTTTTATGAAACAGTTAGAATTAAAAGTAACAGGATGCGGCCATCTTGCTGATGGCTCTTTCTTGTGGGCTTCTGTGTAGTTGAGATGGTCAAAGTGGCATTCATTTCTCTTCCCAAAAATTTTTCCTGTTACTTTTAATTCTTCATAATTTGTTTCCCTTTTTTCCCTTTGTTGGCATGTTAAGGAGTTGGGTATGGTGAGTTCCTGCCAAGTTCATGTGTTGTTTTTAGAGTTGAGAATGGATGTAACGTGACAAAAATTATCCAGTTTCTGGGCTTAGTCATCTTATTCTTTGTCTCTTATCATGTTTTCCCAGTGAATGTCCTGATCATGATATTTACTATTGTTTCTGGTTTTCTCTTCCTATTCTTTCCTTAATTTTTTTTATTTCTTTGCTATCTTTCCGAAATGGAACTGCTAATCACAATTTTCCAGTGTTATCAAAATTTCTATTATGGCTTAATCCGAGAGATTGGCAGTTGACATTGAAATGGAGCAATATCTAAAAGCAGAATATGAAGCCCGTGCAACAGCGTGGGAGGAAGCTAAGAAAGCTAAACATATGGCTAAGCCCACAAATCTTGGTAGAGGACTTTCTGAAGATGCATTAGACCTAAGCATGTCATATTTATGATATAATAATCATGAATCATTCTCAGTCCAATACATCCAAACATCCCCCAAGTGTCCAGTTCTCTCCTCCCATGGACCAATTGATTCAATCCACATGAATGCATTTCTTAGCCATTCAGCTTGAAAAAAAGCATCCGCCTAAAAGAAGAATGGTATTCAAATTCTAAAACTGTAACAAAAATAATGGAAGATTGACACACTACTAATTTTTAATATTTTTTGTAGGATAGCAATGAATTTGGTTTCTTATTCAATCTGAGACAAGTCACATGTTACGGTCACATTGATTAATTTGAAATAGCCTCATGGTCGTCACCTTATATACTTCCTGTGTTTGCGTGGATGAGAGAATAAACAATTTTTCAGACATGAAATATTTCTGTTAGGTGGGAATGCAGAGGAAATGAATTTTTCAGACATTGTTTATGTTTTTTCGCCTTGATTGTTATTCTGAATTCTTTCAATTTGTGGAATTAACTATCAAGAAATTTGTTTAGATTTGAAGTACATACAGTGAACATCATCTTTGTGCCCAGTGTACAACCCATACAGAGTCTTTGAAGAATAAATCAGATGCTTTTCTTGCACTCTTAGCAACTCAAATTTTTGGTTGGTGCATGTCCCCTTCTCTCTTCATATAGCAGAGCTAACTACTTGGAGAAAGCATTTGCATCCCACTAAATATCTGCTATTATGTTTACTGTCCTGAACGTTTCCTTTTCTTTCTGATATCGTATAAGTTATTCCCTTACTTTTCTGTCTTTAGGCCAAGCCATGTAAAACATTTGTTTCTCCTAACATAGTGATTTCAAGCATTTGTTTGAATTTAAAGCTTATAAACACAAGCCAAATATAACTCTAAATCATGTTTTTCCGATTCCGATGTGTCAGGTTGCGATCATCTTAGGACTGTGTTTGGTCAACAAATGGGATTGAGTGATCAAGATATCGTTGCTCTTTCTGGTGGACATACATTGGTAGGCTTGAATACTGGTATTGATTTTCGTTAATTCTCCTCCTTATATAAGGTTCACTCACATTTGAAGTAAATCTGATAGGGTAGGTGCCACAAGGAGAGGTCAGGATTTGATGGTGCCTGGACTTCAAATCCTCTCATCTTAGACAACTCTTATTTCAAGTCGGTTCCCTATTTATCAGCCCTTTTATTTTCCGATTCTCGCTATAGGTTTTTTAGGCTTTGTTGTGCTACTCTTATCTATGTTATTTTGACAGGGAACTTCTGAGCGGGGAGAAGCAAGACCTTCTTCAGCTGCCGACAGATAAGGCCCTTCTGAATGATCCTGTGTTCCGCCCCCTTGTTGAGAAATATGCTGCTGTAAGCAATTTCGAAATAGAATTAGAAATATAATCGTGAACTTCTGTAGTACTAACATTTTTTGTGCTTTTCTATGTTTAGGATGAAGATGCTTTCTTTGTTGATTATGCTGAAGCCCACCAGAAGCTTTCTGAGCTTGGGTGAGTGATTTTGGTGGACATTTCTATATTTCTTATATCTTGCTCATGGCTTTCCGTCAACCCTGCCTTGCTACTGTACAGGTTTGCTGACTCTTAAGATGGCATCATCTCGACTTCAAGCGAAGGGCTGTCCCCCCTCCCCGTTAACACCTCTCACGGTGATTTTTTTGTGGGTAACAGTTTATGGCGTATGGCGTATTATCACATGATATATGGCTAGATCTTAATGCATATGGGCCTTCATTCTGTTTGGTTTGTGTCTGGAAGTATACACTCCTGTCATTGACTGTGATGTACCAAGTTCACTCGCCTATGATGGCCATGCTTACGATGAGTGCAAGATTGTGATAATGTGCTTTCCTTGTGTTGGTTTGACCTGTGGACGTGGTGCTTGCGTTACCAGCTTTCCTGTGTTGATTCCAGTGATTGGTTTTTTTTCCCTAATGAAGTTCCTGCGATGGCTACTTTATGCTGTAAGCAAGGAAACATAGGGCTTCCCACTTCATCAGTTTCCAGAACAAGCAAAAATAAGCTGAAGAGCTGGCATTAAAGATTTTCTATTTTTTTAAAAAAAAATAAAACATTAGCCACGGCCATTCCGTGGCTAATTCTTATTAGCCATGGCCAGTCCGTGGCTAATGTAAATTCACCACGGCCAGACCGTGGCTAATGCATATTAGCCACGGAAAATCCAAACATTATTTCTCGGGTAATCTTGAATAGCGCTTCCAAAAGCGCTAAGGTAGGAAAGCGCTATCTTAGTAAACCACTTAGATAGCACTTTTATAAGCGCTATCTTAGTAAACCACTACGATAGCGCTTATAAAAGCGCTATCCAAACTACCATAGCGGTAGCTTGGATAGCGCTTAAAAAGCGCTATCCAAGTGTAAAAAAAGCGCTATGCAAGCTTTTTTTGTAGTAGTGACAGTCGACTGATGAAGACAATACAGTCGACTGACAAACAGGACAGGCACCTGTAAATCCTTCAGCAGACGACTGCTGCAGGGGATGGATCGAAACAGAGAGCTGCACTCTTTCTGCAATTCTTCGCCAGGCGACTGTTGTTAGTACTACAGTCGACTGTCAAATAGTCAGGCGACTGTATATTCTTCATCAGTCGACTATTGTAAAATATGGAGAGAAGACAGAGAGATGCAGTGATTAAACTTACGCTAGACAGGCGACTGTTGGCCAATTCCCAGGCGAATGTAATTATACATGCGACTGTAAACTGATCGACAGACGACTGTGCGTAAAGCTCAAGTTTGAGTCAATTGAAATGTTGACTTGAGCTGTGTATATTAGGCGACTGTAGAAGGATCTACAGGCGACTGGAAATCACCCAGTCGGCTGTGTTTCCCTCATGAGGCGACTGACGGAAAGCCAGAGACTCCAAATGAGTCTTTTGACAGAGTGAACCTATTGGATTGGATTCTATGATAATCCTAAGGTTTACTAAGATGGTTAAATGCATATGCATAAAAAGTAAACCATCTAGCAAGGCATTACAATAACCTAGACTCAAAAGAGAGAGAAAGCAATAAAGTAAATTACATGGATTACAATGCTTTCCTTAGAGTCTAAGTCTTCAATTTTGATGCCTTGATTGCTCTCCACCATCTCCAAGCTTTGGCACTCCTTGAGTCCAAACTTTGGCCCTTCTTCGCATGATGTCCATCCTTACACCAAGTGATTAGTCTCCAAGAAAGATATCCTTGAAATAAACTGAGAGACTAAAACATGAGATTCATTAGCAACAACATAATGTTGTGATCATCATCAAAATAAGATTGGTATGAAACACCAATACTCAACAACTTGGCCCTTCGAAATTGGGTTTTCTCCATTTGTCTGAGAGATTATATGTAGACATGGCTCTTGAGGGACGTTAGAGTGTAACATCCGAGCATTTAAGCCACTTGATTTCTTTGGCCTAAGCGGTCACCACTGATGACAAGCTCAACGATCGACCATTGAATGTCTTTATTATGAGCCAATGCTTTAAATGGAGAAGCCCAACGTTTAGTTGAGCCGTCCTCGTTAATAAAGAGACATTTGGCCTGGTGGTGCTGGGCCAAGGTTGTGGGGCTTTTAATTTGGACATGTCTGTTAAGCGATCACTGGGCTGGTTCAATGCTATATCATAAAAAACTAGCCTATACTAAATATGAGAATAATGTAGAAAAGGTGGCACCTGATCAAATAGATCATGTGCCAAGACACAAAAAAGTAGGAAGTACACGTCCCACATGGGTTTGTAATTTCCGTAGGGCCCGTCTTTTTGTGTCTTGCACCCGATCTATTAGATCAGGTGCTACCTGATCTACATGATTCCCATTAAATATAAGAAGATATATTAAACTTCGACTTGATTCCATAAAATTACTTAGAACCATGATCTGAGTTCATAAAACTACATTTAATTGCATAAAACACTAAATTACCATGAAAGTAGGCCAAATTCAAAAAGTCATGATAATTATGTATTTTTTATATTTGAAGGTATTTTTATGAGAACATGCCAAGTGAGATTCCTATCAGACCCCGAGGGGGTTGGCTGAGTGGAAAGTGTGTTCCTCTTCCCCCCAAGTGACGAGGGATCGAGGACCGATGGCTACCTAGCTTAATTCTCTCGACTAATCTGGTATGCAAGGTGTGGATCAGCCTTGTATAGCCCTGGTTTGGTGCCTGACCGTTCCACATGTGAGGCGGTGCGGAAGTCTGAGTCACCCAAAAAAAAGATTCCTATCAATACCGTCATGCTAAGACTTTTGATTGGGTTTAGTTAATATTATTTGTTAGGTGCATTGTGATTAGCCTTAATCTATGGATTAATTAAGGAAGGAGGGGCCGGTTACTTGTCCACTTGTTACTAATTTAAGTGTTGGTGGGGCTGTCTGGACACATGCATGCACCGACTGAATAGGCCTTGATTAGATCCATAATAACCGCTTAGTATACTAATAGAGTGGACTTTTTACTAAATTAGGCTAAATTTTATCACCATATTCATATTATTTTTGAGCCTACAATTGTCCGTGCAACATAGTATGCGTATGTTGGATCATGCAAAAGAGAGACTGAACCAACATCTTTGCAATCAAACATAGGCTACCATGATGTTTTTATTCAAGCAAACAGATACAGGTTCCGGGCCTACGGCAAGCGTGCCCCCTCATCACAGAAACCGGTCGAGGTACTCGTCGACGGTCGTGTAGCTCACGTCGGGGTAGAGCTGCGTCGCCTCCACGCCAAACGACGGCTCGATCTCAAAGTTGGTGTGGTCTCCCTTGACAAACGCCGAGTGGCCGATCGCCAGAACGACGTTCAGCGGAACCGGAGACACTGTCGGGGAAAAACAAAATAGGTGAGAGGCGATTAAGTCAAATCCCCGAGGCTTCGCAGGATGAATACCTTGGATTTGCTTGAGGACCTCCGCTTCGGGGACATAGACCCTTTCGAAGGCCTTGCCGGTCTTCCTCTCCCAGAGGGAGACGAGCTCGTTGTGGGATAAGGTGTTGGCGGGTGGGCGAACATAGACGATCTTGTTCAAGGTTCGAGGATCGTCGGCGGCTTTGATGGTGTACGTGCCGATGTCCTCCTCGTTGACGAAAACCACTGGAAATAAGAGAAGGGACAAGGGGAAATTAACAATGATTTATATATTGATGCGACAACTTTAATTTGGATGTGGCCATTGCAAGTTACCTTTGGCATTGCCATCGCCCAGGATGGTTACTTTGTCGGTGGGAGGGCCGGTTGCTCCCACCTGGCCGATCGTCGGAAGGAAGTAGCCGGCGAAGAAATTGGAGCAGACGTATGTGTATGGGATCCCCTCCGCCTCCACCGCCCTCCGCACCTTCGCCTTCCCCTCGAACACCGACTTTGCTGGCTCCACCGCATTCACCCGGTCCACGTCGTTCCCGAACTCTGACGGGAAGAATCTCTGCAAATGGCTCAAATTTTAGAACATGTAATTAAGATATCTCTTTTATACTATACGATGATGCGACTCATTCTCAAAATTTACCTTAATATTCCCAGCTTCTTTGATGGCGGCGATTAGCTTGGTCTGATCGGCGAGCTGTGCTTGGCCGACCGTCGATATCACGACGTCCACCTCCTTCATCGCCTTCACCAAGCTCTCATGGTCGTACAGATCCCCCTACAAAACAAAAACCCAAGGTTTTACAAATCCAAACCCCCCAGCTTGCAAATAATTTTTACTGGATGGGCTTACGTGCAAAAGGGTGACGCCGGCGGCCTTGAAGCCTTCTAGAAGCCGGGCCTTCTCGGGGCTCGATGCCGCGGTATTCTCACGCACCAGGGCGTAGGTTGGGTGACCGGACCGCGCGCTCGCCTCGAGGATGAATTTACCGATGTACCCCGTGCCGCCGATGATCAGGACCTTGCTCTTGTCGCTTGCCATCGGAACACGATAACGCTTACTCTTCGCCGGCGGAGCAATGTAACAATCGACGGAATTGCGAGGCTTTGCAGTGTGCTCGAGCTCAGTCCCTCCCTCCGTCTTTATAGCGCTCGGACAGGCGTCTTAAGGTTCAGATCTGCTGCTTGGATCGAACATGGAACAGCTTAATAAACGAACCACTGACGAAGGGGCCGTGGGCCCCCCGTGGTTTGGGATGTGAGCGGGGACGGACGGAGTTGGCTGTTTGGTGAGAGCAGCCTGACGTCGCTTTGACGAATCCAAGGGAATACGTGGCCCCGGTGTGTGATGTCGTGGGAGCCCAGAGTGGGCCGCGTGTGAGATTGTATGTGGACGATGCCGCGGGTTAGGTTAATTAGGATATTATAAATTAATCCGAATGATTGAATGATATTAAGCTTTAGTCAGTAACGTGGATTTAAAAAAGAGAGGAGTTGCTAATAGGATCCTTACCCAAACCCAATTCAAAATTTTGCCATTTTCAGATTCATGAAAATTTTATAAAAGAGAGTTGCTAATAGGATATTATATAGGCTTACACCTCGACACATTTCCTACTTCATTCGATGTGATACTAAACTCAACCAAAAGATTAAGATAAATAAAAGACTCTAAATAACTAAAAATAAAAATAAAAATCTTGATCGTATCCCTGTCATTCTCTCCTGTTTGAGATCTTCACCACTTGATGGAGCACGACAAAAGTAGCATAGCTGGTCAGCAACCAATAGTCCCTTGCATTTTGGAAAGACGCGTCCACGAACTCTGAAATATGGCAGTATGCAGATTGATAGAAGCACGACTTCCAAAAATTTATGTCCGCTCACAAAAGATAGAAAAACATATATGATTTGTTCGTTAGTAAGAGGATGAGGAACTATAATAACGAATTTGATGTGCTCAATCAGCTTTAGATGTGTTTCTATCGACTAGGAATGGCAATATTGCGGGGCGTGGCGGGTATTTAACTACCCAAGCCTGCCCCGCCCCGTCTGCGGGCCGGGGCGGGGGGGTATTTAACTACCCAAGCTTGCCCCGCCCCGTCTGCGGGCCGGGACGGGACGGGTCTCGGGCCGGGGCAGGTCGGGTAATTTCTTACCAAAACCGGGTCGGGCCGGGTCGGGTCGGTCGGGTCAGGTCATTACTGCCATCCATATGAATCTCAAATAAAAGTTTTATTTGGGATTTGGGAGAATTGTGATTTATTGGTAATTTGGAATTTGGAATTGGCCTAATTGGAAGATCATTGGAACAGAGTATGAGTTATGTGATATGGACAAACCGCATGGTTCACATCAAAATAGTAAAGTTTTTTTAGAACCTCTATAATTTATCGGGGCGGGCCGGGTTGCATACAAAGCCCAAGCTTGCCCCGACCCGGCTGCGGGCCGGGGCGAGTCGGGTCAAAACCGTGGCGGGTCGGGTCGGGTCGGGCGGGTCGGGTCGGGTCATTACTGACATCCCTACTATCGACAGTTCTGGTGCTCGTTCAATAGATGGCTCTAGATAAGGCTCTGGCACAGATTACGATGAGGGATCAAGATTTGGCTTTGGTTCTGACTCTTTCTCGGATTCAAGCTCTTGCTGTGACTCCAATACTAGCTCAGGCTCCAAGTCGGGCTCAGACTTTAATTCAGTCTCAGGCTCCAATTCGGGCTCAGGCTCCAACTTGGGTTCAGGCTCAAACTGTGTCTCAATCTTGTGAGCAGGATCTGGCTTCAGCTCATGTTCAAGCTCAATTTTGCCTAAGGGGTTGGATCAATCTCTATCATGGGCTCTCATGAGCTCTGGATTGAGTTTGTTCTGTTATTTCCTATCCAACTGTTCAAAAAGGTTGCGAATCTCATGTATCTATTCGATTAGATCCTCCTTTACTTTCAGGCTAAAAATTGCTAAGGTGCCTGTGGAATTTTCCAATGCTTGGAGCAATATCGACATCAAAAAGTGGATCTAAATGTTGACCATTGATGATAAGGAACTCGAAAATTCAAACACCAAGATAGTGCTTCTCCACCTAGCTTGAGCCATGGATACTTTTATTTTGCTTTGTTTGTTTAATCAAAACAAGAGAATGAATTTTTTTTTTGATATTACTCACAATCATCATATACAAATTTACCCTTAAAGGCATAATAAATAGGTACATGTCTCCATGTCCCAAGCTCATAATCCGATGGAAAAGAACAACCGTTATAATAATCATTAATATGTATAGCTGATCTTACCATACAGAGGGTACTTATATGCACTTGTCTCTTGTCTCTGATATTAAATTTGATGTAGAACACGAACGATTTTAAGGATTATTGAGGAAATTTTGGGGGGAACACACAAAATTATGATTTCAAGGCTTCTCGCCTAAGATTCCAATGCTACTCGCTAAGGGGGAAGCTTTCTCGGGTTTTGGAAACGTTTAATTCTCAAGATTTCATCCATTGATTCATTCATTCATTGATAAACCAAGTCTAGAGGCCTTTATATAGGCGTATAACTCAACACTTCTCTTATTCCACACGATGTGATACTAAAATCACCCAAAAAGCCTAAAATGAATAAAAAAACTCCAAACAACTAAAACTAAAACTAAAAATCTACTGTATCCATACCACGCACCCTTATGACAGGGTATCCAAGAACTCGCTCACGGTGGTGCATTTCAGATGGGGGTACAGCTGGGTGCCATCCAAGCCCGACGATTCGATGCTGAAGTAGGTATGATCGCCCTTGATGAACAGTGAATATAGAAATATCAACTCCATGTTGCTCGGAAATGGTGTTCCTGCAATGTAGAAACACAAATTATAGGATTTTGTGGCAAAATGAACGTCGAAATGGAAACATATTTTCACATATGTTCGTATATTTGACTGTTGCTTCATAGTAATGTGCACGAAGCACGTGTATTCTTCAACTACCTTGTATGCTATTGAGGAGATCATCCTCGGATATATAGACTCTCTCAAGCTTCTTCCCAATTTTAGCCTCCCAAATCTCGGCCAACTCATTCATCGACACCACATTGCCCGGGGGTCTCAGGTACACTACCTTATTCAATGTCCGTGGATCATCTATGGCACTAATTGTGAAAGCAGCAACATCACGATCATCAACAAAGACAGCTGCATCGAATGAGCGCAGGTTACAGACAACCAAAATCAATGAAGAATACGGTAAACACACAGCTATTTAATTGGGCATACCTTTAGTATTTCCGTCGCCAAATATCTTCAGTTTGTCTGTTGGCGGAGTATCCAGGCCTGGCTGCGCGAGTGATGGAAGCATATACCTCATGAAAAGGTTGCAAGAGACCAAGGTATGAGGAATGCCGTCATTCTCTATAAGACGCCTAATTTCTGCCTTTTTCTCATAGAAGCCATGGTCCATGCCGCGAATTTGGACCTTATCAGGGTCAGCTCCAAATTCAGATGGGATAAACCTCTGCATTTGTATGGAGAGATTTTAATGATCAAAAATAGTTTTCACAAGTAGTCATATCTTTATGTATACAAAAAACCGCCTGAATTGTTGGCGTATGATAAAGAATACTAGTAATATAAATACATTGTATCAGTGACATTCAAGCCCCTTCAACTATTCAGGGCAAGATGCAGCTCCTTCGGCAAAAATGTGCAACTTACAAGACCACCTCGACATCCCTAAGCATTAGTGCATTACCAAACATGATTCCGATAAAATATTAGAAATCACCCATATGACTTCTATTGTTGGAGACTTCCCTGAACGAGTCGCATTGCATTATATTATTAATGCACGTCTCCATCTTCATACCATGTATGTTTATGTCCATTTCGTTCCCCTTTAATCTCTCAGCCCTTCTATGTCGTTTAGGCTTCATTCTTGATATGTCTCAATTTAAATTATTCTCAGAACCGTATGGGAATTTAGCTTGTTTTACGTTGGCTCATTTTGTGCCATACAGACCAACATTATTCTTTCTATTATATTTATATTTCTTCTCTTGGTTCTTTCCAAGTTGAGGGTACTTTGGCAACCTTGTAATTCATGACCTAGTAAGTTCATTCTATTTGCCAAGTGCCGGTCAAGGTACTATGGCAAGCCACGCTTGCCCATAGAGAACTTATTAAAAATTTGATGTTATGCAAATATTGATCAACTCTTTATGGATCTTTTTTTTAATCGTGCCAAGGTTACATGGACATGCGTTACATTCACATTCAACATTGATGTCAGGTTTCCATGTGCCCGGAAGTGTCTAACAAGGGGACCTTCCTAAAATGGAACGGGATACGCCTGTTTGGATTATACAACTATGCATTATATACCTGAATATACATAACCATTCAATCATAGTTTGATAAAATCTGTTTACTTCATTTACATGGTTGCATCATGGGATCTTTCATATGAATGTTGATCTTGAAATGGAATGGTGATTTCACCTTATGTAAGATGGCTTGTTATCTTGTCAGAGTGTTCTTAGAGCGTAGTTTAGTACCTTCTAGGTTTTTGAAGCTTCTAAGTACCTTTATATGCATAAAAAATTGAAAATTGAATACCCAAGCAAAACTTTCCGCATAACTGTCATGTTAGTATATTGTATTCAGCATTCAAGAACAAGAACGATTATATACATGCAAACATGACTGTCTATTAAATGGGATTATCTAATGAATCTGACACAAAATCAAACACAAGCAATCGGCTTTTGTTTGACCTTCACAAGTTGATATGTATTTTGAGACGCAAGTTTTTGAGGTTTACTTGTATATGTTTTAGGTTTTGAACAGGTAGATTACGTATCTTAGTTCTGCGTATCTTCTTAGCCTTATCTTCTTAGCTTAAACACTTTACATATAGTCTGTTTGACGCTTCACATGTGTCGCACCTAGTTAAATCACTTGTTCAATCTTTTAGAAAAAGAAGAAGAGAAATGAAACATGTTCATGCTATGCTAATGATTCACGAACAAGAAGGAAATTTAAATCCCTGTTGTTGCACGTTCAATCTTTAGAAACATCATTTCTCATTGAAGACAAAGAAACAGCAAGCATTGCAGAGACCCGTAGGCTATCATTTTGGCCACAAAAATCGAATAATGCACCATGATGCAACCCCCAGATAAGTACTTAAACACTCTACATTTCAACTTGTTCATTGAAAACAGACAAACAAAAATCGACAAGGCAGCCAAAAAAAGGATACCTTGATGCACCCTGCTTCCTTTATAGCCCGAATGAGAAGCTTCTGATCGAGCACGTGCTTCGACGGCACTGCACAAACCACAGCATCCACTCTCTTCACAGCATCCAACAGGCTCGAAAAATCATCTAGAGATCCCTATCCTCAAAATAATAATACACTATCAGAAAAACTGCTATATATACAAAAGACACAATAAGCAACAATCTTCAAGATCAATTTCTTAACTTCAAGATCACAGTATGATGCATATACACTGATCCAAGAAGCATCACACTATGACAAGAAGTTCTATAGCTTAAAATGGATTTAAAAAACTGAAAGAATGGTCTAAGCCCTATATTTTCGATGTTCAACCATGTGCCGCTGCATATACAAAAACCCAAGAAGAACTCCGCTGCAAGATTAGATTCTATATCTTAATACAACTAAACCTCAAATGAGTTTGCAACAAAACACATGAAAAAATCATCACATCAAGTGCATGCCTAATTACATAAAAATCAACTTTTATTGCAAAAAATCAATCAATCAAACATCTAATGGGCAGGCAGCTAAACACATCAAAAATCGCTGTATCAAATGAAACTAGTAATTGAAGTTATGGAAACCCCCAAGAAGAATCGCTGATGTAAAATTAAGTTCTATTGCTACAATCAAAATATACCTCAAAAGGGGTTGCAACAAGATCCATAAGAAAATACCACATCAAATGCACGTCAAATTACGGTAATATCAATTTCTATTGGGCAAAATCTATCAAACATTTAATGGGCAAGCATCAAAACACATCAAAAATTGCTACATCAAATAAAAATAGGAATTGAAGTTGGAGATGTTAGACCTTGAGGAGAGCGACTCCACTAGAGGAGAAGGATTGGATGAGTTGGGCTTTGTCGGGGTCGCTGAAGGCGGGCTCTCTGATGAGAGCAAATGTTCGGTGGCCCAAATCGAGGCTCGACTTCACCAGCTCTCGGCCCAGCCTCCCTGTTGCTCCGATCACCAGTATCCTGCTCTTCTTCTCCATTGAGTGAGAGAGAGGGTGTGGGGCGTGAGTTTTTGAGAAGCAACTTTGTTTTGTAACGATTATGTATAATAAAAAAATAAAGGGTTTTTTAGATAGAGGTCCCAAAAAAATGGGTTATTTTAAAAGAGTCCTCCATTTAATGGCTTTTACAATTTGGTCCCCTAATTTAACTAAATCACTACAAAAGAGTCCCTAATTTTTAAGAAACCCGATTTTGCCCCTCCATTTCTCCTTCCTCCTCCTCCGATGGGCTGCGCGCGCGGTGGGCTTCGCCTGAAAAGAGGGGGGCTCGCCGGAGAAGGGGGCGGCAGCATCCTCTTTTCACGGCGAAGGGGGCGGCTGCCCCCTCTTCTCCGGCGAAGGGGGGCGGCTGCCCCCTCTTTTCACTGGCGAAGAGGGGGCTGCCGCCCCCTTCGCCGGAGAAGAGGGGGCAGCCGCCCCCCTCGCCGGAGAAGAGGGGGTTGCCCCTCTTCTCCGGCGAGGGGGGCGGCTGCCCCCCTCTTCTCCGGCGAGGGGGGCGGCTGCCCCCCTCTTCTCCGGCAAAGGGGGGCGGCTGCCCCCTCTTTTCACGGGCGAAGAGGGGGCTGCCGCCCCCTTCGCCGGAGAAGATGGGGCAGCCCCCCTTCTCAGACGAATGGGGTGGCTGCCCCCTTTCCGGCGAGCCCCCCCTCTTCTCCGGCGAAGCCCGCCGCACGCGCAACCCATCGGAGGAGGAGGAAGGAGAGATGGAGGGGCAAAATCGGGTTTTTTAAAAATTAGGGACTCTTTTGTAGTGATTTAGTTAAATTAGAGGACCAAATTGTAAAAGCCATTAAATGGGGGACTCTTTTAAAATAACCCATTTTTCGGGGGACATATATCTAAAAAGCCCAAAAATAAAACTTGAGGAAAAATTATTTTGATATGCACGTGATGACCTAAAACTCAAAAGAAATTAAACAAAAATGCCAAAGGACGGTGTCTAGCCGCATTTACATCTTTTCTAGTGGAGACATCAATGTCAGAATATCATGTCACAAAGCATGGATGGCTAGATCGAACGCTTTAGCGAGGATATTTGGGAATTGAGAGGAGTCATACAAGAGGCTCCCACAGTACTTAGAAGCCATCAAGGAAAGCAATCCTGGAACAGTGTATAAAATTACATATGAAACTATCGGGCCAAGAGTGACACAGTTTACAGGAGTGTTTTGGTCTTTTGGACCATCAATTGAAGGGTTCAAACACTGCAGGCCGGTCCTAAGTATTGATGGCACACATTTGTATGGGAAATATGCAGGGTGCTTACTGGTGGCTACATGCGTGGATGCAAATGGGGGCCTATTTCCGTTAGCATTTGCAGTAGAATCAGCTGAAAATATAGAAAATTGGAAGTGGTTTTTCTGCTGCATCTATGAGTTGATACCGAGTGCCCGTAGAAACCGAACGATTACCTTCATTTTCGATAGAATGAAAGGTATTCCGAGAGCACTAGAGAGGGATGACCATGTTCTAGACACCATAGGTATTGTCTGCGCCATATTATTGCAAATTACACGGTGAAAGGGTTCCGAGCAGCTATATTAGAAAATAACTTCTGGGAAGCTGTCAATGCATCAGACTTGTTGACATATAATTTTTTTTCGTGAAAAGATTAGAAAAGAGTCTATTGCAGCTGATGATTGGATCAATACAAACTTGGGGGCAGACACAAAGAGGTGGGCGAAACACGAAGATGGCGGTAGACGCTATTGTATAATGACAACCAATTGTTCGGAGAGCTTCAATGGGGTTCTTAAAGGAGCTAGAGCGCTTCCGACACAATCTTTGATTGCAAGAACCTTTATAGTTTAAACAAGTATTTTTATCATCGACGGCTTGATGGCCTCCGTTGGACGACCACTTTCACCCCAAAAACTGAGAACATTATTGGTGCACGTGTGCAAGCAGCTCGGTGTTGCTACATCACAAGATTGGGTGACTTTGAGTGGCAGGTGATGGATACAGATGCACAAGCATATACCGTGACGATAGAAGGTGACTGTTGCACATGTTCGTGCAACATTACTATGCTTCAGCATATGCCATGTGTCCATGTGATTGCTGCAACGTCAAGACATCAATATGGTGCCAACATATCATATTGGCCATTTTGTTCACTATGGTATAGTGTGAGTAAATATCAACTGTCATATATCCCAGAATTTCACCCCATACCAGATGAAAGGTACTGGAAGGAGTGGGATGGTCCCAGTTTACTTCCTCCAGAAAAAAGAAGACAACCCGGTCGGCCAAGATCGACACGGATTGGGGAGAAATGGATCGTCCACGTGAAGGAAGCAGACAGAATAGATGCACCAATTGTCACCAGCTTGGTCATAAGAAACCACGTTGCCAAAATCCTCTACGCACAGCATCGCATGTTCCTTTTCACATTTCATGTTTCGTCTTTATGAAAATACTTGTGTACTAACTTCAGCCAATGTTGTAGGGCTCCATCGCATCGATGAGGCGGTTCACGTGCCTGAAGTAATATAATGCATCCGACTGAAGAAATTCCATGTCGCATATTATTTGAAAGCTATGTATCGTATATTTGATATATGTGAATGGAAATGTATAAGATACATGCAATGGATCTGACGTGATATATGTGATGGATATGCGATATATGTAAAATCTTATATACTTTTGGAATGAAATCGGATATATGTGATATATGTATCTTATTTACTTTTCGAATGAAATGCAACTTTCTTGATATGTGTGTGTTATATGCGATAATGTGATCGATATGCGATATGTGATGGATGTGTGAATGGGATGAGATGTGGGAATGTGAAAGGAGCTGGAAGAGTAGTTTGGGGCTGGCAGCAGCAGCTGCTGCTGCTGATTGCACAATTTCAGTGCAATCAGCAAGCTGCAGAGCAGCATCACAGGTAAGGGCATTTTTGGCCGCGGTTTGATGCTGCTCTGCAGCTTGCTGATTGCACTGAAATTGTGCAATCAGCAGCTGCTGCTGCTGCTGCCAGCCCCAAACTACTCTTCCAGCTCCTTTCACATTCCCACATCTCATCCCATTCACACATCCATCACATATCGCATATCCATCACATTATCGCATTTCCCATGACATATATCACACACCTATCGCATATACCACATATATCCAACTCATATCTCATTCCACACAGCTCAAACATATAAAACCCACATAAATGCCATATTTCAACACATTGAAGATAAAATTTCAGATTTCATTCCAAAATTAAATAACATTTCAACAAATTTAAACACAATGAAAATAGCTTTATTACATTCATTGCCGCCTATGTAAAAACATGCTCATAAGAGACCGCCCACGGCTGTATGTGAGAAACTGACCCGCTGAGTTGATGTGTCCCCTTCCATTTCTGGTTGGGTGTGTTATGTCAGGGAAGTGTCAGCTTCATGCACGTGAGTCTGATGTAGATCGTCTGCCAGAGTCTGATGTGGCTCGTCTCTCATAGTCTGCAGTGGCTCGTCTGCCAGATACTGCTGACATGGGTTAGCTTCAGGGACAACGGTATATGGCGGAATAGGCTGAGACGTGCTGGCTTCATACCCAGTATATGACTGATAATGCTGAGATGGGTCGCCTTCATACCCGGGATATGCCTGATACAGCTGATACATACCGACATCATAACCGGTATATGGCTGCAGCTGCTGAGAAGTGCGGACCTCATCACCGGTAAATGGCTGATACTGTTGAAAGGTGCCTCTTTCATCCCCGGCTGGCTGATACTGCTGAGAGGTGTCTCCTTCATCCCCGGCTGGCTGATACTGCTGAGAGATGCCTCTTTCATCCCCAGCTGGCTGATACTGCTGAAATGTGCCTGCTTCATCCCCGGCAGGCTCTAGCCGTCCTGCACCCTCACTTCTATGTCGTGTACCGTGGAGCACATGTCCGATCTTATCCCTAATTTGAAGGATCTGCTCTGGGTCACGTGCTTCGTAAGCACGTGTACACATTGTTGGAAGCAACGATCTAGGAACTTGGTTTGATGATTGTAACGACCTGTATTTTTTTAGACGTGTTCGAGATCGTGCGTACCGGTATTTTATTTCAGTCGTCCGGATAATCTCTTCGTCCGTACTTTCTTGGTTACGCGTCGACGAGTACACATCTCGGTATTTCGTTTTTACCGTACCCAAATTAATTAATTATCAAGTTTAACAAATTGCTTTAACTTAATTATCTTACTAATTAAGTCTTGCTAATCACTTTAAATATTTTACTAATTGATTTAATTATTTCGCCACTTAAATTAAATTACTAATTACTTTTACTAACTACTGTTACTAATCACTTTTGTTAATTACTAGTTATCTTTAGTAATTATATTTTTATCATTTACTAATCACCTTCATCCATTACAAATGATTTTTACAAATGACCTTTACTAATTAACATTTACTAATTGCTTCTAATTAATTACCCTAATTAAATTGTCCCAAATCAAACCTTGATTTAACTTAACCCCAATTAAGTTACTAATTAATTAACCTAACCTAACCTACCCAATTGATTCCACCGTATGGGCAGTTGGGAAACCAACATCAAATTCAATTTTTCCCCACCTCCAGCTTTCCCCTCTTCAATTGGTCTCCTCACTGTTCTTATAACAGTAACAACAACATGGCAGCATCACCGTCTTCCTCCACCATCTGCAAGCTCCAGAGACAAACCCAACCAGTAAACACCTCTGCAAATCCTTCTTCTCAGTGCAAAATTCATTCATCCTTCAACCAAACAGCAAGCAAACTTAACCCAAATCCACAATTTCATCATCCCCCTCCTTCATTCAACCCAAATTTCAACATCTCCTTCAATTCACAATCAAACCCAAATTTAGCCCCAAATTCTTCCATCACCAAATACAAACCCCAACTGATTTTGAAAATCAGAAATCGAAGAAGCAAGGGGAGGAGTTGAGAAATCAAATCTGAAAATAACTTCAGATTCAAACACAAGTTCAGATCCAAAAACCAACAATTTCAGATCCAAACATACTTCAGATTCAATCATCTCAAACCCAAAACCCTCCTCCTCCTCTACCCTCTCTCCCTCGCCTGAAGCTGCGTGCGCCGCCGCTGGGAACCGCCGCCGCCGCCAGCAGCTTGCGCGCGCCGCCGCCAGATGCCGCCGACCGCCGCAGATCCGCCCTCAGCCCGCCGGGGAAGCCGCCGCCGGACCGCCTGGGAAGCCGCCGCCGCGCCTGCAAGCCGCTCCTTCCGCCTGCGCCGTGAGTAGCCCCCTTACGTGTGTTCCTTGCTTGCTGCGACATGGAAAACAAAATAAAAATAAAAAGGGAAAAGTGAAGAGAGCAGTAAAAGAAAGAAAGAAAGGGAGGTAGGGATAGTAAAGAGAGAGATAGAGAGTGATAGAAATGAGGAGAGATATCTTAACATGTTAGTTATTACCCCATGGTCAAGTTGGTAGGTAGACATGTTTAATATACTGTTAAACCATGAAATTAGCTTAAGTAAAGTATGTTGTTGTTAGTGTTCGAATTAATATTAGCTTGTTGGAGTTAAATAATGTTAGAGGTAGTTTTAACATGTTATATTTTTACCCAAGTCACACTTTGTTACTGCTAGTGGGTGTAGTAAGTGTACCATTAATTGAGTGAGATGTTAACCCATGTGATTAACTTTGTTAATACTAGTTAGTTGTAATTAGTGTACTTAAATGTTAATGTTTAATCCAGCACGTCAATAATGTAAATAATGTTAGGGTGATAAAAACTAGAATAAATTAAGGCGTACCAAGTTAATGTAACGTCATATGAACACCACCCTAGCCTGAGACCCCAATAAAATCGGACAAACCTAATTTAGGGATTGACTTAATTTTGTGCTTATCTTGCAATGGACCTAATTCGTTAACTTGTTTAACCAAAACAGAGAATCGACGTCACCGTAACGTAGTACCCGTCGAGACGAACCCAACGGCACCAAAATTACCGAAATCAGGCAAGTATGCAATTTATAGTGAATTTGTGAATTTTAACGCTCTTTAGTTTTCTGCATGCAAAGTTCCATAACTCAGTTTACATGTCGTACTTGTTAAATCTCACACCCAGTACTTCTGTTAAATTGTTGTAAATATTGCTCGATATTCTTGTAACCATGGAAATTATTGCGTAGAGATAAATGGTCATATTATTTAATTGTTGCATGTCTCAAAATGACTAACGAGAGAGTGACATCGTGAAATCGTGCGCCTCGAAGGCGAAATCGTGACTTTCGTGATGTCATGTGAGTTGACTAGGCTGGCTCGTGTTCCAGCACAAATCTTGGGGTGGGGTTAGGGTTGTGCGACCACTAGGCGTATGACGGGGTACTCTCTTCAAGGGCACCACCCGTATGCGGTGGGTTAGCGCCAAGCACGGTAAGCCCCCGTGTGAAGAACGACCCACTCATCACGTCCTACCGGCGAGAACCCTATTATAGATGTGTGAAACTAACTCGAAACTTGCAAAGTGAAATTGTTACCTCAGTGAAATTATTATCTCAGTGACATTGACATGCTTTACCTTACTTGTCAGATTTTCTAGAACTACATGATAGGATGTATTCACTTTAAAATTCGCATGCTCAAACTTTTATTGTTATCTCGTTTAAATTATAATTGCCTCTTAAATTCAGTATAAATTTGTATATCTTGCCTTGGGTTCTAACATCTTCTTGCAGACCCTTGCTGACATACATTCATGTTTCTGGATGTATGTCAGATCCCGAGCCATAACACCAGGAGGACTAGTTGCGACACCTGAACCAGTAGGCCAAGGATCGTTGACTAGTGAACCGTCAATGTAATTCCCTCATTTGTTGTACGGGTCATAAGACCCTCTCTTTCCTATTTCTGCATTGTTGTAATTCCTTTGAGATGTCTGAGATTGTAATAATTTTCTTTTTATCTGTGTTGTTTTGAGTAATGCAAAGCAAGAACCTGCAGTTTTCACACAGACGCTTATTGTGTAAGTCAAGGAGGGAAGAAAAGCAAAAGTACCTCCTCCTTACTTGCACAAGCGGGCCCGTTCACGTCCTCGCTCCCAAGCCCAATAGGAAGCGGGGCGTGACAGGTTTTAGTGGTGGCCCATGCAGGTCTATGCTCATGCAAAATACTTTAAAACAACATAGATAATATTACAATCTTAACTCTCAAACAACTTCTCTAGAATCTTATACCCCGATCAAATTCATTAGAACATCCTAGTCATAAGATTTCTGATCCTTAGTCAACCAAATCAATGTATCCTTGATTTTAATCTCCCTTCCTTTTTCATTCCACTTTATAACCTTACGAATCTATCGTAGTCCTTTCACAAATCTTCTCCTACCCATACGCACATTTGACCAACCTATTCTAATCCTTGCTCTCGACCCACGCGATCTTCCTGACGGCCATCATTATCATTTTTAAGCATCCACATTACTATACCGATTCTACTTTCGATATCCCTCCCATGGAATTCCTCCCCTAGTTTTATTCCGTTTAAAAAAAATCTCTTTGGTATATACTTAGAATCCATACTCTCCAGCTAATTTGAATTCATTCTTTGCTTTTGAAACTTTCTTCGCCGTAACCTTTAGTTACTATCTCACCACGATTTTCTGACCTATAACATCCATACTCATATATTTACCATACTTTCTTCATATAATAAACTTCATTTTAAAAAGAAAAAAAACATTACTTCTTTTTCACGAATTCAAATATAGAAATTTCTTTCTTACGATGCTACTAACATATTTCAAAACAACCTATCATATATGTTTTTCCAAAATGCTTTCTTTACTAAATCTATCTCTATTTGCATTTACAAAACAATCGTTGTTTCACTATACTCCTTTGTATGTTACTCTTTTCATTCATTACTTAACTAATCGCATTTCATGTTTTAACTTATACCATTTACGCATTTCGTTATTTTTTCGCATACTCGTCATTCTCCTTAATCACTTGATTAATCATGACTATTTTATACTACCTAACCAACCTAACTCCCGATCTATGCCTCACCTGAAACCGTTCATCACAATCTTGATCCATTACATCTTTCAACTCTAAATCCTACACTATGTTTAGTTATCATTAGTGATCGTCATTACTTATTACAACCTTAGCAAGATTCGTTTTAAATTTACGTTATAGCCCCTTTAAATTTTTCTCTTCTATTTCATTTCATCATCACCAGTGTTAAGTTAATCGTCATATTGTTATAGCATTAGTTATGATCATTATTGTTATAAGATTATGTTTCAGCTAGACATATTGTGAGATGACATGAGGGTAGTCGTGATTAGTTGATTTTGAACACAACGAATTTAGGTTACTCCATTTTATACGGTGATAATAGAATGATGTGTTAAAGACTTACATTTAGATGATACACATGCCTAACGGATTCAATTGAGTTTCTTTTATACCTAAGAGGACGAGTACATTACAGATTTGAAATTCAGATTAGTAACAGCTAAGAATACCCATGGAGATACACCATGATTCATGGAGGCCATAAAAATGAGTAGAGTATTTAACGTGACAAGACTTAATTATACAAGCAGGGTGATGCAGGTATTAGAAATAATGCGAGATGTTGGTACGAATGGATGGTTATTTAGATTGATCTAAAATTGTTTAGAATAAGATACAATAGGAAATGACAAGATGTGATTTAATAGCTTGTTAATTATAGTGAATAGAATTATGAGTAATCCCGTAGTGTTCGATGAAAAATGAGTTGGGAGCAGGACAATTATTGATTGTAAATTGTGATGTATACTAGGCGTATTTGTAATTGTCATCATGCATTAGTAATTGGTATGTCATCAATACGTTGATTGCTTGATATAAAGATAAGATTGGAATTGGAAGATGTCTCCATTGTAGTGTTACAAGTTAGATTATGCAATGGACAATGTTATGATATATAATGAGGGAGACAACTTACGAGAGTAAATAATTTTAGAGAATTTGGCTAAAGATGAATTATACATTAGAGATTTCATAAGAGATGTTATTGCTCTAGTATCAATGACAAGTGAAGGGTGAAGAATTTTGCAAATGGTATTGATTTAGGATATGTAGTGTTTTCCTTCAAAGGTTATTTTGGATAAAGTATCGATCATTTTGAAGCGAGAACTTTGAGTCAGAATTCGGACGATAAGGTTGGATCTATAGCTAAGTTTTAGGAAATGATTATAGTTGTAGCGTTGTTCAATGAAGAGATGAGAAGTGATGATTTATTTAATTAAAAACACACTTGTTTGAGTTTACGAGTTAGCAACCAGAGTGTTAGGATATTGGGGTGGCTGTTAAGAGGATACGTATATATACTATTATTTTCTGCATCCTCATCTCTTCACATCTTGGGTAGCCGTCCCTAGCCTTTTCGCTTGCCCACTAACGATTAAGGCCATCGATGGTGCTTAGTCACCTGAACTTTTTGGAACTCAATCTTAATCGCATCACTTGTGTCTCGTCCTAACCAATTTCATTTCTTCGCCTCGAAGAATTCAGGTCATAATTTACCTCGTAGAAATACGAGAGCGTTAACCATCTTTGTTACATGCTCCTTAGTTGATAAGAATTCCGAGGACGGAATTTTTCTTAAGGTGGGTAGAATGTAACGACCTGTATTTTTTTAGACGTGTTCGAGATCGTGCGTACCGGTATTTTATTTCAGTCGTCCGGATAATCTCTTCGTCCGTACTTTCTTGGTTACGCGTCGACGAGTACACATCTCGGTATTTCGTTTTTACCGTACCCAAATTAATTAATTATCAAGTTTAACAAATTGCTTTAACTTAATTATCTTACTAATTAAGTCTTGCTAATCACTTTAAATATTTTACTAATTGATTTAATTATTTCGCCACTTAAATTAAATTACTAATTACTTTTACTAACTACTGTTACTAATCACTTTTGTTAATTACTAGTTATCTTTAGTAATTATATTTTTATCATTTACTAATCACCTTCATCCATTACAAATGATTTTTACAAATGACCTTTACTAATTAACATTTACTAATTGCTTCTAATTAATTACCCTAATTAAATTGTCCCAAATCAAACCTTGATTTAACTTAACCCCAATTAAGTTACTAATTAATTAACCTAACCTAACCTACCCAATTGATTCCACCGTATGGACAGTTGGGAAACCAACATCAAATTCAATTTTTCCCCACCTCCAGCTTTCCCCTCTTCAATTGGTCTCCTCACTGTTCTTATAACAGTAACAACAACATGGCAGCATCACCGTCTTCCTCCACCATCTGCAAGCTCCAGAGACAAACCCAACCAGTAAACACCTCTGCAAATCCTTCTTCTCAGTGCAAAATTCATTCATCCTTCAACCAAACAGCAAGCAAACTTAACCCAAATCCACAATTTCATCATCCCCCTCCTTCATTCAACCCAAATTTCAACATCTCCTTCAATTCACAATCAAACCCAAATTTAGCCCCAAATTCTTCCATCACCAAATACAAACCCCAACTGATTTTGAAAATCAGAAATCGAAGAAGCAAGGGGAGGAGTTGAGAAATCAAATCTGAAAATAACTTCAGATTCAAACACAAGTTCAGATCCAAAAACCAACAATTTCAGATCCAAACATACTTCAGATTCAATCATCTCAAACCCAAAACCCTCCTCCTCCTCTACCCTCTCTCCCTCGCCTGAAGCTGCGTGCGCCGCCGCTGGGAACCGCCGCCGCCGCCAGCAGCTTGCGCGCGCCGCCGCCAGATGCTGCCGACCGCCGCAGATCCGCCCTCAGCCCGCCGGGGAAGCCGCCGCCGGACCGCCTGGGAAGCCGCCGCCGCGCCTGCAAGCCGCTCCTTCCGCCTGCGCCGTGAGTAGCCCCCTTACGTGTGTTCCTTGCTTGCTGCGACATGGAAAACAAAATAAAAATAAAAAGGGAAAAGTGAAGAGAGCAGTAAAAGAAAGAAAGAAAGGGAGGTAGGGATAGTAAAGAGAGAGATAGAGAGTGATAGAAATGAGGAGAGATATCTTAACATGTTAGTTATTACCCCATGGTCAAGTTGGTAGGTAGACATGTTTAATATACTGTTAAACCATGAAATTAGCTTAAGTAAAGTATGTTGTTGTTAGTGTTCGAATTAATATTAGCTTGTTGGAGTTAAATAATGTTAGAGGTAGTTTTAACATGTTATATTTTTACCCAAGTCACACTTTGTTACTGCTAGTGGGTGTAGTAAGTGTACCATTAATTGAGTGAGATGTTAACCCATGTGATTAACTTTGTTAATACTAGTTAGTTGTAATTAGTGTACTTAAATGTTAATGTTTAATCCAGCACGTCAATAATGTAAATAATGTTAGGGTGATAAAAACTAGAATAAATTAAGGCGTACCAAGTTAATGTAACGTCATGTGAACACCACCCTAGCCTGAGACCCCAATAAAATCAGACAAACCTAATTTAGGGATTGACTTAATTTTGTGCTTATCTTGCAATGGACCTAATTCGTTAACTTGTTTAACCAAAACAGAGAATCGACGTCACCGTAACGTAGTACCCGTCGAGACGAACCCAACGGCACCAAAATTACCGAAATCAGGCAAGTATGCAATTTATAGTGAATTTGTGAATTTTAACGCTCTTTAGTTTTCTGCATGCAAAGTTCCATAACTAAGTTTACATGTCGTACTTGTTAAATCTCACACCCAGTACTTCTGTTAAATTGTTGTAAATATTGCTCGATATTCTTGTAACCATGGAAATTATTGCGTAGAGATAAATGGTCATATTATTTAATTGCTGCATGTCTCAAAATGACTAACGAGAGAGTGACATCGTGAAATCGTGCGCCTCGAAGGCGAAATCGTGACTTTCGTGATGTCATGTGAGTTGACTAGGCTGGCTCGTGTTCTAGCACAAATCTTGGGGTGGGGTTAGGGTTGTGCGGCCACTAGGCGTATGACGGGGTACTCTCTTCAAGGGCACCACCCGTATGCGGTGGGTTAGCGCCAAGCACGGTAAGCCCCCGTGTGAAGAACGACCCACTCATCACGTCCTACCGGCGAGAACCCTATTATAGATGTGTGAAACTAACTCGAAACTTGCAAAGTGAAATTGTTACCTCAGTGAAATTATTATCTCAGTGACATTGACATGCTTTACCTTACTTGTCAGATTTTCTAGAACTACATGATAGGATGTATTCACTTTAAAATTCGCATGCTCAAACTTTTATTGTTATCTCGTTTAAATTATAATTGCCTCTTAAATTCAGTATAAATTTGTATATCTTGCCTTGGGTTCTAACATCTTCTTGCAGACCCTTGCTGACATACATTCATGTTTCTGGATGTATGTCAGATCCCGAGCCATAACACCAGGAGGACTAGTTGCGACACCTGAACCAGTAGGCCAAGGATCGTTGACTAGTGAACCGTCAATGTAATTCCCTCATTTGTTGTACGGGTCATAAGACCCTCTCTTTCCTATTTCTGCATTGTTGTAATTCCTTTGAGATGTCTGAGATTGTAATAATTTTCTTTTTATCTGTGTTGTTTTGAGTAATGCAAAGCAAGAACCAGCAGTTTTCACACAGACGCTTATTGTGTAAGTCAAGGAGGGAAGAAAAGCAAAAGTACCTCCTCCTTACTTGCACAAGCGGGCCCGTTCACGTCCTCGCTCCCAAGCCCAATGGGAAGCGGGGCGTGACAATGATGACAAACCTGTCGGTATATCTAATGTGTATGCTCAGTGTGTTTCAGGCTTGGCGAAACAATATATTTGCACTATTTGGCGGAATTGCTATTCATATAGCATCTTAGGAGAGGAAGGAAGTGTGTGCGCAAAGGAGTTGGACTTGGTCAAATAGGACTTGGTCAAATAGGAGATTCGATCAATTCAAATAGGAGATTGGATCAATTCAAATCTTTTTGAATCTCACATCATATCCCAAGTTGGTTGATTCAACCCAATCCCTAGTCAAATACAAATTCCCTAGTTGGTCATCCATTGCCAAATAGTAACTAACCCTAGCCCTATATAATCACATCCTCCCTAGGGTTGAAAATTGCGGCATGAAAATCATTGAAAGGGCCTACAAAATAAGGTGGGGCTGCTACATTAAAAAAACACACGCAAACTCCTTTTTGATAAGTCCTAACATCCATCTATAATACCAAGGCCAAAAAGCAGTATATCCCAATTCATATGCGCACGGCCATCAAGAGAGCAACAATTTCTAGTTCGGCAATACAACAAAAAAATAAGAGAGGGGCTACAATTGTTTGCGGCAACAAAAAGCAAAAACCTTGATCTCTCCTATACTCGAAGGCAAATATCTTCAAGCCCATCAACATCTTTGCCGCTTGAAGCAACCAAGCTCCAACCCAACCGTGCCAAGTCCTGCTGCCAAGATCGTCACCGGTGAGACCTTCGAAGTCGCCAAGAGTCGTGCTGTCGTGAACCGCTGCTTTGCCAACGAAGCCGTCGTTATCGGTGCAGTCGAAGTCGAGGGGACAACCATCGGAGCTGATCGTCATCATCATCAACGGAGTCGCCGCTGAGCCTTCATCATTATGTGTAGTCACCAAGGGGAAGCGTCGATCGCCGTAGTCGCCAACGAGAGAGAACGCCGTCGTCGTCATCAAGAGGTCGTCGCCGCTGCTGCCATTGAGACCGGAGTGCTGCACTCTTGCCAACCGTCGAGCTGAGGAAGCCGTCACCGCTGAGAGCTGAGAACCCCACGGAGGAGCCCGCCGTCGCCTCCGAAGAACTCACCGACGTTGCTGTACGTCAAAGACCCCACGCCGTTCGCTGTCGATCAAGTCGGAGAACTCATCACGCATCTTCGTCGGAGAAGCCACCGCCTTGACCTGATCGAAGAAATCCGTCGCTGTGAGGTGATTGAAGACTTCGCTGCTGCTGCAAAGAAGGAGGCGCCACCGTTCGAAGGTGCTGAGTTGCCGCTGAACCATCGCGGCAGGCGGAGAAGCCCTCGTCGCCGAGACGTGACCGCTGTCGTCGCCATCGAAAGCCCACCGCTGCATGCGAAAGAACGAGGTCGTGCTGACGTGGCGCTTCATACTCCGTAAATCAAAAAGACCCAACGGCCAAGATTAAGTCACGTGCGAAAGTGAGCGAAATCGAAACGAAGCGGAGTTTTTTTTTGGCAAGCTGACGTGGCGACGTTGCAACCGCAGGATCAAGAATTGGACGGCTGGGATTGACTAGAATGAATTAATTAGGAGTTGCTTTGCGCACCGACCGAAGCCTAAACAAGTTGAATTGGATCTGCTTTGCACACCGACCGCATTATTTAAGGGAGTTGCTGAGCGCACAGCCTGCTGTCTTATAAGGATTTGAACTGCAATTGCTTTACACACAGACCAGTGCATATCTTGACATCCAGGAGTCGGATTGAGACACTGTTTGCGTCAGATTGGAGCTGACGACGTGCAGATTGACAGAGACGCCTACACAGACACAAACTGAGCATTTCTAAACTCTAAACTCCTTTATTTGTGTCTTAGTGTAACGTTCTCTGTAGGGGAAACTTTTACCATTTTTCTGTGACTATTTTGGGACTTGTGTAGTTGGGAATAGACAAGTGGGACCCAGCTAGTTTGGGACTAGCTGGTAGAAAGCTTTGCTAGGATTGATAGTGAGAGGAAACACTGTGTGTGGGGTACTGAGAGTCTGGCGAGTGTAGAGACGTAGAGGGTGCTCTGAGCGTGCTCTAACTTGTGACTTTGTGCCTATTGCACTATTCAATCTAGTATTTGCTTTGGGGGCTGGAGTAGGTCGTTGGGACGACCGAACCAGGGTAAATCTACTATGTACTCTGTGGTTGTCTATCTTTTACTCTGGTTGTGTTTTTAACTGCGTGTGCTTTCTCGTGGGTTGCACGAGAATTTTTTATTAGCCTATTCACCCCCCCTCTAGGCTAGGATCCAGATCCAACAAGTGGTATCAAAGCCAGTTTAGTAGATCTAGCCTAGTTTGACCATGGACCACATTGATAGTGCTTTTGCTGAGGGTCAGTCTATTTCCCGACCACCTAGATTTAATGGAGGAGATTATGCTTACTGGAAAAATCGTATGAAAATCTATCTTATTTCTATTGATTATAAAGCTTGGCAAATTGTTGAAAAAGGATATAAATCACCTGTTATCAAAATTGAAAATACTGAGATGCCTAAACCTGATGATAAGTGGGATGATAATGATTGGAAGCTTTATTCTTTAAATGCTAAAGCTATGAATGCTCTTATTTGTGCATTAGATAAATCTGAATTCAATCGTATCTCACATTGTCTAACTGCGCAGGAAATATGGCATACTTTGGAGGTGACGCATGAGGGAACGTCACAGGTGAAGGAGTCTAGACTTGCACTTCTGAGCACGGAATACGAGGGATTTCGCATGCTACCATCAGAGACGATATCAAAAATGTTTACGAGGTTCACCAACATTGTCTACAAGTCTAGTTCGCTCGGTAAGCCATATTCTAGCCTTGAGCAGGTGAGGAAGATATTAAGGGCTCTGCCAAGCTCTTTCAGGCCTAAAGTCACTGCCATCCAAGAAGCGAAAGATTTGTCACAGATGAGGGTGGATGACTTAATAGGTAATTTAATGTCCCACGAGCTTGAATTGCAAAATATTGATGAAAGGGAGAAACCTGAGGAAAAAGAGAAAGCTACCAAGCCACTTGCTCTAAAAGCTGACGAAAGTGAAGAAGATGATGATGACATAGCGCTAATGGTCAGAAATTTCAGAAAGTTTGTCCAGACCAAGCAAGGAAGAGCAGAAATGGCACCCAGGTTTAATCGATCTAACTTTTTCAGTCTTCTAAGCAAAATTATGATCAGAATACTACTAATAGAATGACTTGTTTTAAATGCAAGAAAAGAGGACATCGAATGAGGGATTGCCCACATGAGACAGCTCAGGTAGCTAAAGAAAAGGGAAAATCCAAGGTGCTTACTTGGGACATGGATAGCGAAGCTGAGAGCGAGGAGGAGGAACACGAAGCCCATTCATGCATGGCATTGATGGGAATACACAATGAGGTAACTTCTGGTAGTAAAACTGAACTCCTTACTCTTTGTAAAGAAATGCAAGATAAAATAGTAGAGCTTGAATCCACTATAGACGATTATCAAAATGAGAACTTTGAAATGCAACAATCTGAATATGAAATGTCTAAAGAGATTGAAAAACTCAAAATTGATATTGTTGCTCGTGACTCTACTATTGATATTTTAAAAAACGAAAAATCCAGTTTTAATGATGAAGCACCTTGTCTCTCTTGCCCTTCATTGATGAATAATATTAGCATGCTTAAACTTGATTTGATTAAGCTCGAGACTGAAAAAGACTATGTTATTAGAGAGCTTAATGATAAATTCTGCATGTTGGATAACGATTTTAAAAGAAAAATGATTGAATTTGAAAAGAAGGAAGAGGAAAACAAGAGAGCTTTTATAAGTAAATGCACATTGCTTGTGGAAGAAAATAAATTGTTGAAAACCAAAGTCTCTAATCTTGAATTGGCCATTAAGAAATTCTCTACGGGAAAACAATCGTTGGACACTATTTTAGAGAATCAATTATATGGCAATAATAGAAGAGGACTTGGTTTTGGTCTGAAAAACGTTGAAAAGCAAAAATTCAAGAAGTTCCACAATGCACCGTCTATTGCGAAGAACTTATATGCAAAGTGCTTTACTTGTGATAGTGTAGGCCATACTTCATACTATTGTAAATTTAGGAACACTAAAATCAAGTTTAAACAAGTGTGGGTTCCTAAAACAATATTGGCTAACACTAGTGGACCTTGTTGGATTCCAAGGTCACACTTAACACCTTTCATGTAGGTGTGATGGAGTTTTGGCGAGGAGCAATAAACTCAATGTTTCATTCTTTTAGCTCCTTCGTCAAAAAGCGACGAGAAGGTATAATTTTCTATCCCTCTTTGCATTGCATTGCATACCTTCATAGATTTTTTGTGTGCTTGATTTATTTTGTTTTGTGTGCTTGCATGGATGATTTTTAATGTTTTTATTTCTGAAAAAAAAAATTGAAAAATCAAAAAAAAAAATAAAAAAAATGTGTGCTTATTGAATCCTCTTTTGAATCTCCTGAGTGATATTGTATGAATGATCAATTCTATCCCTTGTAGAAGTCAATTCATTATTGTTGTAGCTACATGAACATGATGTTATTCTTTTTAGTAGCCATGACATGTCTCATAAGTTTCAAATTTGACTTCTACACCTACATTTGCACTTTCACGATATTTGACTTTTTAGTGCTTTTGGAGATTCTTTTGAAGAATAATGGAAAGTGAATGTAGGAATGATTAATTTCTGAAATTTCTAAGGGATATGATGTGCTTAGCCATGAATTAAAATTGAGCACAAAAGAATTGAAAAAAAACGATATTTGCTCCGTATGAAAAATGGATACACTTCATGGCTAAAACACAACCCACGAGTATCCAACTTGTGCTACATGGGTAATCATTAGCGTTGGTGTATATAACTCGTCAAGCAATGCCACCCCACATTTAAAAGTCCTTTTAGGCTATGTTTCGGGGTTCGGTAACTTGAACTCATCTTTGATGAGGTGGGAAAAGTCAATCCTAGTGATATTCATGAAAAATGGAAAATGTGGATTGTTTTGGTTGATTTTCTGATATTGAATCTCCTCTTGCACTTTATTATATATATCTTTTCACTTACACAAAGGTGGAGAAGTCTTGGTATGAAATTATATGAACTTGACTTGTCCATTATTGGAATACTCATGCAAATTGCACGCTACTTCTAATAATGATTTATTTTTGCATGGAATATTTTTTTGTGACTTCATTACTCCACTTTTGGTGCTTACAAAGGGGGAGAAAGAAAAGATTTTGACAGCTTTGAGCTTTGATGTTGATATTATTTGTTGAAGGGGGAGCATGTAATATTCTTGAGTATTTGTTGAAGGGGGAGCTTGAGTGAAGGGGGAGCATGCTATTGTCTTTGTTATTAGTTTGTGCATGTCATGTTGTAGTGCTTGAATATTCATCTCATGATTCATATTGCATTACACCCTTCAACACACTTCACACACTCATTTCTATTGATCAAATCTTTTGTGGGTTTGTCATCACCAAAAGGGGGAGATTGTTGGAAGCAACGATCTATGAACTTGGTTTGATGATGATAAACGTGTCGGTATATCTAATGTGTATGCTCAGTGTGTTTCAGGCTTGGCGAAACAATATATTTGCACTATTTGGCGGAATTGCTATTCATATAGCATCTTAGGAGAGGAAGGAAGTGTGTGCGCAAAGGAGTTGGACTTGGTCAAATAGGACTTGGTCAAATAGGAGATTGGGTCAATTCAAATAGGAGATTGGATCAATCCAAATCTTTTTGAATCTCACATCATATCCCAAGTTGGTTGATTCAACCCAATCCCTAGTCAAATACAAATTCCCTAGTTGGTCATCCATTGCCAAATACTAACTAACCCTAGCCCTATATAATCACATCCTCCCTAGGGTTGAAAATTGCGGCATGAAAATCATTGAAAGGGCCTACAAAATAAGGTGGGGCTGCTACATTAAAAAAACACACGCAAACTCCTTTTTGATAAGTCCTAACATCCATCTATAATACCAAGGCCAAAAAGCAGTATATCCCAATTCATATGCGCACGGCCATCAAGAGAGCAACAATTTCTAGTTCGGCAATACAACAAAAAAAAGAGAGGGGCTACAATTGTTTGCGGCAACAAAAAGCAAAAACCTTGATCTCTCCTATACTCGAAGGCAAATATCTTCAAGCCCATCAACATCTTTGCCGCTTGAAGCAACCAAGCTCCAACCCAACCGTGCCAAGTCCTGCTGCCAAGATCGTCGCCGGTGAGACCTTCGAAGTCGCCAAGAGTCGTGCTGTCGTGAACCGCTGCTTTGCCAACGAAGCCGTCGTTATCGGTGCAGTCGAAGTCGAGGGGACAACCATCGGAGCTGATCGTCGTCGTCATCAACAGAGTCGCCGCTGAGCCTTCATCGTTGTGTGTAGTCACCAAGGGGAAGCGTCGATCGCCGTAGTCGCCAACGAGAGAGAACGTCGTCGTCATCATCAAGAGGTCGTCGCCGCTGCTGCCATTGAGACCGGAGTGCTGCACTCTTGCCAACCGTCGAGCTGAGGAAGCCGTCACTGCTGAGAGCTGAGAACCCCACGGAGGAGCTCGCCGTCGCCTCCGAAGAACTCACCGCCGTTGCTGTACGTCAAAGACCCCACGCCGTTCGTTGTCGATCAAGTCGGAGAACTCATCACGCATCTTCGTCGGAGAAGCCACCGCCTTGACCTGATCGAAGAAAGCCGTCGCTGTGAGGTGATCGAAGACTTCGCTGCTGCTGCAAAGAAGGAGGCGCCACCGTTCGAAGGTGCTGAGTTGCCGCTGAACCATCGCTGCAGGCGGAGAAGCCCTCGTCGCCGAGACGTGACCGCTGTCGTCACCATCGAAAGCCCACCGCTGCATGCGAAAGAACGAGGTCGTGCTGACGTGGCGCTTCATACTCCGTAAATCAAAAAGACCCAACGGCCAAGATTAAGTCTCGTGCGAAAGTGAGCGAAATCGAAACGAAGCGGAGTTTTTTTTGGCAAGCTGACGTGGCGACGTTGCAACCGCAGCAGGATCAAGAATTGGACGGCTGGGATTGACTAGAATGAATTAATTAGGAGTTGCTTTGCGCACCGACCGAAGCCTAAACAAGTTGAATTGGATCTGCTTTGCACACCGACCGCATTATTTAAGGGAGTTGCTGAGCGCACGGCCTGCTGTCTTATAAGGATTTGAACTGCAATTGCTTTACACACAGACCAGTGCATATCTTGACATCCAGGAGTCGGATTGAGACACCGTTTGCGTCAGATTGGAGCTGACGACGTGCAGATTGACAGAGACGCCTACACAGACACAAACTGAGCATTTCTAAACTCTAAACTCCTTTATTTGTGTCTTAGTGTAACGTTCTCTGTAGGGGAAACTTTTACCATTTTTCTGTGACTATTTTGGGACTTGTGTAGTTGGGACTAGACAAGTGGGACCCAGCTAGTTTGGGACTAGCTGGTAGAAAGCTTTGCTAAGATTGATAGTGAGAGGAAACACTGTGTGTGGGGTACTGAGAGTCTGGCGAGTGTAGAGACGTAGAGGGTGCTCTGAGCGTGCTCTAACTTGTGACTTTGTGCCTATTGCACTATTCAATCTAGTATTTGCTTTGGGGGCTGGAGTAGGTCGTTGGGACGACCGAACCAGGGTAAATCTGTTGTGTACTCTGTGGTTGTCTATCTTTTACTCTGGTTGTGTTTTTAACTGCGTGTGCTTTCTCGTGGGTTGCACGAGAATTTTTTATTAGCCTATTCACCCCCCCTCTAGGCTAGGATCCAGATCCAACACACATATCATCTAACATTCTGAGTGCATCGATCTGCAAAACAAATGGATAAAATATATATTAGAAACCTATGTATAAAATAAACAAACAAACATTTTAATGCTAAACTACTATTTACCATTTCCCGCTCGATTGGACCACGACGCATGTAACCATATGGGGGTTCTTGCCTACTATATACCTCCAATACCACTCCATATATACATCTAAACTGACAGCATCCCCCTGCTCAACAATATGTGCAGCCCTGTCGTACCACTTCATGAGGGGCTCCACAGTGGCTTCATTCCATGCTCTAGGGTTCATGCCGGTCTTCACCGGCATGATTGAAACCGCTTCTGGAATATGCTGCGGTATACCAAATTGGCGCATAACATGATCTGGGACAAGCATCACCAATACATCAAAGCAAACTAGCGGTACACGCGCACGCCAGCTCTGATTTTCTAAAACACATAAATCAGGAAGATTCTGATATCTCTGAAGATATGGCTCCCAGATCACCTAAAGTAAATGAAAATTATGAACAACTCATCAGAATTCGTAATATTAATCCATCGTTCATCACATCACTGTATAAAATTTACAACTTCTTACCTGCGTCGACTTTAACATGTCAAGCTCGTTTCTATAAAAATCCAGTTGCCGCTGAGGATTTTCTCTGAATGATAATGGCACATTCCACCTGCACCCTAAAGGGAGGGTGCCATCCAATATGTCTTGGGAGCAAGTCGGCCTGCCTATATGCAATCTCTCCGATGACCATACCTGTGAATATGAATTTGTCAGTGACTGTTACTATATAAAAAATAATACAATGAGCTTAAGTTTCAAATTGTACACCTGCAACAAGGTGGAGCCTGCGTATAACCCAGTTGTTTTCGTTCTTGCCACCTTACTTAGCTTTGCGTACAGTGAGCAAGCACAACACTACCCCAGGAATAATCTCCCATGGTCTCTATATGCTCCATCTTTGTCAACCACCTGAGATGCACCGACCCTTTACTTGGATCTGGCACCAATAATGTGCCTATCATATGCAAAATATATGCTCGAGTATATTGTTGAATCTCCTCAGGGGTGGCTTCTGCAGGCAACTCCATAAACGTCTCTCGCAACCAGCTTAGTTTTACCTTAGCTCCTTTGTTTTCTGTGGATGCTTGTCCAAGGAGTCGCTCCATCAAATCCGTCCAATTGGGACGGGTTGGCATTCTCCATATAGGAATGCCCTCAACAGGAAGGCCCGTGATGACTGACACGTCCTGCAATGTTATCGTCATCTCACCTTAATGGAGATGGAATGTATTGGTCTCGGGCCTCCATCTATCCACCAATGCAGAAAGTAACGCCTAATCCAACCGTATCCACTTCAACCTCGCACATACATCAAGCTTGGCAATTTCCATATAGTGTGCGGCACGCTCATCTAAAACCCATGTGGTATGTTTCCTCGTGTGGTCCACTACCAATATAATATCTGCCTGCAACCAAAAAATACGAAATGTTACTATACTTCATGCAAGACTACGAAGAAAGATACATTTCGTAAAATATTAATTCACTAGTTTTGTTCATACCTACGTAGGCTGTATATGTGCTGAACGATGTCGTTTCTGGTCATTCAAGACCGAATCTGAAACAGGTCCCGGGTCCATATCTGCTAGAAAAAATATATAAGATGAACAAAATTGATATATGAAAAAGAAAAAAATTGGATGTTGATGTTAACGATGAATGTTACAATCAACTAACATTAATTGGTGTTTCATCTAAAATTTATTTCAATTTATACATGACATTTGGTAGAAATTTTTTTAGCATATAATGGATTGGTGTTTCATCTAAAATTTTGTATTGGTGTTTTATCACTAAATACATGGCATTCCATAAAATTTTGCATGCTAAAATTTTGATTATGAAACATCAATACTCCTATAATGGTGTTTCATCTAAAATTTTAGCTCACAATTTTAGCATACAAAATAAAATTTTAGCATTTCATGTACACACCCATACTCCTAAGGCTCACTAAATTTTAGATCAGAGCCAAGAAAAAATTTCATCAACACTTAAACCCATTGACATTTGGTAGAAAACAAGAGCATCATGAAAAAAATTACAAGAAACATACCTAATGAAGGTTTTCACTCCTTGATGAAATTATTACTTTAGAGAGCTAGATTTAAATCCCAGAACGTAGATGGAAAATACGGCGGTTTTAGGGTTTTTGGCGAGGAAGGAAGAAAGAAAGAAAGAAAGAAAGAAGAATGAGAGGAAACGGCACTGCTGTCGAAAGGGGGGTTTCAATTTGGACGCGGTTTGAAATCGCGTCCAAATTGCGTTTTGGACGCGGTTTCATACCGCGTCCAATGCTCAAAAGGCGGCCCACACGCGCGCGAGCTGCTTTTACCAAGACTTGGTCGTTTTCACAAATAGTTTTCTGCCTGGTCGATTTTGTTAATATGTTTTAAAATTTAGACTAAATGCAAAAATCTTCCTTTTTGATAAGCAGAACTTTGTTGTTCTATAACGATTATGTATAATAAAAAAATAAAACTTGAGGAAAAGTTATTTTGATATGGACGTGATGATCTAAAACTCAAAAGAAATAAAAAATGTCAAAGTACGGTGTATAGCCACATTTGCATCCGCTTTTCAGTAGGGCCACGAGGTACCGATTCTTAGTAGATGCGGAACACGCACGAGCCTTTAACCAGTTTTTCAATGTATAAAAAAGAAATAAGTTGATTTGCGTACCCACCGTTTTACTCCCGCGTACATACCACTTATTTACAAGTTTGCCACTGAAATTACTTAGCATGCACTCCTAAAGCCAAATTTCCGAAAAAGACCATATGGCTCAATCGGGGTTTAGATGGGTTTCCCGTCTCATCCACCGCTCCCTCCTTCATCCTCCCCATCTCCATGGCCCCTCCTCCAACCTCCCTCGCCTATTCCACGCCTTCTCGTCCGCTGCCATGTGCGATCGGAGAAGATTGCGACGACGATTCGTCGAAACATCTGGATCCACAACATGAATGTGACGAGGAGGTCGTCAGATGAGGCAAGGAAGAGGGACGAGGCGGGTGATGAGGCCGAGAGGATGGGGCATGGGATTTGGTAGGGGGGTGTCAGAGGGGGCTAGGCTGGGTCAGCCGGAGGAGGCTGGCGAAGAGGGGGACTCGTTGTCGTCGGGGGCGGCGACGGAGTAAAACAATGGGTATGTACGCGAGGTAAAAGAGAAAAATGTTTGAGAAAAATTCTAATATCAAATTTGTAAATACATGCTATGTGCGTGTGAGTAAAACGGCGGGTTCACAAATCAATTCCCAATAAAAATAAGAAACATGATTATGTGAGTAACCGAATGATGCATGGTACTGAAAAAGAAGCATGATCATGTGTTAAGACGCGTGTGCTCACTGCATGTGGTGCATGAATCATTCGAACATCGCGTGGCAGATTAAGATCCAAACACTAAGCATGATCATCCACACGAAACACATGTAATTAAATGAAAGCGGTCGTATCTACTTGTTGTTGATCGTATATTTCAAGCACGTTGGAACTACATACGCGTCTCTTTCTTCTTTGCTCGGACAGTGAATGGTGTCACAAAGATCGTCAAACCACGTTATAACAGCTTCTTAAACACCATAAGGGGGGAAGAAAAGACGAAGACTATATACACCCCCAAACAGCAGTGGTGTATGTCTGGTAATAAAGTAAGAGAGATGATGTTTAAATAGGCACCAATCACGGAAACCGTTTTCTTGTTTGGATACCAATCATAACATGCATTGCACATTTGCAGTGTATATAGCAATTTCCGGGAATAAATTGCTTGCTTGTGTACGAAGCACTTATATAACATTAGTCCAAGCAAACCCGAGTCATCTGATGGATTGTGGGTTCGGGCCAAACGGATCCCGGACCCGCATAATGATAACACATACCATTAACGAATACATTCTTGACATTGCAAGTTTAAATGTCAGCAGAACCAAGGACACATCTTTCCATTGTGGGACAATTGGGAAGATCATCCCTTCTAAATTAACTACCAAAATTTATTATATACACAATCTTGGCAAGAAGTTATCAGACTGTGCATGACTATATTGCACACATTACCATTTTCATCTATGGTTTATCTTCAACCCAAAAGTTCTAATGCCTGAAGATTGGATTCAGACTCCAAAGAGTATAGCCAATCCAGCAAGGCTTTGTTTGCAAGCTCAGGGACCTCGTCGTGGGGGCAGTGCCCGGCCTGAAGATTCACCACGGTAGTCCTCGGGTAGAATTCCTTGACCCGAGCAGCCTTTGCAGGACCGACCCAAGGGTCTAAGTCGCCCCACAGTAACAACAACGGGCAAGAGATCTTGCTTAGAAGGCTGTCGAGTGTGTACTTGGTCTGGTTTGTCATAAACCTCGACATCAGTCTGATCAGAATAAGGAGATGAAAGAAGTTAGGAGCATTTGTGATTTCAGTTTCGGACATACAAATTAGCATGCAGAACGTAAGTAAATTTACCGGTAATAGACTTCTCCCGCATTAGGATCACTCGCAGGTTTAAGAATGGATTCTACAAGATAGTCGTCTACATTGGAGCTATTTATGTAAACCTGCGTAGCGAAAAATGTCTTGTTTAGAGAAAATGAGGAAGGGAAGAAAAAATCTATGTTAGTGAAATATCCCTATCCTACTTTGAATAAAGCTCTTAAATCCCATAACATAGATCTGAAAGAATCATACAACTTCACTGTGCACCATCATTGTATCATTCAATGAGTAACAAAAAAGACAGCATTAACTGAATATATTTTAATTATCAGTTTTCAAAACTTATGAAAGTTACGCGATTTTTGTGAAGGAATGTGCTGATTAGGTAAAGAGTATCATACGCTTTTTAGCACTGATTCAACGCGTGCAGGCTGCTTTGCTTGCCAGAAAAGAAATCCAAGGACAATCCTTTGAAATGCTTCCTTCAGTGGCCTGACTATGAACTTCTTTATGGCGGTTTCTTCATCATTGTTGTTGGGCCGTGAATCTGGATTCCCAAATTGTCCCGCGGAATTTAGCAATGCAAGTCCGATGACTTGTTTAGGCAACTCGGCCGCTGTAAGCAAAGCTGTGAAGCCACCAAGGCTGGCGAGCACGTGCGAATTGGATTAGTAATTGTCAGATCATTTGAAATTATAGAAATCATAATAAACTTGTCTCAGATTCGGTCATCAATAAATTACAGGAGATTATATAAAATTTCGGTGCAAAAAAGATTACTAAATGGTGTTAGTGTTTTAGTTTTTCAAGCCTACATTGTAACTGACACGCAAGCTATATAAGATTTGCAACCAAATATACCCTAAAACATTGTTATCTGCCTTTAGATGGCAAGACTGCAAAGCAAATGAGAACTACAAGTAATACGGCACAAAAGTTAGGATTAGTCAAATCAGGTAAACCAAAAATGTACAATAATCACTTGTAGTTACCTATTCCCAACTAATATTGATGGTTCTTTAACAACTTCTTTTAAGAAATCGGAAACTTGGTCCCTCCAGACGGTGGCATCGTATTCAACAAGCGCTTTCTCACTCCAACCAAAACCTAGCAAGTCTATGGCATATACCTTGTATTTCTTCGCCAACTCAGGGATGTTGTATCTGAAAATAGTAATCATGAGAGTAGTTAGCAGGCATTGAAATATCATGTGTAAATGCATCTAAAGGAAGGTAGAGAAAAACATTGATCACAGTTATGATGAATGATTGGGTAAGCTTGTAACGACCGCATATACAGGTTGAGAAAGATACGGGCATCGCCAGGACATGATGTGGCACGCTCACACGCGGCAATTTTTGAAATATGGTTCATGAAACAAAGGGTAGACAAGCTGATACGAACTAGGGTTTCGTATCAATTAATTTCAGAATTTAAAGAGGAAAAATATAAAAAGGTGGAATTTTTGGATCTTAAATTGCGAAGAACGATGAAAATAGATTGATAAATGAGCCTCTTTCGAGAGGAGACTCGCTCTCCTAGCTTTGTTGCACGGAACAAAGCCTAAAACCTTCACAAATGACGCCTACAATTGTTCTTCACAAAATAAGCATAAAATAAAATAAAGACGGCTAGCCCTAATTTATAGAAAAGTGGGGAATTACTAATCTAGTCTAAAATGACTAGAATACCCCCTAACTAACCCTCCTACGTGCTACCGCGCCTCCTACGGCGCACGTAAGTGACTAAAGGTGGGTGGGTCCCCCCTAGGTAGCCGCCGGCCTCTGGGACACCCGGATGCGGGCTCGGGTCCGCATCAATACCCCCCCTAAAAGAGCCACCTTGTCCTCAAGGTGGAAGTGGGGGAACTGCTCCTGGATCACTCTATAGGCCTCCCATGTCGCATCACAATCTGGGAGTCCGGCCCAGTGTATCAGCACCTCCCTCTGCCCGCGCGGTCCCTGACGTACCGCCCGAACCTCCAGTGGCTCCAGCAGCACCTCCATCTCGTCAGTAAGCGTAGGCGGTAGGGTAGAGGACACCGTCTGCTCCCCAATGGCTCGCCGAAGCTGCGACACATGGAAAACCGGGTGTATCGTCGCAGTCGATGGCAACCTCAGCCGGTAAGCCACCTGGCCAATCTTGGCCGCAATCTCAAAAGGCCCATAAAATCTCGCTGATAGCTTCTCGTTCCTCCTCCTCGCGAGCGATCTCTGTCGATAAGGTCTCAGCTTCAGATAGACCATGTCACCCTCCTGGAAGTGCACATCCCGCCGATGCCCATCCGCCCTTGCCTTCATCACCTACTGAGCTCGTAACAAATGCTTCTTCAGCTCCTCCATAATGCTCTCCCGCTCCCTCATATAGTCCTCTACCTGGGAGACAGGTGTCTGTCGTTCCCCAAATCGAAGTAGCTCTGGTGGGTCCCTGCCATATAGTACCCGAAAGGGGGTTGTGCCTGCTGCTGAGTGGTACGAAGTATTGTACCAATACTCCGCCCAAGCTAACCACCGATACCACTGTCGTGGTGTCTCCGAAGCGAAGCACCGCAGATACGTCTCGATGCTGCGGTTCACTACCTCCGTCTGCCCGTCGGTCTGAGGGTGATATGCGGTACTCCTCTTCAGCACTGTACCCTGGACACGAAATATCTCCCGCCAAAACCCACTCAAGAAAACCTGATCTCTGTCGGTGACGATGGAGGCTGGGATCCCATGTAACCGTATGACCTCTCTGGTGAAGGCTGCAGCCACTGAAACAGCCGTGTACGGATGTTTCAGCGGTATAAAATGGGCGTACTTGCTCAACCTATCCACCACCACAAAAATCACGGAGTACCCCTCCGACCTGGGGAGTCCGTCTATGAAATCCATCGTCACCTCCTCCCAGCCCCGCTCCGGGAGTGCTAAGGGCTGCAAGAGCCCGGCTGGCGCCATGGCCATGTACTTGTGACGCTGGCACACGTCACAAGCAGCCACCAAATGTGCTATCGCTCTCCGCATACCAGGCCAGTAAACCTCCCGGGACATTCTCATATACGTCTGCTGCACCCCGGAATGTCCCCCGACCACCGAACTGTGGAACTCCTGAAATAATGCGGGTATGAAGGTGGACGCCCGCGGCAGTACCAACCGCCCCTGATATAATAGTCTCCGACCCTCTAGTGAGTAACCCTGCGGGGCCTCCCCGCAGCTGCTCACGGATCAGTCTCAACTCCGGATCGGCCTCGGCCTCCTGCAGCATGGGCTCACTGTCTATCCAGACCGGCAACGAGAGTGCTCTCAGGTGCACCCCCTCCTCTCTGCGTGATAAGGCGTCGGCCGCCTTATTCTCCAATCCCGGCCTGTACTCAATGACGAATCTGTACCCCACCAGCTTGGATAGCCAGCGCTGGTGCTCCTCTGTCACCAACCTCTGCTCCAATAGATACTTCAAACTGCGCTGGTCGGTCCTGACCACGAACTCCCTGCCCATCAGATACGGCCGCCACTTCTGGATCGCCAGCACAATAGCCATCAGCTCCCTCTCGTATACAGACTTCAGCCGTGCTCTCGCGGAAAGCACCTGGCTGAAGTAGGCTATCGGCCTCCCTAGCTGCATAAGGACATCCCCCAATCCTACTCCTGACGCATCAGTCTCCACCACGAACGTAATGCTGAAGTCAGGCAACGCCAAGACTGGTGCTGTGGTCATCGCCTCCTTCAAGGCCTCAAAGGCCTTGGCCGCTGCCTCTCCCCACTGGAATCCATCCTTCTTCAGCTGATCTGTCAGTGGCCCTGCAATGGTGTTGTACCCCCTCATGAATTTCCGGTAGTAACCTGTCAGCCCGAGAAATCTTTGTAGTGCACTCAGAGTGGTGGGTACCGGCCAGTCTAACATCGCCTCTATCTTCGCCCGGTCTGCTGCTACCCCGGCGGCCGACACCACATGTCCCAAGTACTCTATCTGCCTCTGACCGAAACTGCACTTCTTTCGGTTGGCATACAGCTGATGCCTCAGTAACTCTCGGAACACCACCTCCAAATGGCCCACGTGCTCCCCCATAGTCCGGCTGTAGACCAGAATGTCGTCGAAGAAGACGAGTATGAATCTCCTCAGGAACGGCCGGAAAACTTCGTTCATCAACGCCTGGAATGTAGAAGGAGCATTCGTCAAGCCAAACGGCATGACGAGAAACTCATAGTGGCCCTCGTGGGTACGAAATGTTGTCTTCGGCACATCCTCTGGCCTCATCAGGATCTGGTGATATCCCGCCTTCAGATCAATCTTGGAGAACACCACTACTCCATGCAGCTCGTCTAGCAGCTCGTCTATGACAGGGATAGGAAACCTGTCCGCCACGGTCTCCTTGTTCAGAGCCCGGTAGTCTACACAGAAGCGCCAACTCCCGTCCTTCTTTTTCACCAGAAGGACCGGGCTCGAAAATGGGCTAACGCTGGGCTGTATCACCCCCGCCTGTAACATCTCCCCGACCATCCGATCAATCTCATCCTTCTGCACGTGGGGGTAGCGGTAAGGACAGACACTCACCGGTGCAGCGCCATCCCTCAGGACTATCGCATGCTCGTGCCCTCTCTCTGGCGGTAGTCCCTGTGGGTCCTGAAAGACCTCCTGGTACTGTCCCAACACCTGCTCTACCTCCTCGGGAACCCCTGCCTGCGGCTCCTGCTCTGCCCCTGCTAATCGGCACTCCACCAAGTACCCCTCCCCCTCTCTCCGTAAGGCTCGAGTGATGGCCTTGAAGGCCACCATCGATAAACACAGGGTCGGGTCCCCAGTGAGCACCACTGTCCGCTCTCCCTCCTCGAACTCCATCCTGAGTCGCTTCCAATTCACCCGAATGTCCCCCAGTTTCTTCAGCCACTGTACGCCCAGGATGATGTCAACATTGCCCAGCTCCAGGGGTAGGAAATCCTCCATGATCTGTACTCCCTGCAAGGTCAGGCACAGACCCTTGCAGAGCCCCTTGCTCTCCTCCATCTTCCCTGTCCCCAGCAGCACGGTAAACTTCTCCTGCGTACTCAGCTGCAGCCCATGCCTCTCCACTATCCGGTTGGAGATGAAGTTGTGGGTGGCCCCACTGTCGATCAGCACCGTCACCGCCGTGTCTCCTAGCTGTCCCGTCAACTTCATGGTGTGGTTCGGAGTGAACCCCACCACAGAGTTTAGGGACACCTCCGCGAAGTCTAGGTGAGACTTCTCCTCCTCTACTGGCGTCTCCTGCTCCACCTCGAACTCCTCCTCATCACCCACGTACCCCTCCTCGTCGGGCACCATGGTGATCTGCAGTAGACGGCTCGCACACCTGTGCCCAGGGGTGAACTTCTCGTCGCAACGGAAGCACAACCCCTTGGCTCTCTTCTCCCTCACCTCGGCCTCCGTCATCCGTCGCCCCAAGGTAGCTGGGCGGCCCTCTCCTCGCGTCTCGGGAACGGCCGCATGTGGTCTCGATGTCGTGGATGGTGGAGTAGGGCGGGAACTCTGGGCCCCCCAAGCGCCCCGTATCCGCCTCTCCTCTGTGTGCTTCTCCTCCTCTTTATGTGCCAAGCGAAGGACGTCCTCCAAGGTAGCCGGGCTTTGCATCCGCAACTCAGCTCGTATCGACGGTTTTAGCCCCCTCATGAAGTTCCCGATCATCACCTCGTCGGTAACCCCCTTCACCCGGCTATTCAGCATCTCAAATCTCTCTACATAGTCTCTCACTGTCCCCTCCTGCCTCAGGGCCGACAGCTGCTCGTAGAAATCCCCCCTGCCGTCTCCTGGAATCGATCCACGATCATCGCTGACAACTCCTCCCAGGTCCGAAAGGGGGACCTGGCTATCTTCCACCGGTACCAGGCCAGAGCCTTCCCCTTAAAGTAGATCCCGATGGCCTTCAGGACCTCCTGCTCCGTCAGACCCATCACCTGGAAATACCTCTCCGCTCGGTATATCCACCCATCAGGGTCGGTGCCGTCAAAGGTCGGCATCTTCAGCTTCATCAACCTCCGATCTGCGTTGATGTCGCCTAGCTGCCCCATATCTCCGCCCCGGTCACCACCCCGGACCATCTCGCCACCCCGAACCTCCCTCGGGCCTCCTCCGTCAACTCCATACAGCTCCTCTGGCCATGCAGGTCTCTCCCACGCCTCGGGCTGGTAGTAGTGCCCCGGAAATCCTGGGGGTCGTGCCAAATTGGGCCTCGGCCCAGGCGCAAGGGTCTCTGCTCTCCAAAACTGGCCCGCCGGGGCCCCAATAGCTGCTCCCGAGGCCCATCCGCCTCCCGCCAACCCCGAAGTCCCCCCGGAGTGGGTTACGATCCCCGCCACACCCCCAAAGGGCTGGAACGTCGTCATCGGGCCCCCGAATGGGCCGGCCCTACTCGTCGGCCCCCCTGATTGGCCTGTCGACCAAGCCGGACCCCCGCCTGGGGTCGCCGAGCCTCCCGCACCCCCGAAAGGGGGTGCCGCCGCCTCTGCGAAGCCCCAAGGGCCTGTCGCTGCTCGGAACAGGCCCTGCGGCCTGTTCGCACCCCCGGATGGGGGTGCCGATGACTCCCCACCCCCGTAGGGGCCCGCCGTCAGTTCCAGACCCCCTCCGAGGTTCGCCAGGTGCTCCAAGCCCCCGGAGGGGTTCGCCGGTGGCCGTAGGGGGCCTGGCGGCCTCGCCCAGGCCTGGGAAGGGCCGGGCTGGGCCGCCGAGGCCCTGACAGGCCCAGGCGGGCCTGTCGATATCTCCCCCGACCCGCGCGGGTCTGCCGACGCCCAGGTGGACTCGCGCGACCCTATGGTTTGCCCCGCCGGCCCTCCTTGCTCCCTCGGGTGGTCGTCTCGTGTTGGAAATCCGATGGGGGCTGATTCTAGGGTAGAATCCCCCCCTTCTTGGATCCCCTTGCCTCGATCTCCCCCTTTTGCCACCGTGAGGGCTTGAATCATCTCCTTCAATTCTCGAAGATCTCGTCCTTGTTGCGCGGCGTCCGTCCTCATTCCCCGAAGTTCGGTTTGGATGTCTTCTTGTGAATGGGCGTAATCCTTGAGTGAATCCCCCATCGTTTTCTTCAATCCTTCGAACCTCTCTTCGATCTCCCGATTGAGATCCTCCCGTAGCCCTTGAATCTTTTCTTCGACCGCATCCGCCTTCGATCGAGTATTTGCCGCCATTTGGATCGAGTGCTCTGATACCAATTTGATACGAACTAGGGTTTCATATAAATTAATTTCAGAATTTAAAGAGGAAAAATATAAAAAGGTGGAATTTTTGGATCTTAAATTGCGAAGAACGATGAAAATAGATTGATAAATGAGCCTCTTTCGAGAGGAGACTCGCTCTCCTAGCTTTGTTGCACGGAACAAATCCTAAAACCTTCACAAATGACGCCTACAATTGTTCTTCACAAAATAAGCATAAAATAAAATAAAGACGGCTAGCCCTAATTGATAGAAAAGTGGGGAATTACTAATCTAGTCTAAAATGACTAGAATACCCCCTAACTAACCCTCCTACGTGCTACCACGCCTCCTACGGCGCACGTAAGTGACTAAAGGTGGGTGGGTCCCCCCTAGGTAGCCGCCGGCCTCTGGGACACCCGGATGCGGGCTCGGGTCCGCATCACAAGCTCACATCAAATAGATACAGACACAAGTGTCCCTGTTACATAGGATGCAGCCCTTTGTGATTGGCAAATAAGGATGGATGAAGCCAACACTTGGTAGGCTTGCTGGTTGTTAATGGTTAAAGAACTACACCGAAGTAACTTATAAAAAAAATCCTTGCGTATGCAGTTTCAATGCAATGTTTATTTGAGATAATTGATAACAAATACTGTTTAAATACAGGATTATGCCAAGCCAGGATGCAATAGTTCTCAAAATTCTCTTTGGTATTTGAAAGTCATTATCCTCATAATCTGATGTGATCGCAAACCAAGGACAATTTTGTAATTTTGAGGCTTCTATTGGAAAGTCAAAGAATATTTGTATTAATGATCATTATACGTTTTCCTTATATTTTTATTAATGATCATTACTTGTAATATTTGTATTAATGATCATTACTTGTAATATTTGTATTAATAATCATTACTTGTAATATTTGTATTAAGATCATTATTTGTATTAATGTTCACTATTAGGTGCTTGATTGTAGGATCGCAATTGTAGATACTCAATTATGTAGCATGATGTATATAAACAGCTTCAACAATATACAATGAAAATTATCGTTCCAGAAATATCTGTATTTTTCTTTTCCTGGTATCACAGCAGGACTAGATCCTGACTCTTCGTTTCTTTTGAATCCTTCCATTATGCTTCCATTGTTCTTCCATATTTTTTCCCTCTCATATGGCCAAAGAAGATGTCCTCCTCCTAAATCATCAAAGGCAAACTCATCTGATCCTTATCAAACTCATCATTCAGATCATCCTGGAATGATTCTAGTTTCCAAAACCCTCAATGGTGACAACTATCCTGGTTGGAAAAGGGTCATGACATTGGCCTTGAACTCCAAGAACAAGTTAGGGTTCATCGATGGCTCTTGTAAACCATCATCAGAAGAAAATCATCCCGATTCCTATGGATCTTGGTCAAGATGCAACGACATGGTCCATTCCTGTATTATCAACACTCTTGATCCAGAAATCGTCGACAACGTCATCTATTACACTACTACTCATGAAGTTTGGGATGATCTATGTGAGCAATTCTCACAAGGTAATGCGCTGCGTGTTTTTGGAATCCAGCAAAACATCACACCTCTCAAACAGGGACAACTCTTTGTATCTGCTTATTATACTAAACGAAAAAGTTTATGTGATGAATTGGTTATATATTCTGACTCAAATCAAGGAGCACCAAGTGAGCAACAGAAACTGATGCAATTTATAATGGGATTAAATGATACTTACACTGGGATTCGGAGTCAGATCTTGTTGCAGATCGCTTTACCCACTGTTCGTCAATCCTATGCCTCAGTCACCCAGGCAGAAAAGCAGATCCAAATCAGTTCTGCAGCCAATGAGTTAGTAGCAGCCATGGCAGTCAAGAGTAACTCCAAACAACAAACTCAACCCTTGTCGCAACAAACTCAACCCTTGTCGCATGGTGGAAACTCCAGTTATTTGTCCGGCAGCAGCGGACAAAGATTCTCAAGTAATGGCTATCGGTGGTCCTCCGATGGCGGCGGCGGTCGATGGTTGTCAGGAGGCGGTCGCTGAAACTCGAGCGACGGTAATGGTGGTCGATGGGGAGGATGACACGGTCAGGCCAGAGGAGGAGGTCGTTCTACCGGCATTGGAAGATGACGTCCCCAATGTTCACATTGCAACGAATTGGGTCACTGGGTTGATACATGTTGGGAATTACATGGTATCCACCAACCCATCCAAAAGCAAGATCAACCCAATTCAAATCTGCTAATATTATCTCTGTGACTCCTGGTGATGAAGAAGGAACTATGACTATGCCTAAAGCCCATCTGAAGCAGCTCCTTTCAATGCGCAACAATCAAAAATTCAAATCCGATTCAACCTCTGGTTCAAATGCTAATACGGTAGGAAAAACAGGTTTGTCCAAAATAAATTCTCAAAATTGGATCATTGATAGCGGAGCAACTGATCATATTGTTTCATCACAATTATTCCACAAGGGTAAAAATTGCTCACTGTCACCTGTATTGTTGCCAAGTGGAGATAAAGTCGAGATTGCAGCCAAAGGATCATTGTCACTTAATTCTAAATACATTTTACATGATGTATTATCTGTGCCTACATTTAAAGTGGATTTAATGTCTGTAAGTCGTTTGATAAGAAGTTTAAACTGTTGAGTCACATTTTTCTCTTATTGGTGTATTTTGCAGGATCCGGCTACGAGGAGGACGATTGGTTTGGGTAAACAACAGAGTGTATTACACTATTTGGTGACGTTAACATCAGACAAACATAAGCATCAGTCAAACACAACCAAAAATCCTCCATCCTGCAATCGTATCCCTTCATCCACCGATCTGTGGCATAATCGTTTGGGTCATGTCTCTTCTTTACGATTGAACTTCCATGCTATACATTTTCTGAACATTTCAGTTGAATCAAATAATGTTTGCCATATTTGTCCATTGGCTAAACAAAGTCGTTTGTCTTTTCGAAACAAGTACTATTTCTTCCATTCAACCATTTGATATTAAACATTGCGATACTTGTGGTCGCTACCGTGATGTTTCACGGTGCTCATTATTTTCTCACAATTGTTGATGACTATACACGTTTCACATGGATTTTTTTGATGAAACATAAGGATGAAACTCAATTTATTTTAAAACGTTGTTAGCTATGTTCTTACACAATTTGGAACACGCATTAAAACTTTTCACAGTGATAATGGTGGATAATTCCTTTCTCTTCGCATTTTTTTTCAAGATAATGGTGTCATTTTTCAACATTCAACATTCATGCGTTTACACCCCTCAACAAAATGGGGTAGTGGAACGAAGACATCGTCATATTCTTCAGGTTGCTCGTGCCTTAAAATTTCAGGCCAATCTCCCTACAAATTTTTGGGGAGTGTGCCCTCACATCTATTTATATTATTAATCGATCACCTTCTCCACTTCTTTCTTTCAAAACTCCTTTTGAACTTCTCCATTCAAAACCCCCAATTTTTTCTTACTTTCGCGTGTTTGGTTGTCTTGCTTATGCTACAAATGTTAAGATTTCTCATAAATTTGACTCTCGGGCCATCCCCGCTATTTTCATTGGTTATCCTCTTGGTCAAAAAGCGTATAAATTATACTATCTTACTATCAAAAAAATATTCACTAGTCGAGATGTCAAATTTTATGAGAATATCTTTCCTTATTCATTCTCTCCAAATACTTATACAAGACCCCAAACACAAGCCCATATTTCAGGCCCAGTTCCTCTCATTCCACCCACGTCTGATGATCCATTTGATATGCCTCAGAAAACCCAAACCATCGACCAAACCACATATCCCTCCGGCACTCCACCTGCGACGGCTCCACCATCTGCCACATCTCAGCCCGAACCAGCCGCACTCCTTCCGACATCCCTCCACCACCCCTCCACCACATCCGGAACTCCTTCCTCCGCTGCATCTCAGCCCGAACCAGTCATTGTCCACTGCTCAAGCCGCTCCATAGTTACACTTCAAAAGCTTTGAGATTATGTATGCTCTGTTGTTACATCTGACCAATCTAACATCTACTGCCAGGTTCTACAAAAGGTACCCATTATACTCTTAATCATTACGTTTCTTACCATCGCTACACACCCACTTATAGATCTTTTGTGGCCAATATACAATCTGACATTGAACCAAGTTCATATTCAGAGGCAGCAACTAATTCCAATTGCCAGAAAGCGATGCAAACTGAGTTGCATGCACTTGAGGACAATGGAACCTGATCACTCACACCACTTCCAATTAGTAAAATTCTGATTGGCTGCCGTTAGGTGTACATGGTAAAACGGAAGTCAGATGGCTCAATTGAACGGTATACAGCACGATTGGTTGCTAAGGGTTACACGCAGCTGGAGGGTGTTGATTTTCAAGATACTTTTTCTCCTACAGCCAAGATTATTTAAGTTCGGTGTTTAATGGCAATAGCTGCTGCTCGTGGCTGGTCATTGCATCAATTTGATGTAAACAATGCTTTTTTACATGTCAATCTTGATGAGGAAATATATATGTCACTGCCGCCAGGGCTCCGCCGACAGGGGGAGAATCAATTAGTGTGTCGCCTCCACAAGTCTTTATATGGGCTGAAGCAGGCGTCTAGACAATGGTTTGCGAAGTTTTCCAAATCCATTCGTTCAGCCGATTTTGTGCAGTCCAAGGCAGACTATTCTCTCTTCACAAAAGGCAAGGAACGTCCTTTACTGTCCTTTTGATTTATGTGGATAATATTCTGATTACTGTCAATGATTCTAAAAGCATATCTGATGTCAAGAAATTTCTGTATAATAATTTTCGACTTAAAAATCTAGTTGATTTGAAATATTTCTTGGGCATTGAGGTTTCTAAATATAGAAAAGGTATTAATATATCTCAGCGAAAATATGCTTTGGAGATTATCAAAGATGTGGGTTTATTAGGTGCTGCTTCTATCAAGACCCTTATGGAGCGTGGTACAAACTTATGTGAGACTAGTGAACCACTCAGTGACCCAGGAAAATCCAGGAGACTTATAAGCAAGTTAATCTATCTCACGGTTTCAAGACCAAATATCACATATGCAGTTTATGTTCTAAGCAGATTTATGTATCAGCCTCGGAAAGAACATTGGGATGCAACTTTGCGTGTTGTGTGCTACTTAGAAGGGTCCACTGGTCAAGATCTTTTCTTTTCCGCAAATAGTGATTTTAAAGTAAGGACCTTTTGTGATTCAGATTGGGCAGGATGTCCCCTCACTAGAAGATCAACCACATATTATTATGTGTTCTTGGGTCATTCTTTAATATTATGGAGGTCAAAGAGGCAGAAAACCGTTTCTCTATTATCAACAGAAGCCGAATATCGAGTAATGACGGGAGCTTGTTGTGAATTGACATGGTTGCGTTGTCTACTTCAAGATTTGGGAATTTTTGATCAAGAATTATTATATTGTGACAACAAGGCTGCGTTGCATATTGCCGCTAACGATGTTTTTTATGCACGCACCAGACATTTTGAAATGGATTGTCATTACATAAGGGATAAGATTCAAGGAGCCGTTGAAACAAGATTTGTAAAGTCAGAAAATCAGCTTGCAGATGTGCTAACCAAAGCTTTGGAAAAGGATATGTTCATACCAATGATCCGCAAGTTGGGAGTTCAAGATATCCACTCTCCAACTTGAGGGGGAGTGTTGAAAAATTAAAGAATATTTGTATTAATGATCATTATACGTTTTTCTTATATTTGTATTAATGATCATTATTTATAATATGTTGTAAACTTGGCGGCTATGGAGACCATAGCCCTATATTTATAGTGGTAGGGTTACATAATGGGTGGATACCCACTAACGGGTAGGCCCACCAAGAAGCCCGTTTATAACACTTCCCCTTATCCATCCATTGTTGTAAGCCATGGTGAACGCTTCAGGGTTCATGAAGCTTATTTGATCATGGGGTTGGAGATACTTCTGGATCTCTAAGTTTAAGAGTGCTTGCCTCATTAAAACCTTTGCCAAGGAAAACCCAGTGGGAAAAACCAGTGGCTAAGAGAAAAGAGTACAAGTCTCTGTAACTTCCCCTGATCGATGGATAACATCAGTGGTGGATACTTCTGGATCCAGAGTTAATGTGGCTGCCTCGTTAAAACCTTTGACTGTCGAAAACCCAGTGGGAAAAACCATCAGCCAAGGAAAAAGAGTACAGCACTACGTTAACTCCCCCTGATAAGTACAAGCTTCATGCTTGTACATCTCTCAGCTGTCTCATCCCAATTCCTAGTACAAGTTTTCTAAAGGTACTGCGAGGCAAAGCTTTAGTGAATATGTCAGCCAGGTTGTTGCAGGACTGGATCTGCTGGATGTCGATCTGGTTGTCCACTTGTTGTTCATGTGTCCAGAAGAGCTTGGGGGAAATGTGCTTCGTCTTGTCACCTTTGATGTAGCCACCTCGTAGTTGAGCGATGCAGGCAGCATTGTCTTCGTACATGGTGGTAGGCCCAAGATCTCCCGTCTTCAGGCCGGTGGTCTTGAGGATGTGGTTGATGACTGATCGAAGCCAGAAGCATTCTCTGCTAGCTTCGTGGATCGCGATGAGCTCGGAGTGGTTGGATGAGGTCGATGTGGATGTCTGCTTCACGGATCTCCATGAGGTGGCCGTCCCACCGTATGTGAATACGAAACCGGTCTGGGACTTTGCGGTATGTGGGTCGGACCTGTATCCCGCATCTGCGTAACCGACCAGGTCGGTGTATACACCTTTCTTGAAGTATAGTCCCATGTCTACAGACCCTTGGAGGTAGCGCAGAAGTTGTTTCACTCCGTTCCAGTGGCGCTTTGAGGGCGCTGAACTGTATCTGGCTAGTAGATTTACTGCGAACGCTATATCGGGACGCGTGCAGTTTGCCAGGTATAGGAGTGCTCCAATTGCACTTAAGTAGGGTACTTCAGGACCCAGTGTTTCCTCCCCCTCTTCCAGCGGTCGAAAGGGGTCTGTTTCAACATCCAATGATCTGACGACCATTGGTGTGCTAAGCGGGTGACATTTGTCCATAAGAAAGTTTTTCAGCACTTTCTTTGTATATGTCGATTGGTGCAACATGATTCCTCCGCTTAAATGTTCAATTTGTAGTCCTAGGCAAAACTTCGTTTTGCCTAGGTCCTTCATATCAAAAGTCTGTGTGAGACTTTTGGATATCTCATCTATCTCTGCAGGAGATCCGATGATGTTCAGGTCGTCTACGTAGACGGCGATAATTACGAATCCTGTTCCCTTTGCTCGTATGAAGATGCAAGGGCAGACTTCATTTGTTGTGAATCCTTGTTGCACTAGGAAATCACTCAGTCTGTTGTACCACATTCTACCTGACTGTTTGAGACCATACAGTGATCTCTGGAGTTTGACGGAATAGACGTCCCGAGGTCTTTCTGTCATTTTTGTCGGTAGTTTGTATCCGTCTGGGATTTTCATATAGATGTCCTTATCTATATTTCCGTATAGGTATGCAGTCACAACGTCCATGAGCTGCATATCCAGGCCTTCCTTCGTGGATAGGCCGATGATGAAACGTAAAGTGATCGCGTCCATGACCGGGGAATATGTATCGTCATAGTTTATTCCTGGTCATTGGGAAAAACCTTGTGCAACAAGGCGCGCTTTATAGCGCACGATCTCATTATTCTCGTTTCTTTTTCTCACGAATACCCATTTATATCCCACAGGTTTAACACCTTTTGGTGTTAGGACTACAGGTCCAAAAACTTTGCGCTTCGAGAGTGAGTCCAGCTCTACTCCTATTGCCTCGTTCCACTTTGGCCAATCCTCTCTGCGTTTACATTCTGCTAGAGAGCGTGGATCGGTCTCATCGTCGTATTCAGTGACGTGAGTGGCAATAATGAGCGCGAAGTTATCATCGATGATTGTGCTTTTTCTGTCCAGTACCTCCCCGGTACGTACATAGTTTAATGAAATTTCTCCTATATTTTCCTCTTCAGGGGTTGTTAGGAGTGGAGAGGTAGCTGGGCTGAGCTCAGCATCCTGTGGTGGTATCGTTATTGTTGCTCCAGGATTTTTCCTCTTTCGAGGATTCTTATCTTTGGAGCCTGGGGGTCGTCCTCTTTTTTGTTGAGGTACGGCCGCTTCTGCTGCAGGTGGATTGCATCCATCTTTGGGTATGTCAATCCTAGCTGGCGTATTTGCAGCAGGGACGTGTGATCTGACAATCTTCTGGTTGTCAGTGAATTTATCCGGTAAAATGTGAACTGTGTTCTGAATTTGAAGGATCTTCAGGATCTCTTCTTCACATTGATTTGTGCGCGGATCAAAATGGGATAAAGTCTTTGTGTCCCATGTAATGGTCTTTGAAGCTTCTGGCTTCTGTGTGTTAATGCCTAGTTTTGGAAAAATGCTTTCATCAAACTCACAATCTGCTAGACGTGCTTTAAAGGCATCCCCTGTAAGGGGTTCGAGGTATCTTATGATCGATGGTGAGTCGAAGCCAATATAGATACCAAGACGCCGTTGAGGACCCATCTTGGTTCTCTGCGGTGGTGCTATGGGGACATAGACAGCACATCCGAATATCCTCAAGTGAGAGATATCGGGCGGGTTCCCATATGCAAGTTGCATCGGAGAATAAGATTGACTACCTGACGGTCGTAATCTTATCAGCGATGCAGCGTGCAGTATGGCATGTCCCCATGCACATACCGGCAACTGGCATTGCATTAACAATGGTCTAGCGATCCATTGTAGTCTCTTTATGAGAGATTCGGCTAACCCGTTCTGGGTGTGAACATGAGCTACAGGATGTTCAACTTCTATGCCGGTTGCTTGGCAGTAGTCTAGGAAGACTTGTGAGGTGAATTCCCCAGCATTGTCCAGACGCAATTTCTTGATCTGGTTGTCTGGGAAATGTGCCCGCAATTTTATAATTTGTGCAAGTAGCTTTGCAAAGGCTACGTTGCGGGTGGACAAGAGGCACACATACGACCATTTTGAAGATGCGTCGATTAGTACCATGTAGTACCGAAATGGTCCACTTGCGGGGTGAATAGACCCGCAAATGTCACCATGTATTCTCTCTAGGAAGCTTGGAGACTCAGAGTCCACCTTCAGGGTGGATGGTCTCGTAATCAATTTTCCTTTGTAACAAGGGGGACAAGGATTTGTACCCTTCCGAAGTAGCGTCAGGCTTTTCGGATTAATTCCACGGGATTGGGATATGATGCGACGCATCATATTCCTTCCAGGGTGTCCTAGTCTATCGTGCCAGAGTTTGAATTCTGGTTGATTTTGGCACTTCTGGTGCTCCAATGTGTTTGCTTCCATTGCTCTGATCCTTGTGTGGTAGAGACCCGACGGGAGTCCCTCAAAACGTTCGACGGTGTTTTTAGCACCGTTTTTATGAAACGTTACATCAAGGTATTCACTGTTTCTTTTGCTCACCGTTTCTAGGTGGTATCCGTTTAAGCGGATATCTTTAAAGCTTAACAGGTTCCTATGCGAGCTAGGGGAGAGAAGGGCATCTTTTATAAGTAGTTTTGTACTATTGGGGAGCATAAAATGTGCTTCCCCTGATCCTTCAATGATACTTGATGGACCGGAAATCGTATTTACGGTGCCATCGTATTTATTAATGCTTTGGAAAAAGCAGATGTCTTGGAGGATCGTGTGCGTAGAGGCACTGTCCACTAGGCATTTAAAGTCCATCTATTTTAAAAGAAAAAAATGTCGCAGTATAAGGCAAAAACACAAAGGAATATACTACGAAATTAAGTTGATGTCTGAAAAGTACTTAAACATGCCAGAGATAAGCAGATAAATTGTTTCTCAAAAGGAAAAAAAACTACAATGCATATAAAGTAGATAAATGTCCTCAGTCGAGCAGGTCATCGTTGGAGAAGTCCTCAGCGATGAACCTGATTGGTGCCAGGTTTTCTTGAACCGCCAGGTTTGTCTCAGCTTGCTTCTGGCTTGCTTTGTACAACTCCTGAAGGTGGCGTGGAGTACGACAATTTCTGGACCAGTGTCCAGTCATGCCACACCTGTGGCATTTATCTTCCCAGTCCTTTCTGGGGGCAGAAGTCTGGCCGTCGTCTTTTCTTTTCCACACATTTTTCTTCTTTCCCTCTTGGTTGTTTCTTGGAGGGGGTCCTCGAGCCTGCTTCTTCATGGTCTTGCCCTTCTGGGGTTTGCCTTTGAAGTTGCCCCTTTTCTTCTGGAAGGAGCTGTGGTGCGCTTCAGGCGCAGGAGCAGTGCCGGTAGGGCGTGAGTTGTGGGTGGCCAGAAGGAGGTCACGATTCTGCTCTGCCATCAGAAGGCATGAGAGAAGCTCAGAGTATTTTGTGAACTTTCGTTCACGATACTGTTGCATCAGTATGACATCCTTCTCATGGAAGGATGTATACGTCTTCTCTAACATGCGTTCCTCCGTCACCTTTTCACCACACAACTTCAGGCGTGAGGTGATGCTAAAGAGTGCCGAGTTGTACTCGGCAATAGACTTGAAGTCTTGGAGACGGAGGTTCTCCCATTCATATCGCGCTCGAGGTAGGATAACATCCCTTTGATGTTTATACCTGTCCTCGAGGGCGGTCCACAACTCATACGAGTCTTCCACCGTTAGGTACTCGGCCTTCAGGGTCCGATCGATATGGCGTCTGATATAGATAATTGCTTTCGCTTTATCTATATCAGAAACCTTATCGCCTAAGGCGATGGCGTGACTCAATCCCTGTGCTCGCAGATGGAATTTTATATCCAACTGCCAGCTTAAGTAATTCTTTCCTGAAGCATCCAAAACGTCGAAATCGACGCTCGTAATTTTGGCCATTTATCACTCTAGCATGTAAAAAGATAGCATTAATTAGATATTTTTGCAGAAAAATAAATAATCAAGCACATCAGACATAAATATTTGCTGCGTGGATCGGCTAATCACCATAATTAATTACAGTCCATTACAGTCCCAAAAAGAAAGAAAGTACAACTCGGGAACCCCCGTGGGGCCCCTTATTCTTCTGGAATAGTCCTTCATCTTCTTGAGGCGTCCGCCGGGCTTGTAATTTTACAGAATTATCCTCACTACATTTTTCTCTCAAAAAGAAAATAATGCATGAAAAGTAAAATGGTGATCACTAGCCGATCCAAAACCACAGCAAATATTAATCATACGTCGCAGGCAGTTATAATGCAGCAGGCATCATCACAGGCAGTTTATACATCACAGGCAATTTATTTATTCATCACAGGCAGTTTATAATGGAAAATGAAATCTACCGTTTAAAAATTATTGGACCACTAGGCAACGTCATGCACCGTTAGGTTAGTTGACTAACGGCAGAGCGGTCGCAGGATCTTCTTAATTTTTAAACGTTTTTTAAAGAAAATCATAAGTCCCAATATAATTGTGATGAGTAAAAATTACATGCAATTTGGTCCAGATTATAACGAAAAAGAATCGCAATGAAATCTGAAAAAATTTTGAAAATTCGAAAAATTTTCTGGGTCAGAAACCCTAGTTAGGGTTTTGGGGTACGCACGCCGGGCCCGTACCCGCTACTGGCGGGCGGGCCCGTTTGCCGCAGCAGGCGGCGGGGAGGGTGGGGGCCCGCCGCTGCAGGCGTCGGGGGTTGCCCGCCGCTGCAGGCGGCGGGGATCGCCCCCGCCTGCGGCGGCGGGGGGGTGCCCCCGCCGGCAGGCGGCGGGGATCGCCCCCGCCTGCCGCGGCGGGGGGGTGCCCCCGCCGGCAGGCGGCGGGGGGGTTCCCCCGCCTGCAGCGGCGGGGGTTGCCCCCCGCCGGCGGCGGCGGGAAGGCCCCCGCCGCTGCCGGCGACGGGGGGGGTCGTGGGTGAACCCTTTTTAGGGTTTGGGTGATTTTTGGAGAAAAAGAACGGGTAAAAATCCGATTTTTAGTGGGAAAACCAATTTTTTTCTTCCAAAAATACGTTTTTTTATTGAAAAAGGGGTGATTTTTATCAATAAAAACGGTATATTTTTGATCGATTGATCCAAAAAATTGAATCACCACATATGCGCATATGCAAAATTTAGATCTAGGGAGAAAGTTACCTCTAGATCCTACCCGCCGGATCTAGCGACGTTCGGTGAAGGAAGCCCGTTCGCGTCGCGTCCGTCCGTCGCGTCCGTCCGTCGGCAGGGGTTCGGCTTAGCTTTGAGCGTGCTGATAACGTGTTGTAAACTTGGCGGCTATGGAGACCATAGCCCTATATTTATAGTGGTAGGGTTACATAATGGGTGGATACCCACTAACGGGTAGGCCCACCAAGAAGCCCGTTTATAACATAATATTTGTATTAATGATCATTATTAGGTGATTGATTGTAGGATCACAATTGTAGATACTCAATTATGTAGAATGATGTATATAAACAGCTTCAATATACAATGAAAATTATCGTTACATAAATATCTGTGTCTTTCTTTTCAGCTTCAAGGTATTTTCACAATTCCTGTAATTTTACGGGAAAACATCCATTATAAATAGATGGCAGCTAGGGTGACTGATTTAGGTGGAATTTTGTAAAGGAAATCCTCTAGGAGTCCATAGAACCCTAGATGTGGAGAGTTAGGCTTTGCTCTCGAATCTAAAGCTAGGAGAGCGGTCTCCTCTCGAATCGAGACCACCTATCTAGTTAACTTTATTCAAAATCCAATGAAAATCTCACATTATTCCCAAATCTTCTACAAAAACCCTAATTTTATCTTTAGTTCGCTTGCGGAACACATATAATCCATTCTCTTTCTTACCCATTTTTGTGTTGCACTTAAAATATAATTAGCACTAATAAAAACTTAACTAATAAACTAACCATGACACGATCAAAAAATACTAAATATTAAGGAGATCTTAAAAAGCCTTTTCTGCACCTACATAATGCATAAAAAGTAACCAAAAATGAAAAATTAATGAGGAATGTTAACCAATTGATAATCATATTATGTAATGACAATTTGGAGTACTTTGATGTTAAGTGATCCGTTAGCAAGACACATCTCTATTGGTCAAATGAAACACGGTTATGTTCTCTAACCATCGTTAAGGACAGTGATTATTTTAACTTAAGCATATATTTTAAGTCAACATATGTAACGGCCAAAAATTTGAAAAGGTTGAAGAAAGGGAAAACCTCCAATGAAATGCTGAAGCACCAAATCCATGAATAAGAACAACTGGACGCCCATGCCCTTCTTCCACATAATGTATCTTGCGACCTTTCCATGTCCAAAAATTATAACCCTCAGGCTTAAAAGCTAATCTCTCCATTCCTACAAATATGGAGAACATTTTATAAAGACTAATTCTATCACATAGTTCTATTGCAAGGTCAGCAATGCTGATTTATATGCAGTTGTAGCATGTACATATATATGTTATTTTATCACGTAATATCATCAGTGATCCTTTCGTGCATAAATTGTACGCATACAAATCATTAACAAAACAAGATTGTAGCCCCCATCATGCTATCCAAACGATGACAAGCCATGCCAACATTTAAACCTTCATGTTTCCTCGCCTCCTCTAAGTTTTTGGCTACATCCTGTTTTTATTGGACCATACCCTTCTTAGCAACATAGTTTTCTCAAGTGAAGATGCTACCTAGATTGCATACCACAGGATAGCATTCACAAACAATTTGAGCCGGTAATGCTGCATCACATTCGTGATCATTACACTAGTTACATTGAGATTGCGACGATAGGAGATCAAGCAAGTGGTGAGTGAATTCGTAAGCTAAGCAGGTCCAAGTGTTCCAATGATTCATTAAACCAATGGAAAGCAAAGGGAGTGAGGAGCATATCAGGTTCTCTTTACGACTCTATTCATTCTTTTGATCAAGTGTTTTGGGATTCTATCCATGTTTACTACTTAAAGCTGTTACAAACAGATACAAAGCTGTTACTTTCTTCTCCTAACATTTACATTCTCTATCCAAATATTGCTGACACACATATTTTCTCATATCTAAGACACATTTAAGCATGAACCTAACTCAAAATTCATCACAGAGAGAGAGAGAGAGAGAGAGAGAGAGAGAGCATCATTTCCACCAAAATAATTATAATCCAAGTTACCCAAACCTCGAACTGGCCGCTCGGCACTCAACAAAGAAGAGAAAACCGAGATAGCAATCCCTTTAGACACCAAACTCCTCCTCAAAATCCCAGCTTTAACTCCTTTCAACAATAAAAATGCCAATTTTAAAAAACAAAACGGTCACCTTTAAATAAAATTCTAATTAAAATGGAAAGAACTGAAAATGGGCAAGTTTGAAAGCTAACCACGGGAAGAACTCTGCTTCCTGAAGAGGAGCCTGCGGTTGGAATCAAAGAGGTTGGGTTCAATTGAATGCAGAGAAGAAGCAAACGAAAAAGACATTGAATATATTTTTGAGGGGAAAAAAGAAACCCTAGCCGTAATCGATATCAAATTTCACATGACAAGAGAGAGGAGGAGGAGATTCTTGAGTTCTGTGTGGCTGCTGTCATTTTGTAGCTGTGGATCATTTCAAGCCAACTGAGCGGGGAAAGGCATTTTAAGTGTAATTTTAAGATTGTTTCTGGTTCTCATACGAAAATTATAATTTGCCTTTGCAAATTAATGGGCCCCGGCACGGCCCGCTTCGGCCCGTGTGGGCCGTTTCCGATGTACAAAGTACAGTTTGTCTCCCTCGCGGTTCGCTGTACTTTTGATTTCTTTATTTCGGCCGCTTCAAATGGGAACCTCCGCCCGCCTCCTCCTCGGCCGCCACTTCCTCGCCGCCACTCTAAGAACTGTTGGATAAATTGCAGATTTTAGAAAGGATGGTGCTATAAAAACAGAGAAGGAAAAGAACTTATCGATTAGCCGAGACGTGCTAGGCACTGTCCTTAAGAGTAGATTTCCGCCCCTCAGAGTATGAACTCGGTGCAAGTCAGGTCCAGCGGCTACCCTCCAGGATTCAATGGCAACGGCCTTGTAAGTGTGCACTCACAATATAAGGCTCCAACGAGCAGCAACAATTCTTCGATCTCGCAAGAAGAGGAAGAGGAACAGCAAGGATAGCAACAGAAGCAATGAACTTTTGGAGGAAGAATGAATTATTTTGAAATGAAATTTCGCAGCACCAGAACTATAGAAATGTTGAGTTTATATAGATCAAAATTGAGACTGTTGGGATTCGCAATCAATAGGAAATTTTAATTCGGCCATTAAACAAAATATGACCGTTGGAATTCATCCATTAATAAGAAAATGGCCGTTGTAGAGTTTAATGAGCCATCAATAAGAAAATAGCTGTTGCAAAAATTAAACAGCAATTAAAACAAAAAATATGACTGGTGAGACATTAAACAGCGCTATTAATGGGAATATGACTGTTGGGGAAAATTAAAAGCCGTAATGGGCCTGGCAAATTCTTTAAAACAAAGGGGCAAAAAATCGCGAGGCAAAACTCGGGCACCCGCGCGCGCATCCGTGAACCACCCTGCGCAGGTGCGATTCCAGCGCACACACGCTAAGGTTTTTCGGATCCGACACCCACAATTTCCATTCGGTTCAACCCGGTTTGGGCTCGGCCCCTTACTTGGGCTCATGCGCACGCGAGCTACCCCCAAGTCCTAGCCCATTAACAAGTCCAATAGCCCATTTATAAGAAGTCTCTTATAAACCCGCACAAGTGTTATCTCCCATCCAATGTGGGACTATCTTATCTTTGAAATTGAAGAAATATCCAACAATCCCCCATTATTTCAAAATTTCAAGAGGTAAGGAAATAAGAATCCAAGATGAGGAAAAAAGAAAACGTGAGATCGAATACGACAATTCAATACATTAGCAATGGTGACTTTCGGTCTATGAACCATTAATTAGGGAATGAAAGTGTGTTCTACAAGAAGTTGGTGAAACATATAGTTTCTATGAACCAATCTCCTTTATTGTAAAACATTGACCCGCAACCCATATTGAATCATCAATGAATAGTTGCTTGATCTTACGGGTTGGCACGTTTCGGCCATGCGTCATACCTTGTTTTTCATGAGTGCTATAGCGAATGTACCCATATTCGCATAGGAAGCGACCCCACTTCCACACCCGTATAGGTGGACCCATCAAGTGTGCTCGACGATTATGCACACCACCCAACAAGGGCTATGGTTTCCATTAAGAGCCATATGCTCATCCTCTCTCATCGTCGATAACACTATCTACACCATAGGATGAAACATGAACATAATGATAGTGCTCCTCACGACCAACAAGTGACTTGTTGTTACCCATATGAACCTACTTCATGAGATCATCAATCACATAGGTTGGGTTACCATCACTCTTGACCTATGTTTTAGGTATAAGTCTCATTCCCTTCGATGTACTTTCCACTAACTTCCTATTTAGTGGTTTTGTCAGAGGATCTGCCAAATTCATCTCTAACCTCACATAATCAAGGGATACTATCTCATGATCTAGCAGCTGCCTCACAATAGAGTGTCTTAGGCGTATATGCCTACTCTTCCCATTAAAAACTTTATTTTTTGGCTTTCGCAATTGCTGCTTGACTATCTCACTGGATAGACACAGATGGTACCTGTTTTTCACAAATGGGAAGATCATCTAGAAGGTTCTTAAGACATTCGGCTTCACTACATGCCTTCTCTAAAGCAATAAACTCGGACTCCATAGTAGACCGCGCAATACATGTTTGCTTGGATGATTTCCAAGACACCAAACCTCCACCAAGTGTAAAAATATAACCACTTGTGATTTAAGCTCATCTGAATCAGAGATCCAGTTTGCATCAGTGAACCTTCTAAAACTGATGGATCGCAATTAGTCTCCTTCCTAATTCTTTTCTTAGGTTCTGGTAAAAGAACTTTAGCTGGGCACCCCCACACATTAAGGTAAACAAGGTTTTTTATTTATTTATAAAACAAGCTCAAACTCTTGTTTTGACACAATGTTTACGAATGGTCAAGACACCTGACAAATTTAGCAACAATTTGTTCTTGCAAATCAGATGATCCATATGCAAGAGTGGGTATACTGTCTTGCCAACTAAATATTAAAAAACAGCATAAAACAGAAGTTTCAAAATACCACACAACTAATGGAGCATATATATTTCACAGTGACAGTAATCAACTTGAAGCAGTCAGAGATCGTTTGACCATAATTAATGTACATACAAAACGGATGCATCCTAACCAAAATAAACATTTCAACTTTGAAGCAGATGGCTGAATTTGCAACACACACTTAAAATTTTCCAGAAGTTTAACACATATCTGAGACTATCAGATACAAGAAATGAGAAAAATACATCTGGGTGCAGAGAATTAAGTTCAGAACAACAAGCAAGGAGCAGCCATCCCTTTTATTTCTAAGAAATCATTTTAACTTGGACAATGCTAAATGCACCGCAGGAGTTGCAGTGCAAGGTCATTTAACTTTAGCAGATCATTTTCCAATTTTGCAAATGAATTTCTATGTACTTCGAGTACCTCATGGTAACAAGCAGTTTCAGTTAACATGCATCCACATCACTCCATTCTAAACAATTAGACAACTCATCCAAGAAAAATAACCATTAAACATTGAATGTTCCATTGGAAACGCCCAAAATACAGTGTACGAAGAAAATGGCAAAAGACCTACAGCTTTCATATCACAATCCTCACTTACAAATAACAAAACAAAAACATTTCAAAACTTGCCTCATTTCTATTTTCACATCCGAGAACATGCAAATACTAGTCATCAAAATTTTGGTAATATAAACGAAAATGAGGTTCTGTTTTGAATTACACCCCCAGCAACCACACAATGACAAAATGCAAGAGACACAGAAATCCACAAAAATATTTTCTTGTTGGTGCTTTTACACACAAACAACTTGCATATGAAAAAGCTCGTCTTTTGACACAAAAAGAGATTTTTTAAATTAAAAATAAATAGATATGCATTTCATACTAGAATGCTTAATAAGGAGTAGATTGCATCTAATTGATAAAGCCCACAAAAGAGTTCATGAAACGAAGAATGCCTTCTCAGATTTCAGTCTTCGAATACATCAATCAAATGAAAATTTACACATCCCCTTAAACTAAATCCAAGCAGACAAATAATCACACGAATCATCCACAAAAGGAAAATACCCATTTTCATTTTATGATAGTTAAGTATATATGTAGACATCATATTATATGAGATCATCACTTCTCTGTAAATTTAGAGTACAAGTCTATGTTAAAGGCTTCAAGAAAAAATTTAGACATCATCTAAAATAGTCATTGCCAACCAACAACAAATTCTTGTCTGAGTTGGCTCAAGGAGCATGGGGAAGAGACAAGTTTCAAATATATGATATCACTTGATATCAATAATGCCAACAGTTTTCATGTTTAAGCTCATGCAACCAAGATAAGACGGAAGGGAAGTCAAACACGGTAGACTACACATACCTAAAGCATATGTAAACATAGAAAGTGCAATGAACTCATCTGAGACCCCAAAAGAAAAGTTGCCTTGATATAATCATGATCCTTAGTTAAGCTTACTAGACACTTTTACAAAACTATGCAGAATTATGTTTCTACACTATAATGTACTTATCTGTTTGAATACATCAGGCTACCTCCCGATAATTAATCTTCAATAAAACATTTTCTATAAAATACAAATGTGCCAACAATGTAAATTCAGTATATTAAGTAAACCGAAAGAAGGTTAGCGAGCTTGCGTGTTTTTAGAATGTAGCACATAACATACAATACAAGTGAAGGCCATCCATCCAAATCGTCATTTTAAGCAATTATAACTCTAGGACAGTTAATGAGATATCATAGAAGAATTTTAAAATATATAATTCAACATAAATTCTTATAGTCACTATGTGCTGATCATGCATATGTATGATCACAAATAGGTCTGAACCCATTTATACAATGTTCCCATTGAGCATGACATGAAGACCATCAGAATGTAAACAATTCTTGAATAAATATAGCTTCCAAGTAACCATATACAAGAACATAATTTTTATAACTTGAAATTTGTTTGTCTTGGGCTGTCCGTGAAATAAAGTTATAAAATTAGCTATAAAGTAGGCTCTATAACAAAAGAAATATCAATAGGAGAAAATAAATAAGTGCACTCTGCAGATAACTTTGTTGGTTCTGTAAATATGTGTTCATGAATTAAACGCTAATAAGGCACAAATCAGTTTGCATTGTTTAGTTCCATCTCCAAGCTCGCTGATGTTAACAGCCACATAAATCCGAATGTCATTAAAGCTTTATGCCAATATAAATTAAAGATTCAACCACAAGTTTGAGTTGAAACGTAAGCATGTTCATATTTTACAAGTATAAAAACACTATAGCACGGGCACCATTTACAATTTATAATTAGCGACCAGAATTCACAAGTATAATAAACGACATCAGACACTCAACAAGCGAATCGTATGTCCGATATCAGACCGAACTCAACGCACAGAAAGGCCCAATACGAGTGTACCCCTTAAATCTTCACAGAGTAAAGCATACATTTACAGACACTAAAAAGTAGCATATCTATGTATATATTAAAAAAACATGTAAGTATAATAAGAGATAGGTCTGAATTTGTTTGGGAAGGAAATATCCCCCAATGAAAAACCTGATGTATAAAGAGGGCTAAATTTTTCTCTCTCGATATTTTAAAGAAACTAATAGAGAACAGTTCAATGGTTGAGGTAGCAGGCATAGCCTAATTAGTGACAATAGCAGCATCCATAAATCTACTCTTAAGATTGTTGGATAAATTATAGATTTTAGAAAGGATGGTGCTATAAAAACAGAGAAGGAAAAGAACTTATCGATTAGCCGAGGCGTGCTAGGCACTGTCCTTAAGAGTAGATTTCCGCCCCTCAGAGTATGAACTCGGTGCAAGTCATGTCCAACGGCTACCCTCCAGGATTCAACGGCAACGGCCTTGTAAGTGTGCACTCACAATACAAGGCTTCAGCGAGCAGCAACAATTCTTCGATCTCGCAGGAAGAGGAAGAGGAAAAGCAAGGATAGCAACAGAAGCAATGAACTTTTGAAGGAAGAATGAATTATTTTGAAATGAAATTTCGCAGCACCAGGACTATAGAAAGGTTGAGTTTATATAGAGCAAAATTGGGACTGTTGGGATTCGCAATCAATAGGAAATTTTAATTCGGCCATTAAACAAAATATGACCGCTGGAATTCATCCATTAATAAGAAAATGGCCTTTGGAGAGTTTAATGAGCCATCAATAAGAAAATAGCTGTTGCAAAAATTAAACAGCAATTAAAAAAATATGGCTGGTGAGACATTAAACAACGCTATTAATGGGAATACGGCTGTTGGGGAAAATTAAAAGCTGTAATGGGCCTGGCAAATTCTTTAAAACAAAGGGGCAAAAAATCGCGAGGCAAAACTCGGGCACCCGCGCATCCGTGAACCCCCATGCGCAGGTGCGATGCCAGCGCACACATGCTAAGGTTTTCCGGATCCGATGCCCACAATTTTCATTCGGTTCAACCTGGTTTGGGCTCGGCCCCTCGCTTGGGCTCATGCGCACGCGAGCTACCCCCAAGTACTAGCCCATTAACACGTCCAATAGCCCATTTATAAGAAGTCTCTTATAAACCCGCACAAGTGTTATCTCCCGTCCAATGTGGGACTATCTTATCTTTGAAATTGAAGAAATATCCAACCAGGGGCGGAACTGTGTGCAAGCTGCCCTGGGCAGCTGCCCAGGGCAAAAATATAAAATTATACGTTTTATTATACTACAACAATATTTGTTTATGTCCCAATGGTTAATGCTTCATTGGACAGAAGGTCATGGATTCGAGTCACGATGATGTTTTTCCGTATTTTTCTTATTATTTTTTTACTTACATTATTTTGCATTTTGGGTGATAATTAACCACCATCTTGTACTGGTCCTACAAGGCATTTAACTGCAAAACGAGCGCTCTTGTTCAATCCCAACTGTATTCATTTTTTATTTTCTAATTTTTATAATTACTTGTTCCTTGCAATATTTTGTGTGTTGGGTGCTGTTACGACCTAAAGATCGTGGGAGTCCGACTCCCGCCCAGATCCGCTGACATACCTCATTGACTCACCCCTTTGCAAAGGGGCCGCCGTCCCAGAGGTCCGAGGCTACATGGGAATGGGCGCACCTCGCAGCGCCCCCTCCAGGCCAAGGCATACGACCGCAGTCGCTCGGCCCGCCAGGGGCAGGGCGCCTGGGGAGCACTGATCGCACCCCGGATACACGTCCCGAGGCGACGGTTGTAGTTTTACCGCAAGCGCACGGTATAGCGGCGAGCGAGTATCGAACACAGGGAGGACGAATGACCGTGCTTGCTCCTGATCCACCTGGCTATTTATGAACAGAGAGAGATAGTTGCCTTGGGCGATCCTGTCACAATCGTCAGACAAATTTGCGAAATATCAAATCAAATAAAGAACGTCTAGGGAAAGGGGAATCCCCACTACTCACCGTATTTCATAAGTGTGGTTCGCCGGTATCGAAATCGCTAGTATGAGAATTTGGATGAACTAGTTGCAACTAAATGTGGAACCAAGCTCACGCTCTCGCGCTGTTGCCGGTCTATAGCTATCCTAGGCTTGGGTCCAATCTCTTGCAAACCCTAGCCTAGGGAAGCTAGCATTAGGATCAACATCATCGTTCAATTGCGCACCGAGCCCAATCTCTTGCAAACCCGGTCCACAATCTAAATTGGGATAGTTCCTACCCGTCCAATCTCTTGCAAACGGGTATCGGCGCGGAATCGCAACCGGAGGTCCTAGTATCGGTCCAATCTCTTGCAAACCGATACTTCGGAAATCCGACTCCAACCCAATTCGGATTTCTAGGGCTTCCTATCAGATTGGGATCCAATCTCTTGCAAATCCCAATTGATATAAATACCTAGCTATCCGTAGTAATTCGATCCCAATCTAATCCCTAATAACAATCCTAGCTCAATTTCTACCAATTCAACACAAATAGGAAATAGGGTTTGTAGGGTTCATCCCCACGCCCCGAGACGTGGAGACTACTCACAAATCATAGCAATAGCACAAAAATAATCAATGAAATAGGCAATGGAATTCATCACAACAATGATATAAACAATAAAAATAGAGTTTTTGGGGAAGAACAATGCAAACCAATGTAGATCTTCAATTAATCCAACAAAAATCCAAGTTTTTCTCCTCTCCAATCACAATTAATAAAGCTAAAAAGTAAACTCCAAAAAGCTGCAAAAAATCTGAGAGATGGCTCTCTAAACTAGGGTAAAAACAGAGCTTAAATAGCCCCAAAAATCGTCTAAAAATCCTGACCAAAATGCCCCTGCACAGCCTGTTTTCCGCAAATTTCGCTACAGGCAGCGCATCGCACTCGGCCGAGTGACAAAAGTCGCTCGGCCGAGTGAAAACCCTGTCATTTTTCCAGTAAGTCGGGGGCTTCAGGGGTCTTCAGTTCGGGGGCGGCTCGGCCGAGTGAGTTGTCGTCACTCGGCCGATGGCTTCAAGGCACTCGGGCGGACGTAATAATCCACTCGGCCGAGTGGGTCTTCTGAAGCTCAGATGGCCGAAAAACAGTAACTTCGATATTCTGGAGGGGCTTCGTCTGGGCGCCACTCGAGCGGACGTGGTATCGTTACTCTGCCGATGTGGTCTCCGTCGCTCGGCCGAGTACACATGGAAATCGTGTCTGAACGGGTCGGCCGAGCAGTGTCTCGCTGGTCGGCCGAGTGGCTCCTCCACTCGGCCGAGTGGGACACAAAAAATGCCCAAACTGATTGTTTTGGCCTCCTCGTCGCTCCTGCGACGTCCATTCTTCTTCCGCTCCTCTCCAACAGCAAAATACCCCTCGGGGAGGTCTTCGGTGGCCGTCTATCGTGAGCGCATCTCATGATCACTCCAAATCGCGCCAAATCACCTGAAATGCGACAAAAACAACAAAGCGTGAAAAGCATCGCAATATCGTCGATATATCGTGAAAAACATGATTTGGGCGATCTAAATGGCATGCAAACATGCGGAAAAAAGGTGTAAAATAAGGAGTGATCAAAATCCCCCAAGCTTGCCTCTTACTCGTCCTCGAGGAAGATAAGTAAAAGGCGAACCCGGTGGATTCGGAATACGAAAACGACGAAAAAAAACGAAAAAAAAATGAAAAACGAAGAAGAATGAAAACCAAACGAAAATAAAGAAAGAAAGAAAGAAAGATAGGATGCTAGATCATTTTCTCAGGACGCGGGTTTCACTTACTCTTATAGCATGCATCGAGCGAGAAATACATGTCAAAGAACCTCATTTTTGCATCATAGTATAATAGTGCAAGTAGAAAATAGAAAACCCACGAACGATGGTATAATCATGAAAAAACGGAATAATTTTAAAATTAACATCGCCTGAATCATCTAAAGCGGTATACAAATCTCAGATCACACACTTTTCAATTAAACGCTTTCTATCTGGAGTGTAAGAGTATCACATCATAGAATAGAGAGAATAGAAAAGTATGGATTTCATGAAATGAATGCTAGGCTTAGATTTCTGGATTTCGTAAAGCTAGAAACAATCTCACCGAGTATAAAATATTACTTAGCCTAGGTTGTCGTGCAATGTCAAGTAGTCACTCTCTCACACATCAATGGATCCCCTCCCCCAAGCTTATCTAAAAGCGTGGTGGCACAAAAATATTTACATCCCCGTTTTTATATAGCTCCAAAGGCAAAGAAGAGAAAGAAGAAAGAAAGTAAGCGAGATGGGATCTTTTATTGAGGATTTTTCCTCTTTTCTCTCTTTTTTTTAATATAAGATATATACAATGATCCCAACTCAAAGAGAGATAATGATATACAAGAATGTTCTCCCCTCTTTTTATTATTATTATTATTTATTTTTTTATAATGAGAGGTTTGGAGCTAGGAATTAATAGCGGGGGAAATGCCATAAAATAGAGTCACTAAGGGGAGATTCACCAATGATCTTTAAAAGTAGAGAAATGATGTTCAAGATTTGTGGAGAAAGAAATAAATATAACTCTCGGCTCACTCTATAAGACATGCACGACAACTTCAGCGGGGTAATCTAATCTACTCAGTTTCGATCACAAAAAAGCTAACTAATCCAGATATATCTTAGCTAATCATCATTCAATCATCCGGAAGTGAAGTGTACAATTCATGCATATAGAAGTGATAAAGGAAAAGAAGTCAGTACTCCAGACATAGGCATTCAATGCGTGAATCTTGGTGTGTTTTCTGTGATAGCATACATATGAATATTCAGGCTCAGCTAATAATAAAATTTCATCCATTTTCATGAGGGAAAAAAAATGTGGGTTACTACTCCTAAATGCAAAGCAAGTCATAGCATATGATATCAGAAATGAAGTCTAAGACACGACAAATATAGCATGCATATAGAATAAGCTAACTCCACGTAGACATCATCACAGAAAATTCATCTCTAGCATGAGATGAAAAAGAAGGAAGTAAAGATAAAAGGAAAATAGAACTATGCAATGCGGCACACAGGAAAGTAAGGAAAACGTGATGCATGGCAAAATAAAAGAAAAATAATGAAAAATGAGTGCAAAAGTGAAAAGCGGTGTGAAAAACTGAAAATAAAGGTGGCAAATCGAAAAAAGAAAGTGAGAACTCACTCCCCCAAGCTAAACGGCACAGTGTCCTCAGTGTGCAAAGTGTGGCACACAGAGAGAGAAGTAATGTGAGGGGCAAGTGAGGATGCATGCATGATGTGGAGAAAAAAAAAGGTAATGAAAGGAAAAAAAAGGAAATGAAAATATGATGCGGAAATGATGCATGCACAGATAGGAGTGATATGAAAATAAATGATGCACCAAAAAAAACTCTCCCTCTCTCTCAAAAAGATATATATAGATGTGATCAAAATGAGAATCCCAAGTAAATATGATACGATAAGCACAAATAGATATGATCGAAAATATAATCCCAAAATAAGTGAGGGGAGGGGGGGTGTACAAAAGTGCATCAGGACCCAGCAGAGACGGGCAGCACAACGGCAGGAATGGATCAAGGCATCAAGAGTGCCTAAGAAAGCGGTGCCGCGCCGTCTCCGTCCTGAGGCGGAGGAGGTGGTGGTGTAGGCTGGACAGGCTGCTGAGCTGGGGTGGGCGTGAAAGTGGAAGTGGAAGCAGGTCTAGTGTGTGTGGGAGGGTGTGTGGGAACCTGCTGGGTGGGCGGGGGTACGCGCGGAAGACGCTCTAAGATCTGTGTCAGGCAGTAGTGGATGTGAGGGATCAGGTCAAAGCGTCCAGCCATCGCGGAGACGGTGGCGGACAGGGTCCTAAGGTCTCCTCTAAGACCACTCACCGCCAACTCAAGAGCACGTATGCTCTGCAGTACAGTGTCGGGCGGGGGTGATGCAGAGGGACGCACCTGTCGGGGCTGCGCAGGGCGAGGCTGGCGTACGCGAGTGGAGTATGTAACGGGCTCAGCAGGGAAGGGGACGAAAGGTGCCGCGCCTGGAAATGTGGGCCGGGCCTCAGTGTGAGGTCGGGACGGGCGGTGGGAAGTGGAGGCAGCGGCAGCGAAAGAAGAGTACAAAAGCGGCTGCGAGGCGGCAAGAGAGGTCAGTGGCCCAGAAGTGTGGACAGACGCCACGACGCTCTCGGAGAATACGGCAGCTGTGGAGGGAGAGGAATCTCCCGCTGGGGCGGAAGTGTGTGGACCAAAAGGCGCAATCCCAGCGGAGATCATGCTAGCCATGGTCTCCACGACCGCGGCGAATGAGGGCTCTCCACTCTCAACAAAGGTCTGCGGGCGCTGGGGGAGAGCGGAGCAAAGAGGCTCCACGGACAGAGGGCCGGAGGTGGTAGCGGGAGTGGTGGGGACAGCCTCGGAAGTGGTGACAGTGGTGGAAATGGGCTCAGCAAAAGTACTCTCGACACAGGCAGAGGTGGGGACAGAAGTGTCAAGAGCAGTGGAAACGTCAGGAACAGGCTGAGAGGCCGCAGGGTCGACGGGGTGGGCAGCAGGCTCGGCAGGGTGTGCAGCAGGGTCTGCGGGAGCAGCCTGGGCAGCGTGGGCAGCGTGGGCCTGCTCGGCCTCCTCGGCCTCGAGCACGTACGCAGCGGGGATGAGGACATCCGCCGCCGGAATCCAGTCAACGTGGGCTGGTGCAATCAGAGTCCGAGCAGGGCTCGGGAGAACCATGTAATCGGCCCCATAGGGGCCGTGCAACCAGACCCAGTGACGCTCACCATGCGGACGAAGCATCTTCATCCGGGCCATAACGTCTATCGACAAAGAGGTGGGGCCCGATACTCGCCGCAGGTCGTCGGGGAAGTCCTCGCCGGTCATAAGAGCCAGCAGGGTAATCAGGCCGCCGCAGCATATCGGTGAGCGGGCGCCCACCGATACAATGATGCGGTCTAAGTACCATGCCGCGATATCGATCACGACGGCGGGGACAAGCTCATCTCCATCCCTAGATAGAGCTCTGGGACGGGTCATCGCATAGAGCATGTAAAGCTCTGGCGTAGACATCGTGCCCGGCTCATATCTGGCCAAAAATGTCGTCGCCATAAGGCGCTGAGCAATGCGAAGGCAGGGATGTACGATGGCTGAGGCCTTGGCCCTACTAGGGTCAAAGGCGGCGTGGAGACCCGTGATACGTGCCCAGAAGGCACCGGCGTCGAAAGAGGGTGGAGGGATATGTGTGGGGCCGTAACCGCGATCGGCACCGGGGACGGCGGGCCAAGAGAAAAATGCTCTCATCATATCGAGAGTGACCTGGCACTCTCGATCCATGAACCGGAATGAGCATCCCTCATCAATCCGGGCGATCGAACTCAAAACCTCAAGTGTCGGGCGGGTAAAAGTATCCGCCGACACCTGAAGGAAGTCGCGCCAACCCACGTTGTCGTACAACGTGAGTATCCCCTCAAGTACCCCCAGGCGTCCTAGGTCAGCGAGGTGTGCGAACCTGGAGGGTACGATCGAGCGCTGGGAGATACGCTCGAAGACGGCGCGGTGTGCGTCGTCTCGGAACGTAATCCCGAGCGGCCCGACCAGTGGGGCCGGTGGTGGTGGCTGTGGATCGGCAGGGAGAGGCTGTGCGGGCTGTGGGTGCGCTGCAGGCTGTGCGGGGTGTGCGGGGCCTGCAGGCTGTGCGGGGTGTGCGGGGGAAGGAGGAGGAGACTCTTCCGCCTCGTGGGCGGGGCCGGCGTCATCCGACCTCTTCCGCTTAGCGGAAGGTCTCCTCGTCCGAGGCCGTGTCCGGGGCGGCATATCGGCCCCGAGCGCGCCGAAAAGTGAAAAAGTGCAGCGTGTGCAAAAAGAGTGGAAAGAGTGTACCAAAACACGCCGCGAGTGCTAAGCGGTGGAAGCGTGCGAAGTCCGCGCCTCCACGAAATCCAAAACAGCCCGTAGAAGCTCCCCTGAGCTCCCCTAAGCTCCAAAAAGCAACCTGCGCATGGAAAAGCGATATCAGCGAGTAATAATCAAAATGTATGGAGCAATAGGGGTATAACAGATAGATATGGGAATTGATTCGGGTTAGGGGTTCGATTAATACACGGATCCTCGAAAACTACGCAAAAAGAGAAGAAAATGGGCAAATCGAGCTATACCGGAGGCGATCGAAGACGAGGTCGCCGGCGGCGACTCGGGCGGGGCGCGGCGTCGGTCGGCCGGCGGTGGCTGGCCGAGCGGCGGCGCGCGCGGGCGTGGTCGGGCGAGTGAGGGTTGGGCGAAGGGGAATCGGGCGAGGGTAGGCGAAGGGGCGCGGGCGGATTTGGGAATTTAGATTTCGAAATCCGCGCCCCTTCGTCACTTATATAATAGAAAGTTACGACTCGGCCGAGTGACGTGGTCACTCGGCCGAGCGAGGCAATAGAAATTTTCTCCCCGATATCGCTTCGGCCGAGTGGCTTTGCCAGCCTCGGCCGAGTGGAGTAAGTCCATTCGGCCGAGTGACTCAAGCTACTCGGTAAGACTCGCCCTAGGAGGGTATCCGTTTTACTCGGCCGAGTAGCAGTTATATCGAAATCGAGAAAATAAACAGAGAGTTGGGTACAGTAGACTTCCCTCGTTCGTGAGCGGCTCGGCCAGACGAACTTCTGGACTCGGCCGAGTGACTAGTATACTCGGCCGAGTGAGCCTTGTATTCTGCTGTTTGTCTTCGTTTGGGCTCTAAACTCCGTCTTTCCCTCTCCAGTCGATTTCATGCTCCTCCTAAGCGTCGAACGCCTTCTTGGGGCGCTCCTCATCGTCTCGTTCATCCTCCTCATGATGATCTACCTATCTTCTCTCCTGTCAAGAAAAATAGGACCCGTTATCACAAAATTTTTGGTCGGGTGACTCAAAATACTAAAAATTTCTAAACGAAAATAAAGAAAAAGATAAAAAAAAATAAAGCAAAAACCGTCGGGTTGCCTCCCAACAAGCGCTCGTTTTAGGTCGTGAGCTCGACCCCCTATAGTTTTCAATCAATGCGGGATGTTTGGTGCATATGAGATGCACCCGTCAAACTTCCCGGGGAGCGCGCTTGGATTTGGACGTGGCGGCGTAGCGGTCTCCCTCGGAGGTCTCTTGTCCCAAATGGTGTTGGGGGGAGGCTCCCCCAAGCTAGCATTTGCCCCGGTCAACGGCTTAACCGGCGATGCCGATTTCCGTGCCGGCGGGGCTTTCTTTGGAGACTTTAATTTCGAGAGCTTGCAGAGCTATCGAATCCTCGCGACATCAGCGTCGCCTTCATCTTCATCAGCGGAGAAGTCGGGGGAATCGTCTTCAATCTTTTCATCTTGGCCTAAATCCGGGCCTTCATCAAGTTCTTCATCAAAGAGGGCACCAATTGAATGAGGAATCGCCTCCTCTATCACCTCATCAAGGAGGTCCATGTAATCGAGCTCCTCGTGGTGAGGCATGTGTTTCATTGCCTTAGGAATGTGGAGCTCCACCTCGATGTTGCCGACGTTTAAAGTAAGTGTACCTTCGCGCACGTCGACGATGACTCCGGCGGTGGCGAGGAAGGGGCGTCCAAGTATCAATGAGGTGTCTCCCTCCTCCTTAATGTCCATGATGACGAAGTCACATGGTAAGCATATCCCACCCGGGACTTGAAGTGGGATGTCCTCGGCAATCCCCACCGGCCTTGTTATCCGGCCATCGGCTAATTGAATGCGCATGTCGGTGGGCTTCAACTTTGTCCCGGTGTTAAGCTTTAAGAACATGGAGAGGGGCATGAGACTCACGCTAGCCCCAAGATCGACCAACGCCTTTTGAAGAGGCACGCCGCCCAAGGTGCAAGGAATCCGAAAACTCCCCAGATCCTTAAATTTTGCCGGCTCCTTCTCTCTCTTGGTGAACCAAGAGCCCTCCTCGGCTAGCATTATCTTCTCCTTCCTTTTCCTCCCCGAAATCAAGTCCTTCAAGAATTTAGCATACGTTGGGATCTCGACGATGGCGTCGAGGAAGGGAATATTGAGGCTAACTCCCCTTAGATACTCGAGGAATTTCGCTAGCCTTTTTTCCATTTTCGCTTTCGCTAGTCTTTGGGGGAATGTGACCGGTGGCATGAAGCGCCTCTCCTCAATTAATTGCTCCGCCCTAGATTTCTCCTTGTCTCGTGGCTCCTTCTCCTTTTCAATCTCGACTATCGGCTCAACCAGCTCCAAACTTTCCTCCACGGCCTCCTCAATAGGAATCATGGCGGGGGTGGTGTCCTTCCCGCCTCTAGTAGTGACGGCAACTACGGCGTTGATGTGGCCCGTGTTGCCCCGTGGGTTTTGCTCCGGTTGCGCCGGCAATCTTTGAGTGTTCCGGTTGAGCAACGCTAATTGCTCTGATATTTGAGCCACTACGGTATTGAGAGATTCTTGCCCCGCCTTCAAAGTAGCATTCACCTTATTTTGCTCGACCATGAACGCCTCCACTCTAGATTCGAAGTCGGTTCGTTGAGGAGCTTGTGGAGGGTTTTGATTTTGATTCCTCCACCCTTGGTTGTATCCGGGAGGCCTATACGGTGGGACTTGTTGCTTCGGTGGAAAGTTTTGTTGCGGAGGCCCCCTCGGTGGATAGTTTTGTTGTTGGGGTGGTGGTGGTCGAGATTGTTGAGGCGGTGGTTGTGGCGGGTTCAAGGCTCCTTCATTGTTGGCGTAGGAGAATCCCGGATGATTTCTTGCGGCCGGATTGGACCAATACCCTTGGTTCCCCGCAACATATTGTATTTGCTCCAAGGATCCTTCTCCTTGCTCTCCTCCCGAGTACATGACTTGAGATTGGTCTTGCCAATCACACATTTGGTTGGTCGGTGCGGAGGTGGATGGGCTTCCTTGGGGTTCCGTGATATATTTCTCCAATCTCTCCACCACCTTGTGGAGAGAATCAAATTTGCTCGTGAGCTCTGCTACGGCCTTCGCCTCGTAGATGCTAGTTGGCTTTAAGGAGGATGTGGAGTGTCCTCGCTCATCGCCCCATTGTTGGTTATTTGAGGCCATCTCCTCAATTAGGGCCGTAGCTTCCTCGGGAGTCTTTGACAAGATTGCACCATTTGCTGCGGCATCAATAATTTGTTTGGTCCCCGGTTGGAGACCGTTGTAGAAGCTATGAACTAGCTCCCAGTCCTCTATACTGTGGTGCGGGCATTGGTGCTGTAAATCCTTAAATCGCTCCCAAGCTTCATAGAGCGTCTCCTGTGGTCCTTGCTTGAAGGACATGAGAGCGCTCCGGATCTTCACCGTCTTGGATGGCGGATAGAATTTGTCAATAAATGCGCTCGCCAACTCGTCCCAAGTAGTGAAGACTCCGTCAGCTTGCGTCCTCAACCAATAGAGTGCCTTATCCTTAAGCGTGAAGGGGAAGAGGCGCAGTCTGATAGCGTCGTCGGAGACCCCTGGCATCTGAAATGTGGCGCACTTTGACAAGAATAGTTGGATGTGGTAGTGGGGGTTCTCATGTGCGTTCCCATGAAACGGGTCTTGTTGCATCAACACCACCAATCCAGTCTTTAGCTCGAAGTTCTTGTCGGCCGCCAACCCCGGCATGGCAATGGACGAGGTGGTAGAAGAAGTCTTAGGCCGAAGCCTATCTCGAATAGAGATTATCCTTGCCATCCTTGCCGCCAATTCTTCAGGAGTTTCCCGGTTGGTCATATACCTCCCTTCCGGATCTTGTCTCTTTTCCGCTCTAAGTCTCCGTGCGGTACGTTCGATCTCGGGATCAAATAATAAGCCTTCTGGGTCCGCCGTAGATCTCGTGTACATGCACAGGGGAAACAGAGTTTCAAAGAAATGATTAATACCGTGGAAGGGTTAGGCAAGAAATAAGAAATAAAAATAATGATAATAATAAAAAGAAGAAGAATAGCTAGGGTGAAAAAGAATCAAACGCAATCGCCTCCCCGGCAACGGCGCCAAAAACTTGATCGCACCCCGGATACACGTCCCGAGGCGACGGTTGTAGTTTTACCGCAAGCGCACGGTATAGCGGCGAGCGGGTATCGAACACAGGGAGGACGAATGACCGTGCTTGCTCCTGATCCACCTGGCTATTTATGAACAGAGAGAGATAATTGCCTTGGGCGATCCTGTCACAATCGTCAGACAAATTTGCGAAATATCAAATCAAATAAAGAACGTCTAGGGAAAGGGGAATCCCCACTACTCACCGTATTTCATAAGTGTGGTTCGCCGGTATCGAAATCGCTAGTATGAGAATTTGGATGAACTAGTTGCAACTAAATGTGGAACCAAGCTCACGCTCTCGCGCTGTTGCCGGTCTATAGCTATCCTAGGCTTGGGTCCAATCTCTTGCAAACCCTAGCCTAGGGAAGCTAGCATTAGGATCAACATCATCGTTCAATTGCGCACCGAGCCCAATCTCTTGCAAACCCGGTCCACAATCTAAATTGGGATAGTTCCTACCCGTCCAATCTCTTGCAAACGGGTATCGGCGCGGAATCGCAACCGGAGGTCCTAGTATCGGTCCAATCTCTTGCAAACCGATACTTCGGAAATCCGACTCCAACCCAATTCGGATTTCTAGGGCTTCCTATCAGATTGGGATCCAATCTCTTGCAAATCCCAATTGATATAAATACCTAGCTATCCGTAGTAATTCGATCCCAATCTAATCCCTAATAACAATCCTAGCTCAATTTCTACCAATTCAACACAAATAGGAAATAGGGTTTGTAGGGTTCATCCCCACGCCCCGAGACGTGGAGACTACTCACAAATCATAGCAATAGCACAAAAATAATCAATGAAATAGGCAATGGAATTCATCACAACAATGATATAAACAATAAAAATAGAGTTTTTGGGGAAGAACAATGCAAACCAATGTAGATCTTCAATTAATCCAACAAAAATCCAAGTTTTTCTCCTCTCCAATCACAATTAATAAAGCTAAAAAGTAAACTCCAAAAAGCTGCAAAAAATCTGAGAGATGGCTCTCTAAACTAGGGTAAAAACAGAGCTTAAATAGCCCCAAAAATCGTCTAAAAATCCTGACCAAAATGCCCCTGCACAGCCTGTTTTCCGCAAATTTCGCTACAGGCAGCGCATCGCACTCGGCCGAGTGACAAAAGTCGCTCGGCCGAGTGAAAACCCTGTCATTTTTCCAGTAAGTCGGGGGCTTCAGGGGGCTTCAGTTCGGGGGCGGCTCGGCCGAGTGAGTTGTCGTCACTCGGCCGATGGCTTCAAGGCACTCGGGCGGACGTAATAATCCACTCGGCCGAGTGGGTCTTCTGAAGCTCAGATGGCCGAAAAACAGTAACTTCGATATTCTGGAGGGGCTTCGTCTGGGCGCCACTCGGGCGGACGTGGTATCGTCACTCGGCCGATGTGGTCTCCGTCGCTCGGCCGAGTACACATGGAAATCGTGTCTGAACGGGTCGGCCGAGCAGTGTCTCGCTGGTCGGCCGAGTGGCTCCTCCACTCGGCCGAGTGGGACACAAAAAATGCCCAAACTGATTGTTTTGGCCTCCTCGTCGCTCCTGCGACGTCCATTCTTCTTCCGCTCCTCTCCAACAGCAAAATACCCCTCGGGGAGGTCGTCGGTGGCCGTCTATCGTGAGCGCATCTCATGATCACTCCAAATCGCGCCAAATCACCTGAAATGCGACAAAAACAACAAAGCGTGAAAAGCATCGCAATATCGTCGATATATCGTGAAAAACATGATTTGGGCGATCTAAATGGCATGCAAACATGCGGAAAAAAGGTGTAAAATAAGGAGTGATCAAGCACCCAGACAGTGCCGCCTGGGATGCTGACAGAGGCATGTGCATACCCCTCCCTGCCAGCGGTCCACGACCCGCGACCGAAAAGGTGCACGGCCGGGCCGGACAACCCCCGAACAGGTCGACCCGGTGGGTCCCCACGAACCCCGCCGTCGCGGATAGCATTGCCGGACCTTTAGTTCATCACGCACGACAAACAACCTAGTGTAAGGACACGACTGACACTAGCGCCGCCCGACCATCTGACAAAGCACCCCCTGGCCGCTGAGCCCCCTGACACTTAATGCTTTCAGCCCTGACACCCTGACAAAAGTGCCCATGGCCGTTGCGCCATCTGACAAAAGCGAGGCGGCCACTCCTGTTCCTGACATCCTCGTCCGAAGCTTCCGCTGACAGCAGGGCCAGCTCAGCACGTCGAGTCAGCATGCCAGGTCAGCCCCACATAATCATCTCCCATCAGGTATAAATACCCCCTCACTTCTTACGGTGAGGGGGTTGGCAAATTCCCTCGGAATCCCATTATTCACACACGATAGCAGAGGTCGTCCATATCTTTGTTCTCCCACCTATATCTCGTCACGTACGGTCGACACACCCTCAGTCCGACCTGCGTGCCTAGCCCCCGCTTTAAGTCCAGTTACTGACTTAGGCATCGGAGGGGCTAAGGGTTGGACCCCAACCCGGCCCTTCTGACGAGTTGCTCGTGGTGCAGGGAAGCTCGCCCCTTGGTCGACATCCGCCTTCGGCTCCCGCCGCCCGATCCTCCTCCGCCGCGTCCGGTGAGATTTGACCCCGTGGCCTCCCCCAGCGGCAAGTTTAGCCTCTTCACCCCACTAATCACTTGTTAAATAGCCCATCTAAATCCTCTTATCAATATAACCACCGTGTCCTTGGTTCCCCTCAATACAAATTCATTGTACGCGAGTTCCACCCCGCAACAATTGGCGCCGTCTGTGGGAACGAAGGGTCACACCCATGTTAGACTCCATGCTGATCACTCAGAACCCTGACCACGGCAAGGATCCCGTGGGTCAGGAGCCACTCTCTCTACCAATCACCCCGACGACCGACCCCCCTCCGGGGATAGGCGCCGAGACAGTCCAAACCTCGGCCCGCGCAATCCAGAAGAGCTTCGAGGCCGTTACTCAGGCGATGGGGGGCTACGCGGCGGCGGGAGCGGAGCCGCCGCCCGGCCCCTCGGAGCCCCCGAACGTGAGACGGAATCTTCACCCTCAGTTCGAGGAGGAGGGGGAGACAGGGGGCTCGCCGAGGAGATTGCGGCCCAGCAGAAGCTCTTGGAAGAGGAAATGGAGGTCGCGCCGCTGTGGAGGCGCCGGGAGGAGGCGGCCGCCGCGCAAAGGCATTTGGACGAAGCGGCCGAGACCGCCCGGCGGTCCTACCAGGACGAAGAAACCGCCCGCCACCAGCTCCGCTTCATCATCGCGGAGCGCGAAAGGCTACGGAGGGAGAACGAAGGCAACCTGGAAATCCTGGAGGTGACGGCGATGGGCCGGCGGCCCGGGGACGGGCACGGCCCGCTGTTGGCCAGATCCCCACTAGGAGGAGGGAGTCCGCCTCGCCAGCACCACTCCCCCGATCGCCAGCACGAGGAAGCCGTTTGTCGACAACTACGCTTCCTCACCACCGAGCGCGAAAGGCTTCTGCAGGAGAATCAGGAGCGGATGGAGATCCGGGGGGAGGCGGCCGGAGGGCGATGGTACTGGGAGAACCGTAGCCCGCAACCCGTCGAATCCTCAACCCGGGAAAGGAGTCCCCCCTGGCGACCGTCACGCTACTCCCCAGGGTGGGAGGACCGTCGACAGCCGAGGCGCGACCAGAGCCAGACCCCCGAATGGCGAAGGGGGGATGCACCCGAGCGCCCTCCCTACCCGGAGGAGGCCACGCCGCTGGCATGGTGGATCACGTCCGCCCCGAGGCCAGTAAGGTTCAAACCCCCCCACCTCGCCACCTACAACAGAAGAGGTGACCCCCTCACACACGTGCAACAATACCGGGGGGCGATGGAGGCGCAAGATGTGGATGAGGCGTTCATGTGCCGGCATTTCTCGCAAAGTCTGAGGGACACGGCATTGGATTGGTACTTCGACCTACCCGCGAGATCCATTGGGAGCTTTGGCGAGCTGTCCCACAAGTTCTGCCAAGAGTTTCGGGCTGGGCGGACGAAGAAGAAGCCCTTGGACTATCTCAGCACGATAGTCCAAGGAGAAGGGGAGACGACGGGTAGATACCTGCGCCGCTTTCAGGATGAGAGACGGGCGGTGGTGACCTGTGGCGATGAGGTACTCATGCTGGCCTTCAAGATGGGATTGCGGACTCGGAGCCTCCACAAATCCCTGCTCCGAGATCCGCCGGCCGACTATGAGACGCTGGTTGCTATGGCGGAGAGGCATGCATTGGCCGAAGAGACTCTCGGCACAAAGGCCCTATTTCCCCCGGCGAAGCCGCTCCAAGGCGAGCCCCGATCACACCCTCGGCCAAGGCAAGAAGAGGGGCATCGAGGGCGTGACCAGCTGGCCCAACCAAGGCGTGAACCGACGGGGTGACGCCCGCAAGATCGCCCTGGCCCGACCCGAGAGTTTGCCCCGGCCCAAGGGCCCGCCCAAGTCATCCCGAGACAAGAAGGCCCCCTACTGGCATATTACACGCAGCTCAATGCCCCCCTGATAGAGGTGATGGCCGCGGCGACGAGAGCCGGACTGCTGCTGGAGCTGCCCCGGGAAATGAAGTCGGATCCGGCTCGGAGAGATTTCCAAAAATATTGCCGATACCACTGGGACCACGGCCATGACACCGATGACTGCTTCACCCTCAAAAGGGAAATCGAGCGGCTGATCCAGGCGGGCCACCTCGAGGGCTTCGTCGGGGGCAGGAGACCAGACTGAGAGGAGGGGAACCACCAGAGGGCACGAAGAGTAGACCCTCCAACGCACGGTGAGCGGGAAGAACCTCTCCCCCCGAAACCAGTCATGCGCATAAACACGATATGTGGCGGGCCATCCTCTGGGGAGCGTCATCGTCAAGCAAAAAGGCGTACGCTAGGCAAGTGATGACGGCGGGTTTTGGAGGGGAACCGAGGGGGAGAAGGATAACCTACCCTCCCATTACTTTTAGCGACGAGGATCTAGAGGGAGTCGAGCTACCCCACGACGACGCCATCGTCATCGAGGCCCAAATAGGGACGGCCATCGTCAGCCGCCTCCTGATCGACACAGGGAGCTCTTGCGACATTCTGTTTATGTCCACAATCGAAAAGATGGGGTTAAGGCCGACGGACCTGAGACCCTGCATCGGACCCCTAGTCGGCTTCACCGGTCACTCGACCCCTATTGTAGGAGTGATCACCTTGCCAATAACTCTCGGAGAAGAACCGCAGGTCGTCACCCGAATGACTCTGTTCGTTGTGGTCAACATTGCGTCGGCGTACAACGAGATCATAGGACGACCCTAAATGGCGGCCATCGGAGCGCTCCCCAGCCTGCTCCACCAGATGGTCAAGTTCCAAACCCCCCGAGGGGTTGGGTCGGTGCGGTGAAGCCAGAAGCTGTCCAGGAGCTGCTACGTGGGATCGACCAAACATAAGGGTCCAGAGTGAAACCTGGTGCTCGACCTACCCGGGGGGAGGGACGACTCCTACCATCAAAAGCCGGCTCCTGCTGACGGCACCGCAGAAGAGGACCAGACCTGCCGCGCCCGTCCTAGCCCCCCTTGATGAAGGCGGGATAATCCCTCTGAAGAATATGGAACGCCAGTCGTGATGTAGTCGGAAACTGTAAGTCTTGAATGAAATATCCTTTTCCCTTTTGCATCTTCGAATTTCGCCATTTCCACCTGAAAATTTCAGCCCAAAAACGCAAGACTCCAGGGCAGGACCAATCCTCGCCACCCAAACCGGAGAGGGGCACGGGCCGAGCTACGCGCTCGCTCCCCCCCACCAAAGAAGACCTCCGGGGCAGGCTTACGGAGCTTTGCCACCCAAACCGGAGCGCCATATACGGGGTAGGCGACGGCCCAATACCCGTCCGACTATAGAGGCTGCGGGGAGGCGACGACCCAATACCCGTCCTCTCAAAGACTCCGGGCAGGACTAATCCTCGCCACCCAAACTGGAGAGCGGCACGGGCCGAGCTACGCGCTCGCTCCCCCCACCAAAGAAGACCTCCGGGGCAAGCTCACGGAGCTTAGCCACCCAAACCGGAGTGCCATATGCGGGGTAGGCGACGGCCCAATACCCGTCCGACTATAGAGCCTGCGGGGAGGCGACGGCCCAATACCCGCCCTCTCAAAGACTCCGGGGCAGGACCAATCCTCGCCACCCAAACCGGAGAGGGGCACGGGCCGAGCTATGCGCTCGCTCCCCCCACCAAAGAAGACCTCCGGGGCAAGCTCACGGAGCTTAGCCACCCAAACCGGAGCGCCATATGCGGGGTAGGCGACGGCCCAATACCTGTCCGACTATAGAGGCTGCGGGGAGGCGATGGCCCAATACCCGCCCTCTCAAAGACTCCGGGGCAGGACCAATCCTCGCCACCCAAACTGGAGAGGGGCACGGGCTGAGCTACGCGCTCGCTCCCCCCACCAAAGAAGACCTCCGGGGCAAGCTCACGGAGCTTAGCCACCCAAACCGGAGTGCCATATGCGGGGTAGGCGACAGCCCAATACCCGTCCGACTATAGAGGCTGCGGGGAGGCGACGGCCCAATACCCTCCCTCTCAAAGACTCTGGGGTAGGACCAATCCTCGCCACCCAAACCGGAGAGGTGCACGGGCCGAGCTACGCGCTCGCTCCCCCCACCAACGAAGACCTCCGGGGCAAGCTTACGGAGCTTTGCCACCCAAACCGGAGCGCCATATGTGGGGTAGGAGACGGCCCAATACCCGTCCGACTATAGAGGCTGCGGGGAGGCGACGGCCCAATACCCGCCCTCTCAAAGACTCCGGGGCAGGACCAATCCTCGCCACCCAAACCGGAGAGGGGCACGGGCCGAGCTACGCGCTCGCTCCCCCCACCAAAGAAGACATCCGGAGCAAGCTCACGGAGCTTAGCCACCCAAACCGGAGCGCCATATGCGGGGTAGGCGACGGCCCAATACCCGTCCGACTATAGAGGCTGCAGGGAGGCGGCTGCCCAATACCCGCCCTCTCAAAGACTCCGGGGCAGGACCAATCCTCGCCACCCAAACCAGAGAGGGGCACGGGCCGAGCTACGTGCTCGATCCCCCCCACCAATGAAGACCTTCGGGCAAGCTTACGGAGCTTTTCCACCCAAACCGGAGCGCCATATGCGGGGTAGGCGACGGCCCAATATCCGTCCGACTATAGAGGCTGCGGGGAGGCGACGGCCCAATACCCTCCCTCTCAAAGACTCCAGGGTAGGACCAATCCTCGCCACCCAAACCGGAGAGGGGCACGGGCCGAGCTACATGCTCGCTCCCCCCACCAACGAAGACCTCCGGGGCAAGCTTACGGAGCTTTTCCACCCAAACCGGAGCGCCATATGCGGGGTAGGTGACGGCCCAATACTCATCCGACTATAGAGGCTGCGGGGAGGCGACGGCCCAATACCCGCCCTCTCAAAGACTCCGGGGCAGGACCAATCCTCGCCACCCAAACCGGAGAGGGGCACGGGCCGAGCTACGCGCTCGCTCCCCCCACCAAAGAAGACATCCGGGGCAAGCTCACGAAGCTTAGCCACCCAAACCGGAGCGCCATATGCGGGGTAGGCGACGGCCCAATACCCGTCCGACTATAGAGGCTGCGGGGAGGCGACGGCCCAATACCCGCACTCTCAAAGACTCCGGGGCAGGACTAATCCTCGCCACCCAAACCGGAGAGGGGCACGGGCCGAGCTACGTGCTCGCTCCCCCCCACCAACGAAGACCTCCGGGGCAAGCTTACGGAGCTTTTCCACCCAAACCGGAGCGCCATATGCGGGGTAGGCGACGGCCCAATACACGTCCGACTATAAAGGCTGCGGGGAGGCGACGGCCCGATACCCGCCCTCTCAAAGACTCAGGGGCAGGACCAATCCTTGCCACCCAAACCGGAGAGGGGCACGGGCCGAGCTACGCGCTCGCTCCCCCCCACCAACGAAGACCTCTGTGGTAAGCTTACGGAGCTTTGCCACCCAAACCGGAGCGCCATATGTAGGGTAGGCGACGGCCCAATACCCGTCCGACTATAAAGGCCGCGGGGAGGCGACGGCCTAATACCCGCCCTCTCAAAGACTCCAGGGCAGGACCAATCCTCGCCACCCAAACCGGAGAGGGGCACAGGCCGAGCTACGCGCTCGCTCCCCCCCACCAAAGAAGACCTCCGGGGCAAGCACACGGAGCTTAGCCACCCAAACTGGAGCGCCATATGCGGGGTAGGCGACGGCCCAATACACGTCCGACTATAGAGGCTGCGGGGAGGCGACGACCCAATACCCGCCCTCTCAAAGACTCCGGGGCAGGACCAATCCTCGCCACCCAAACCGGAGAGGGGCACGGGCCGAGCTACGCGCTCGCTCCCCCCCACCAACGAAGACCTCCGGGGCAAGCTTACGGAGCTTTGCCACCCAAACTGGAGCGCCATATGCGGGGTAGGCGACGGCCTAATACCCGTCCGACTATAAAGGTGGCAAGGGCCTAGCTACCCACCCTCCCAAAGCGGGCCCGCGATCCTTCATCTCAAACATCGGGAACCAAATCAGGGCTCGCGGATTGAGGCAACCCTCACGCAGGGCCAACACTGATGAGCAACACCTGACACCAATAAAGCCGACGACCGAAATGACCCATCAAACCAAAAATATGCTCGGGGCAAGCGCCACTGATAACAGCACGTCCGCTGAAAAACAGGAGTTGAGGAGTCACATCGGGCGCCACCTATCAGGAGCAGTTTCCAAGGGGCACGATTCCAAGCTGGCTCCAGCTCATCGCGTTAAGGGGAGGGGGAAGGCTAAAGATATACCATTATAAATACCCCCCTCAGCCACTTCAAAGGGAGGGGATGAAAGAGATAATTTAAGGAAAGGCCAATCCCTCAGCCCCACTCTCCCAAGAAGGTGCGGAAAATTCGAGGGACCCCAACTGCTCTGGCGGGCAGTCTCCCCCGACACGATGACCCCCGATAGGTTACTCCTCTTACACGAGGGACACCCCGCCCGCAGCTCCCCGCCTTCCCTTAGACAACTTAAGGCACGGAAACTGGAGCTCCAATGGCATACCGTGCCCCTCCACGGACGCTTGGCGGGCGCGGGCGCGGCTGGCCGACAACCCGATGGACAGGGCAGACCTGCCAAATCACCCCATCGGGCACTCCAGCGCCCACCAAAGCTGCACCAGCCTCAGCGGACTCGCCCCCCCGGCGCCGGAGCACGCCGATAGGCTATTCCTCTTACATCAGTAGCGCCCCGCCTTCCACCCCTCGACTTCTACTGGACCACATACGCCAAGGAGAGGTACGGATCGGTGGCAGACCACCCCTTCCCACACCCGTCCTACGGCGACTCCAGCCGACAGGAGGGACAAAGCCCCGAGGGATAGAGCAACCACTAAGGACTCCCTCTCCCCCTCTCCCCCCAATTCTGGAACGAGGGATAAAGCAGCCGCATCCGCCCCCGACGTCGACACGTCGCTCCCCACCTCTCCCGGGCGTGGACCCTCTGAAGTGACCCTGCACCCCTTCAGGGGCACGACGACGGAGAGGGACGTGCCAAATGAAGCGAGGGCGTCAACCTAACTAGAACGGCTCGACAGTTCGCCTACAGGGCGACCTACACACCATATCCTGTGCATGTCCTGTTTATTAAATTTTGATAAAAGCTAATGAAAAGACTACTCCCAGTAGACCATTAGCAATAACTTAGGCGCACTCATGCACGGGAATAACCCCCGAAAAGAGGGGGGGCGAGCTCTACACCACGCGCCTCACCGCCCCCCGCCACCCCGGAGCGGGCGGGAGAAAAAGACAATCTAACCGGCTGAAAACATTCTCAGGCGCACTACCCTAAATAAAGGGAATAAACGTAGCTCGACCTACGTCGGGCTAGAGACAGCAATACCAAAGCATAACCAAGAAAGGGAATCTCCACACACTCAGAGTCTGAAGATTGCAAAAAGTACGGGTATCAACCCCACAAAACTTTACTTTCTTTCTTTCTTTCTTAACACCTATACAAAACTACTCTGTTACATTCCCCACACCAACGGCTCATCCGCCAGTCGCGACATCCTTCCCGTCCCCTTCGGGGGAATCCCCCCCGCCCTGCCGGTCTCCGCCTCGACGTCCCCGCCCCCCTCGCCGATCACCCGCTCGCCGTCCCCCTCCTCCTCGTCACCGCAAGCTGCGAGTCCGTCGAGGTCGAGCTCAATTGGAGGGGACAAGCCCGCCACCCTCTCCTTTATCCGGACCAAGCAGGCCTCCCACCCCTCCGCCCGGCCTGTCTCCATGCCCCGGGACATCGCATCTGCAAGGGCGGGTATGACGGTCGTGTCCTGGTACGAGCGAAATTCCTCGACCTTCCGAGCCAACTCCTCCTCGGCAGCCTTCGCACGACCCGCCAGACCCGCCGCATGCTCTTCCTCCGTCCCAAGGGCCTCCTCCAGCTCCTTCGACCTATCTCTAGCCGAGGTCGCCTGCACCTCATGATCGGCCAGGACCGCCTTCAGGTGCTCTACCTCCGCCTCATACTGGCCGCACCGCTCCCTCTCCTTCGCCATTCCCTCACCAGCACTCTTACGAAAGGCGACGAACTCGGCCGCCACTCTAGCTATGGCACCCTCGGCCTTATGTATGGCCGGCACGTGCCTCATCGCTCCAAGCATCAAATTGATGGCCTGCACAAAAAAAGAGAACCAATTTAGGGTGTTCAATAAAATCCACGGGCAAACATCACCCGGCTTACAAAACCTACCTGGACGCCGTGCCACACCGCGGTTCCGCACAGACCCTCGGGCTCCACCGCCTCCAGCGCCACCCTATCGCGGGGCAAGAAAATATTCTCCGCCAGCCTTGCCGCCACGCCACCATCCTCGAACACGGACTCATCATCCCTCACCTTGAACGACGCCCGATGAAGAGCTTCGTCAGGATAACCCTCGACTTCGGTCCTCTTAGCCTTGAAACGGACCAGCGAGGCCTCACAGCTGGGTTTGGCGGCCCCCTCCAGACCGAACAACGGACAGCCGTAGGGCCAACTGTCCCAGCCGGCTGACTCGGCCGGGCCGCCCGACGTCTCGACCCTCCCCTGCTGATCGGTAACGGCTACCCCCTCCACTTCAGTGGGTACCCGGAGGCTAGATGACCATGTCCCGGGGCCTCCACCCCTCCCCCAGTCGACCCTTCATCCCCGCCCTCCAGGTCAATGACGGGGGTTGCGATCCCCTCCCCGGACCCGCCCCCCTGCTGACCGGTTTTCCCCCGCCCCGGAGCATCGGGGACAGACGAGCTCGTAGGCAGCTTCCTCCTCTTCGTGGACGCCTGCCCCCTCGTCGAACTCCCCACCACGCCTTCCTCTCGCAACCTCTTGGGGACCGTCCTCTTCGACGTTCGCCCCGCCTGCTCCGCAGCTCGTTTCATCATCTCCTCAAGGGACAAACTCATTGTGCGACCTGCCAAAGAAAGAAAGTTCAGGGTAAGCACTTCAGATGCACTAATACCAAAATCTATTGTACCTTCGGGCCAGATGTTCAACGCTATCATCTCAGCCCGGGCGAGCGTCTGGTAATCTCGGCCCTCCACCGGTATCGCCATTAGAAGCTGTGCCACCTGTTTCTCCTCGTCCCCCAATTCAACCCCCTCCTTCGCCTCGGGATTCAGCTTCGCCCAATCAGATCTCATCAGCACATCCTCCGGCACGCTGACAAACACATACTACTTGCGCCACCCCTTAATCTTCTCGGGCAACCCCCTAATGAGCGGATGGTTCCTCTTCGCGGAGAGATAATAGCAGGACCCCAACCTCTTCACCGTGAAGAAATAGCGAAATAAAGACAGCGAGGGGTGAACCTGGTTACTCACGCACAGCATAAGGAAACCCATAACAACACTAATGGCATTGGGCATCCGACGATACAAGGGCAGCCCCAGGAAATTCAACACATCTAACACGAACGTATGGGGGGGAAGCGCAACCCTTGCTCGAATGATGACACATACACTCCCACCTCGCGGTCGCCCGCGAAACATACCCCCTCTTGCGCATCCGGTTCGCGAACAGAATACGGTGGCTTGACATACATCTCGAAGATCTCCGCGATGGACCTCTTCAGCACCGACTTCACGCCCACAATCTCGAGGGGCACCTCCACAGTTTCCGCGACGGAGATCCCTTCCCCAACCGCCCTCGACCCCTGACCACGAAACGAAGACGTCGAGGAAGACATCTATAAAACGGACCGCTTATCTAAAGGGCTCCGACGACTCGGCCGGCTACGCTACGTCGGCGACCGCTTCCGCGAGGACGACTCCGGCAAGGACAATGAAATCTCCGACAAACTCCAGCCGCTTGCAAAACCTTCTCCCAACAATCAGCTTTGCTTCGCTCCCCTCCCAGAGATCTTTTTACGCGACTGTGCAAAGCATCGTGACCGTCGACCTCGCGACACATGTCATCAATCCGTTCTCTCTCCCGCGTCGACCCACGTGGTCTGACGCTTCGCGTAATGGCAGCCGTCACTTCTGCCACGTGTCAACCTTGAAGTGGTCGGGTTGCTTCGATTCCCGCCCGCCGTCGAATCGCCAGGATGACGTCTAGTCACGCGACCGCCAATAGGCCCCTTCGATTCCCGCCCAAATCCCGGCGAAATGATTACCCCCATTCGAAACTACTCCACCCTTAGCTTCTTCTTTCTATCCGCCGCTTGTTCCAAGGATGAGTCCGGCCTCCGTCGGGGCGGCCGAAACAAGAATGCGCCGCTTAATCAATTTCAGATTTCGGTTTCAACGCTTCGCAAACGATCATACGGACAGTGCCACCTCGCCCCGCCTCTGTGATCCACCAGGAATCACACTTAGTTTCCCAACAAACCCCTGGTAAACGCGGTACATCTCAACTTCCCTCTCCCGACGACCCGAATATCCTCGGCATAGCGAAGTTGGGGGCAGTGACGTCCCTTACAAAACTAATGGTCTACTGACACAACAAGGAAGAAGACAGTCCGACACAAGACCAATACAATGCATTTATCCAAATAGCAAGGCTATACATTGAACCTTCCGCACACTACAACAAGACATTGGTTATAACCCTCACACAAGAAGGTACAGGATTCCCCAAACCCACTTTCTCAGCGACGCCGCCTCTCAGCCGACCGAGCCCTCACATCTCTCGCCACCTGGCGAACTCCCGCATCCCTTGCCTCTTGCAACATCGGCACAACATGATCGTCATGGTAGCGGCGGATAGCGGCCTCGATCACTTCGCCTTCAACTTCCCGCTTTTCCTCCAGCCGCCGCATCACGCTACCCTTCTCCCTCTTCTTCGCCTCAAGGGCCTCCTTTAGGCCGGCTATTTGCCGCCTCTGTAACGCGATCACCGCCTCCTTGCTAGCCAACTCTGTGGCGTGCGACGATCGGATGTCATCCCTCTCCCGCGTCACTTCTAGGAGTTGGCGCTCGACCGTTGCTTTTGACGAATCAAAGTATGCGGCCCGCCCCTTTTCTACCTCACAGGCCATCCTAATCTTCTCCAGCTCCGCTTCCGTATCCCTCAGCTTCACCTTGACCTCGCCGAGGTTCGCCCTCGCTACCTCAAAAGACGCTCTGGTGGCGGCCACAGGAGTGCGACCCCGCAGGGCTACCAGGTCCGTAACCATCTACAAAAGACCCGAATTAGCGGGGCACGAATAAAGAAAGCCTAAGGACGAGACGATGGAACCGGCTTACCTGCACGATGTGCCATACAGCAGAGCCGCACAACCGTTCCGCCCCCACGCGAGTCAAGGATTCGCGATCTCGCGGTAACACGCAATACTCGGTGAGGCGCGCTGCCACCCCTGCGTTCTCGAATACCGCCTCATCGCAGCCCACTCAAAAAGGGAACTTATGGAGACGGTCATCTGGATACGTCTCGACTTCCTCTCGAGTCCTCTTGAAATGAATGAGGGCACCCTCACAACTCGGGCTCATTGTAACGGCCTGTATTTTCCAAAAATATTTAAATTAAGTATTTAAAGTAAATTCAATTTTAATTGTATTTTATAATGGTTTGTTAGGAGTTTTAACTGATTTCAAAAATTTCCTATAAAAATATTTTGGAGTACCAGACTAGTTATGTAGTATTTTAGTAAAATCGGATTTCGTCAAATACCTCTGAAAGATCTGATAAAAATTCATTTTCAGATATTGCAGTTTTGGGTCAATAAATTTATTTTCTATACAAACGTTTTCAAAACGACTTCAAACTTCTGCAGTAGCATCCTATGATCATTTGGGGCTTCCCACATTAATTTCGTAATTTTCTGATAACATTTCAATAGAGAACCCACAAACCCGCTTTCCAAACGTTTTGGCCAAAAACTAGTATTCTCGTAGCCCAAATCCTGAAACGGACTTCGTATTCGCCATCCTCGCGACGATACGATCCCGTGGGTATGTTTTCATAATTTTTCGGACACGTTTACTAGTGGGGGCAAAATCGTAATTTCGTTTTTGTATTTTACAAAATACTTTCACTAATAGGGTTCTACTTTTTGCTACTTACCCTTAATTACCCTCACCTAACCCTTAAAACAATTAACACGTTTAAACGTTTCAAAATTTCTTTCTAAGCTTAGTCAAAAGTTCCATTAAAAACATTGGCAAAATTCTTAGTTTAGTCAAATTCCACACTTAGTCTTACCAACCTACCTAATGTAATTAATACTCTAAGAACAATTAATTATATATAATTACATATAAATAATCCCTCTCCCTCACAAATCGCACAGGCAAACCCCCCATACGTACGCACACAGTCTCTCTCTCTCCCGCTCATATCTCTCTCACACCCCCGCCCTCCGGTGCCGCTTCCCGCCGCCGTCGCCGTCGCCAGCGCCTCCGCCGCTCGCCGCCGTCTTCAGCTGTCGCCGCCCCTGCACAAGACCCCGACCCCCTCCGCCACAGCGCCCGGAGCCGCCCCGCGCTGCTCCGCTCGACCGCCGCCGCTGCGCCGCCTCCGCCGTCGCCGTTCGCCCCCGGAGACCTCGCCTCCCCGTCGCACTGCCCCCTCCGCCGCAATCGCCGCCTCCGCACGCCGAAAGCGCCACCCCCCTCCGGCGAACGAGAACGACGAGCGTAAGTTTGCTCGATGGCAAACTTGTACATATTAAGAAAATTCGTAATTTCGTAAATTTAAATAATTATAAATGAGGTTTTAGGGTTTTTAATCCATAACTAATTATACAGGGGCCAGAAAAATGTGTGGATAGCCCCAGAAAATCAGAAACGACATTTCGGATCCAATGGCGCTGGTCTTACCTCGACCAGACGCCTACTTTTTCTGAAATGATTTTTCGAACCTAAATATTAAATAGGTTTAATTCATTCTAAAAATCGTAACTCGCTGGTTTTACCTAAACTAATATTTGATAAAATTATATGTGACAATAGACTTCGAGACGGTCATTTTGACTACTTATTCATGTAATTCTGATTTGTATTGCTCCCGTAAGAAATTACGGAAGATACACGTTTCTTAAGTTTTTCGGATTTTTAAGCTATTTCTAAGTTTTTAAAAATTATAAAAAATTACAGAAGTTTCTTAAAATTCTCCCCTCTTGCAGTAAAATCTAAATAATTATTTTAGGTTTATATGAAAATTTTAAATATTTTTCGACACCGTTTTAACGAGTTTAAAAATCAAACTAACCTAATTATTAAATAGGAAAAAGTCGTGTTTTTCTAAAATAAGTATTTTGTGTTGCAGGTACAGACTCTGGTGTACCAACTTCTGAGGAAGCCCTAGATCCTCTTCCGGCTTACTACTACGGTATTAATTTTGGTAAGTCACGATAGGTTCTAGCCTTAGAAATCTAGCCACTGTGCTCGTACGAACTTGCAGCACCGCACTACTACGTGCTCGAAGCACGGAAACATACGCCACTTTCTTGTGTTGGACTTGACTTGGAACATCCCGTGGAACGTTCATGTAAAGAACTTGTACTTGACACAACACCGGGTTTTGGGGTAACTCATAGTTGCGAGAGTACGGGAGTGACTAGAGTTCGATCTACATGTCAAGCTGCCTGTGTTTCGGCCTCCTGTCTAGCTGCCTGCGTTTCGGCAAACCATCCTGCTGCCTGGGTTCCGGCAATCGTCTGGTAGCACCCAGGCAAGAGACGAATTGAACGGTCACATATTGTACTCTCCGACTTGAGTCACGTAGTTCTAGTAGAGCTTGCACAGTTACTTCTTTACAGTCATGCACTTTACTTTCTGCACTTGTAGCACTTTACTTTCTGCACTTGTACAGACACTACACCGTACTTTACTTCTGCTTGTCATACTTGTACAGTACTCCTTTTCTTTGTTTAGAATCTTTGTGACTTACCTTCGGTTCCACTTGTGGCACCGACAGACGACGACCTGATCGAGGAGATCGCCCCAGAGTACGAGGAGCCTGCGTACGACCCAGAAGCCGCGGAGTTTTAGTTATCTGTGTTGGTGTGTGTTGTGAGATGTATTTCCATTCTGTATTTCCTTTCCGTACTTTTCCTTTCATGTATCGGTGTGAGAGAGTGCTGGTTGTTGTACTTTAATTTGGACTGTAATAATGTCTGTAAGCTGGTTTGAGTGTTGTTGGTACATCTCTGCGTTGTGACTATGCTGATTTCACTGGTAAACTGCGGAACCTGCAAATAAATCAAATAAGTAGCGGGCCCCCGAGAGCGGGTCGTTACACTCATCGACCTCCCCATATCCCACAAAGGGATCTCGTATGGCCACTTCTAAACCAAACACGCCTTGCGAGGCTCGACCACCTCCGATACCCCCGGCGGGACGGAGGGACCTGCCTCCCGCGCGGACGAGCCCGCAGGAAGATCATCGCCGGTCCCATCGGCAGGGATACCTGATTCGGCCGCCCTCCGTCCCGGATGCGCGCTCTCTCCACGGGAGACCCCGCCTCCCCGTTCCCGGGATCCTACTTCACGTGCCACCCCCTTGCCTTTCTCGCAAGGATCAGTGTCCTCCGCGACGGGGACTCCGACCGATCCCGACACCTCCTCCGGCCCTCACATCACGTCTCCACCTACGAAGGAAAAAGAGATCAGGGTAAGCCTAGCTAAAGGTTTACTAAATGTCAAAGATACATAGGGACCAAAAGTCCTGGGCGAGCCGACTGCTCCGCGTCAAACTTGCTAGCTGACGGTACGCCTCGGGCAGTTCCATCAGAATCTGAGCTTTTGCTAGATCTTCCCCAGTCAGCTCCACCCTTTCATTCACTAGAGGGTTCTGCGCCCCCCAGTTCGACATCAACACCACGTCGCTTGGCATCATCACGAAGGCGAACTCCCTCATCCATTCGTCGACATCGTCGGGCACCCCACGGATAAGTTCTCGTCCTCTCCTAGCACAAACACAGTGATACATTCCCCTCTTCCGGACTACGAAGAAATGCTGGAACAGCGCCAGTGAGGGACTCAAGGAGCAGGCAAGACACAAGACAACAAACCCCACCAACAAGCCCCAGGAACGGGGCGCTAGGGCAAATATCGGCAACTCCAGGAAGTTCAATAGATAAAGCAAATACGGGTGGATATGGAAACGGAGCCCCAACTCGAATGAGCGGACATAAACCCCGACCTCATTATCTCCAGGTGAGCACACCGTTTCCTCTGACCCGGGGACCCGAACCTCATATGGCAGTCGCACGAACCGCACGCGTATCTCCCTGATGTTAATCCTGTCCAAACTACATTGGAGGGATCCAATCACTCTCGGAACGACGGTGCGCCATGACCCCCTCTCCCTAGACCGCCGCACCCCCCGCGGCAACGCCCCCTCTTCCACCAGCTCCTCCTCCCCCACTCGGCTACCGCCTCCGACCTCGAAACGAGAAGCCATCGGTCGGAAAATAAAGAAATTATTATTATTATTACCTAGATGATCCGTCAAATCGGGAAGACTTTCGGAAGAAGATGACCGGCGGCGGAAGTCGCAACCAAGCCAGCAAGCGATAGCCGGAAGTAATGAACACCGGAGAAGAATCGAAGATGGAAGAAAACTCCCGCCGACCGCCTTCCAACCCTTTTTATTTATAAGGTGGGCCACCGGGTCATCACGACCGTCGGCCCTCCGCCACGCGGCGCCCATCGGGATGTCCTTAACGCCTCGACTGGCGTGAGAGTCACCTCATCCACGCGTCGCATACCCAATCGTGGAGACGCTTCGTTTTTTCTACCATCCTTTCGAATTGTAATAATGACCAGTAGGGCGGGAGTTCCGAAGCTAACGCCGCCACCCCCCGGGCGTGGGCCGGGATCCTTGCCGACGGCTCGGAACGTCGGAGATAGTTCGCCCTCCGAGCCGAGCCGGGCTCCCGCCTCAGGCTCGAAGGCCGGGGGCAATTGTTACGACCTAAAGATCGTGGGAGTCCGACTCCCGCCCAGATCCGCTGACATACCTCATTGACTCACCCCTTTGCAAAGGGGCCGCCGTCTCGGAGGTTCGATGCTACATGGGAATGTGCGCACCTCGCAGCGCCCCCTCCAGGCCGAGGCATACGACCGCAGTCGCTCGGCCCGCCAGGGGCAGGGCGCCTGGGGAGCACCCAGACAGTGCCGCCTGGGATGCTGACAGAGGCACGTGCATACCCCTCCCTGCCAGCGGTCCACGACCCGCGACCGAAAAGGTGCACGGCCGGGCCGGACAACCCCCGAACAGGTCGACCCGACGGGTCCCCACGAACCTCGCCGCCGCGGATAGCATTGCCGGACCTTTAGTTCATCACGCACGACAAACAACCTAGTGTAAGGACACGACTGACACTAGCGCCGCCCGACCATCTGACAAAGCACCCCCTGGCCGCTGAGCCCCCTGACACTTAATGCTTTCGGCCCTGACACCCTGACAAAAGTGCCCCTGGCCGTTGCGCCATCTGACAAAAGTGAGGCGGCCACTCCTGTTCCTGACATCCTCGTCCGAAGCTTCTGCTGACAGCAGGGCCAGCTCAGCACGTCGAGTCAGCATGCTAGGTCAGCCCCACATAATCATCTCCCATCAGGTATAAATACCCCCTCACTTCTCACGGTGAGGGGGTTGGCAAATTCCCTCGGAATCCTATTATTCACACACGAGAGCAGAGGTCGTCCATATCTTTGTTCTCCCACCTATAGCTCGTCACATACGGTCGACACACCCTCAGTCCGACCTGCGTGCCTAGCCTCCGCTTTAAGTCCAGTTACTGACTTAGGCATCGGAGGGGCTAAGGGTTGGACCCCAACCCGGCCCTTCTGACGAGTTGCTCGTGGTGCAAGGAAGCTCGCCCCTTGGTCGACATCCGCCTTCGGCTCCCGTCGCCCGATTCTCCTCCGCCGCGTCCGGTGAGATTTGACCCCGTGGCCTCCCCCGACGGCAAGTTTAGCCTCTTCACCCCACTAATCACTTGTTAAATAGCCCATCTAAATCCTCTTATCAATATAACCACCGTGCCCTTGGTTCCCCTCAATACAAATTCATTGTACGCGAGTTCCACCCCGCAACAGGTGCTATAATTGACCACCATCTTCTTGGCCCAATGAAGAAGGTGTTGAACTACAAAACCGGAGTTTATCGGTTCGATCCCAACCGTAGTCCGGTTTATGTGTTGGATTCCAACTTTAGTCATTTTAACTTGTTAGTTTGTTATTTTTATCGTGTTTTTGCATGTTTTTTTTGCATGTTGGGTATTATTTAACGTTTATTTTTTGGTTATTATCTTATGTAAACATATGATATAACTTATTTCGAGAGGAGAAGAGGGGAAATGAAAACATAAACATTTTTTAGCATGTTGGGTATTATTTAACGTCTAATTTTTGAGTTTTTTGTAAACTTATGCTATGCCCTATTACGAAAGGAAAAGCGGGTAAGATGGAAACGAGAGCATAATTATATTTTTCAAATTTCCAAACATTTGGATATTATTTAATGTTTAATTTTTTGTTGCATGTTACTTATTGACGTCTAAAGTTCCTTGTTTTATTTTAAAAAAAAATTCTGTATATTATCTTTTTATTCTTCCAATGCAAAAAAAATCCTGGTTACTGTATCCAACAAGAACCCGACTCCATACGCCGGAAATTACGATCTTGCCTTCGCCATGGCCCCCCCCGGAGCTTTCCTCTCTATCCCCTCCCCCAACCCGCGCAAGCCCTACCCCTCTCTCCCCTCCCCCGCTCAGGCCCTCCACAAAGAGCGCCTCGGTCGGAGCGATATGGACGTGGATCGTGGGCACCAGCGACACGATAAGGCTTCGAGCACCGTCTCGGGCTTCGACCTAGGGTTCTGCGGTGAAAAGGCGGGGGCTTGGACGGTGGTGCAGCTGGGGTGGCTTGGGACGGAGGAGAAGCATCCGAAGAGGTACGCGGAGATGTACGGTGCGAGGGGGATACGGCCGGTGAGGTTCAGCAACACCGGGTGGCTCGCGTAAGTGCTTGGATTTCTTTTCCGATTGGAGTTATCCTTGTGGTTTTGATTGTGAAATGGAACAATGCACATTGCTTAGATGTAGCGGGAATAGGAAACGAAGTAGAATTGTAAAATTCGATATATGTTTATTCATAGACTTATTGGGAATTAGCTGTGATCCAAGTGAATTTATACAAAATGTGAAAGACAGAAAAAAAATTCTATTATCAGGCACATATTTAAGTAAAACCCTAGTTTCAGAAAGTGTCTGTATGAATAGAAACCTTGGTTTGTTCTAACCTAAACACAACAACCCGGGTTTCACGAATTGTTTTGCCAAACCAGGCCTTAAGATGCGTAAGCTTGAGAACGCTGCGTGAAGTCATCAGCTGGCCATTTAGTAGTTATTCAGGTGATAACCAGTACTTTGTGTCAAGCAGTGCATATGAGCTGACTGTATCTTTTTGCAAAAAATCATCCAAAGCAGTTTGGTCTTAAAACCGAGCTTGTTGTGTGGTTAGCGGAATTGTTTGTTGTATGCATGCACAATGTTTGATCAACCATTTCAAGGGGTTTTGGAACGTTAGGTTTGATCCGTGACATTAGAATGTCTTGGCGGTATCTTCAAGAGTACAAGTTCTTTACACACACAGACGCACATAAGAATTTAAAATTGCAAGTTTAGATGTTGGAAATTTTATGATTACATGTATGAATGGTTTAGCTCATTACTCATAGGTTGAAGTTGTCATAAGTTCTTCTTGATTTTGTTATAGGCTTTACATCTTTGTGCCAAAAGGGTTTTGTCCCTTTTACCAGCATAATGTGTTCTAGTTTTTATTGGGTGTTTCAAATTTTAAATTTGAAAGTATGTGGATTTTTACGGCTACTACTTGTATTTTTCTTTTCAGGTTTCATATTACGATAACTAAAAAGGTACAAAATTACTGGTTTTGCACTTATGGAGTCCTGCTTCAGAACTTCCAATCGAGGAATGGTATCATTGAGAAGATCAGAGGATGTGTTGTTGATTCCTCACCTTCTGCAGACATAAACACTCAGGTTCATGTGTTCTTATTTGTCTACTAGTTTGCAAGATTTATGATTATATAACAGAAATTGAATGTTGCATATAGAATACAAGATAATTATCACCTTATGAAAGTGAAAATTTGCATCTAATTTTTGTTTGTCTATGATATGTATGTGACGGACACACCCAACACGACACACATGTCCATCCAGGTCTGACACTTACAAATATGTACGTAGATTTTCATCTTGGAAACATGCATCACATAAAGCATGCTATGTGGTCCTCTTTTGACAAAAGTTACTGTTTTATAAGTCGTTCTACTAAAATCAAATTCCTTTTTAATTTGAATATAAATCCTATGTATATGAGTCAGTTTTCATATATAGCCGTGTGTCATTGTGTGTAGAGCCTAGGTTATTGGATAATTGCTGCACCCTAGGGCGGAGCCACTCTTTGGCTAACCTGGGCTGTAGCCCGGGTTAGCTTTTGGGTTTAAGGTTTTGTATATATACTTTGTTATGTAAGATTTAAACAAAGCCCAATGGTAGTCTAGTGGTTGATTGATAGTACATTTGTGTCTTGGTTCAGGCTTCAATTCCTACCATTGCTATCTATTTTAATTTTGGCCAAAAGGTATAATAAATCCAATCCAAACCCGATTTCGTAAACGAGTTGGCAGTTGGGCACTGATGAATTATTTTTTCTTTTTGGCCAAAAGATATAAGATTTTAAATCTATACCAGACCTGATTTTGTAAACAAGTTGGGCACGGATGAGTGGATTTCTTTCGAATCGGTTTACAATACTTGACCCAGATTAAATATCTCTGTGTCTTCTTCTTCAAATCAAAATCGAATATCTCCAATTCCATTTTTAATATTGAAATTGGTAATTGATTTTAATCACCATTGTTACCCATCAAAATTTTCAAAGCAACTCAGATTGCAAGGGTCACCTAAAAGTATTCTGGGCTGTAAGGCTGGAAGAATGATTGGAACAAGGGCGAAAACATGGGACTGAGCTGAAAATAACCTGACATGCAGCCCGACTAACTCACAACATAGCTCTGCCCATGACTGCTAGTGGTTCCAAAACGTGTGCTTGATGCGATCTTCCTGCCAGTATACCCATGGCCAGGGTATGGTTTCATTATTTTGACGCTTAAATATTTCTTCATGGAAGATATCAAGAATAAACCATTCAACATTCAACCCAATAACCATTTGGTGTACTTGTTGGCTTCTTGATATTCCATCATTGGCAGAGCCACTCCGGGCTGCAGACCAGATATGTTATTGGGTTTAAATATATATATGTTCATAATTTCGCGTAAAAATTTCTAGGGCCAAACCAAAGTCCAGTGCAATAAATTTCTAAATTGAGACAGAGGACGAGCAGCTATAGCTATGCACAACTGAGACATCAACAAATCGCCAAAAATCACAAATTTCGCCGTCACAGCTCTCAACCGCGTCCATCGTGTTTGTTTGATGGACCGCAGGCCGCAACCATCACCTTCGTCTACGACCATCACCTCATTGTATTCATCCGCAGATCGTAATTTACCGGTAGCCCAGGACAGAAAAAATTCCTGGCTCCGCCCTTGCCACCCCCAAACCATAGGTTTTTATTAATATCCACTGGTCCAGATTAGTATGGTTAGTAACTAAATCATAAGTTTGAACTTTCCATTGTTAATACCAACTCTAGAACGATTGGTTTTTGAGAACAATGACAGTGGGTATTAAATGAATCTTTGGTTGTTTTTCTAATTCTTTCTGCAGAAAGGGAACATGGATCATGCTCTGCAAAACAAAGACCTTTTTTATATTTAGGATCATTCACTATTTATATTTCATTTGGAGGTCGAAATTTCCAGGTTTTGAATTCATAATTTATAACGAAGATTGTTGTACAGAGCTTACGTTAGGTTTTTCTGTATTCCTTCCACATAGTATGATTAAAGCAGTTCTTGCTTGCATTATATGTTGTGTAGCTATGCATTGTTATATACTGACACCATGACATATATGTCTGGGCTGCAGGCTATTGTGCTGATTTACTGAAGAAGTGCAGCCCTACTATAGTTGAATCTGCCGAGAGTCGAAAGCTTGATGGGAGAGGCAACAGATGGAATGTACAAGACATGATACCAGCATTGATCGAAATCATTGTCTTGACAGTTTTAGAAGTATTCTTCTCCTTGGCTCTTATGCTGCCATATACGAATCAGTAAGTTTCTTTTCCCCCCCTGATTTATTTCATGTGAAACAAAGCTACTTCAAAGAAATAACCGAGTCTCTCTTCCAATACACTATCTGGACTGTGTGGATTTTACTTCTGCAAAAAGGGCTGCAACTTCTATAAGATAATGATCAATGTAACAGTGTTATTTAGCAGGAGATTTAGCAGCATCATCTCTACTCTAAAGGACCAGCCACTCTGCCCACATCTATATTGATGAGATCTTGCAACATCTGCAATTTTGGAGGCTCGGTGGCGTTTTTGTAATTTTTTAAAGGACGATGTGGGTATTTCTGTAATTTGCTGAAAATCTGGTTAGTATGTACTTGGGGCCATGGGCGTAACTAGGTAAGACTTGCCCTTGGTAGCTGCCCAGGGCAAGAAAATATAGGAAAACAATTTATCACACTTATTTGCTATCTCTTTAAGCTTAGTGGTAAAGGTGCAGACTTAAGGAGTTGGCCTCCTGGGTTCGATTCTCCATACATTCTTATTTTTATGTTCTTATTTTTATGTTCGTTTTCCTTGTTGGGTATTATTTTGACTTGGTTGTGCTTAAGGTCTAGTGACTCTAGTCCATTGTCCTGCTAACATTAAAGCACACATAAACAAATCATTGTATTTAGCATGGAAAATTTTAAAATTCGCACTCTAATTCTAGTAAAATCCATGTAATTCACTTAACATGTAATTTTTTTTTTCATTGTCATTTGTTACTCATTATTGATATTTAACTTGTTGGGTATTGTTTAGACATCGTTTCTTTATGGTCCAATAGATAAGGCGTTGGTATATGGTACCCGAGCTTCTGGATTCGATTCCCATGGCTGCCTTTTTTTATTTGTTACTTATTATTGTTATTTTGCATGTTATATATTATTTAACGTTTAATTTTTTGTTATGAATTATCATTTTTTGCATGTTGGTTATTATTTAACATTTATTTTTTTATTATCATTTTTTTGTAAACTTATGCTAGACTTGTTACGAGAGGGGAAAATGGAAAAAAACAAGAGCAGAAACATTTTTTTGTATGTTGAGTATTATTTAACGTTTAATTTTTTGTTGCACGTTAATTACTTAGTAACATTTAATTTTCTGCTTTGATACTTTTATAAAAATATTCTTTATACCATTTTTATTTTCGCCCAGGGCAAAAAAAATTCCTGGTTACGCCACTGCATGAGGCTCAAGGAAATTAGGGATTTTGTGTTGAATCTTGAGAGAAAACCTTGTGAGAGGTTGAAAGATTTCTTCTTTTGTGGAGAGTGCGGCTTCCTCTAGAATAGGAGCATTCCACCTCTTGAACATTGCCACTGTCTTCGTTCTTTTCTTATTATTTCCTATAAAAGTCAGATTTTTTATCTTTCAAACCCTAGCGGATCCTATCATATGTATTTACAGCGCAGCCGATAAGGTAATCCCAGCAGAAGTTGTGGAGCGTTTTATCAAGGAGCAAAAGGCTATGGTAAGAAGCGTTTTTGCACATAATTTTGGTACATCACCACATGTCGACCATTTCAGGAGCTTTCCGCAAGTATACTCTGCGGAAGTAAATGAGTTTATAGAACATTGCTGCTCCATGGTGGTTTCCAAAACATCCAGATAGTAACCTGCTTCCGGACTGCATGTTCTGTTACATTTTTTTAGAGACCTGCTATGCACACCGTATGAAATGCGATGTATATGCCTTTATTTTTTCAAGAAAAAAAGAAGAAAAAATGTCACATCATCCTTTGATGTGACAGTTTTTTCTTTTTTGGAAAAAAATAGCATACACATCATTTCATGCAGTGTATATATATCATATATATCAGTCATCTTTATTGGCATTCTATGCTCAGATTTTTGGAGAGGTACATTGCGAAAATTATATGATCAAAGCGAACATTCGATAAGACATGTAACTTGCACAATCTGTTAATAGCTAGAATTATTGATGTTGTTTACTCATTTCACCATTCACCATTTTGTTTTCCAAGCGCATATTTTATGTTATATTGGATACATGGTGAACCTGTAGTCAGAAATCTCTTGAGTTCTTGACTAACAATTATTGGATTAGCAGATCTAGAAGTTGTGGCATTAGATTCAAATCTAATTTCTACCATATTAACATTGGGTAATTTGTCCATCATGCAACTTTCACTTCTCCAACTTTGTAACTTCTCAAATAAATGTGTGAGTTTGAGCTATAGGACACTTTAAGCGCATTCCTGTTGCAAAGTGCTAAATTTATCTAACATATCTAAAATCTTTTTACTCGTTTCTTTTCCAAATTCATAGCTTTGGTTTCATATTGCCGGATGGTATGAGGCCCTTGGGATACATATACATGAAGACCGTTTCTCATCAGCCGATGTGTATTGTATAATTAAGTAAAAAATTATTGAAATTTAAAGTTGAAATTGTGTTAGTGTGACTGATAAATGACTTCTTGCAGCTGGGCTCATTGCTCTTTTGGAACTGATCTTATACTCCATGAAGCTCGAGAGAAGCACAAGAGAGACGAGTTCCAAAATTTGTGACATTGCTTGCAGCATTTTCAACAATTATCCCCATTCATTCTGTATGTCCCAGACCTTGAAAATACAGGATGAGAAGCACAAGAGAGATGAGTTCCAAAATTTGTGACATTGCTTGCAGCATTTTCAACAATTAGCCCCATTCATTCTGTATGTTCCCAGACCTTGAAAATTCAGGATGATTGCAACTAAAAGTGATATTCTTCTTTAACGCAGGAATTATTTGGTGATTCAACCAGATAGAGAGGGCTTTTGTAATCTCCAACGGACAGATGAGTATTCACAATTTGCTGCTGTTGTATTTGATTTGTGCACAATTTGTTTCCTTGTTGTCACTTTGAACATGAAAATGATGCAATCTTATGAGAATACTCTTTACTGCTGAATTATTTGAAACCTCTCATAGAAGAACCGTATCTTACATCCCTCAAGGCAAGGCAACAAGCAAAATCACCCACCATACTCTCTGATATTTCACACTCTCATTACTACTATTTACAAAAAGGGCTAGATCTTTAAGCAGCAGACTCCACACTCTCCCATCTTCATGTGGTTATCTTTGAGTTGCTGAGCTTTGCAACATTGAACTGTGCCGTGTATCTCTGAGGGCCGTCTGTGGCCATCACTGGGGGCTCATTCAGAAATGCCGAGTTGCTTCTTGTCCACCTGCAGAGCCAAAGAAACCGCTCATAATCCAAATTTTACATGATTTTGAGTCAGAATACTTGTGTCTCTATCATACCATCCATTTCTCTTGCTCAGCTTCTCATCATCATCCATCTTTGACTCATTCCTCTCCCCCCAGTCAGTCAGAGGCATTGTGTTTGACCTCTGCACCTTCTGCACTAGCCCTTTATGCATGTTCTCCTGCACAACAAAAGAAATCACTCTCAGTTTCTCATCTTTGTGCTTTTCATATGATTTTTCAGCAGAGTAACTGACCTGATTTTCACTGCGAGGGCTGGAAGCTGCACTGTGATCCCCTTCCTCAGCTTGCTTCTTTGATTTCCAGTATGCAGCAATCACTTCTCTTGTCAGTGATTGGTTCCTCTGATGCATAACTGCAAGAAAGAAAGAAAGAGTTAAAATCCACACATCCGTCTAAGGGCTTGTTCTTTTGAGTGTAAATGAGTGGGAATCCCACTTTTTTCACTGTTGTGAACAGTGTTTAGGGGGAAAACCGATTGGGATTCCTCAAACCCGTTCTTTTGCTTTCCCAGCGTAAAGGGATTCCCAAAACCCCTTTCCCTCTCTATTCCCCTCTTTTGAAGAAACTCTAAAATGAGGGATTTCATGAGGAATTCCTTTCTCCTCCCCTTTCTCCTCCCACTTTCTCATCCAAAAGAACACAAAACTCAAATTTTCTCTCTCTTGATTCCTTTATTCCCCCCACTTTCCCCAAACCCATTACACTCAAAAGAACAGGCCCTAATATGAGAAAGCAAGAAACATTACTGGTCTTATGATCCTTGATCTTTGAGTCCCATCCTGCCATTAGAGACCCCATTCCCTCTCTCTCTCTCTCTCTAGTCTTGGGTCTTGGCTTTTCTTTAAGCTCTCTATCTCTTTGTTCTTATCCAAAGCACACTCTATATAATTTCTATAGACTGTTTGTTTTATACATGAGCAAAATGCAGATACTTGGGCCTGAAGTTTATAGAAAGTCCCATGTAACAATGACATGCACAGTGTGGGGGGTCCATGGTTATCATGTTAGTATGCTAGAAACCATGGCGGTTTCATTTGTTGGAGGATATTCAGTGGGCTGTTAGTGGGTTCGGTTTGGGTCGGATCTCGTGGAGGTTGGATCCAAACGTCTGTTTACGCATATGACATCTTAAAATTCTTCACTTCGATGATTAATTCGGTATTGGATTATCGGGTTATTGGGTTATTGGATTTTGGATCCAACCCGGATATTTTCAGCAATAGAGGGTTAGGTATCGTTTAGAATCCATGACACTGTCTAAGGACTCGGTAAGTGGTGATGAGCATAATGTTGTCTGCCTACAATTATTATTTTATTTTTATTATTGATCTATGATGCAAAATTATTTTATGCAATTTGTTTTCTAGTGGATGGGTGGTATCCAAAAAAAAATATCAAGGGAACAGGGGGATTTGACGAAATTATGATGTGTCTTGGATACAGATCCTTTTTTTTAGGATACCTTCCACTTCTCCAAGGTCCATGATTCAGTGTCACTGTTGTCGTTTGGATAAGAAACAGCGAGGATGGAGACTTCTGGACGAGAGAGGGTAGGTTGTCACATTACTATTACAAGAGTGCCCATATGTACATTTTTAATAACCCCCCCCACATGCATTGTTATTTTCTAAAATTACATTGTATGATTACCGTTCATTTTGCTACTCCACGTATTTGTTCATCCACTCGTGCAAAAAGATTTAGTTTTACGGAATATTGAATTTGCGACTGGTGGGATAAACTATAAAAACTTTTGGGTTCATCCGATATATTGTGTTTCGGCATTTTAAAATATGAACATTAAAATAAACAGCTCTAATTGTCCGAAAAAATAAGCGAGTATGAAGTTTTTGTAACGGTCTGTTTTCATCAACACAACTATTTACTATTTACGTATTTAATCTATTTTCAAATTATTTTAAAACTATTTTATAATGGTTCGTCAGAAGTTTTACAACTTCAAAAATTTCTTATAAAAAAATTTTGAAGTATCAAACTAGTTATGGAGTATTTTAGTAAGTTCGGGTTTCATCAAATAACTCTAAACAATTGTGGTAAAAATTCATTTTCAATTATTATTGTTTTGGCTTAATGAATTAATTTTCTATACAAACATCATCAAAACGTTTTCAAACTTCTACATTATCATTCTATAATCATTTAGGGCTCTCCACATTAATTTCGTAATTTTCTGAAGTCAAATCAATAGAGAACCCGTAAACCCGCTTCCTAAACGTTTTGGCCTAAAACTAGTATCTCCGTAGCCCAAACCCTGAAATGGATCTCGTATTCGTGATCCTCTCGACGATACAAACCCGTGGTTATGTTTTCGTAATTTTTCGGACACGTTTAATATCAGGGGCAAAATCGTAATTTCGATTTTGTGTTTTACTAATTACTTTTGCTAATGGGGTTTTACTTATTACTAATTGCCATTAACCAAACCTAATCACCTACCTAACCTATCCGATGGCAACCCATGTGAAACTTGCCTAATTCTTTTCTTATCTTAGTCAATCATCCCAACCCCCTATTAATTACCCTTAATTAATACTTATAATACTTTAATAATTCTTAATATTATTTAAACCCCTCTGTTAATCTCTCCACTATCTCAGTTCTCTCCCTCTCTCTCGTTTAAACCCCTAACCCATGCAAACTAAGCCGAACGAAAACTCAACGGCTCTCAAACTCTCTCTTCCCCCCTCTCTCTCGCCTCCCCTCAGCCTTCCTCCGGTGACGTCACGGAGCCAGCCCCGCCTGCAAAGACCCCGAGCCTGCAACCCATCTCCGCTCACCTCCTCGATAGCTCGCTCCGCCGCTCCGACCACCCACACAAACCCCAGGCCCGCTCGAAGCGATCCCTGATACCCTCGGACTCGCCCCACCTCCGACGAAGCTCCGTCGTGCACAGCACCACACCACGACTCCGCCTCCACGCAACCGCCGTCGACATCGCTTCGTCGACAAACGCCCAGCAACCACCAGAGACCCCCCTCCTCTTCTCGCCGCTCGGAGCAGACCCGAACCCACCCCCGAGCTCATCGTTCTCAGCCCGACCCACTGCCACGCTCCACCGGCGAGCTTTGAAGCTCCGAGCACCCTCGCCTCCGTGCACGACGCCGACTGCTTCGCCACGTCTTACCGCCGTCGCCGCTTCGACGTCGTTGCCTCGCTGCCGCCGCCTGCGTCCACCGCCACCTCCGTCGCCTCGGTCGACGTCGACGCCGAGAAGGCCGCACGCTCAGCCCCACTCCTATGCAACTTACAGACGTGGATAAGTTTAATACGCTTTTAAAACGTATTTACGTATTTATACGAATATTAACGTATTCTGATAATTATAAAATATGGGTTATTTGAACAAAAATTGATAACTAATTATATAAGCATCAGAAAAATGCGAGACCAGGCCCAGAAAATCAAAAATGACATTCTGGATCCAATGGCACTGGTTTCATCTCGATCAGACGCTTAGTTTTTCCAGAATAAATTTTTAAGCCAAAAACTTAAATACGTCACTTTCACTTAAAAATCTGTAACTTCTTATTTTCACGTACACTGATACATGAGAAAAATATATGTTGTAGTACTCTTCGAGACGGTCATTTTGACAGCTCACTTGAAACTTTCCGATACAGATTACACCAGAATAAGTTGTGGACGAATTACGTTACTTAATTAAAATTAGGTTTTAAATTGATTTTTGACTTTTTAAAAATTATAAAAATTACTAGGAGCTTCTGAAAAATATTCCCTCCTGCAGTAAAATTATTTTCATCATAACTAAACGCTTTTCGACGACATTTCAGTCAGTTATAAAAACAAGACGATCAAATTAAATAGATAGAAAATAGGGTAGCCTGTTACTAATGATTTCTTGTGTTTACAGGTACCAATTCTTGTGCACCAACATCTTTAGAAGATCTAGCTCCAATCTCATCTTTCTACGACGATCTTGATTAACGTAAGTCACAATGAATTCTAACTTTAGAAATCTAGCTAGTGTACTTTATGGAATTACCGCATGCTCGAAGCATGGATCAGTATCATAGTTGTTGGACTTCAAAGTATTGCTCAGGGCTGACATTCTCTGTTGAGGCTTCTGCCTTTGCTTTTCAACAAGCAGAACTCTTTGGAGTGTTGTTAATGGCTTTGAACATCTTTGGAGTGAGACTATTGTGCATAACTCTATTGGTATGTAAGTCAGTCTATCACAACGGTCATTAGTGTCTTTGCCTTTGAAACAACGGATTGACGTACCGTATTGAAAAGTAATGATTGAATGGTATATCGTGGAACGTCCTATTGAAATTGAATGTTTATCTGTTGATGATGTGAAGGGCCCATGAGGCCATATTGATACGAATACTAGTATGAACGTAATACACGGGATATGAGGTAGTCTTGAGCTACGAAGTGCGCGGGAGTGACCGGGTCCACCCTTATTTGGTAAGCTGTACCATCACCCTGCAGGGGATGGTAGGTAGATATTCCACGGGTTGCTCCGAGAAATGGGTGCACCTATGGTTGCATATCGTGCACTCGAGCTAAGACTGTTGCACTAGCTTGATTGATATCAGGGCCCATGAGGCCATATTGATACGAATACTAGCATGAACATTGGATTATGATAATACACGGGATACGGGGTAGTCTTGAGCTATGAAGTGTGCGGGAGTGACCGGGTCCACCCTTACTTGATAAGCCGTACCATCACCCTTAGGGCTGTTGACGAACGAGCTTGAACGAGCTTGAACAGTGTGCTTGGTTTTGTTCATGAACAAAATCCATGTTCAAGCTCTGTTCGTTTACTAACCGAGCTCTAAAAACATGTTCAAGCTTGTTTGTTAAGCTTACCGAACGAACGTAAATGAACATAAACGAACGTAAACCGAGCTTACCGAACGAACGTTCTGTTCATTAACAAGACTTATCGAGCTTGTTCGTGAACATGTTCGTGAACATGTTCGTGAACGTGTTAACGAACACACAATCAATCTTGTTCATGAACAGATTTGCAAACAAACGAACGAACAATGGCAATGGACCAAAAGAGAGCTAGGTGACTGCGAGTCTAGGAGTGGGAAGCTGGGAAGTTGAAGAGGTGGATGTGTTTAATTCAATTTGAGGAGGTGAGTGTTTAATTTTAATTTTAGTTCACTCAAGCCCTTGTTCATGAACACTTAACGAGCTTATTCACGAACATCACTTAACGAGGTTGTTCTCGAACACTTAACGAGCTTGTTCACAAACATCACTTAACGAGCTTGTTCACGAACACTTAACGAGCTTGTTTATGAACACTTAGCGAGTTTGTTCACGAGCTTGTTCATGAACACTTAGCGAGCTTGTTCATGAACATAAATAAACGAACATAGTTATGTTCAAGCTCTGTTCGTTTACTAACCGAGCTCTAAAAATGTGTTCAAGCTTGTTCATTAAGCTTCCCGAACAAACGTAAACGAACATGTACCGAGCTTGTTCACGAGTAGTTCGTCGAACGTTCTGTTCGTCAACAGCCCTAATCACACTGCAGGTGATGGTAGGTAGATATTCCACGGGTTGCTCCGAGGAATGGATGCACTTATGGTTGCATATCGTGCACTCGAGCTAAGACTGTTGCACTAGCTTGATTGATACCACTGTTTTGTCACGACTACTGACTGGATATGAATGTTCTACTGACTAAGTCAAGACTACTCGAACGTGATAGAGCAGTATAATAATAAGCGGTCTTAAATTACTACTGGATCAGTGTCTAGAAAGGAATAGGAAGGGGGTTGGTCAACCAAAGGACTCGTCCCGCGGTCATAGAAGTGACATGTGCCTTCAAGCCCTGACTGACTGGCTGGTTTGGGAGTTAAGCTAGACTTCTTATTACTAAGCCAGCCTACACTATTAGATAGTCAAGCAGCGCATGTTTCCTCTTGCTCGCTCATTACTTTCCTATATAAGCTACGTAGTTTCTAGTTTTACTATTGTCTGCTTGTCCTATTAATTGTTACTACATCTACCTGGTTGTCCTACTATCGCCATCACCTTGCATGCTGGTTAAAATATTGTTGCTACCATATGCCATGCTACAGTTATTGCTCTCGTACATTACTTTTGCACTTGCACAGTCACCTTTACTTTATGCATTACATGCATCACTTATCACACCTGAGTAGTTACCAGTACTTTACTTATCACTCATACATACATGTCTGCTCATACTTTACTTTTTGCACATGCATGACCTTCTTTCGTTTACTATAGTATGTTCTATACTTTCGCACTACTTAATTTCTATTGCTAGAATTGTTGTGACTTACCTATGGTTCCATCTCCGTGGCACCGCAGACGACGCACATATGGAGGTAGATGCTCTTGAGCTAATAGCGCCAGATTTCGACCCTGAGACCGCAACTTTCAGAGTTATTTGCACCTATGTATTTTCTTTCATTCATGTATATTGTTTGGAACATTTTGTACATTGTGGATGGTAAAAATTGGACACTATTTGTGTATTTTTGTACATCTCTGCATCGTGGCTATTTTGTTTTCACTGGTTAACTGGACCTGCACAAATATCAAATAAGTAACGGGCCCCTTAAAGCGGGTCATTACAAGTTTTAGTGGCCCATGCAGGTCCACGCTAACTACCTCGTGAACAATATAGTAAGATCAGGGTGTACAATATAAAATACTCAAATTAACCTCGAGTACATGATGTCTCGAATGTTAATCTGTATTGGATATACGGGTGAAGCGTCCTTATTATCATCTTCATTAGGACTACCTTGGTTCTCATCACCTTCTTTGAACTCATCACCTGTAACGTCATGTTTTCATCAACACAATTATTTACATATTTAACCCATTTTTAATTTTTTAAACTATTTTATAATGGTTCGTCAGGCGTTTTACGATTTCAAAAAAATTGCTTATAAAAATATTTTGAAGTATCAAACTAGTTATGGATTATTTTAGTAGGTTCGGATTTCATCACATACCTCTAAATAATTTGATAAAAAAATTCAATTTCAATTATTACTGTTTTAGCTTATTGAATTAATTTTCTATACAAACATTATCAAAACGTTTTCAAACTTCTACGGTATAATTCTATGATCATTTAGGGCTCCTCACATTAATTTCGTAATTTTCTGAAGTCAAATCAATAGAGAACCCGCAAACCCGCTTTCTAAAAGTTTCGGCCTAAAACTAGTATCTTCGTAGCTCAAACCCTGAAATGGATCTCGTATTCGCGATCCTCGTGACAATACGAACCCGTGAGTATGTTTTCGTAATTTTTCGGACACGTTTACTATCAGGGGCAAAATCGTAATTTCATATATATGGTATTTTTACTAACGACCATTTATCTAACACTGATTATCTTAATCGACGATGTAATCACTTACGTAACCCAATCTGTAGGCAACCCCAAATGTTAATCACATTGTCAATATTTCCACCCTTTGTCAAAAAAGCAAAACCTACCCCATTAACCCTCTTGACTAAGTATTACATACCAATCTAATCGTTAATTAATAAAAATTGGCTGTATAATTCCCCCCTCCTGTTATCTCTCCCTCACAAAAACATTCGAACCAGGCTGAACCAATCCCCTCTCTCGGTCGAAAATACCCACAGCTCGCACAAAATCCATCTCTCGTTCTCTCTCCCCCAAGCACACGCACACGCCCCCAACTCAAAGCGAACCTCCCCTACTCCCGCTCTTATCTCTCTCACTCTCGCTCTCTCTCGCCCATCAACCGAGGATGAAGCCTGCGCCGCCCCCCCAAGACCACCGGTGTAGCTTCTCCGATCACCCACGGAAGCCTCGAAGCCCCGAACCCATTTCCCGTCGACCCACGCTCCCTCTCCCACTCTCACCCTCCTCGCCGCCGGCAACCCAAGCCGCGTCCCCTGCCGCCCTGCTTCGAATTCCACCGCTCCCCACGACACTCCGACGAGCTCTCCCTCTGTCCAAAGACGATCCCCAAGCCTTGCTCATCGCCCAGTTCCCCGAACCCACCGAAACCACCTTCGCCTGTTGTCCACCTTCCGACGCCGGAACGGACCCCGAACAACCCCAACGAGCTCCGCCCCAGCAAGCTCCGATGCCACCCGCCACCTCATTCCGCCGTGCACCCTCGCTGCATCAACCCACGCCTACCGACTGCACACCCCGAGCGCCCCCCAGCTCAGTCTCTCTCTCTCTCTACCTTTTCCACTCTCTCTCCGTCGCTTCACTCTTCACACAACTCCGCCACCGGGTACGCCGCCCAGAGGCCATCGCCGCTTCGCTTGAGACGCCGCTCCGACCACGACACCGCCTCCCGACGCTTCAAAACACGCCCAGCACCTGCTGACGTCGTCGTGCCCCTTCGTGGACACCGTCGCTGTAAGGACCCCCGCCGCCGCTTCGTCTCGGCCGCCCTCCGTCGAAGCCTGCCGCTTGCACGCGTGATCGACGGAGAACGGAGGGTAAGGTGTTTACCTATGCGTATTTTTAACGTATACGGAAATACGAATTCGTATTTCCGTATTTTATAAAATATTATATATGGGTTTATTGGTTTTAAATTGATAACTAATTATATAAGCCTAAGAAAAATGTGAGACCAGCTCCAGAAAATCAGAAATGACGTTCTGGATCCAATGGCGCTTGTTTCAACTCAATCTGATGCTTAGTTTTTCCAGAATAAATTTTTAACCATAAAACTTAAATATGTGTTTTCCTTTTAAAAATCCATAACTTCTAATTTTCACGTACACTGATAGGTGATAAAAATATATGTCGTAGTACTCTTCGAGACGATCGTTTTGACAGCTCACTTGCAACTTTTTGATGCAGATTGCATTCAGAATAAATTGTTGAATAATTACATTACTTAATTAAAATTAGTTTTTAAATTGATTTTGGAGCTTTTAAAAATTATAAAAATTACCATGAGCTTCTGAAAAATATTTCCGCCTAGATTAAAATTATTTTCATCATATGTAGCCTATAAAAAATTTAAAACGTTTTTCAGTACCGTTTCAGTCAGTTATAAAAATCAAAACGATCAGATTATTTAAATAGGAAATGTAGCGTTTTTAACCAAGTATGCTTGTGTTGCAGGTATCAATTCTTGTGCACCAACTTCCGTGGAAGCCATAGATCTAGTCCCAGCTTGTTACGACAACCTCGAAATCCGTAAGTCACGACTAATTCTAAAATTAGAAAATTAGTTAGTGTACTCGTACGAACTTAAGAACACTACTTATAGCCTCAAAATGGCTATCCGCCCTGAACCAAACTAGAAACCTAATCTAATAGGAAAATAATCAACTATGGATTACTTTGCCAACTTTCAACTTTGGTGGTTGTTGTACACAACCATCAACTTGGGTAAATTGTGTGCTAAACCGCACTACTACATGCTCGAAGCATGGAATCAGTATTACAGCTGTTGGACTTGTCTTTATCCTCAGTTCGCTTTGGCACATTCTGCTTTGAAAAGAATTTCCAACTTTCTGGGTTTCAATAAGAAAGTCAACCAGTGACTTGGGTTGATTAGCATTATGTGATACAATGTATAGAATATCTTGTGAAACATCCAATATAAAGCATGTCCATAGAACACTTGACACTTCACTAGGTTTTGGGGTAACTCATAGTTTGAGAGAGTACGGGAGTGACTGGAGTTCGATCTTCCCGTCCCGCTGCCTGTGTTTCGGCATCCCATCCTGCTACCTGTGTTTCGGCAAAATACATGTACCACTGCGTGTGTTTCGACATTCGTCTGGGTCGCACCCAGGCAAGAGATGAACTCAATGGTCACATATTGTACTCTCCGACTTGAGTCACGTAGTTCTAGTGTAGCTTGCATGATCACTTTTACTTTATGCATCACAGTCACCTTTACTTTACGCATTGCATGTACTTCACCTATTACACCTGTGCATTCACATGTACTTTACTTGTCGTAGTTTTAGCTACAGCAGTAGCATGTTTCACTTACTTAGCCTGCTTTACACTTGCACCACCACAGTATAGTTGTTTCTTTCCTTTCAGTTCTGTTTACTTTTACTACTCAGCTGTGTACAGTTGTTGCTCAGTAGTTTACTTTTCACTCTGGTTTGCTTGTACGTAGTTACTTTTGTCATACTTGTACACTGCTTCTTTTCTATAGTTAGAATTGGTGTGACTTACCTACGGTTCCATCTCCGTGGCACCGCAGACGACGTACATATGGAGGTAGATGCTCTTGAGTTAATAGCGCCAGAGTTCGACCATGAGACCGCAAGCGACATAATTTTCTGAAGTCAAATCAATAGAGAACCCGCATCCTAAACTTTTCGGCCTAAAACTAGTATTTTCGTAGCTCAACCCCTGAAATGGATCTCGTATTCGCGATCCTCGTGACAATACGAACCCGTGGGTATGTTTTTGTAATTTTTCGGACACGTTTACTGTCAGGGGCAAAATCGTAATTTCATATATAAGGTATTTTTACCAATGACCATTTGCCTAACACTGATTATCTTAACCGATGATGTAATCACTTACGTAACCCAATCTGTCGGCAACCCCAAATGTGATACACGTTGTCAATATTTCCAACCTTTGTCAAAAAAGCAAAACCTACCCCATTAATCCACTTGACTAAGTATTAAATACCAATCTAATCGTTAATTAATAAAAATTGCATATATAATTCCCCCCTCACGTTATCTCTCACTCACAAAAACATTCGAACCCAGGCTGAACCAATCCCCTCTCTCGTTCGAAAATACCCACAGCTCGCACAAAATCCATCTCTCGTTCTCTCTCCCCTAAGCCCATGCACACACCCACCCACGGAAGCCTCAATGCCCCGAACCCATTTCCCGTCGACCCATGCTCCCTCTCCCACTCTCACCCTCCTCGCCGCTGGCAACCCAAGCCGCGTCCCCTGCCGCCCTGCTTCGAATTCCACCGCTCCCCACGACGCTCTGACGAGCTCTCCCTCCGTCCAAAGACGATCCCCAAGCCTTGCTCATCGCCCAGCTCCCCGAACCCACCGAAGCCGCCTTCGCCTGCTGACCGCCTTCCGACGCCGGAACGGACCCCGAACAACCCCAACGAGCTCCACCCCAGCAAGCTTCGACGCCACCCGCCATCTCATTCCGCCGTGCACCTTCGCTACAGCAACCCACGCCCACCGACTGCACACCCGAGCGCCCCCCAGCTCCGTCTCTCTCTCTCTCTCTCTCTCTCTCTCTCTCTCTCTCTCTCTCTCTCTCTCTACCTCTTCCACTCTCTCTCGCCGTCGCTTCACTCTTCCCACGACTCCGCCACCGTGTACGCCGCCCAGAGGCCATCACCACTTCGCCTGAGACGCCGCTCCAACCACGACATCGCCTCCTGCCGCTTCAAAACATGCCTAGCACCCCACGCCACTGACGTCGCCGTGCCCCTCCGTGGACGCCGTCGTCGCGCCTCTCCGTGGACGCCGTCACCGCAAGGACCCCACCGCCGCTTCGTCTCGGCCGCCCTCCGCCGAAGCACGTCGCTTGCACGCGTGATCGACGGAGAACGGAGGGTAAGGTGTTTAGTATGCGTATTTTAACGTATAAGGAAATACGAATTCGTATTTCCGTATTTTATAAAATATTATATAGGGGTTTATTAGTTTTAAATTGATAACTAATTATATAAGCCTCAGAAAAATGTGAGACCTGCTCCAGAAAATCAGAAATGACATTATGGATCCAATGGCGCTAGTTTCAACTCAATCTGACGCTTAGTTTTTCCAGAATAAATTTTTAACCCTTAAACTTAAGTACGTGTTTTCCTTTTAAAAATCTATAACTTCTAATTTTCACGTACACTGATACGTGATAAAAATATATGTCGTAGTACTCTTCGAGACGGTCGTTTTGACAGCTCACTTGCAACTTTCCGATGCAGATTGCATCCAGAATAAATTGTTGAATAATTACGTTACTTAATTAAAATTAGTTTTTAAATTGATTTTTGAGCTTTTAAAAATTATAAAAATTACCAGGAGCTTCTGAAAAATATTTCCTCCTGTAGTAAAATTATTTTCATCATATCTAGCCTATAAAAAAATTTAGACCGTTTTTCAGTACCGTTTCAGTGAGTTATAAAAATCAAAACGATCAGATTATTTAAATAGGAAAAGTAGCGTTTTAAACCAAGTATTCTTGTGTTGCAGGTACCAATTCTTGTGTACCAATTTTTGTGGATGCCATAGATCTAGTTCCAGCTTGCTACGACAACCTCGAAATCCGTAAGTCACGAATAATTCTAAAATTAGAAAATTAGTTAGTGTCCTCGTACGAACTTAAGAACACTACTTATAGCCTCAAAAAGGCTATCCGCCCTGAACCAAACTAGAAACATAATCTAATAGGAAAATAATCAACTATGGATTACTTTGCCAACTTTCAACTTTGGTGGTTGTTGTACACAACCATCAACTTGGGTAAATTGTGTGCTAAATTACACTAGTACATGCTCGAAGCATGGAATCAGTACTACAGTTGTTGGACTTGTCTTTATCCTCAGTTCGCTTTGACACAGTCTGCTTTGAAAAGAATTTCCAACTTTCTGGTTTTCAATAAGAAAGTCAACCAGTGAACTTGGGTTAACTAGCATCTGTGATACAATGTATGGAATATCTTGTGAAACATCCAGTATAAAGCATGTACATAGAACACTTGACACTTCACTGGGGTTTTTGGGGTTACTCATAGTTTGAGAGAGTACGGGAGTCAGGGGCGGAACCAGGATTAGATGTCTGGGGGGCCGGGCGATGTTGCAAGAAAGCATACAAACTGCATTCGTAAAGTACACAGAAATGAAGGAGGTGTTTTCCATTACGTTTACCGCTATGTTATAATTTAAAATATGGAAACAACGAAAATATAAAAAAATTTGCAGCAAGCAAGAATTGAAACCGTTATCCTTACTGCTTGGGGACGGAAGTCACGGAACTGATCACCAACTTACCAATGGAGCAACAATGCCTTTAAATATTCAATTAATTTACTTAACCATAAAGTCTAACTTTTTTTGCAAAATAATTAAAATCTAAAGATTTTTTAAACCCGCAAGATTTGAACCTGCGACCTTCAACTTAGAGAGGGAACACACAACCAATTAGCCTACGAAACAACCATGCAAACAAAGATTTAATTATTTTACTTAACCCCACCACAGCTGCCATATATATACAAATATAAATTTTGAAAGGGGGGGGACGTGCCCCCCCAACCCCAACATGGGTCCGCCCCTGACGGGAGTGACTGGAGTTCGATCTTCCCGTCCCGCTGCCTGTGTTTCGACATCCCGTCCCCGCTGCCTGTGTTTCGGCAAAATACATATACCGCTGCCTGTGTTTCGGCAAAATACATATACCGCTGCCTGTGTTTCGGCATTCGTCTGGGTCGCACCCAGGCAAGAGATGAACTCAATGGTCATATATTGTAATCTCCGACTTGAGTCACGTAGTTCTAGTGTAGTTTGCATGATCACTTTTACTTTACGCATCACAGTCACCTTTACTTTACGCATTACATGCACTTCACCTATTACACCTGTGCAGTCACCGGTAATTTACTTGTCGTACTTTTAGCTACAGCAGTAGCATGTTTCACTTACTTAGCTTGCTTTATACTCGCACCACCACAGTACATTTGTTTCTTTTCTTTCAGTTCTGTTTACTTTTACTTCTCAGCTGTGTACAATTGTTGCTCGGTACTTTACTTTTCACTCTGGTCTGCTTGTACGTAGTTACTTTTGTCATTCTTGTACACTGCTTCTTTTCTATATTTAGAATTGTTGTGACTTACCTATGGTTCCATCTCCGTGGCACCGCGGACGACGTACATATGAAGATAGATGCTTTTGAGTTAATAGCGCCAGAGTTCGACCCTGAGACCACATCTTTCAGTGTTATTTTCACTTATGTACTTTTCTTCTTTCATGTATATCTGTTGGGACATCTTGTACAGTATGGATTGTAATAATTGGACACTATTTGAGCATTTTTGTACATCTTTGCATCGTGGCTATTTTGAATTCACTGGTAACCTGCAAGACCTGCGTAAATATCAAATAAGTACCGGACCCCCTTAAAGCGGGTCGTTAGATAACCCTTGTCTAGAAATTCGTATTCTATTCTTTGGATATACATTCCCTAGTAACCTCCTTCCTTGTAGTTAGAGCGATTTTTCATAGGTTGAACTATCTACCCACTTCATCAATATCACCTTTCCTTCAATTGGTGATGGCCACTCGGTTGTCCTTCTTAGTCTTGGAGTATTTATGGTTGTGCTTAGCTCACACATACTCTAACTACGTCTATTTTAAGGAGGGTATCCTTCGAAGTCATCAATCATCCGAAGTTTGAATTCGACAATGGAAGCGAATCAAAGGACGCTCAGAAGCTTGCCAAGAATTTGAGAATGGTGTTAGAGACCTGGAAACGATCCAAATCACGATGTGCAAGCGTAAGTAGCCACTTCTTGAGCGCGTATTCTTCTTCTAGCCACTGATATACCCGATTATCCATGGGTTGAACCTCTTTTCCACATACCGTCTTATCCCTCTTTATTTCTTTTTGTCCTCATTCTCACCTCGAGCCCCGGTCCCACCTAACCTAGCCTACCCTACCGACGACTTTCGGTGCCCCCCTCTTTTTTTAAAACCACATCTCTTCCTCACCAAGCCATCATGTGGCTTCCCCTACGCCGTATCGACTCCCACTCCTCCACCTTGTCTCCCTCCCCGAGAGATCAACCTATCTCACCTCGAGCTCCTCCGGCCTCACCCGAAGATTTACCACCCCATCCGATTCTAGTGACGCCCGCCACGTCGAACAGTTGTCGCACGATATGGATCGACAGCCGCCGATGGCCCTCCGACGACATGATTTGGGATTTTTGGCCTTAGCGACAACCCTCAGCACCACCCTCGTTGTCGTCGTATGGCTGAGATCTTGTAAAGTCGTGATTCTTGGGCTTCTTTTGAGCTCTCTGCCCTGGATCTCGCCCAGGTTGAGATCCCGTTTAGGCTTCCTCTTACGTCTACTCCTTCTGGTGTGCTGGAACGTGTGTTTTTGGTTGTTCATTTGTTGGGTGATGTTGGGTGTTGTGAATGTCAAGTATTGGTCTACGGAAGGAGTGATGGCGATGATTATTGGCATGGTATTGGCCCTGGGTGTTGAAGTTGGATGTAGGCCTTGTGCTTGGTTCTGGATGAGGGCTTGGGTGTTGTCTTATTGTGGGATGGTGTTGTCTTATTGTGGGATATTATGGAGATTGATGGAAGGAATGCTGGCAGTGAGTACTGACCTTGGGTGTTGGCCTTGTACTTACCTTTGGGTGTTGTTTTGGACGTTAGTCTGTGGTTGGGCATTGTGGAGATTGATGTCATTGGTGCTTAGATGGTGATGAGTAAAAGCACGAAAGTATATGGATTCATAGATGCCCCCTTTGTATGCTATGTTATGAATGACATCCTTAGCTAGACCCAGTTAGTCACCAGTAGCATGAATAAACTTTATAGTCTTCCTTTTTATGTGGTTTAAATAGCTTGTTACTGGATTATCACCTCAGGTTCCAAGTTCGAACAGATGTTACATAATAACTATCATTTTCATGTAACGCCATATTAACTTTGGCTACTTGAAAAGTCAAGATAATTATTATGATGATACTGGTCTCAGGAATAGTTACGAAAGCTATGGTGATGTCAATAGTATGTATTCATATATAACATCTCTTATTTTCTTGATACTGTGATGTCACATTATATTTCATGTTATTTACAACCCGATTTACTAGATTACTATCATTATCATCATTTATTTGCTTGAGCTTCTTCATAACAAAGATTATATGTTTAAGAAATTTCGAAGACGGAATTTTTTTAAGGATGGTAGGATGTAACGGCCTGTTTTCATCAATACAACTATTTACGTATTTAACCTATTTTCAAATTATTTTAAAACTATTTTATAATGGTTCGTCAGAAGTTTTACAACTTGAAAAATTTCTTATAAAAATATTTTGAAGTATCAAACTAGTTATGGAGTATTTTAGTAAGTTTGGGTTTCATCAAATACCTCTAAACAATTGTGATAAAAATTCATTTTCAATTATTACTGTTTTGGCTTAATGAATTAATTTTCTATACAAATATCATCAAAACATTTTCAAACTTCTACAGTATCATTCTATACATTTTCAATTATTACTTTCATTGCTTTCTTCATACATACGAGGTAGTTTCAACCACCCCACTCGAAAATAGGAAATCCCCTTCTCGACCAACTGATCTACGATCTTTCGTCACGCATGCAATGACAGAAGGACAGAAGCGCGTTCCCTTCGTCCTCAATGTGCGTCCACAGCTTACTCAAGTGCTTGAAATGCCATTCGGTTGAAGGCACTGGAGCTTCATCGTTGGAAGGACAAAAACCCGCTTTCTAAACGTTTTGGCCTAAAACTAGTATCTCCATAGCCCAAACCCTGAAATGGACCCCCTATTTGTGATCCTCGCGACGATACGAACCAGTGGGTATGTTTTCGTAATTTTCCGGACACGTTTAATATCAGTGGCAAAATCGTAATTTCGATTTTGTGTTTTACTAATTACTTTGCTAATGGGATTTTACTTATTACTAATTACCATTAACCAAACCTAATCACCTACCTAACATATCCGATGGCGGCCCATGTGAAACTTGCCTAATTCTTTTCTTATCTTAGTCAATCATCCCAACCCCCTATTAATTACCCCTAATTAATACTTATAATACTTTAATAATTCTTAATATTATTTAAACCCCTCTGTTAATCTCTCCCCTATCTCAGTTCTCTCCCTCTCTCTCGTTTAAACTCCTAACCCATGCAAACTAAGCCGAACGAAAACCCAACGGCTCTCATACTCTCTCTCTCTCTCTCTCTCTCTCTCTCTCTCTCTCTCTCTCTCTGGCCTCCCCTCAGCCTTCCTCCGACGACGTCACGGAGCCAGCCTCGCCCACAAAGACCCCGAGCCCGCAACCCATCTCCGCTCACCTCCTCGATAGCCCGCTCTGCCGCTTCGACCACCCACACAAACCCCAGGCCCGCTCGAAGCGACCCCCGATACCCTTGGACTCGCCCCACCTCCGACGAAGCTCCCCCGTGCACAACACCACCCCATGACTCTGCCTTCACGCAACCACCGTCGACATCTCTTCATCGACAAACCCCCAGCAACCACCGGAGACCCCCTCCTCTTCTCGCCACTCGGAGCAGACCCAAACCCACCCCCGAGCTCCTCGTTCTCAGCTCGACCCACCACCACGCTCCGCCGGCGAGTTTCGAAGCTCCGAGCACCCTCGCCTCAGTTCACGACGCCGACTGCTTTGCCATGTCTTACCGCCGTCGCTCTCCGCCTCCTGCGCCGTCGCTGCCTTGACGTCGCCGCCTCGCTGCCGCCGCCTGCGTCCACCGCCACCTCCGCCGCCCCGGTCGACGTCGACTTCGACGAGGCCGCACGCTCAGCCCCACTCCCATGCAACTTACGGATGTGGGTAAGTTTAATACGCTTTTAAAACGTATTTACATATTTATACGAATATTAACGTATTTTGATAATTATAAAATATGGGTTATTTGAACAAAAATTGATAACTAATTATATAAGCATCAGAAAAATGCGAGACCAAGCCCAGAAAATCAGAAATGACATTTTGGATCCAATGGCACTGGTTTCATCTCGATAAGACGCTTAGGTTTTCCAGAATAAATTTTTAAGCCAAAAACTTAAATACGTCACTTTCACTTAAAAATCTATAACTCTTATTTTCACGTAAATATATGTTGTAGTACTCTTCGAGATGGTCATTTTAACAGCTCACTTGAAACTTTCCGATACAGATTACATCCAGAATAAATTGTGGACGAATTACGTTACTTAATTTAAATTAGTTTTTAAATTGATTTTTGAGCTTTTAAAATTATAAAAATTAACAGGAGCTTCTGAAAAATATGCAGTAAAATTATTTTCATCATAACTAGCCTATATTAAAATTTAGAACGCTTTTCGACTACATTTCAATCAGTTATAAAAACAAGACGATCAAATTAAATAGATAGAAAATAGGGTAGCCTGTAACTAATGATTTCTTGTGTTTGCAGGTACCAATTCTTATGCACCAACATCTTTAGAAGCACTAGCTCCAATCTCATCTTACTACGACGATCTTGATTAACGTAAGTCACAATGAATTCTAACTTTAGAAATCTAGCTAGTGTACTTTATGGAATTACCACATGCTCGAAGCATGGATCTGTATCATAATTGTTGGACTTCAAAGCATTGCTTAGGGCTGACATTCTTTGTTGAGGCTTCTGCCTTGACTTTTCAACAAGCAAAACTCTTTGGAGTGTTGTTAATGCCTTTGAACATCTTTGGAGTGAGACTATTGTGCATAACTCTATTGGTATGTAAGTCGGTCTATCACAACAGTCATTAGTGTCTTTGCCTTTGAAACAACGGATTGACTTACCATATTGAAAGTAATGATTGAATGTTATATCGTGGAACGTCCTATTGAAATTGAATGTTTATCTGTTGATGATGTGAAGGGCCCATGAGGCCATATTGATACGAATACTAGTATGAACGTAATACACGGGTGACGGGATATGCGGTAGTCTTGAGCTACGAAGTGTGCGGGAGTGACCGGGTCCACCCTTATTTGGTAAGTTGTACCATCACCCTGCAGGGTATGGTAGGTATATATTCCACGGGTTGCTCCGAGGAATGGGTGCACTTATGGTTGCATATCATGCACTCGATTGCACTAGCTTGATTGATATCAGGGCCCATGAGGCCATATTGATACGAATACAAGTATGAACATTGGATTATGATAATACACTGGATACAGGGTAGTCTTGAGCTACGAAGTGTGCGGGAGTGACCGGTCCACCCTTATTTGGTAAGCCGTACCATCACCCTGTAGGGGATGGTAGGTAAATATTCCGCGGGTTGCTCCGAGGAATGGGTGCACTTATGGTTGCATATCGTGCACTCGAGCTAAGACTGTTGCATTAGCTTGATTGATACCACTGTTTTTTCACGTCTACTGACTGGATACGACTGTTCTACTGACTAAGTCGAGATTACTCGAACGTGATAGAGCGATATAATAATAAGCGGTCTTAAATTACTACTGGATCAATGTCTAGAAAGGAATGGGAAGGGGGTTGGTCAACCAAAGGACTCGTCCTGCGGTCATAGAAGTGACATGTGCCTTCAAGACCTGATTAACTGGCTGGTTTGAGAGTTAAGCTAGACTTCTTATTATTAAGCCAGCCTACACTATTAGATAGTCAAGCGGCGTACGTTTTCTCTTGCTCGCTCATTACTTTCCTATATAAGTCACGTAGTTTCTAGTTTTACTATTGTCTGCTTGTCCTATTTATTGTTACTACATCTGCCTGGTTGTCCTACTATCGCCATCACCTTTCATGCTGGTTAAAATATTGTTGCTACCATATGCCATGCCACAGTTAATGCTCTCGTACGTTACTTTTGCACTTGAACAGTCACCTTTACTTTATGCTTTACATGCACCACTTACCACACATGAGCAGTTACCAGTACTTTACTTATTGCTCATACATACATGTCTGCTCATACTTTACTTTTTGCACATGCATGACCATCTTTCGTTTACTATAGTATGTTCCATACTTTCGCACTACTTTATTTCTATTGCTAGAATTGTTGTGACTTACCTACGGTTCCATCTCCGTGGCACCATAGACGACGCACATATGGAGGTAGATGCTCTTGAGTTAATAGCGCCAGATTTCAACCCTGAGACCGCAGCTTTCAGAGTTATTTGCACTTATGTATTTCCTTTCCTTCATGTACATTGTTTGGAACATTTTGTACAGTATGGATTATAATAATTGGACACTATTTGGGTATTTTTGTACATCTCTGCATCGTGATTATTTTGTTTTCACTGGTTAACTGCAAGACCTGCTCAAATATCAAATAAGTAACGGGCCCCCTTAAAGCAGGTCGTTACAGTTTTCGAGGCTGCACATGAGACTTAACCTCATGTCATATGATACTAATCATTGGCATATGTATAAAAATATTGATAGCGTAGGAATTGCTTTAATGTCTTATTGATGTCATCCGTCCAATGAAATATCATTACAAGCCTTTGGTTTTGGAATCCTCAAGGTAATAAAAAAGTCAAAATTTTAAAAAAATAAAGGTTTGTAACATGTTTTGTTTTGGAACTTATGTTGCAAATTATTTTGGGGGTAATTATTTAAAAGTAAATAATGTGTATAATATGACATGTGAGGCTAAGTCTCATGTGCATACTACAAAATTCAGACATTCGTAAATTTCTGGACGATCTGAACCATTCGTTTTGATTTTTATATTCTAAAAACCCAAAACCTCGAATATCAGGTGACCCAAGTCGGTTTACCCGTTCATCAACATGTCACAAAGGTTCTATTCATGCAAATCCAACGGATAGATGAACGGGCAAAACCCCCTGCGTTCATCCCATATTTCATGTTTTGAGGTTTTAGAATATGTAGATCAAAATAAATAGTTCCAATCTTCTAAAAAAAATAGCGTGAGTGAGTTTTGGAGGCGTATACGAGTCTTAGCCTTATGTCATATGTTACACATTATTCTCTATTTAAAACTCCAGTATCGTTAAGCCCAAACAACATCTTACCACATTAACGTTATATTTAGATCATTTAAACCCAGCTCCAATCAGTTTTTTTGAGTGTGAGAGAGAGTGTGTGTGCGTTCGTGCGTGTATATAAAATAATGTATAATTTCTCGCGCTGACAGCACATATCCATTATTTTATTTATTTATTTATTTCAAATTTTTGGATGTGTTCTACACATAATGGTGATCATCATGCCAAAATTCAAATGAATCCAATGCTATTTAACAATCGTTTTAATCGTTCCAAATTCAACGGCTTAAGAACAATAGAACTTTTTGCAACGAAATGGATTAAATGTCAATTTTGCCTAAGGTTCACCCATATTTAAGGTTTTGGAATTTTGGAATGTGTACACCAATTTAGAAAAAAATTCAATCTTTTTGCATTTTGATGGTCAACAACTGGAAATTTCCCATGCTGCTAGTATATATCCATTGATCACATATACATTATTCACATATAAGGATTATGTATATGTTTAGGCCAATAATGACCGAAGTAATCAAGATGCTGATGTGGACCTTTTCTTGCTGAGTTGGAGCCGTGTCAATCGGTTGAGTGGGACCCTAGGTTGGAAGAACCAGGATCGTTGGTAAATGGTAGTCAACTTGCGATGCTCGTCCGACCTTAGCACAGATTGAGCTTCGATCGATCGATGCTGAGAAGTTCAGGTACAACCCTCTTGTAGGATCGAGACTCGAAGATCTGCACCACAAAGAAGTGTTAGGGGGTCGAATCTGGGTGTTAGTTCTTGGGTTCAAGACTAACGTTGTTTTGATGATGATCAATACATTATGTTAGTGTGCTAATCAATCTTATGTTTTAGTCTCAGTTTATCTTAATGATTATATGTTGATGAGACAAAGCATAATGCTTGGAGGATGATGCAAGAGTTATCTTAAAGACCTCCGAGAGTGATGGAGTGCTCAAACTTGGATGAAGTCATTAGATCATCTAATGAAGCCAAAGCTTGGAGCATGATGATGGATGGACATCTAGAGGAGCATTAACAAAGCTTGGAGCTTGATGAAGTGAAGCTCATCAAGGAGTGCCAAAGCTTGGGGATGATGGGGAACATCAATGTATCGTGAGCTTGAAGACTTGGACTCTAGGAGATGCAATATGTAATCCATGTAATTTCAATTACTTGCATTTCTCTTTTTGAGTCTATGATTATTGTAATGCCTTGATAGATGGTCATACTTTCATACATATGCATTTCACCATCTTAGTGAGCCTTAGGATTATCATATAATCCAACTCAATAGGTTCATCTAGTCCAAAGACTCAATTGGAGTCTGTGGCTCTCCAACAGTCGCCTGACAAAGGTTTTACAGTCGACTGGGTGATTTTCTGTTGCTTATCGAGCCTTCTAAAGTCGATTGTGGTGCATAGCTTTAAGTCAACATTTTTATTGACTCTTCTTGAGCTTTTCGCATTAGTCGACTGATGTTCAATTTACAGTCGCCTGCGTTTCTACAGTCGCCTGTAAATTGGTCGATAGTCGACTTTGCGCATCTTGCATTTTCTGGGCTTCATCCCAATTTGCAAGACAGTCGCCTGATGAAGTTTTTACAGTCGCTTGTATATTTACAGTCGCCTGTGAAATGGTCAACAGTCGTCTGAAAGGCGTAAGTGCAAAAAATGCATCTCTCTCTGTTTTATTTCCATCCCTACAGCAGTCGCCTGATGAAGGACATACAGTCGACTGTCTGTTTTACAGTCACATGTGTAGTCTTCTACAGTCGACTGTCCTGGCTCAGATTATAGCCGTTGGGATTTTTCTAGCCGTTGAACAGTCGACTGTCATTTGTTCATCAGTCGACTGTCTGTGCCTTAAACTGCCAAAATCTAGCTGTTACAGATTTCTTCCCTTTGGTTTTTTGGCTGGTTTTATGGGTTCCTTTGGGCTTCCTATATATATGAGATGGCTTAGTTCATTTAGAACTCTTAGTTATTAATGAATATCTTTGTGAATCAATAGCCACTCCTAATCTCTTCCATTCCCTCATTAGAGCTTCAATCTTATGCTATAGCATCTAAGCTCTAGGGAATTTCTCCAAGGGATTTCAATCTCATTCCTTTTCTTGGAGAACATCTTTCTTCTCTTCATTTCATACACTCAAGTGAGAAGTGTTAGGATTCATTCCTAAAAGAGAGAAAGATCATCAAGTGCAATCAAAGCCTCATCTCAAGCACTTGAGTTTCAATTGCATGCTTTCTTCTTCACATTGGTAAGATCATATTAAGGCATAGGTAAGTGTTGTATCATTTTGTTTTTTGTTCAAAACCCTAATTCTCTTTGTGGGAATTAGATACTCTGTGTGTATGGAAGTTACTCTCTTTGTGGGAGTTTGGTGTCCTAGTGTATGGCTAACCCTAATTCTCTCTGTGTGAGTTAGTAATTCTCTGTGTGGGAGTTTGACCCTTGTGTAGGGTTTGTTAGGTGCTTGTGTAGGACGAAATCCTCTGTGTGAGGTATCTCTGTGTGAGATTGTATTCACTTCTCTGTGTGGGAATATAGTGAATATTGGTGTGGCTGGACGTACCCAAGTTTTGGGGAACCAGGGTAAAATACTTGTGTTTGCATTTGTTGTTGTTGAGCATACTCTTTAATTTCTGCTGCTTATTGTGCTTTAATTTCAGTAACATTTAATTAAGCACTTTGCTTGACATTACACTATTCACACCCCCCTTTAGTGTGTGTGTGTGTAGTCCCACAGGGTCCCTTACAGTTGTTATCATAGCCTTGGTTTGGTGGCTTTTGCAAGCATAACTTCTAAGTCTCAACAAACCCTCTCCCTTGCTCCCGTCTTCAAAGGCAAATACTTCTCAATATGGAGGAAGAACATGTTCCATTGGCTTGATGTGCATGAGGAGTCCTTATTTACTTCGGATGTCGAAGAGTGGAATGCTTTGCACAATGCTCTCTCTCCGAAAATTGCTAAGAAAGTGAAGGAGCTCGAGACAGCCAAGGAGATATGGAAATATCTTGATGAAAAGTATGGTTGAGAGGAATCTTGCGATGATGAGAGCATCGTTGGTAATGAGGTATCTCGTAACTCTCTCGTTCAACGAGGTAATTTTATTGAAAATGATAATGCGTTGTTTATGGACTCTCTCAAAGCGAATAATAACAAGCTTGATAGAGATGCTCACACACACATCTTTATCATCCAAACATCGTGATGATACACAAACCATTGCTTTGAATCAAGAAAAGATTGCTCTTTATTCTCATGTTTGCATGTTGAGCAAAGAGAATCACTCTCTTAAAGCTCGTATTGAGTATGATCGTGATTTTTACAAATCTGTGGAAGAGAGTCTGTATGCATCGCATAATGTTGAACTTAATTCTTTGCATAACGGAAAAGATACTCTTCTTTCTCAATTGAGTGCCTTGAGGGATGAGAATGCTTCTCTTAAACTCCAAATGGAGAAGATGCACTCGGAGAGTGATTACAACATTTTGAGAGATGAGACATTGGCTCTCAAGTCAAATGTTGTGAGCTTAGCTCATGTCTATCCAAGAGGGATGACAACATTTCTTCACTTTTGAAGAAATGTGAGCTATTGTCTACTCAAATTGAAAATTTCAAATTGAGTAAAGACAAGGTTTTGGAATCCTCTTCATTGAAGCTGAACATACCAAGCTCTTCTCTTAGAAGCACCCAAATAAATTTTATGGGGGAGCATTCTAATAAGAAAGTCACATCCAACTCTTTTGGCCTTAAATCAACTATTATTTCTAAGCCAAAGAGAAATCATGCATATATGCACACCTCATTGCATAAGAAGTCTATTCAAAAACTTATAGGATTGAATGCTTCTTCATATGTTGATATGCATGATAAATCTACCCATAGGAATAACTTACTTTGCTGGCATGCTAAAATTGATGCTAAACCTTTGCATGCTTTACATGTTCCTATGATGGTAGAATTGCTTGTGTGAATGCTTCTAATGATAGATCTCATGTTTCAAACATGGGGCACGCCAATGTTTATATTCCGCCTCATAAGCGTGCACCCTCACCTCCTACTCATGCCTTATCCAAACCTCTTCTTAAGAATCCCAAATCACTTTCTTTGTGAATTCCTAAGAATGTTTCTAGGCTTGATAGGAATGCGTATATAGATCCATATATGCGTAATGTTATATTTTCATATGACTATATACAGAAACCAAACTCCACTTTTGGTTGGTTTCCAACTTGCTAGCTCACTCACATTGTTATTCATTGCTTGGGTACCATGCTTGTGTGTTTACATTTTGTACCCACATTTTTTGTGAGTGTGTCCATGACTCCCATGTTTGCATGTTTTGTATGATTATGGGGGAGTATGGAATATTTGCTTGCTAGCATTATTTTTCCATTCATATGTCATTAACATAATGTTTGTGCATATGGGATGGTTATTTCTCTTACCCTTTGTTTTCCTATTTGGCTATTACCCATCTTTTTGATATGCCAATGGGGGGAGAGAAATAGGTTATGTAAAAATATATATATTAAGCTTTTGATGCATTATTATCAATTGGTATGTTTTTGCATAACAACCATCAATATGATTTGTGCTTTTTATGTTTATATTTTATGCACATGTGTATATTGATTGGGGGAGCTTGTTAGCACACATTGTTTATTTCAATGTTTATTATATTTTGACATAATAGATTGTCATCATCAAAAGGGGGGAGATTGTTAGTTCTTGGGTTCAAGACTAACGTTATTTTGATGATGATCAATGCATTATGTTAGTGTGCTAATCAGTCTTATGTTTTAGTTTCAGTTTATCTTAATGATTATATGTTGATGAGACAAAGTATAATGCTTGGAGGATGATGCAAGGATTATCTTAAAGACCTCCAAGAGTGATGGAGTGCTCAAGCTTGGATGAAGTCATGAAGATCATCTAATGAAGCCAAAGCGTGGCGCATGATGATGGATGGACATCTAGAGGAGCATTGAAAAAGCTTGGAGCTTGATGAAGGGAAGCTCATCACGGAGTACCAAAGCTTGGAGTTGATGGGGAACATCAAGGTATCGTGAGCTTGAAGACTTAGACTCTAGGAGATGCAATATGTAATCCATGTAATTTCAATTACTTGCATTTCTCTTTTTGAGTCTAGGATTATTGTAATGCCTTGATAGATGGTCATACTCTCATGCATATGCATTTCACCATCTTAATGAGCCTTAGGATAATCATAGAATCCAACCCAATAGGTTCATCTAGCCCAAAGACTCAATTGGAGTCTCTGGCTCTCCAACAGTCGCCTGACGAAAGTTTTACAGTCGACTGGGTGGTGTTTGCGTTTGTTTTTGTTGAGCATTCTCTTTAATTTTCACTGCTTATTGTGCTTTAATTTCAGTAACTTTTAATTAAGCACTTTGCTTGCTATTATACTATTTACCCCTAGTGTGTGTCTAGCCCCGCAGGGTCCCTTACACTGGGTCCCGACCCAAATCCCCTCCGATGCTTAAGTTAAAATGCGACTTAAGAGAGGGATGAAGCTTGGAGCAGCTAGATCGACCCACAGAGGATCATCTCAAGTCTAGCGTCGCAAGCTCTTTAGTAGAAAAAATATAAGTTGAAATATGTAATCCCAGCGTATCAGATCTCATACCTTGGGAGTTGGAACCCTTTTAGCATTGTCCTTTCAGGTATTTATAGACGTTGGTCCAACGATGGCGAATAACCATCCCTCATTGATTTGGGCAGGATCTTCTCCGGGATTGGTGATAACGGCCACCTATTTACTCGGTTTCATTAACTCCTCCCTGAGTATCAGCAGGAGTCTAACGGTCGAGTGAGCCGTTCGCTTGACTGAGTATTACTCCGCCTTAATGACGTATTGCGGGTAGTAGGCTCTAAATGGGCCGCATATTTTGACACCATTTTATGGGCCGTACCCGTGCACTAACAATGGCCCCCATAATTCGTGTCTCAGGAAACAGCGTTGATTGAGACCGCATGATGTGTATCCTCCTTAAATGCGCACGGTCTTCGAAATGGTTGATTTGATTTGTGCCGCCAAAAACCTTTCGTTTCTAAATCAATCCTCATCGTTTCTTGATGTTGGGCTCAAACACGTGTTGCCCATCGGTCACCTGTTTGTTGAGCTCCTCTGTATAAAAGAAAGGGATGACAAGAAAAAGTTTTTCTTGCTCTGCCTCCATTTTCTTTTTGAAAGCTCGACTCCTTCGTTGCTTCCTTTGGAGTTTGCTTGATCTCGCTAAGGTACATTCACTAACCGATCTTGATTCCTCTTTAGATCCATATAGGCATGTTTCCACCGGTAAGGATACAATAGCCATCTTATGAAGAGCTTGTGTTGCGCCTTCGACCTCCTTAACGCGATGATGTTCCTAGTAAAAGGAAGGGGCTCGCATAAAACCAGCGCATCCCATTCGTCAAAGGGATCTAAACTCAGAGGCCCCTCAAGTGATTCTAGAGAAGGCGCCAGAGTTCTCCCACGATCTGGTTGCTAGGGTTGGTCAGATTGCCGTCCCGTAGGGTTAGGTTGCCTGGATTTGACGAGAGAGTTTGCTTTCCTCGGAAGAGCGAGATTGGAGTGTTCCCCAAAGGTTTTTGTTTTGGGCTTCGCTTTCCTCTTCACCCCTTCATCATGGAGATCCTGTGCTTTTTGGGGATTTCTCTCTGTCAACTTGCATCCCAAGCCATTTCCCCTCTAGCCTGTTTCATCATGCTTTGTGAGCTCTTTGGGGTTCGACCATCCATTTGGATGTTTAAGTATTTCTTCCGGATTATACTCAACCCTTGCAAGGTGTGGTATCACATCGTCACTTGCCCAACGATGAGGCTCATATACGATCTCCCGCTCTCTGATCCTAGTTGGGAAGGCACATTCGTGTTTGTTGTTCTCCCCAACATAGGACCGATGCTTAATGGTTGGAGTTCACTGAGTCCTGACCTCGCTGAAGGGGTCAGGTTAGCACCAGAGGAGGTCGAGGCTAGGTTGACGCCAAGAGAGGTTGATGTGGTTAAACTTCTATTGAGCCGACCGAGGCGAAAGAGGTCGACTTCGTATTTGTTGGATGGCCTATGACTGAAGACCGTTTTGTGGAGTTCGAGTAATGTATACCGCTCCTATGTCTTTATCGCAGCCACTCACGATAATTATATCTGTTGTTTGCAGATATGACTAGTGGAACTCATAGAAACGTGGACCCTGGACTGGGCCAAATCTGGAGAGAACAACGCAAGAAAAGAGAAGTACTAAGGGATCAAGCGCTCAGTCCCCCCTCCCCTCAGTCAGAGCTCTTCCTTCGAGGGAGTTGAGGTTAGGCAGACCTTGAGGTCATCTTCCCTTGCCTTGTCGAGGGAGGCCCCGAGTCGAGCTATCGCTCGCTCTGTTCCGCCCATTGCCTCCATCATTGTTTGGAGCCTCCGGTGGTGGAAGATGCTGACGCTGTTGTGGTTCTTGAACCCACTGAAACTGTCATTAAGAAACGAGTTCCATCATCCTATGAGTAGGAGAACTCGAAAAAAAAAGAAGGCGGGTCGAGGAGACGAACCCTCCGTTTGCACCCACAGTGAAAAGGTCGGGAGGCGGCCACTCTCGATCCTCAGGGGACGATTGAGACTCCTATGGCTCCTCCTTTGGACAAACGGCCATGGGGCGGTATCGACCCACCTGCTCCCTTGGTCGGCCCGATTCCCTTGGAGTTCGATCGGGTTCTGTTGCTAAACCAGAGCTCGTCTCGTTCCTCAGGACCTGCTCGAGGTGAACCTCATTGGCCTCCCTTCATCATCGGGAAGGAAGAGTCAGCCCTGTCAGACTTTGGGATGACTGCTCGACTGGTGGAGAACTCCATTCTCCCTTGGGATTTGGAGCTCCTTCAAGGGTTGGACATCGAAATGGTGGCCAACTTCTTCATAGGATGTGAATACTAGGTAAGTCGTTCTCCATTTGTCTATTGACTTGAAATTTGGCCGTTTCTGATTGACGCTTTCCGTAGATGTCCATCATTGGCACCGTATTGCGTCGTCAGGCCATTGACGTAATTGAGGGAGGATGGAGGGTGGAGGCCGCTGAGCACAATGCCTCCGAGCTCGAAGCCCGGATGACGAAGATGGAAGAGGATTTGGTGGGAGTTCTTGCGGCCAAGGCCGAGGCCGAGTGGGCAGCCTCGGAGGCCAAAACTAGCCTCTCATCCATGTCTAACCTCAAAAAATCTGCTGAGATTCAATGAAGGGAAGGAGACATCTCAGCTCCAGGCGGACCTCGAAGCTTCGAAGAGGGAAGTAATTGAGCTTCGAGCCAAGGCTTCCGACTCGGAGAAGTTAGCGGAGGCTTGCAAAGTGTATGTAGCTGAGCTTCGGGCCAAAGCTGTCGAGTTAGAAAGAGCCGGTGAGATTCATAAGGAGGAGCGTACGACGAGATTTACAATGGTGATGGAAACCTTCCAGAACGTCTTTATGCCGAGGAGTACTCCCCCCTTTAGGCTGGTAGAATTTTGACTCAGGTTTTGATGTAACCGTTTTGAAATGAATAAAAAGAACTTTTGAGTTTCTTCTATCTCCAAGTTTCATTTGAGTGTATGTGCCCTCAACGACTCAATTTTCAATTTTCTAAAAATAAATGCTAAGTTGGATCGTTGATACGTCAGATATATTCACCCGACAAATATGATCTTTAGATCATAGACCATGGGGGCACGTTTCGTTTGGTGGCGAGGGGCGGAGCCCCTTTGACTTAAGGCCGACGTCGGTCGAGGGTCGTTCAGTGGCGAGGGGTACCCCTCGGCTTACGGCTGACAACGAGGGTCGTTCGGTAGCGAGGAATAAGGCCACTTCGACTTAAGGCTGATGACGGTCGAGGGTCGTTTAGTGGCGAGGGGTTGCACTGGCTTACAGCTGACGACGAGGGTCGTTCGATAGCGAGGGGCGAGGCCCCTTCGACTTAAGGCCAACGACGGTCGAGGGTCGTTCAGTGGCGAGGGGTGGCCCCCTGGCTTATGGTAACAACGAAGGTCATTCGGTAGCGAGGGACGAGGCCCCTTCGACTTAAGGCCGACATCGATCGAGTGTCGTTCAGTGGCGAGGGGTGGGCCCTCGGCTTACGGCTGACGACGATCGAGGGTCGTTCAGTGGCAAGGAATTCTCCCCCGGCTTACGGCTGACGACGATCGAGGGTCGTTCGGTGGCAAGGGATGCTCCCTCGGCTTACGGCTGACGACGATTTCTAGAGAATTAAGTAAATAGGAGAAACGATCGTCTTTGTATTTATTATAAGTTAGCATAAAATAAAAACAAAGGTAAGGTTCGATCATCCAGTGTATCTCCTATTGCTGTTACAATCACTGATAGTACTTCTACAAATGCTTATCATTCCAAGGATGGGGTAGCTCCATGTCATCTAGTGTAGTGAGTCGATAGGTGACCGGGCCGAGAACATCGATCACCTTGTAAGGGTCTTCCTATTTCGCAGCGAGCTTTCCTTGTTTGAAAATCTCGGGAGTTAAGGCGACCTTATGTAACACCAAGTCGCCTATACGGAAACTGTGCCCTCGCACTTTGGAGTTGAAATATCGAGCCATGCGTCCCTTTTGTTCAATGAGGGTCGCCAAGGCTCGTTCGCAAACCTCTTTGACCAACTATAGGTTGAGCTCGGATCCCTCTGAGTTTCTCTCCTTATCGTAGTATTGGAGGCGAAGCGGTCGCTCATTAACCTCTACTAGGACGACAGCTTCACAACCATAGGCAAGCATGAATGGTGTTTCACTCGTCGAAGTTTTATGGATCATTCTGTACGACCACAATATGCCTGGATCTCTTCTGGCCATGTTCTTTGAGCCCGGCTATCCTATTCTGCTGGGGTCCGATGATGCATTTATTAGCAGCCTCCACTAGCCCATTGGATTAAGGATGGGCAACAGAGGCGAAATGTAATTTGATCTTCAATTCAGAGCAAAAATCCCTGAAGCCAGCGCTGTCAAATTGCGTCCCGTTGTCTGTCACAATGGACTGAGGGATGCCAAATCGACAGACAATGGATTTCCAGACGAAGCTTCTGACTTCCTTCCACGTAATTCGCGCCAGGGGTTCTGCATCGATCCACTTAGTCAAGTAGTCGATCACCACGATCAGGAATTTCCGTTTTCTGCTTGCTTGCTTGAACGGACCTAGAATGTCCCATCCCCACTTAGCGAAGTGTACTGGAGTGATGATTGGGATCAGGAGATTTTGATGGGTAGAGCTGATCCTCGAGAACTTCTGGAAAGTCGGACATTTCCGCACATACTCGACCACTTCCTTGAACATGATCAGCTAGAAGTATCCTTGCCTTATGGCCTTCAAGGCTATAGCTTTTCCTCCAATGGTTTCCGCAATCCGCCTCGTGGATTTCCTGGATCACATAGAGTGCTTCCTACGGGGTTAAACATTTGAGGTAGGGAAAGACGTCATACCTGGTTCATCGTCTTTTATACAATGAACCGTCTAGCAGAATAAATTGGTAGGCTTTTCATTCTAGCTTTCGCGCCTCTGCCGGTTTGGTCGGCTTCTCCCCTGTGTTAGAAAACGGATTGTAGGATCCATCCAAGTAACCCCTTGGTCGATGCTTAGCAGTTCCTGTTCCAGCACGCTAGGGTGTGGCAGATGATGCACGTACACTGTTCGATCGAGTCCTGTGGGTGAGGATGACGCGAGCTTCGAAAGGGCTTCGGCTCAGTGATTCTTCGACCTTGGTACATGGTGGATCTCTAATCGTTTGAACTTGGTGAGCTTCGCCTTAGCAACCTGAATGTAACTTTGCATTATGTCCTCGCGGGCCTCGAAGCCTCCGTTCAATTGGTGGACGATGAGATTGGAATCGCTGAGCCATCTTTGCTCCTAGGGCTCGTGCCAACCGGAGCCTGTTGATGGCAGCTTCATATTCCGCTCTATTATTTGTGGTTTGGAAACCGAAACAGAGAGCATACTCGAATATGTTGCCCGCTGATGTTTGGACAATTACTCCGGCCCCGCTTCCGGTTTGAGTGGTAGAACTGTCCACTTGTACGATCCACGTTCCCTCATCTTTAATTGTATCGGTCGACGAATTGAGACCTGTCGAGGGATAAGAGGAAGCATTGGGTCGATGTTAGTAACATGTAACTCTTCTGGTGGGTTGTCGTCATAAGTGAGTTTGACGATGAAGTCGACTAGAGCTTGCCCTTTGATGGCAGTCCTCGGCTTATACTGGATGTCGAATTCACTCAGCTCGACTCCCCACTTCGTCATTCTCCCCAACCGATCTAGCCTTTTCAGGTCTGCTCCAAAGGAGTGTCGGTGAGGACCAAGATGGTGTGCGCTTGGAATTATGGTCGTAGCATCCTCGCGGATTGGATCAGTGCAAACGCCATCTTCTCTATTCTTGATTAATTTATTTCTGCACCACGGAGGACTTGTCTGACGTAGTAGATAGGTCATTGCACTCCCGAGTCTTTCTTGACGAGTGCCGAGCTTACGGCTTCCGTGGTAGCTGTCAGATAAATGATGAGTTGGTCATCCTTATCTGATTTTGTCAGGAGCGGGGGGCTGCGGAGGTACTCTTTTAGTTCAGAAAAAGTTTTCTTGCATTTTGCGTCCCATTCGACGACCTTCTTGCCATTCGCGGTGGATGCTATCGCCTTTCTCAATACTTTGAAGTATGACAAAGATCTCTCGGTCGACTTAGACAAGAACTGGCCTAGAGCCGCTATTCTCCCATCAGTATCTGAAGTTCTCTGATGGTTGAGGGCTTCTTCATCGCCATGATCGCCGCGATTTTGTCGGGGTTAGCCTCAATTCCTCGGTTTGTCAGCATGAAACAGTGGAAATTTTTCGATCGAACCCCAAAAATACACTTGGCGGGGATCAGCCGAATGTTGTAGTGTCGGACTTGTGCAAATGTTTCTCGAAGATCTGCAATATGGTCCGCCGGCTTATTCGACTTGACCAGCATGTCATCAACGTAGACCTCCAAATTTCGCCCGATTTGAGCCTCCAAGACTCCATTCATCATTTGTCGGTACGTAGCTCCTGCATTCTTTAAACCAAATGGCATTTTTGTATAACAGTAAATACCTCAATCCGTGATGAAAGAAGTCTTTTCCTTGTCTTTCGGGGCCATTTGGATTTGGTTGTAGCCTGAAAAAGCGTCCATGAAGCTTAGAAGTTCATAACCTGAGGTGCTGTCGACCAAATGGACGATCCAGGGCAAAGGTAGCTATCTTTTGGACATGCTTTGTTGAGATCGGTGAAGTCAACGCACATCCGTCATTTGCCATTCGCCTTCTTCACCATCTGTCGCGACCCGATCCCCATGATAACCGGTATTCTAAAAAATTTTCACAGGTCCTCCTAGAGAGGCGGGTGAGAGTAGACGAGATAGACGAGGAGGTTCACTGTGCACTGCTAGGATAGTACCTGTAATGTTCCCAAAGCACAACCAAACAACCAACAACATAAACACAGAAAGAAACAACATAGAGGGAAACTGTACAATAACTAAACCCAGAGAAAAGTCCGATTTCTTATACATCATCCATCTGTACATACATCCATCATCATCATCTCGTCACTACCCGAACAAAACCCCAAAAGTATAAACACCCTCTCCTCTTCCCTCACCATCTAACTAACACTTAACCCAACCAGCTCTAGGCCCAACTCTCTAGCTCCTGCAACCAACTCCAGCTAGCACCTGAAAAGTCAACGGTGGGGCACGTCAATGCGTGACCCAGTAAGCAATCTAACTCCACCCCAAATGCCACTACTAAATGAAACTACGGACATGAGGATGATGCATTGCACCATGGCATGGTCTGGCATGAACATGGTGCTAAAGGTAAACACAACCATAAGAAAGGGTACATGAAGGAGGGGTTACGATAATAACAGTAACAACAATAAATGCAAGCTGAGGAAGTAAAACAATCCTTATTACAATTGAGTGGTGTTTTTGAAATTGTCCCATGTGGCAATGTCACATCGCCACATGGGACAGCCTCCTTAAACACAAAACCCAAAAAACCCAAAACTCTACCCAACCCCCCAAAACACACCCAACACCAAAACACCCAAAATCACACCTCTAATCAAAAAACCAAAAACCCCAAGACAATACACACACACTCAAACCCACGCTTCTCATTTCACCTGTTTTTACACTAATCGAAACACCCGTATTGGTCCTGCGTCTTGATTGTGTGGGTTGGTTTTTGGGGGGTATCCGTGTACTTTGTGCACGGGTTATTTCTAGTTAAACTACAATTATGAACACACTTAAAGGCATAAAAGCGTAAATCAAGCAATTCATTGGCTAGCGTTTTGGAACCCTATATAGTCTGCAGCGTATCAGGACATAGACCTCACCATAAGTGGGTGGCTCTCAAGCTACCCCGCCAGTGGTACACGAGCACTGATGAATTTTAACGGGGTCTCTCGAACTCCCCCATCACTCTAGTGGGAGTGAGATAGAATCAAAGCACATCATCACTCGGTACATTGACATGTGGGCATCACATATCTCATCAAATCCCGCCAGTGGAGCACTCACACTGGGGTATACCTCCCAAGTCCAGTCCTGATACCTACGTACTACCCAGGTCTCCCCCACCCCGTGTCACCCATGTCAGTGTGGACTCAAACACTCTGAAACATTCTCAATCAACTCTCTATTCGTTCCTTTCTTAACGTCACATATTCATTTCCACATTCATCTCTCACTTTCATTTCTCTTGTATCTCAATTGCCTTTCATTTAGGCATTTCCATAAACAAGTGATGATCATTAATCACACAACCACACTACATTAGTATTTGCATGTGCCAATGACATAAATAACATTCCACCATGTAATAACAATAATTAAGAGAAATTATGGCAAGAATGACTACAATTAAAGATTAAAAGCTACTCTTCCATAATTTAGTTTGCTGGAAAATTGCGGGTAGTCAGTAGAGGGAACTGTTTTCTGGGAATTCCAGTTCGAATTTGACAAAAGTTGTAGATATGCCAGTTTTACATTCACCCACCAATTTTTAGAAAATAATGTTGAGTGTACAATTTGTCACAGCCAAAATCCTACCGGGTATCAAATCTGTTTTCTGACAGCAACATTGAGACAAATGTTTCAGTGAATTAGAAATAATCTTAATTCTACTTAGATTAAGATCAAAACATAAAAATTATAGCTGATGACGTCAGCTTTCCAGATTGTCCAAGAACACCAAATTTGGCCCATTATAGTGGGAGTTGTAACTGTTTTAGTACATGGTGTCAAAACTGGCTAAATTCTGCTGTGTTGCAAATTGGACCCATTTTCTCCCAATTTTTGTACAATATATGATATTTTATATGAACATGTGGTAGAATTTCAAGAGCCACAAGTATATAATTTTTTCAGAATTTATTTCAATTGACACTGAGAAGTATACACGAATGAACATAGATCAATTCTGTAGGAAAATATGAAAACATAACATCAACAAATTTTTGCAAAGAAATGGGCAAATGGAAGTGACATGAGATAAGAGAGGGATTCCTAGCTCAAGATGCTTCATATCATCCTCTAATAACTCCACACATCTCCATGAGATAACCTTTTACATGATCCTTCACAAAAGCCTCCAACCTTGCTTTGAAATCCTCGCTTAAAACTCCTCTTCTCTAAGCTCAAAAGAACCACTAGCTAACATGTTGCTTTAGGGCTTAATGGGAGATGAAAAGGTGAAATTTTGGTTAGAAAATGAGTGCAAGAGAGGGAGAAGGGAGGGGAGCATGAAAATGAGAAAGAGGGGGAGAGCAATGAGAGTTAAAGGGTCGTTAATGGCTTTGAATATGGCTTTGAATGCAAGAGGATTTTACACTAGCCTTCCCTCTTCCACACTCTTCTCTCCTTTGTCTTCTTCTTCTCTTTTTCTTTTCCCTTAAGAATGAAATATTCCATAGAATATTCCCTTGGATGTAAAATTTATGAAAACCCCTTCTCACTCTAGCAATTTATTTATGGGCCCTTGAGAAAATTATCCAACAACCCTTCATCACAGTAAACATTTCTCATAGGCCCTTCCTACACACCCATGCATACACACTACATACATTCACACACATGTATATATATATATATATACACACACACACACACACACACACACATAATGTGTGTGTGGGGATTAATGTAGAACAGGTGGCACCTGATCCAATAAATCAAGTGCAAGACATAAAAAGGTGGGACCCAGCGAGTACAAGCCCATGTTGGGACGTGTACTTCCCACCTTTTTTGTGTCTTAGTACCTGATCCATTGGATCAGGTGGCAGTTTTTCTACATTAAATCACATAATATATATATATATATATATATATATATATATATATATATATATATATATATATATATATATATATATATGAGAATAATGGGTATCATACGCCATATGAGAGGGTCTCTCATATTCCCTCTCACATAAAGGGGGAAAGTACAACAAGTACAAGCCCATGTGGGCTTGTACTTTCCCTCTTTATGTGAGAGGGAATATGAGAGACCCTCTCATATGGCGTATGATGCCCATTATTCTCATATATATATATATATATATATATGAAAGGTAAGTGTCACGCCCCGCTTCCCTAATATGGATGGCAAGACGTGAGGAGGTCCGCTCAGACGTGGAGCTGTGAAGCTGCAGTCTGATAAGCGTCTGTAAAAATTTCAAATAGTAGCAGGTCCTTTGCATTGCGACGAAACAACAACAATGGTAATAGTAAAGCAGATATAAAAGGAAACATCCACCAACATCCAGAAAATTATTCCAACATCATAGAGCAGTCACAAAAAGTACAAGTCTGAACAATAGGCCTAAAGCATGGCCAAAACAAAAGTAAAGAGAGTCACCGGCTGAGACTAAGGATAGGATTGGAATCCTCGAACTGAACGTCAGCATCCTATTGTCCTCTGTAACTAAGTATGGCTCAAAACCTGACATGTGACACCCAAAGAGAAAAGGGCACATGTCAGCAAAAGTCTCCCAAGGGAAGGGAATGACTTTTATGCAAGGATACAAATAATAAAAGAGCGACTAGCAGTTCTAATAATGAATTGACATGACATTTAAAGAATGCAAGAATTTAAGATGACATGATGACATGCATGCACGTCGTAGCAGAAGCTACGAAAAACACTGTGTTCACGAGTCACGAACATTATCATTTCACTAACATTATCATTTCACGATGTGCACAGGGTTTACTCCTTACAACTGAAGGAGCGGATCAGGCATCCTTATACGCTGCGTGATAGCTTAACCCTACCCCTCCCCAATGTGTCGAGCCTTGGTTTCCCAAGTACGTGAGCTCGCTTCTGGATCACGAGTCCAGGAAGTGTTTTTGGCATAGGGTTGTGCCCGTAAAGCTGGTGCCTAGCCTCAATCATTACGATAAGTGTAGTGTGTGCTACGCAATCACGATGAAACATTGGATGCATGAAATGACATGGCAATGAGCAATTAAATTGCGTACCGTTAATTGAATTTAAACATGGCATGGCAGCATGAATGCAAGCATGATAAAGGTGTCGGATCTAGCTTCGTTGTCAAGCTAGATCTAAAAAGTGTCGTCTAGTCAGCTATCATTTCACTGCCTAGTCTCTTTTACGCTACTGCACAAAATGGCCTAAGACGTGGTCTAAACAGAAAACTGGCAAGTATCACTTGACTGAAACAACCAAGTTGCGAGCCGTTCAATCAGTCCGAGTCTATCTATATGTTCAGATCGCAGTCCAGCCTACAGTCCCAATTTATTATTCTTGATTAGTGAGTTACAAAAGCGATCAGAGACTATGATTTTTAAGTTGATTAACAGGCAAGGTGGGGATTCCTACGGAGAGAGACTTACCTTAACACGACGCAAGATCTACTCTGACGTCGGGTAGCGACGTCAGGGGTTGAATTCCGGTTTTGCAAACAGTACGGAACGACCGGTTCTCTGTCAATAAAATACGTGCACGAATAAGTTTGTGACGACAGCTAGAATTATTAGAAAAATCCTAAAATGTCTAATGACCCAATTTTAATTAAGTTCACTGTCCTACGATGGGTTCACGTCGTTATTAATGAACGTTAAATTATTAACATTAAAAATACGCCACGTAGCTAGTACGAAAATACACAATAAATATATCTAGCAACCTAGGCTAACACATTAACTAGAGGTTGTGAAAACAAGTTATCAGCCCTACGAATTACCCAGTTAGCATCTATATTAATGTTACTAGCATGCAAACCCATTTTATTAAGTCCGATAATCAACTATAATGGTTCAAGACTATTAGGAATAGTTATTAACGGGTTATAACGAACGTTACTAACCGTAGGAAGAGAAGATCCTCTACGAAGCTTCCGGGGTTGCCACGCCACGTCAGCGGTGGACAGAGGCTAGAGAGCCGTCGTAGAAGCGCGAGGGAGGGTTTGTGCGACAGTTTTGGATGTGGATGAAGAGGGGTTCGCGTGGAGGGAGATGAACGGCGCAAGGGTGGCTCGGGTGGAGGAGATGACCGGCAATGGGGATGTGCTAAGGGTGGTGGCCGGATGTTGGGACGCCGGCTGTATAGGGGAGATGGCGGCAGTTTTTAAGGGGAGATGGTCGGTAATGATCTTGAGGGGGTGTTTTTTCAGTGGTTGTGGAGAGTGAGGTGGTGGTCGGCGACTTGGAGGATAGATGCGGGAGCAGCCCTTGCTGGCGGCCACGGGAGGATGTGCTTGCGTAAATCTCCAAAGGGGATGGCGGCATCGGGCGGCGCTGTAGTGGCCTGTGCGGGCTGTAGTTGCTGACAGCGGCCTGGGGGCACTGCCGTCGCTTGGGCGGAGATCTGGCCGGCGAAGGGGGGTTGGTCAGGAGGTGTTCGACGGGGAAAAGGCTGGAGGAAGGCCTGGGGAAGGGATCGAAGGGGAGAGGGCGAGGGGGAAGTCGCGATGAAGAGCTGGCGGTGCTGCGGGTTCGCGTGAGATGAAAAGAGCCCTAGGGCTTGCTGCGTTTTGAAAGAATAGGATTTGCTATATATGGTGAAAAGTGGGGTGCACTTAAGGGGTTGGGAGAGAGTGGAGTTAAGGAAAAGCTAGAATTTTGGGTGATGAATAGAATAGAAAGATTTTGATTGATACGTTTGAGGAAATTTCCTCATTTGCTAGACATCAATAGGATTAGGGTAGTTGTGGGAATATGGGAGAGTGCGTGTGAGAGGGTAGGGTACGGTTAAGGGGGAAAATAGGGTGAGACTAGCTTAGGGAACAATATCATATTAAACTTCGGCCTAATTGCTGATTAATGGGGAAATTAGTGCACAAGTGGGTCAAACGGTACCCGATAATTACGAGAAAAATACCGGGGGGATCGTGTCGACGAGAGAAACAAAACTAAGAAGACTGATCATGAGTTTGGCGACGAGGGACGAAACTAAAAATAAAAACATCTCACAACAAAAGTGAAAATCACGACGATTCTTCAATCAAAGTCAAATTGTGGGAGAACGACCCGTGAAATGACGTTCCAAGATAGTCCCACAAATTAATACTCTTCGAGAGGGTCACAACGGCATATTACATCATTGGGTTCGGATACGAGAAAGGTCCAAAATAAATACGTGTACGTACAAGAGTACGTGCACGAAAAGCGTACGATCGAAAACAGACCGTGACAGTAAGTGTGGGTCTTTATTAATATACTACAAAAACATTACATGATGGTATCCAAAAAGGATAGGAGTTAATAGAGGGAGGAGAGGGCACAAGCGCCGTCACTCTCTACTAGAAATCCTGATCCCTTTTAAGACAACCATTTTGTACAATACAATTAATCAATAAAATCTTCATCATGTATCTTTAAACTCCCAATTTGCAAAGATTTCTCCTGTGTCATCACCAGTGCCATCGTAGTCCCTGAGGGCAATTCTAGTGTCCGCTGCAACATCTTCAAATAAGTGGATCTTACTCCTCTTAGTATTCTCGAAAATTCTCCTGTTCCTTTCTTGCCAGATATGCCAGACCGTGCTTGATAGGGCAGTTTTCGCAAGCCGGCTAACCATATTTTTGTTTGCAAATTTTGTCAAAAAAATATCCCCAACAGCATGCAGTGTAGAAGGTACCTGTGCATTTATTCCAAGCTTTAAAAGCCCGCGTTGCAGAATATATTTGATGTACTCGCAAGCAAAAAAACAAATGCCCAACACCCTCTGTTGCATCTGTGTCACAAAGCACACAGCTGGGAGATGCTGTGTGAAGACCCCAGCTTGCAAGTACATCTTTCGTCAGCAACTTGCCGTGAAAGGCTCTCAGCAGGGTGATAGCAAATTTCGGTACACAATGTGGGTACCAGATCAGCTTATAAAATGAGAAAGGGTTGCCTGGTTGCCTAACACCCTCCCAAGCTTGACGAAAATTGAAACCCGGAGCCGGAGCCCAGTCCTAAGAGTCCGGACCCTGTCCGAGAAAAGAAGGCATGAGATGACGAATGTGATCGATTGTTGGGTCCTCGATCCAGCCCGCCCCTACCCAATAATCCCTGACTTTTTTGTAACTAGCACATGGGGGGATGTCATGAATATTTTTTAGCAGCCCGCACGGAAGCCAGTTATCGTGCCAGAATAGAGTTGAAAGAAGCCAGTTATCGTGCCAGAATAGAGTTGAACTGCCGTCTCTAACCTTCTTCGTGATGAGTTTCTGGGAGATATTCTTATAGTGAAGCATGAATTTCCAGGTCCCCGAATGAGTTACCGCACCAACAGCAGCATAGAAATCATCAGCGCTCCCATACGTAGTTTTCATGTAATTTGCCCAAAGTCCAGAAGTGGCAAGAAGCCTCCATGTAAGCCTGACCCCCGCAGCCATATTTAGGTCAGCAAGCAGTCTGAGACCGACGCCACCCTCCTCCTTTGGGGTACAAATATCCTTCCAAGCCCAGGTCAGTGTCCTTCCCCAGATAAATTTACGACATAGGGAGGTGATAGTACGGAGGATGGAAAGGGGGACCCGGAATGCTTTAATCCAAAAATAAACAATTCCATATATCACAGTACGAACCAATTCCATACGCCCTGGTATGGAGAGCATGTTTGAAGTCCATCCCATCAGCTTCTTCTTGCACTTGTCAACCAATCTACTATACAATGGAGACTTTGGGTACTTCGAGGATAGGGGCAGGCCAAGATAGGCAGTGATGGTTGTTGCCAATTTGATACCCATAAAATTTGCCAAACTAGTGGGATTTTTCGTGCCTTTACTGAACAAAGCCACACTCTTTTCCCAATTAATATGAAGCCCTGTAAAATTTGTGAACTCTTCTAGCATGGATTTGAGACCACTTAAGGAGTGGAGATTAGCACGACAGAAGATAAGTAGGTCATCTGCGAACAGGAGGTGAGAAATGGAACCTGTTCGTCTCATTGGCTGAATGGAGCGAGAAGCAATGGCCTTATAGATTAGCAAAGAGAACGCCTCCATCACCATCATAAAAAGGTATGTGGACATCGGATCACCTTGCCTAAGTCCCCTGTTACCTCCAAAATGCCCCACATGAGTACCATTGACTATTACTGAGAAGGTCGGTGTCGAAATACATTCCTTGATCCAGTTGATGAAAGTATTTGCAAACCCAAGTTGGTGCAAAATAAAATATATGAACTCACGGTTGACACTGTCGAAAGCTTTCCGCATGTAAAGCTTTAGGCAGGCTCTAGCACCCATAGGGTTACTGAAGTCTTGAATTTGTTCGTGAGCCAAAAGTGTGCTATCAGAGAGGAGTCTACCCTTGAGGAAAGCTGCTTGATGGGGAGAAATGAGTTCATGTATAACCACTTTTAGTTTGTTGCATATGACCTTACTGATGGATTTATAGAGGACGTTGCAACAGGCAATAGGCCTGTAATCCCCTAACCCTGTAGCATTAGAGTTCTTAGGCACCAGGGTAAGAAATGTGTGATTGATCTGGCGAAGGATGGAGCCAGATCTAAAAAATGATTGGACATCAGTAGTAATATCATTCCCTATCAGGCTCCAATTGTAGTGATAGAAGTACCCGTTATAACCATCGGGCCCAGGAGCTTTATCAGCACCTATTTGTAAGACAACATCTTTGATTTCATCCTTAGACACCCTACGCTCCAGCCATGCATGTGCCTCCGTGGTCAGCTTACGCTTTGGAATGAGATTTGGGAACACCCTCCAATAATCCGTTTGATTATATAGATCCTCATAGAATTTAGGGGCTTCAATTTTCAATTCATCATAGGATTTATCTTGAACCCCGTTAGAATCAACTAGGTGCGCCAAATTGTTATGTGCCTGCCTAGCTTTCATAGAAGTATAAAAAAATTTTGTGTTCTTGTCAACAAGATTCATTCAATTTTGCCTGCTCTTCTGGCGATACATTTCTTCCTCAATATCCAATAGTCTAGCCAATCGATTCGAATGTATTTTCTCCTCATTTTGCAATATAGTATCATGGTGAATCTTTGGGCATGCTCTGATCTCCCCCATTTTTTCTGACAGGATGAAATATCATTTTCAAAAGCTTTTGCAGCAGCCCCCATTCGGAGGCTAGATTTTAGAGTCTGGAGTTTTTTGGCTGTACAGAACATTGGAGATCCCAAGTAGTTTTGCTTCCAATTTTCCTCCATGATTTCCTTGAACCCTGTCCATTTTGTCCAGTGATTGAAGAACTTAAAAGGCTTAGGGTTAGACGGTACCTGAGTATGAAATTTGACAACAGTTGGGGAGTGATCGCGTGTATGAGGATCCAGGTACTCTACAAAACTTTCAGAAAGCTTGCTTATCCAATCCGCATTACAAAATACCCGATCAAGCTGAGCTGAGATACGCCCCTTGCCAACCCGCCTGTTACACCAACTGAGTCTAAGACCAATACTTTTCATTTCCTGAAGTAGGCAATCACTAATGCATTCACTAAATGCATCAACCATTTTGCCATCCAATTTACGCCCTCCCACTTTGTCTTTTGCATATAAACCACAGTTGAAATCCCCCCAACCAACCAAGGGACATTTTGATACCTCGGAGCTTCCGACCTCAGATTTTCCCAAACTTCTTTCCTCTCATTGCTAGAGTTAGAGCCATATACTGCTGTAAGGGCAATAGACAGGCCCCCTGCATTACATCAGAGGATGGTAATAACCTGGAAGTCGAAGCCAAACTTGCACTCCAGCTGAAGGGATCAAGCCCTACCAAGATGCGGCCACCTCTATAGTCAGAGAAATTGTCAATAATTTGCCAGTGTTTTGGGATTCCCGATGCAGTGAAGTTGGCCCCCTTTAAGCTTTGTTTCCAGGAGAATAACAATCGATAGTTGCGGGTATTTTATTTTGTCCCTAAGACCCCGATGCCTCATCGAATTATTGAGGCCATGTGTATTCCAAAAGAACACAGTCATTGGGGTTGGGGATTTATCAGTTGGCGCACAAGCTCACCCTCCTTCAATCTTGTGCTTCTCCTTGTATTTACTACAGATGTTGGCTGGACAACAGGTTTCTTATGTAAATTTTTAACCTCAGCAGTGTTTTCTATCTCACCTACTTCTTTTTCCCATTCCGGATTGGGGTAGCTAAGACTGTATGGGACTTTATCAATGTCGCGGTCAATAGTCTCCTCTAGTAGAGAGGGCTTCGGTCTCCCAGCAGCTGTCAGGTCTCCAATTGCCGTTGAACTTGGCTGAGGAACCTGCTCATGGATTAGTTGGCACTCAGGAGATTTATCCCAACGGCCGTATCTGTACTCGCTACATTTGGAGTATCAAGTTTGCCTAAATCAGTATGCTCAGCTTCCTGTGCCAACAAATCTGAGGCAGAACCCGGTATGATACTGGACCTCTCATTTGTTACAGGAATTGGACTATTCTCAATTGGTACCTGCTGAGACTTTTGCGGTATCTCTTCGTCATGCATAGAATAAACCCCCGTTTCAGAATCTGTAACTGTTTGCCGACTAATAGGGACATTGCCATTATCTTTAGATATATCCTTATTTAACTCAAATGCATCAGAAGGGGCAATAGCAGAAGATGAGCTTGACTCCCCTTGCTGTTTCTGCAAATTTCCTAATGGCACTTGGCTTTGGATCGAAGGGAGCTTGGATAAATCTGGGCATTGAGAATCGTTATGGCCAAAGCAAATGCACTTGCTGCATCTTGGTGGCTCACCTTCAAACTTAGTATCAATATTTATGGCGGTCCCATCGTCCAGTTCTAACCCCGCCGTCATTGATAACTCCTTTGCATCAACTTCCACAAGACAACGGGCATAAGACAAACGATCCAAATTAGCAATTGATCTATCTAGACATATTGGGTTGCCAACCACAGAAGCTAATATATTCAAGATGTCGAGCGTCTACATGCTTAGGGGCAGCCCGTGGAATTGGACCCACACCGGGACTGTAGCCAATATGTCGCGATCATGTCTGTAGGATTCCATCTTTGCAGGACAGTTAGGCGCCCGTCAAATAGCCACAGTCCCCCATGTAGGATATGTTCACAATCCTCCTCGCATTCAAACCGAAAATAGAAGAAGCCATTTTCCTTGCTATAGATTTGAACTCCTTTCCTAACTTTCAACAACCGATCCACCCATGCTCTTAGCTGCCCATAATAGGGGACATCCCCTAAAACATAGACAACCAGTGTATTCTTCCAGCGGGCAGCTCCTATGTCAAGTAGTGCTCCCCCAACTCTCCCAATACTCACACCATTCTTCTTGATCAAGGGGGGACGAATGACATTGTCATGGATTCATCATATTTCCTTCTGTTAGCGTAAACTTTGGAGAAGGAGAGTTTGGATCCAACAGTGTTGATCTTGATATCAAATTTCGGCCTTACTGGCAATCTGTCGAATGCCTTATGTGCCACTTCATTACGTTTCCCCTGCATAGAAACAGATGCTACAGTATTTGAGTTCCAAGAACCCTTACGGAGTTTAGGTCGGATACCAAAGCTCCCCCGAGGATTTGCGCCACCATCTGCAGGATAGGGTTTCCCCCTCGCCTTCCTCGTGACAGTCTTCCAGCCGTCGCCTCCAACGGCCGCCTTACCCTCTGATAAACCCTTCCCATGATCGCCAGTTGCCAATCTGCCTTGATTACTACTACCCTCACCAAGATCGCCGGAAGATCCCTTCGGCCCACCTGGATCGCCAGGCTTCATCCCTAAATTTAACACACACACACACACACACACACACACACACACACACACACACAGAATAATGGGTATCAACACCATATGAAGTATTGCCTCATATACTCTCTCACATAAAGCAACTAAGTACAACCAAGTACAAGCCCATGTGGGCTTGTACTTGGTTGCTTTATGTGAGAGAGAATATGAGGCAAGACCTCATATGGCGTGTGATACCTATTAATCCCATATAGAGAATAATGGATATCATACGCCATATGAGAGGGTGTCGCATATGCCCTCTCACATAAAAGGGGTCAAGTACAACAAGTACAAGCCCATGTGGGCTTGTACTTGCCCCTTTTATGTGAGAGTGCACCTTTAATGTGAGAGGGCATATGAGACCCCTCTCATATGGCGTATGATACCCATTATTCTATATATATACATACATACATACTATATATACACACACACACACATATACATACCCACATATATACATGTCATTATGCCCATACATACACATGTATCCACCCTCATGCATCCCTGTGCACACACTACACATACACTACTACATCCAACTAGTACTATACATACACATCCACTAGCCAATATTCGTTCATATATACGTGTGTGTATATATAACATACATATCTCACAACCATATCTGTAAGGGTATACTCACATCATGTCATCCACATACACACACATCAACTTACTAACTGCAAGTGTGCCATCACCTTGTACACCCACATTATTACACACACACATCCATCCAATTAAATGCATTAATGCCACACATCAAACATACATTTATATATATACATATACGCTACTGTTACGAGTCGAAATCCGCCCGACAATATTATTTGTTTAGTGGGGAATCAAGAGCACAATGATTAACAAGTGATGGGTGTTTGTGGATGTTGTTTACAAGTAATAAGGGCTTGTAGAGACTGAGCGCGCTTCAGATATTGATCCAGAGATCAATTCTTTAAGGTCGCCTCTTGAACGTCGCTTATCTGGAGTTGGTCGTCGGTTGTTTGGAGCTTGGACGAGCCTTTCTGCGCAAAGAGCGTCTCATCAGAAAGGCAGGGTTGGGTGCCAATCCTTAGCCTCTCCGATGCTTAAGTCGGTACTAAGACTTAGAATGCGAGTCGGACACGTAGGCCGAGCTTAAGATAGGTCGACCTTACGTGGGCAAGCTTGAGCGGAAGAGAAAATATATGGAAGATATGTGGTCTTATATATGAAGTGTGAGTTTATAATCTCTATTAACCAAACTTTTTCTTTGATGGAGGTAGAGGAGTATATATAGCTGAGCAAGTCGGTTAGCTTCGGCTGAGCTGGCGCGCTAAGCTGGCATGTCAGACTGTCGAAGGTTCGGTCGAGGATGTCAGAGCCGATAATGTCAGGATCGATAGTGTCAGAGCGTAAGGCTGTCAGGCGCAAAAGTGTCAGAGCGTCAAAGCGTAGGAGTGTCAGAGATATTCTCGTTCGATGATGTTTGTCGTACTCGATAGGCTTAAGTAACATCAATGTGCATCCAAGAGGTAGGGCCACCCATGGGTCGCTTGGTCGCTCCTTGATGGCGTCGAGCTTATCACCTAAGCTCGATGCCACAAGCTCTCGATAACTGACCCTTGTGCCTTGGATAGGAGGAAGAATTTGGAGGACGATGAGCGACCTTTTTGCTCAGCCGGCGAGCTTGGAGGAGAATGTGTGACCAATCGGCGAGTCTGGGGGTGACGAGCGACCTTTTTGTTCGGTAAGGTGAACTTCTTGGACGATGAGCGAGCTTGTTACTCGACTGGTGAGCTTGGAGGATGTTGAGGCTACAAGGGGCGAGGTTCTTGATTTAAGTCCCTCTCCTTCCATTCGTTAAGTGGATTGATTTGCCTAAGTATTTTGTTTGTTTAGGTTTTTAATACCGTTCCGATCTTTGGTCGTAACAATTGCCCCCATCATTCGAGCTTGAGGCGGGAAGCCCGGCCTAGTTCGGATGACGTACTATTTCTCCATTTGATCGAAAGGGGAGTGGGCCGGATGTCGAGAGTATAGCTCGGTCCAAGCCCGTTAGAGCCTAACGATGGCGCGGCTCGTAAGCGTGCCCCAGAGTTTGAGGAATGGGAGGGACTGAGCCTGTAGCTCGGCCCTAGCCCTTCAGAGCCTATCAAGGGCGAGGCTCGTAAGCCTGCCCCGGAGTTTGAGGAAGGGGAGGGTCCGAGCCCGTAGCTCGGCCCTAGCCCTTCGGAGCCTATCGAGGGCAAGGCTCGTAAGCTTGCACCGGAGTTTGAGGAAGGGGAGGGTCTGAGCCTGTAGCTCGGCCCTGGCCCTTCGGAGCCTATCGAGCTACGGGCTTGTGTCGCGCCTTTGGTTGTCCAGTTGGTCGCGGCCTCTGGGGCGGTCTTCCTGCCTTGGCTGAAAATTAGGCCGTTGCTCATTGCGGGGCGCCCCCACTGGGGTGACTTCCTTCTTCTTCCCAGAGCCTCCTTGCTCAGCATGAACTTCTCCGACCTGGTGACGAGCACATCAAGATCGACCGGCAGATCTTGGAGGAGCGACGTGTGGACACTTCGGTTAGTTAGCCCTTTTTTGAAGGCCGCCATGGCGAGCTCATCTCCGCAACACGCCACGCCACGCCTTTCCTCCTGGAAACGATGCAAAAATTTTCGGATGGTTTCTCATTCTTTCTGGACTATCGAAAATAGATAGTCCGCAGGTTTCTTCCTTCTCCGTACCGCCCGGAACTGTTGGCAGAACTTGTGGGATAAATCGTCGAAGGATTCGATGGATCGGGTGGGCAGATCATTGTACCACCCTAGAGACGGCCTTTTCAAAGTTGTCTGGAAGGACCGGCATAGGAGTGCGTCATCTACGTCTTGAATATCAATTGCTCCTCTATACCGCTGCACATGTTCGAGGAGATCGCCAGTTGGGGGATGTATGCCCTCAGATCATTTGTATCTGATGCAAATGATATTTTAAGCTTAGATAGGGGACTATTTTGCATGTGATGCAAAAGGATTTAAATGTGTCTTAAATTTTTTAAGACCATATTTAATATAATAACCGCGTTAAAAAGGTTACCTAGATGACGGGATCGTCCCGCTCTAAACGCACTTTCAAACCTCGTCAAAACGGAGTCCAAATGCACAAGTTAGAGCCAAAACAAGTCAGCCCAAACTGTTGAGCTGAACCCAGCGAAAATGGAGGCCTACCAAGCCCGAATTTTCTAGTTAGGGTTTTTGAAACCTGGGATTTTTTTGACTGCTGGATTTTCCATCTTTGAATGGTTTTGGCTAACTTTGAGACGACATTTGACGGGTCAAACGACGTCGGATTGACTCGCCGTTTTTTTCATATGCGTTCACCATTCAACCCTCTTCGATTTGATAGGTTGTATCAAGATTGAAGCTCAACGGTGAGGGAGTTAAAATTCATGGAAGTTTGGCCTTTATGAAAGGCAAACTAATTTGAATTATTAAACTCTAAAAACATAGTCCCACATCGGAAGTGGAGTAAATGGTAGGGGTCAGCCGCCTATATAAATAGGGGATGCCCCCCTCCCATAAACTCGTCCCAAGCACTAGATCTGAGCAGCTCCCAAAATATATTGGAGCACGCTTGGATCTAAGCTTAAATTAATATTCTCTTCTCCCTAAATTTCTGCAAAGCCACGAAGGAGTTCGGATCCGATCCGGAGTCTTGGCAAGGTTCACATTCAGGTGAAACTTTCTTCGGTGCGTGGTTGGCTCGTCGACAAGGGGATTGCTCGCCTCGAGACGCGGAGAGGTTCAAGGATCGGTTCGGCGCGGGACGGTGAGTGGCTCGAAAGATGATGCGGTACACCTTGCCTATACCAAGGCAAGGTTCCAGGTATGTAATTTAGAAGGTTTATTTTAATTATGTCGCAGTAGCTTAGATCCTTCTTGGGGTGGTCAGATCCACCTCAAGTTGGCATAGATCCTGACTAATGGTCTTGATTTTCCTTAGGGCTTCGATAAATTGTTTAGCAAATATCTTCTTTTCCGCTGCTTTCATTTTGATTCTGTGGTCCGTCCGACTTAAGACGGGCACAGAAAGTGCCCTAAGGTCCTTCAAAACCCAACAGTGGTATCAGAGCTTAGTCTGCATGATGATCTACGATTGCGACGTTTTTAAAATGAATGCATTCTAAATGCATTTAAAATGTTTTAACTTTATGCAATAATTTTAAAAATGATTTTAGATGCTTTAAAATTTTATGTGATAAATTTTCTGCAAGCAAATTTTAATTTGATAATTTTTTAACATATGTTCATGTAATAAAATTATAAGATAATTTTAAACATGAGGTTTTAAATTCTATCAGATAAAATTTTTATGTTTTAAAAATTGTGTTGCATGTTATGTTTAGTTGAAACATAAAATAATTATGTGATAATTATTGTTTATTACTGACACTTAATTTCATATTATTTAATTAAGATGTTAGTGTTAATGGCTATGTTATGCTTGTCCTTATTTGATAACACAAGAAAGCCCTTAGAGGTTAGCCATTAAGAATCTTTAAAATTTGTAAGATGAATTTTAATGACATGCTATGTTTTGACAAATTGTTACAACTTTTAAAATGCATAATTCCTGATTAGGGTAGTGCTTTTAACACCGATTATTATTTTAATCGTTAATAATAATAATTTCATTAATAGACTACACTTCAAAAGTGTTGTAATTTGAATTTGTTAAAATCCTAATAACGATTAGGATAGCACGTGAACCTTATAGTTGATAAGGATTTAATATAAGTTATAAACAAATCCTAAAATTTTGAATTTTAAGGATTCAACTAGTTGATAGGATTAATTAGTTGTTAATAAAAGCCTTTTAGTTTACGACATGCATATATAAATGATAAGTGTCATTCAATGGATCATGATACCGGTCAATGTGCTTGGCTAAGTTTGTCGGGTCACCCTAGCTAAACTGGGGGTAAGTGACCCTGGCTTAGTCAATTCCATGGCCGTGTCTGCTGGACCGCAATGACACAAATCATGATTATATGACACCCTAAACTATACATAAGTCTAATACGTTAATAATCTTTTTCAAGAGTAGTCGTAGCCCTCCTTGTTTTAGGGGTTGGCAACTATAGGACTCGTGTTCTAGTTGTTGAGCTACACTCAAGTTGTGACATAGCAATCTTGTAGGAACCAACTTCTTAAATGCATATGATGTAATCTTGATTTGACCCAAACCGTCGTGTCGTGAATACACCGAGCGCTGGCGTAAGTTAATCTAATGATGTAGTCTAGACTTGACCCAAACCGTCGTGTCGTGAATACACCGAGCGCCGGCGTAAGTTAGGCTAGACAAGAAAACAAGGGTCTGACTCAGCTAGTCAGTATGATTTAGATGAGCACACTCATGATCATAAGTGGCTAGGGATAAAAACCAGAATCATATATGATATGATTGATGAAGAGTCCTCTACCGATCACAGAGTCAAGCAATTTGTTGAGATACACTCAAGGTTGCAAGACTCATGGTGGTTGGATCTCTTTTCCATTAATTTAATTTTAATTAAATCATTCATTGATTGGCTTAAAATGATCACGAAAATAGTGGAAGGATATAGTTAGATAAAAGCCATTCTATCTACATTTAATATTGAACATATGCTAAACTAGGGTAAGTTCTAAGTTTACCAATGGAATCAAAATATAATTTCTAAGAGAATAAGTTAACTGGTCAAAAAAGGCGGTTTAATGGAATATCAAGTTAAACTCTAATTGATAGAATAAACTATGTTCTCGTTGACATTAAAATGACCTTCTTAAGGACGGACTTAAGGAATATAATTTCATTAAGTTCTGAGTCCAACAAAATAAATGCACGCTACATGTCATTCGCCTCTATATGGGGCAGCTGGAACATATTGATGTTCAAAAGCAAGTTTCTCCATACAATTTGTTGAGTCAACTCAAGGTTGTTTGAAAAACGGTTTCGATCCGTAAGGTTCGAAACTTCGATCAAACTGTTTGATTCGAAGATGAGTGCTGTAGCGTTACAAGACCATGTATCCAAATTAGATCTTGAGTCAAGCAACTTGTTGAGTCAACTCAATGTTGTGAAGCTCAAGTGTTTGGGTGTTTGTACAGCTAGTAATTTTGTTGTGACATTTAATATCTAAATGAGATTTAGAAAAGGAAGAAGACACTCAGGAAAGTCAATTGAGAAAGATAGTTTTATTTATCATTAGTAAAGGCATAAGTATGAAGAACTGAATATGTGACATATTTGATGTCACGATTTCATAATAATTGTTATACAAAAGACGACTAACACATTTTTTGACGAATATCGTCACCTTGCTTCTGAAGCAATGTTTTGTGTAAGAAATTTGTACTAACTATAATATATTAAATGTTAATATATGAATACGCAAGATAGTAATAAACTTATATGGCAAAATAGACTAGGCCGTATCAAAGAGACTAAGCTTCACAAGTCACATAAAGAGGGGTCTGACCTCTCGTATTATAAAGTCTACGGACATTTGTGAACCTTATTCTCAATGGTATGATGGCCGAAACTCATTCTGTAAGATAGTGGAAGAATGAATTGTTGAACTCACAATCTCGTACATACAGTCTCGTATATGCTGATGTACCCTGACCCAAGTCCAAGTTAGCCATGATAAGTCGTTCTTATTATTATTACGACATGTGTTCTTGATGAAACACAAGTCTGATAAAATAGAGAACAAAATGACAGAAGTATTTGAAATGATTCGATTAGATCGAAAAATCAAATACTTAGCTGTATAAATCTTGCATAAATAAAAGAAAATGTTATTTTTTCACAGGTCGAGTATCTTAATATATTAGGATGTGTTAGAGAGCATGAATCACACTTTGTTAGACATAGTGCGACTCATGGCATAGTGACTGAGTTACAATCCTCTCTCTGGTTAAGTCTCAGATAGAAATGCCTAGGTTTTGATAAGGTTCTATGAGGATCTTATAAGTAAGATATTCATTAAATCAACCGTTAGGAAGTTAAATGATTACTCGAGTCTCGTGAGACGAAGGGTCGAATTAGACATCATAATCGATGATGGTCTAAGATAACTTCTAGGATGAAATTCAGAGTATAGACTCTGATTAACAACTTGATGCAATAGGCCCATGCACATGAATAAAGTTTGGACTTTAGTTTACGTGCTCAAAGAAAGAGTTTCTTTGGCTGCAAGTGAATCTTTGAGTCTAGAAGATTGGTGCAGAAATAAAATAGTGAGCACAATTATGTTGGTAGAGAACGGTGTTCATCCTAACTCCTATAAACCGATTATGATGAAACTATCTCGCCAGCAAATGCGTGCAAATCTACTCGGACCGAACTCGATGTAAATGCTCATGATAACCATGAAAACTGGTGCATTCATTTAAAGTTCATTTTCTAAATATGATTTAGAAGAACAAACTTTTATGAATTGATCAAAGAGTTTTCAAGGTCAGTGGGAACGAATAAAACACATGCGAGGCATCAAGGGGATGTAACATATTTGATAAAGTAGTCAAAAGAGTTTGACACTTTTAAATATGAACCATCTAAAATGACTAGTAACTTGTTAAAATCATTGTCGTAAGGTACGATGAGCTAGATGAGATCCAGGGAAATTAAATATTATGGATTCCAGAGGACCAAAGGAATTATTTGAATGAGATTCAAATGGTTGGTCTAATATGAACATAGAAACCTCTTAAGTCTATACAGTAGACGGTTTAGCAGATCCACTCACGAAGGCTTTACCACATGACGTCAAGAAAGGCTTATGTGTAAAATACGGTATAAGATACCGGGATCAATGGGCCTCTCTTGATGTAGAGCGTGAAGTTTGCGGTTGAAAAACGTGTTCTCTTCATTTTTGGCACACGGCCATTGAAGCAAAACCGCTTTCTCGACGAACGGGTGCTTCATCGGAGAAGACGATGGTGGTTATTCTCAACGGAGAAGATGATATTTTTGGTGCATGATCGCCATGGCCATATGGGCTATGGAGGCAATGCATCCCCCCTCCCCATGCGGAGGGGGTTGGCTACGGCCACCCCTCCGGCGGGGGTGTGCGGCCAACCCCATGCAAGGGGTGGCCGGCCATGGCCATATGGGCCAAGGCCGGCCATGGCCAAAGGGCCATGGCCCGGCCAGGGCCGGCCCCGGCCATGGCCTGGCTGGCCCTGGCTGGCCAGGGCCAGGGGGCACGGCCAGGCCGGCCTCGGCTAGGGCCAGGGGGCCCTGGCCGCGGCCAGGCCATGGCCAGGGGGCCCTGGCCGGGAGCCAGGGCCAGGCCAGGAGCCAGGGCCAGGCCAGGGCCCTGCCGGCCCTGGCAGAGGCCAGGGCCGGCGCCCTGGCCTCAGGCCAGCGGCATGGCCGGCCTTGGCAGAGGCCAGGGCCGGCGCCCTGGCCTCAGGCCAGGGCCTGGTCGGCCCTGGCCAGCCTTGGCAGAGGCCAGTGCCGGCGCCCTGGCCGGCCCTGGCCTCTGCCAGGGCCACAGCCGACCCTGGCAGTGGCCAGGGCCAGGCCGGCCGGCCCTGGCAGTGGCCAGGGCCAGGCCGAGGCCTGCCTAGGGCCACTGCCGGCACTTGCCGAGGCCGGCACCATGCCACTGCCGGCCCCGGTCTCGGCCAGTGACGAGCCCCGGTTGGCCCTAATTTTCATGGGAAAAGGGGGGCTTACATGACCGTGAAGGGGAGACATGCATGGCCAGCCCATACATGGCCGAATGCAGTTTTCTGCGGCAAATTTCCCTGCAGAAGGGGAGCGCATGGATCCATACAGGAGCCGGCGACGGTGGCTTGCAGAAAAATCCCCTCAGGGGGGATCCGGCCTTGGCACGGCTACGGCTCAATCCTGGCAATGGCCAGTGATTGCCGTATATTTCGCTAGTATCATAAGGGTACTAAGTTGAAATATTGCATTTGCTTTTGAAAAATACGTTTTCAAAAACGCTTTTCCGCTGCGAAGTACTATAAGAGTACTATCGTTTGATAAGTGAGGGGAAAATATTGAAAGTTGTTCTAGATTGTGATTGGAATCGTAGACACCTTTCCGATTCTAGAGCAACATCTTCAATATTTTTCGAAAGTAACTTATCAAATGTAATAATATCATTCCAAGTGGGATATTCCAAGTGGGAGTGATATCTATGTATAAGAATTTTATGCAATAATTTTTGATCGAACCTTCGGTTTTGTGTATTTTGCAGCATTTTAAAGTTAAAATGTCTTCTGCTTCAAAGAACATCGTCGTTGAGTTAAACAGAGGTGAAAAATTCAACGACGATAATTACAAACTATGGTCCATCAAGATACAATACGTTCTAGAGGAGCAAGACGTGCTCGAAACTCTAAAGAACAAGATGATTGAACCCGAGTTGGGCACTACGGCCCAACACAGACGAGACAAGGAAGCTTTTGATGCTTGGTCTCGGAAGAACAAGATAGCTCGCATTACGTTATTGTCCAGTATGGCCGATGACATAATGCGCATCTTCCGAGAGCATGACTTAGCCTTGGACATATGGTCCAAGCTAGAGGAGAAGTTTGGTGGCACCTCGGTGTCCAAACTTCGTTCTTTAACTATAAGATTTGATTCATACAAGAAACGTCCAGATCATTCCATGGGGAAACATCTGCGACATATTGCGAATTTAATCTCAGAGTTAAAGGATACAGGTCATGTGCTCACTGATGAGCAAAAAATCCAAGCAGTCATACGTTCCCTACCAAATGGGTGGGACCAAATGAAGATGCATCCCACTCATAATGAGAGCATCAATACCTTCAGCGATGTTTCTAAGCACCTCGAGTTAGAGGAAGAGCGGCTTGCGGCTGCCAAGCCAAGTGCAGAAGTGCACATGGTTGCTAGTTCCTCACACGGGGAAAGAAACGGAAAGATCGTTCGAAGTCTACTAATGAACGTAGTAAGAAACCTGAGTCTACCAAGAAATCCAAACATAAGGGTGGACACAAGAAATGGCACAAGAAGAAAGACTTGAAGAGGATCAAGTACTTCAAGTGCAACAAGTTAGGTCACTATGCCCGTTCTTGTACGGATGAAAGTGACATGGTAACTTGTAATGCTAGTCACATATGTGTTTCTAGTTCAATATTTCTTGTAGAATCTAATCCATTTTGGATAATTGATTCAGGTGCCACCGACCACATAGCAAGGGACAGACGGTCCTTCGTGGAGTATCACCGGATACCCCAGGAACGAAGTTGATCTATGTAGGAAACAACACACGTGTTGAAGTGAAAGGCATTGGGACGTGCAAGCTCGTCCTGGAAAACGGCCGCACTTTCCTACTTCATGATGTTCTCTTCGCTCCGGATATTCGAAGGAATATTATTTCTGTGGTCGTTTTAATGGGTCTTGGTTATAGTTGGTTTTTTCATGATTATAAAGTGGACTTGTTTTGTAATAATTCTTTAATTGGTAGTTGGTACTGGGTATGTTTTCAAAGGATTTATTGTATTAAATACAATGTATGACTCCTCATTTTGTAATGAAAATTTCCTTGTAGCAAATTCTTCGACTTATGAGTCAGATATAATTTGTTGGCACGCAAGGCTTGGTCACATTGGACCAACGCGTATGGATAGACTTGCCAAACGTGGCCTTCTATCCAATGTTTCAAAGGTCGATATGTCGACCTGCGAACATTGCCTTGTAGGGAAATCTTGTCGCAAGCCGTTTGGAACCGGCATAAGGGCCGAGGTTCCATTACAGCTCATCCATTCAGACATATGTGGTCCGATGAATGTCAAGACAAGACGCGGTAAGTCCTATTTCATCACTTTTATTGATGACTTCACCCGATTCGGACATATCTATTTGATATCCCACAAAAGTGAAGCATTGACCTGCTTTAAAAACTATATGAGTTTAGTGGAAAATCAATTAGATCGCAAGATTAAGGTCTTGCGAACCGGTAGGGGCAGTGAATATCAATCAGCAAGTTTTAAGGAATTTGTGATGAAAAGGGCATAGTTCATCAGGTAACTATGCCTTATACTCCTCAACAAAATGGTGTTGTAGAAAGGAGGAATAGGACTTTAATGGAAATGGTCTGTTCAATGATGGCGCAAGCTAACTTGCCAATCACCTTTTGGGGTGATGCATTATTGATGGCCGCTTTCATCTTGAACCGCGTACCCTCGAAATCAGTTAGCTTCACTCCTTATGAGTTGTGGAACCAAAGGTCTTCTGACTTAAACATTTTGAAACATTGGGGGTGTGCATCCTATGCACATATTTCCTCCCATATGTTTGGCAAACTTGGGCCACGGGGAAGGAAATGTATCTTTATACGATATGCAGAAAACTCCAAAGGTTATGTTTTCATTGGTCAGGAAGACAGTGGAGGTCTAATTGAATTTGAGTCGAGGGATGTCACTTTCTTTGAAAACGAGTTTCCAAGACAGGGCGAGATAAGTCAGGACTTATCTCTATTTGAGATTAATGATCAAGAAGGATTACCTCATTCGAGTGGGAGAATTCTTGGGGAAGACGAAAATACGTTTCAAACTTCACCAATGAATGATACGAATGACGCTAATCCTATTCCATACGGGAATAATGATCCAAGTAGGAGCATTTCTAACGACATTCCAAGTGGGAGTGATATTAGAATTTATCTAAATTCGAGTCAACAAGGACTTGAAGAATCTCAAATACGACATAGTAGTCGTACAAGGTTGGCTCCTCTAAGATTTGAGGATGAATTTTCGTACACCTTTATGACTTTACTACAAGATGATGACGAGCCTGCTACTTTCAAACAGGCCGTATCATGCCCTGCAAAAGACAAATGGATGGAAGCGATGAAGGAGGAGTTGGAATCCATGAAAGTTAACCAAGTCTGGGACTTAGTTGACTTACCCAGAAGACGTAGAGCTATTGGGAACAAATGTGTTCTCAAGAACAAGCATAAGGCTGATGGCTCTATAGACAGATATAAAGCTCGCCTTGTCGCGAAAGGTTTTACGCAACAGGAAGGGATAGACTACGAAGAGACCTTCTCACCTGTTGTTCGTTTTACCTCGATTCGCCTGATTCTGGCTATGGTAGCTTGCTTAGACATCGAATTATATTAGATGGATGTAAAGACTGCCTTTCTCAATGGAGAATTGGACGAGGAGCTATATGGAACAACCAACAGGGTTTGTAAAAGAAGGAAACAAACATAAGGTTTGTAAACTTTGTAAGTCCATATATGGTCTTAAACAATCCTCGAGGCAATGGTATATACGATTTCAAGAAGTTGTCTTATCAAATGGTTTTTCCATGCTTGATGAAGATAACTGTGTGTATATCAAGAGGATTAAGAGCAAGTACGTTATTATGTCTCTTTATGTAGATGACATTTTAATAGCCGGAAATGACAAGGGCTTTGTGATGGATATCAAGGCTTGGCTTTCATCAGTTTTTGAGATGAAAGACATAGGAGAAGTCGCATATATCCTTGGAGTTAAGATTTCAAGGAATCGTTCGAAGAAACTTCTTTCTCTTTCACAAGAGACTTATATAAAGAAGGTTCTAGAACGTTTTAATATGCAGGACTGCAAGTCCATTGATACTCCTATAAGCAAATGCAATAATTTATGTCTGAAATCATGTCCAAAGAACCAAAAGGAAAAGGAAATTATGGAAAAAGTTCCATATTCCAGTGCAGTTGGTAGTCTTATGTACGCTATGATGTGTACAAGACCGGACATCTGTTTTGCCATTGGAATGGTAAGTCGTTACCAATCCAATCCAGTGCAAGTACACTGGAAAGCGGTTAAGAGGATAATGCGGTATCTTAAAGGAACTGCGGGCTATGCTTTATGCTATCAAGGAGATGCCTTGAGGCTCGAAGGCTACACTGATGCTGATTGGGCGGGTGATCTCGATGAGCGACGATCGACCTCAGGATATGTTTTTCTACTCGGATCTGGTGCGATATCCTGGAGTAGCAAGAAACAATCCTGCATCGCACTTTCAACTATGGAAGCCGAGTTTGTGGCATTTAGCATGGCAGTCCAAGAGGCTGTTTGGCTTAGGAAGTTCTTAGACAGGCTAATTGATGCAAGTGACTCAGGTGTTGTACCAATACACAGTGACAGTCACGCATTTATAGCCTATGTCAAAGATCCAAAATTGCATTGTAAGACCAAACACATAGATATCCGCTACAAATTTGCAAAAGACTATGACAAGACCAAGAAGGTAGACATAAGGTACATATCTACGCATGAGATGATAACAGATCCGCTTACGAAGGCGATCCCCAGAGATGTGTTATACAAACAGTTATCATCTCAAGGATTGCATAAGAGCTGAGTTGTACCAATGTAAATTCCCATGTCTGTAAAAGATCAAATTTAATAAAAGAATAAGTTCTTTTCAACATTGCATATGACTTTCTTGAAAATGTTTGTGTACATTTTAAATCTCAGCTGGTTTTTTAGTATGTCGGACAGATTGAGGTTGGCTCTCTCACATGAGCAACCGCCTTTATTATATCAGACGGATAAAATAAAGATGAGACCTGTTTAAAGTCAAAATCGTCAGACGGATGATTTAGAGTCATGACTTAAACAAAATGGTCGTATGAAAGATCTGCATCATATGGATGCTTACAAAAGATCTAATAGGATTCTTAAATCCTATCTGTCTTATGCGGGATGTGGGTCCAGAAGATTATTTGAGTAGTAAAAGGGACTCAAAATCAGACATTGTGGTGTCTGATCATCATCCTTACAACATCATTAAGACATACGCTCCCTGGGAAAGGAGTGATGTTGTAATACGTATTCATACTACGTATGCATTTGACCATTGGGTTAGAATAGTAATTGTGTTTACTATTATGTGAGACCCAAAGACCACATAGGTCTTAACTCGTTACCCTTATGGACTCTAATTGGTTCCTTTAGATTTGACTGGGTGATTACTATCTTAGCATGTTTCTTATGGACTATGGTCAATTCGGTCCGGCGGGACATGTTAGAAAAGCAAGTCAAGTCAAGATCGAAAGGATCGCAAGAAGAGGAAGATTAATTTCATATTCACATTTGGACTTTAGAGATTCAAAGCTGGCCAGCCAATTGTAATCCAGATGTGATTCAATTGTTGAATATAAAGTATAAGAAATGTGAAGAAATAATCTAGGGTAAAGCATGCGTTGATCTACTCAACTTTGCACCTCGAAGAGTGTTGTGTATCTCTAACAAGTGCACAACAGCAGACTCTATGCGCATGACGGTCACACGACCTATTTCTCGGTATGATAAACAGAAGAGTTAAAGGAAAGATGTTTCCTTACAATCCCCTCAAGTGTGAGTGGGAGATGTTGGATATGGACGACATGAATACACCCATGAGGGGATGTATGAGGGTATACGGACCTCAGATGTCGCGTGCACGAAAGTGTGCACGAATGGAACCTTTTCTCGTATGAAAAGGACCACTCGATAAGTGGAAAAAGTCACTTTATAAGTGCATAACGGCACACGATAAGTGAATGAAGAAGAGGATAAGTAAAAGGGCTAATATAGCTAATAAGCTTATAAGTGGTTATTTCCTACAATAACTACCCCTACAGCCTATAAATAGGACCCAAGGGTATGCCTTTTATACGAATCTAACCATGCCATAAGTTTGCATAAGGCAACTTATGTTCTTCTTCTCCCTTCCATTAAAATCCTCTTCTAAATAGAGATTTAGGCGGTGAAACACTGCTTCGATCCTCCGTGACGAAGTACCGACCGTTGTGGCGAATCCGAGGGTGAAGTTCAGAGACTACGGTGCCGCGTACGCAAGCGTAAGTCTATGTTATTATTCGATCCTAATGTCGTTGTTTTGACAGGATCCCACAAAAGCTAACCTAACTACGGTCTCCATCGAACTCCAGGGCGAGCTTACGAAGCTCCGCCACCCAAACCGGAGGAGGGCGTGGGCCGAGCTACAAGCTCGCCCCGCATTCCCTCAGAGTGCGACTTAATACCACTTACTGTAATCACACCTTTACTCAAATTCCGCAAAGAAACCCTGGACACCGGATAGCAAAAAAATTTCATCTATTTGGACTCGAAGGGTTACAATCACAACTGGGGTCGACCTTACAAAACGAGGCCTCCCTCGGGTCGACCCCACCGATTGGCCAAGACAAAACTAAAAACGGGGGGGGGGGGGGGGCAAAACAAAACTATTCCTGGGGGCTACCACCACTCGGGGGTGGCCACTCGGGGCACCGCTATTCGGTGCGTCGTCCCTCTCGTCGATCTTCGGGGAGTCACCCTCGATGTCAACGGCCACATCCTCGTCGCCCCCCGCCTCTTCCTCATCCTCAGAGGCCACCAGCTCGTCAAAATCGACCTCGATCGGGGGGCAGAGGCTGGCCGCTCTTTCCTTTACCCAGCTAAGGCAGGCCTCCCAGCCCTTGGCCTGGCCCTCCTCCAGGCCTTCTGCTCGGCCCTCCTTCATGCCCTCCACTCGGCCTTGCACCAGGCCGTCGCACATTATCACCGCAAGAGCAAGAACGACGGTCGAATCCTGGTACCCCCCCCAAAACTCTTCGGTCTGGGAGGTCAGCTCGTTTTTCGCGGCCTTCACCTGCGCCGCCAGGTCGACTGCCTGTGCCTTCTCCTGCTTCAGCGCGTCCTCTAGCTCCCTGAGGTGATCGGCCGCGGAGGCGGCCTTCGTCTTGTGGTCCGCCAGGAGCGCCTTCAGGTGTTGAACCTCCGACGTCAGCTGGCCGCACTTATCCTTCTCATGCGCTAGCTGCTGGCCGGCACTCTTGCAGAGCGCGACAAGCTCGGACGCCATTTTGGCGACGGAGACCTCGGCCTTTTTCAGGGCAGGCATATGGCCACTGGCGACGACCATCATAGTTATGGCCTGCACAACAAAGAGGGACACATCAGACTACTCCTCGGCCAAAGAGCATATAACATATCTGGTCAGGTCCGGACTACCAACCTGCACACTATGCCAAACTGCAGAACCGCATAGCCGCTCTTGACCGACGGTGGCCAAGCTCTCCCTATCGCGGGGCAGCAGGCAGTTCTCCGCCAACCTCGCCGCTACCCTGCCATCCTCGAAGATCGACTCACCAGCAGTCGTAGGTCCAGCCTTCCCAACTCGGCGACTTGGAACCGGTGCTCGACCTGCCGGAACCCTCGGGGCGACCTCGGGTTATGGTCTGGTCGGTAGCAGTTGTAACCCTCGGGCTTGGCAGGCGGGCTACCGGGCCCCCTGCCCCGGGTTCAGTACGCCCTTCGCCCCCGCCCTCAAGGTCGATAACCGGAGCGGCGTCGTCATGTTCGGCCCTCTCTCCGGACCGACGGGAGTCCTTCTCCTTCCGAGGATCCGAAGCAGGTGACTTGTTGGGCAGCTTTGCCCTCTTCGACCCAACTGGCACTTTCCCCTTCCTCGCGCTTCCCTCCTCCCTAGTTTCTTCGCATAGCCTCTTCGGGTCCGCCTTCCTCACCTGCTGGACTGCCTGCTCTGTAGCCCGTCTCCTCATTTCCTCGAACGGTACGCTCATCATTCGACCTGCAGAAGAAGGAGAGCTTAGAGTGAGCGCTTTAGATGCAGCAACCGCTACGCTCGCATTACCTTCGGGCCAAATGTGCTGGATTATCATATCCTTATCAGAAAGCACGCCGTATTCCCAGCCCTCCTCTGGGATCTCCATTAGGGACCTGGCTAGCTCTTCCTCTTCGTCACTCAGCCTGACCCCCCACCTCGCCTCGGGTTAAGTGCGCCCTAGTTCGATCTCAGCACCACGTCTGCTGGCATCGTGATGAAGAGGAACTACTGCTTCCACCCTTTGATCTTGTCCGGCAAACCTCTTATGAGGGGATGACTTTTCTTCGTGGAAATGTAATAGTAGAACCTCAACCTCTTCACCGCGAGGAAGTGGCAGAAGGACAGAGACGGGCAGAAGCTGTTCCTCACACACAGAACCAGGAAGCCGACGATCACATTGATGGAGTTCGGCATCAACTGGAACAGTGGCAGCCCCAAGAAGTTCAGAATCTCGAGCACCAATGGATGAAGAGGGAAGTGCAGCCCCTGCTGAAAGCAGGCGAAATACACCCCGACATCATAATCCTTCGAGCACACCCTCTCAGTCGCGGCGGGTAAACGGACTGAATATGGCGGCCTAATGTACAACACGCAGATGTCAGGTATGATGGATGTCTTATTCATCGGCGCCACGCTCAAGATTTCTTCAGGAACACTCATAGCCTCGGTTATCATGACAATGGCCGGGGGTAGCCGGCATCGACGCCTTCGTCACAAACCCTTTCTTCTTCCTCGGATCCCTCTGGGTCCCCGGCGGCGAGCCCACTGATCGCTCCTCACCCACGGTCCAACTCCGATTCTCCGATGACCTCTCCTCCGTGCTCTGCGTCGTATCCGCGGTGGAGCTTCTTTCTTCCTCCTGGATCCTAACCCATTCCGCCACCTCCCCGACTTTGGCAAGCGGATAGAAGACGTCGACGAAGACATCAAGAGAGAAGAGAGTCAATACATGTATGGTTGCGGCAGCTGCGACGACGGCTCTGCGACAACGATTCAATCTCCGGCAGCAACCTCGACGGCGACAGTACGGTCTCCAGCGATCGCAAATACCTAGGGAATTTCGAAAGTGAGAAACCCTCACTCGTTTCCATCCATGTCTATTTATAAGACGCCCTGAATGATCGTAACCGCAGACGTCCTGCCACGCGTCAATGATCTGCGCTGCCTGACGCTTCGATCTACGCGTTCTGCCTCTTCGACTGATAGCTGTTGTCGCATCAGCCACGCGTCGCCCTCTAAGTGGTCGAGACGCTTTGATTTCCAACCGCCGCCGATTCGAAGAGATCGCATCGGTTCACGCATGGGCATCGAGGCGCTTCGATTCCCGCCCTCTTTCGAGCCGAAACGATCACGTCAAATTGCAAAGCGGTCTTTTCAAAAAATTAAATCCCGCCTTTTTCTTCACTTAGGCCCACGCATAGCCCCACCACCATTAATGTGGCCCTGGAGACTGTGCAACCAACAGTCAAGGTCAGACTGCCTCACCGACCATCAGCGAGCGATCTGGGCAGAATACCTCGGCTCGCCCCGTCATGACGGGCCCCCTGGTCGCCATAAGCTCACCCTCATACCCAAGTCGACATACCATGTCTCAACATCCTTCTCCCCACAGCTCAGCGCTCGTCGACAGAAGGATGTTGGGGGCATTCATACCCTTGCAAGAAAACAGTCTGCACATCCAATAAGGAGGAAGGGAAACTAAAAGTATTCACTTCATTTATCTAAATGTTGGGGCCATTCACAGAGCCTGTCAAGAATACAATGCTACATCAGGCTCGGCCATTGGCCAGCCGTACAAAATTACAAAGTTTCCATACACTAAGTCCCCCTCAGCTTCGTCGCCTCACCCTCGGCCGCCCCCTCCCATTGCCGACCTTTCTGCCGACCGATCCCTCATCTCCTCCATCACTTGACGGACTCCTGCCTCCCTCGTCTCTTGCAGCAACGGAATGATATGCTCGTCATGGCAGCGACGGATGGCGGCTTCGATCACGCCTTGGTCAACCTCCCGCTTCTCCTCCAGCTGCTTCTTCAGGATAGCCTTCTCCTTCTTCTCCGCCTCGATCGCTTGCTTCAGCCTAGTTATCTTCTCCTGCTGCACCTCAATCACCCGCTTCTTGCTAGCCATCTCGTCGATGTGCTTCCGCTCCTCCTCCAGGAGTTGATGCTCGACCGTAGCCTTCGCAGCATCGAAGTACGCGGCATGTGCCTTCTCAACCTTGTAGGCAGTCGCGACCCGCTCCAGCTCTGCCTCCTTCTCTCGCAGCTTTTCTCTAGCGTCACTAAGGTCGACCCTCGCCTTCTCGAGAGCAGCCTTCGTGGCGGCCACCGGGGTTTGGCGTTGCAGGGCCACCATAGCTGCGACCATCTATAAAAGGATCCAGCTCAGTCAGACGTGAACAAGAAGGCTTGGAAGGCGAGGCGAGGAATTCAACCTATCTGCATGGTGTGCCACACAGGGAGCCGCACAGCCGCTCCGCACCCACGCGGATCATGGACTCATGATCCTAGGGCAGCATGCAGTACTCCGCTAGACGGGCCGCCACCCCGGTATCCTCGAATACCGACCCATCACGGCCTATCCAATAGGCCGGCCAGTGAAGACCGTCGCTTGGAAACGCCTCGACCTCAGCCTTCATTGTCTTGAAACGGATAAGCACGTTCTCGCAGCTCGGGTGCGCCTCTCTTCCCATCTCCCGCATAGGGATTCCGTAAGGCCACTTCTGGACGGGGGGGTGCCCTGGGAGGCTCTTCCGCTGCCGGGACCTGCGTAGGGATCGGGGGAACCACTCCCCGGTCGGCCGAACCCCTCGGCGCATCTATGCCCACTCGTCGAGGAGGAACGCCCGATTTGAACGTTCGTCGCCTCCTGTTTGCCTCCTCCGCAGCCGGAACCACGTCACTTCGTTTTCGGTCTACCACCTTCGCCGGCTCTCCCTCTTCTGTCGCTCTCTTACCCTTATCCCGTGGGTCGGCTTTCTCCGCAACCTGCGCACCGGCAGCCCTCAGCACTTCCTCCCGCGAGAGCATCGCGTCTTCTCTTGCGAGGGGAAGAGAGATCAGAGTAAGCCTACCTGAAAGCTCGCCAGATTCAAAGTACCTTAGGGCCAAAAATCATGTGCGAGTCGATCGTTCTGTGTCAAGCTCGCCAGTCGGCGGTCTGCCTCGGGTAGCTCCACCAAAATTTGTGCCTTCACTATATTTTCACCTGTTAGCTTTACCCTCTCATTTATAAGGATCGCCTTACTCTTGCAATACTAACAACACACTAGAGGGGGGTGAATAGTGTAATGGTAATAAATTGTCCAATTAAAATTAAACTTGCAATGCGGAATAATAAATGCAAGAGGAAATAATTGACACAATCAATCCAAATGCAAACACAAGATTTTACCCTGGTTCCCCAAAACTTGGGTACGTCCAGCCACACCAATATTCACTATATTCCCACAAAGAGAAGTGAATACAAATCTCACAAGGAGATACCCTACCAAGAGGATTTTGCCCTACACAAGGACCCAACCAACCCTACACAGGGGTCAAACTCCCACCTAGAGAATTACTAACTCCCACTCAGAGAATTAGGGTTAGTCCTACACTAGGACACCAAACTCCCACTAAGAGAGTTACTCCCACAAAGAGAGTTATTCCCACAAAGAGAATATCATAATCACACAAAGAGATAAACTCCCACAAAGAGAGAAAGACTAATTCCCACAAAGAGAATTAGAGTTACAAGAATCACCAAGTAAAATAAATACTCTTACTTATGCCTTGATATGCTTACTCATAGATGAATGCAAGGCATGGAAGAGGATCTCCAAGTGTTGAGATTTGCTTGAAAGCACTTGGATGATTTCCCTTGAGCAGGACTTCAATGCATGAAGAGGAATGAGAGCTCAAAGAGAAAAATGAGAGAGTTTGAGAGTGGCTTATAGATCTCTTATGATTTTCAATTGCATCAAGAAGTTCTAGAGAAGTCAGCACATCCATATATATAGGAACCCCATATCAAACCCCAAAACCCAAGAAAACAGCAAAAAGCAAAAAGCTGCAACGGCTAGTTTCTTGGCAGAAACGTCATGGACAGTCGACTGATGAACAAATGATAGTCGACTGTTCAACGGCTAGAAAATATCCAACAGCTATAATCTGAGCCAGGACAGTCAACTGGTGAAGTCGATACAGTCGACTGTGAACACGACAGGCGCCTATAAAACCTTCAGCAGGCGACTGCTGCAGGGGATGGAATAAAACAGAGAGCTGCACTCTTTCTCCAGATAAGCATACAGGCGACTGATGTCAATAATACAGTCGACTGTAAAATAGTCAGGCGACTGTAAAACCTTCATCAGTTGACTGCTGCAGAAGATGGAGAAAACAGAGAGAAGCAGTATATGCACTTACGCTACTCAGACGACTGTTGACCAATCCACAGGAGACTGTAAATATACATGCGACTGTAAACTGAGCATCAGTCGACTGTTGCGTAAAGCTCAAGTAGAGTCAATAGAAATGATGACTTGAGCAGTGCATATCAGTCGACTGTAGAAGGATCGACAGGCGACTAGAAATCACCCAGTCGAATGTAAATCCTTCAGCAGGCGACTGATGGAAAGCCAGAGACTCCAAATGAGTCTTTGGTCAAGATGAACCTATTAGGTTGGATTCTATGATAATCCTATGGCTCACTAAGATGGCTAAATGTATATGCATGAATGAGTAGACCATCTATCAAGGCATTACATTAACCTAGACTCAAATGAGAGAGAAAGCAATAAAGGAAATATTACATGGATTACATTGCTTTCCCCAGAGTCTAAGTTTTCCATCTCGATGCCTTGATGCTCTCCATCATCTCCAAGCTTTGGCACCCCTTGAGTCCAAGCTTTGGCCCTTCTCCACTTGATGTCCATCCTTGCACCAAGTGTTTAGTCTCCAAGAAAGATATTCTTGAAATGAAAAATATGAGACTAAAACAAGAGAGTCATTAGCAACAACATAATGTTGTGATCATCATCAAAATAAGATTGGTATGAAACACCAATACTCAACAATCTCACCCTTTTTGATGATGACACACATTATGTAAAACACAAAGAAAAAAAGCACAATGCTAATGAGCTCCCCCTACTTATATGCACCAATTATACAATGAGATACACAATAGTAAAAACTCATTATACCAAATAAAGTCATGGTGACATATAATAAGCATGGATTACATAAACCATTGCAATAGAAAATATCATGCAAACATGAATAGTGTATACAATCCCATATATCTCTACTCATAGATATATCTCTCCCCAAATGCATATGTATAAAATACAAGAGTTACATTTACATAATGCATATATATCTCCCCCTTAACATCGTCAAAAAGGTGGACATCAAAAATATCCCCCCTTTGTCATCTTAACCAAGATGTGACAATATGCAAGATATAAGGAGATGTATGATACCAAATTGAAAAATTTAGTGGGTATCAATCATTATCACATGCTCCTCCTAGATCATAGAAATGGTCAAATGTTGACTTCTAGGATCTAATACCAATTGTAAAGTAGAATATAAACAATCTCTAACAATTGAGGTAATACCAATTGTAGACAAAGAATCTTGGAAAATAATCCCATTTACCAATTGATATACAAATATTTGAGCCATGTGCCTAAAGTGTATCAAAACAATAGATATGGAAAAATCAAGCTTCAATGATACACAATGATATTGCCAAAAGGAATATAACATGAAACAACTTGGCAATATCTAAGGGGTTTGGTTTGAGACCATATAATAACCAATTGTAAAAAATGATCTCAATCTCACCCCGAAATGAGAGTCAAAATATGTTTTAAAATATTTTAAACATACAACATATTAACTCCCCCATTGACATACATATGGATCAACAAATGCATGTATGTCAATGTATTCCTCAAGATTCCCATTTTCATGAGAATAAGTTTGAAACATTTTCAAAATCATGAAATACACACAAACAATGGGTACGCTAAAAATAAATATTTAAGCACAATACCCATACAAAATGCATATGTGTGAAGAACCTAAACATTATGGAACCAAACCTAAGAGGAGTTTGATTTCCTAATGTAATCACATGAGGTGATCGCATCCCTAACTAGAGAGTTGATGTACCTATCACTCTCTTGCACACTAACCTTAGTGGGAATCCATAAACTCAAGGATTTCCTAGGCAAGGATTTTGCCTTTGCAAGAGGGATGGATGTGGCATGCTTAGGTGTAGAAACTAATTTCTTGGCATGCAAAGAATGAGGATTTTGCTTCTTAGCAAAAAATGAAGAGTCTTCATTCTTCCTCATCACCTTGTGATCTACATGCTTCTTGTTGATGTTATTGTTGTACAGGAAAGCATGGTGATTCTTCTTAGGTGCTTTAGCAATATTTCTTGTATTTGCACCGTAAGAGGAATTAGAGATGGGTTTGAGTACCACATTTTGAATAAACCCCAAACCTCCTCTATGATTTGCCGGATGTTGTTTTTCAAGCAAATCGTGGAGTGAATCCCTAGAATACACAAAGCTTTTGAGCTTACAAGATTCCTCTTCACATTTCTACGTAAGTTGTTGAATGCGAGTTTCTAAGCTAAGGTTTTGAGCAACAAGATTATCATTAGTCAAGCTCAATTCCTTAACTTGATAGAGAAGTGTATCTCTCTCACTAGTGTCATAATCATGCATTTCATCATTGATTACACAAGCAATATCTAATTCATGCAATCTACTCTTAGCAATCTTATGTTTTGCTTTTAATTTATTGTAAGAGTTGATGCACTTACTAGCCTTTTCAGAGACCATGTCGAAGTTATATTCAATCTCCTCGTATGAGATCTTTTCTTCCTCGATCTCATCATCATCTTCTTCTTCATTGCTAGAGCTCGACGATGACTCTTCCTTATTTGCCATGAGGCATGATTCATCATAGGAGCCATGCTTCCAACTCAACTTCATTTGAGCCAGAGGGGATTGGTGTAGGAACATTAATTGATACAGAACATGCATGAGCATCGTCCTTTGCATCCTCCTCTTCGTTGCTTGATGTATCCTCACTTGAATCATCAAAACTCCCGACAAGTCCCTTCTTGTGATTTTTGGACTTGGACTTTCCTTTCCAATGCTTCTTCCCTTACCCTTGTAAGTTTCTTTGATGGGTTTGGAAGGGCATTTGGTGGACAAGTGACCTTTTCCACTACAAGTGTAACAAGTAGGAACCTTGTTAGATTTGGAGGCAAACTTTGACAAAGACTTACCTTGCTTGCACTTGAGGAATGCTTTGAATTGCTCGGCAAGATCCTCAATTTCTTCTCCACTCGCCTATTCTAGCTTATCTTCTTCACTAGGAGCTTCTCGATGGAATTTCTTCCTCCATTTGATTGGTTCTTCCTTGGCATGGAATGCAACCCCCTTGTGCTTCTTCGGCTTCTCGGGCTTTGATGGTTGAATCTCCTTCTTGTGTTGAAGCTTCACTTCATACGCCATGAGATTACCAATGCACTCCTCAACGGTGTATTTGGACGTGTCATATGACTCCAAAATTCCATTGGCCTTTGACTCCCAATAAGGTGAGAGAGAGTCAAGGATCTTCTCTACACGATCCTATTGGGAAATCATCTTCCCGAGTCCCTCCAAGGCGTTCACGATATCAGTGAATCTTGTGAACATTTCTGAAATGCTTTCTCCTTTCTGCATCTTAAACATTTCATATTTAGATCTAAACACAGTTTGTTTATATTTTTTACCTTTGTAGTCCCTTTATTACATATCTCCAAAGTATGCCAAATTTCGTTGGCGGTTTTACACATGGAGATGCGGTTGAACTCATTTGCTGAGAGAGCGGAATAGAATGCATTTATAGCCCTCGCATTGAACTTGATAGAGTCCTTCTCCGCCTTTGTCCTTGAAGCCGCGGGTGTAGTGGGCTTCTCAAATGGCACCTCCGTGATGTCCCATAGGTCTTGACCCTCCATGTAGATCATCATCCTGATCTTCCAACTTGGATAGTTGGTTCCGTTGAAGAGCGGGTGTCGAACGGTTGAATGACCTTTATGAGACGCGGATGAGGCATTGAATGCCATCGTTGCAGTATGCTATAACCTCGCTCTGATACCAATTGTAAGGATCGCCCTACCCTTGCAATACTAACAACAACACACTAGACGGGGGTGAATAGTGTAATGGCAATAAATTGTCCAATTAAAATTAAACTTACAAATGCAGAATAACAAATGCAAGAGGAAATAATTTACACAATCAATCCAAACACAAACACAAAATTTTACCCTGGTTCTCCAAAACTTGGGTACGTCCAGCCACACCAATATTCACTATATTCCCACAAAGAGAAGTGAATACAAATCTCACAATGAGATACCCCCACCAAGAGGATTTTGCCCTACACAAGGACCCAACCAACCCTACACAGGGGTCAAACTCACACCTAGAGAATTACTAACTCCCACTCAGAGAATTAGGGTTAGCCCTACACTAGGACACCAAACTCCCAGAAAGAGAGTTATTCCCACAAAGAGAATATCCTAATCCCACAAAGAGATAAATTCCCACAAAGAGAGAAAGACTAATTCACACAAAGAGAATTAGAGTTACAAGAATCACCAAGTAAAATAAATACTCTTACCTATGCATTGAGATGCTTACTCATAGATGAATGTAAGGCATGGAAGAGGATCTCCAAGTGTTGAGATTTGCGTGAAAGCACTTGGATGATTTCCCTTGAGCAGGACTTCAATGCATGAAGAGGAATGAGAGCTCAAAGAGGGAAATGCGAGAGTTTGAGAGTGGCTTATAGATCTCTTATAATTTTCAATTGCATCAAGAAGTTCTAGAGAAGTCAGTACACCCATATATATATAGGAACCCCATATAAAACCCCAGAACCCAAGAAAACAGCAAAAAGCACAAAGCTGCAACGACTAGTTTCTGGGCAGAAACGTCATGGATAGTCGACTGATGAACAAATGACAGTCGAATGTTCAACGGCTAGAAAATATCCAACAACTATAATCTGAGCCAGGACAGTCGACTGATGAAGTCGATACAGTCGACTGTGAACAGGACAGGTGCCTGTAAAACCTTTAGCGGGCGACTGCTGCAGGGGATGGAATAAAATAGAGAGCTGCACTCTTTCTCCAGATAAGCATGCATGCGACTGATGTCAATAATACATTCGACTGTAAAATAGTCAGGCGCCTGTAAAACCTTCATCAGTCGACTGCTGTAGAAGATGGAGAAAAACAGAGAGAAGCAATATATGCACTTACGCTACTCAGACGACTGTTGACCAATCCACAGGCGACTGTAAACTGAGTATCAGTCGACTGTTGCGTAAAGCTCAAGTAGAGTTAATAGAAATGATGACTTGAGCAGTGCATATCAGTCGACTATAGAATGATCGACAGGTGACTGGAAATCACCCAGTCGACTGTAAATCCTTCAGCAGGCGACTGATGGAAAGCCAGAGACTCCAAATGAGTCTTTGGTCAAGATGAACCTATTAGGTTGGATTCTATGATAATCCTAAGGCTCACTAAGATGGCTAAATACATATGCATGAATGAGTAGACCATCTATCAAGGCATTACATTAACCTAGACTCAAATGAGAGAGAAAGCAATAAAGGAAATATTACATGGATTACATTGCTTTCCCTAGAGTCTAAGTCTTCCATCTTGATGCCTTGATGCTCTCCATCATCTCCAAGCTTTGGCACCCCTTGAGTCCAAGCTTTGGCCCTTCTCCACTTGATGTCCGTCCTTGCACCAAGTGTTTAATCTCCAAGAAAGATATTCTTGAAATGAAGAGACTAAAACAAGAGAGTCATTCGCAACAACATAATGTTGTGATCATCATCAAAATAAGATTGGTATGAAACACCAATACTCAACATCATTCACTATAGGGTTCAAAGCCCTCCAGTTCGACATCAGCATCACGTCGACCGGCATCATGACGAAGACTAAATCCTCCATCCATCTACCCACGTCGACTGGCACCCCAACGATGAGCTCCCGTCCCCTTCTCGCACAGACACAGTGGTACATCCCCTTCTTCCGCACTACAAAGAAGTGCTGGAACAGCGCAAGGGACGGGCTCAGGGAGCTGGCGAGGCATAGGACGACAAACCCCACTAGCAAGCCCCAGGAGCAGGGCATCAATGCGAAGATCGGTAACTCCAGGAAATTCAAAAGGTGGAGGAGATAAGGATGGACCAGGAAGCGAAGCCCCAATTCGAAGGACCGAGCGTAGACCCCAACTTCGTTATCACCAGGCCGACATACCCTCTCCTTGGCCCCAGGGACCCGCACTTCACAGGGAGGACAGACGAACCGAACCCGGATCTCCTTAACATTAACCCTATCCGACCTACAGTGGACAGCCCCAACCACCCTCGGCACGTCGGTGCGCCACGTCATCCGTCTCTGAGGCCTCTGCGACAACCACTACCTCTCCTCATCCACTGACTCCTCTGTCACAACACCACTACCTCCTCCGAAGTCAAACTGAGAGGCCATCGATCAAAGGATCAAGAAATTACCTAGTAGAGGAGCCGAGCTAAAGAAGCCAACCGGAAGCAGATCTTCGACGAAGGCAACGACAGCAGCGTCGGTGATCGACGGACGAAAGCGGGAACGCGTGAAGGGAAGTTGAAATCGGGAGAAACTTTTGATCGGCCCTCTCCTTCCCATATTTATAGCAAGCAGCGGGCCATCCCGACCGTCGAGGCACCGGCACACAGCGTCCATCGGAGCATCCCTGATGCCTCGACTGGCGTGACAGTTGATTCAGCCACGCGTCGCAAGGTCAGCAGTGGAGGCGCTTAGATTTCCCCCTGTCCTTTCAAATCGCAACAATGGCCAGCCGGGCGGGAACCCCAAGACAGATGTTGTCGCTTCCGAGCACGGAACGAAATCAAAACCGCCATTTTCAGGTAGGGGAAGTGGTACGTCATCCGAGCCGAGCCGGGCTCCCACCTCGAACTCGAATGCCGAGGGCAATTGTTACGACCTAAAGATTTGTGATAGTCCGACCTTCCATCGAAGACCGCCGGATACCTGGACAGCTCGCCCCTCCTTCACGAAGCTTACTTAGACCGGCGGCAGGACGCTCCACGCCCCGTCTTTGTTGGTCGCTCACTCATTCCCTCCGATCCTCTAGGTGTCCGACGACCCTAGGGCCCAATGCGTTTAGGGGGAGGGCGCACTCCGCCTACGCCAGGGGAGGGGCACACCCCGCCACGACCAGTGCGTGGGGCGCACTCCGCTAAGGTCCTCACCGGTTGCGCACCCATTCCCCCAATGAGCTCGCCGGGCATAGCGACCTGGCGACGGCTCTTCGCCACTTCGGACACGACAAACAACCTAGTACAAGGATGATACTGACACTTCCGCCGCACGACAACCTGACAAAGTGCCTCCGGCCGCTGCGCCCCCTGACACTCGGTGCGTTCGGCCCTGACACCCTGACAAAGGCACCCCTGACAGTTGCGCCGTCTGACAAAAGCGTGGCTGACGACCGTGATCTTGACATCCTAGTCCGAAGCTTCCGCTGACAGATGGGCCAGCTCAGCACGTCCAGTCAGCACGCCAGGTTAGCCTCACCTAACCGCCTCCATCAGGTATAAATACCATATCACACCATCGGGGGGTTGGAAAATCAACTCTCAATCTTATTACTCACACACAAGAGCAAAGGTCGTCCATATCTTTGTTCTTCCACCAATAGCTCGTCACGCACGGCGGACTCACTCTGAGTCCGACCTGCATGCCTAGCCCTCGCTTTAAGTCATATTACTAACTTAGGCATCGGAGAGGCTAAGGGTTGGACCCCAACTCGACCTTTCTGATGAGCTGCTCCTTGTGCAGGCCAGCCAGTCGTCTCGGATCGCGCTCAGCTCCCACCTCTGGTAGTGTGCTCGCCGAGCGAACCCCTCAGCGAAATCGATTCCGTGGTCAGCCTTCGTGGTGTGCTCAGCCTCGTTGCTACACTCATCACCTGTTAAATTGCCTACCCTAATCCCCTCATAACAATAACCATCGTGCCCTTGGTTCCCCATAATACAAATTCATTGTACGCGAGTTTTACCCCAGAATACGTATTAATTACGGATACGAAAGGTGTACGACAAGATAGGAATACACATATATTATATTATTAAAAAACTGGCCGTTACAGTAAATGGCCAGAATAATGGGGGGTGTGAGTTACACCCATTAATGACTAATTCAAAGCCTACTAATGGAGGAATTAGTGGCTACATTTAGAGGGGGAGGTTACAAAGAAAAGGAGAGGGATAAATATCCCAGAGGGCCAAGGAGGGAGAGGAGGCCAGATCTACTCCTAAGGATAAGTACTATACTCCACAAGACTTTCATGTCCTTCCCTAATATCTCCTACTTCATCTTGCTCCTTACATTTTCATCTAATGGAGACTAACTTGAGTGTCAGAGAGGGGATCGGTCGGGCCCCAACCCCGACCCCCTAACGATCTTCTCATGTTATAGGATAAAAGAGAAGCTAGATCAATTTCCATCAGTGGAGTCCGATTCTAGCTCATCTCGACTCGGAGACGCTCGTTCACAGGTCTCAGTTCAATAGCTGATGAGGTTCCATCCCGACAAAGGGGTCTTCTTCAGCCCAATCAACCGTTGACGTCAATTTTGGCATCAACAAGTATGAATGACCATTTTCGATAGTCAAAATAGTAGGGAACTTAGCCTACAAGGTGGAACTTTCTCCAACCATCACATACTATCTAATCTTCCATGTGAGTATGTTGAAGTCATACTGTGGAGATCCGGAGGACTCGAGCCGAGGGAAGTCTTCTTGTGTGCCTGCAGGAGTACAAATGGAATTCGACAAGAAGGCCGAGGAGATCATCACGGATAGGATGGTTTGTGAGACAAATAACCATACATGGCTTGAGTACTTCGTCAAATGGAAGAGATTTCCAGAAAGTGAGAGCTGTTGGGAACGTACGAAAGCACTATGACAGTTCGAGGACTTGGTGGAGGAGTGTCGCAAGGAGAAGGCCAAGCGATGAGGGCATCACCGAGATAGGTGGGGGCGAATGTTACCGACGCCATGTCACCGCCTTGTCATCTTCTATTTGGTGCTTATTTGAGACATGAGGTAGCATTCTCTACAGAGTTCTTAGGGGTACTCTGGTAAATATTGTTTCTAGATTGTTTTTTTTTTGGGACATTCATGTGTATTCTCTAAATAGGGAATTTAGTGTTAGTAACAGGGAAGGTTCTTGAAACTTTTCCTTAGCCATTGGATAATGGAAGAGTCTAGAAGCATAGTGTCAACCATTTTTTAGGTCCTTTGGAAAGCTGATAAAGCGCGCGCGCCGGCCAGCTGGCAGCCCCGGGTTTCAAACATAGTGTCCACCATTGATTGTAAGGGAGGCTCAGCTATAATTAGAGACAAGATGATGTCATTTGTATCCATCAAGAGTTGCAAGCAATATAAGCAAATGCATTCTTCACTTCCAAGTTCTCCTGTGTTCACTTCCAAGTTCTCCTGTGTTCACTTCCACGTGGCCTTTCTAAGTGGAAGAGTTTTTTAAATTTAAATAATGTAATTGATTGAAATGCTATAAATAAATTATAAATAGTAATTGAACGAATCCCTTCGTAGCTTTTTGGTATTGTCTGGAACACGTATGGGTGTAGTCGCAAGTCCGAGTATCCATATCGGGTCAAACTGGACCCGACCCGACCGTTTACCAACTCTAATCAAAAGGTAAGAAGCCTTTCACCACTGGCACCCAGAAAAAACAACCATCATACAGTCAAGTGGGCCCTCAATATTTTCTTAAAGCAAATATGGGTGCACAAAATTCAGGTGCATTTAATATATTATCATCGTTATCGGCGAACGTGCTTCGCTGGCATCTCTCGCTCTCGTCTGCTTTGAAAACCGCCAGAAAACAAAGACGCATGCCAAGAAAGTACCCTCCATTTTTAATGCCATTTTTTTAAAAACCAAGGGAAAAAAGAAGAAATAAAATATTTTAATGCAAATTGTTTGAGAGAGAGAGAGAGAGAGAGAGGAGTTCAAATTATTTTGAGATCCGAGAGAGAGAGAGAGATGGAGAGAGGGGGGGGGGAATGGGTCTTAGCTGAAAAGGGTGGCCTTTTTTGGGCACCAATTTCCTAATTTCCGCCCAAAATTGTTTGTGTAAAAAAGGTTGGATCTTGTTCCCGGATCCGAGTTCTATCCATCGGTTTCCTTCGTGGGTAGCTCCCAAAATCTAATCTTCGTTGATTTCGAGTTGGAAACTTTGATCGTTTCAACCGAAAAAAAAACCTTTCCCCCGCGTTAGATCTTGCTATATTGTTGCATTTGGGTTTAATGGAACTGAGATTAAAATTTTGTTGTGCAAATAAGGAAATTGTATCCGCAGGATAATTTCGATAATATATCCGTTGATCTGAGTCCAAGTTTGCAAAAAGGGGTCAAATTTCGAGGAAATTTCCTTCTTTTCTTCCCCAACTCCCAATTTTCTTTCCTCTCTATATTTTCTTCCCCGTTGGAAAGATATGTGCACACAACTCTAAGCCTCATGTTATCTTTACAGAAATGGGAATTTCCCCTTTTCAACGAAAAAGGAGAAGGTCTTGTTTTGAAGCCTTTTAAACCTCACCAAGTGTATGATTCAATGCCCCAAAAAAGGGACCTCTTTTAGATCTTGTCCAATGTGAAACCCAAACCCGTTTCTTTGATACCTCATAAACCATTCACATTCTTAGGATTTTTGGTGTGAAATCGAACAATGTCGTTTAAAACCATTGTCAGGGAGCTGAAGGAGATGAGAGATGGGTTTAGTGGTTCATCGAGGAGAGGCAATGGAGGTGGTGGAGGAGCGCCGCTGCGGTCCCAGTGGCCCAATGGCCACGCGATGCCGCCGCATCAAGAGGAGGAGGAGGAGCAAGGGAGGTGGGCAAATTTGCCGCCAGAGCTCCTGTCGGACGTGATGCAGAGAGTTGAGGCTAGTGAAGTGGTGTGGCCGACGAGAAGGAACGTCGTTTCATGCGCGTCGGTCTGTAGGAGTTGGAGGGATACTACTAAGGAGGTCGTTCAGACCCCGGAGCAATGCGGGAGGATTACATTCCCGATTTCGCTTAAGCAGGTTGCTCTATGTTTGATTTCTGTTAAATTTGTTTTTGTTCAATTGAGAATCGAAGTTTGCTGACGGGTTCTTTTTATTTTTGTGTGTTGAATAGCCGGGTTCGAGGGATGGGCCAATACAATGCTTTATCAGAAGAGAACGGGGGACTTCTACCTATCGGCTGTGCTTGGGATTGAGCCCTTGTAAGTCTTTCTATGTACATGATTTGTATGAATTTTAACTCATTTGTGGTCTAAATTTAATCAAGCAGCGATGTAATGGGCGAATTTTGTTAAAATAAAAGGATCGATCTTTTGCTAGTTATGTATTTAATACCAATTAGCTAGATAGGATCATAGGGTAGGATCATTTTAAAGTAGAAGATGATGATTTGGAATTTAACCTTACATTACGTGGTTGCAATTATATCAATAGGTTGCTCTATTTTTTTCCCGTGATTTATCTTTGGAAGAATAATTTGAAAACATTAACTCTGAATTTTATAGCATTCATGCTAAGATGTCTCTTATGTTTGCAGCTTAAGAGTAATAACCTGAAAACAGTTAGAATGATCTTGTTTTCAATATCAGCCAGCAGATTGACATTGGACCTTTTCTAGAAAGGAGCACGCAAATTGAAACCAGCCATATGAGCTACTGATTCGAACGACAAAATACTGCTGAATCACCATACTTTCGGTGAATGATATATCATTAGTTAAATTTATTTGGCAGGATTTTGTGGTTATTTACTGTCTGTCATGTAATTACAGCAATAACCTAGATATATGCCATATAGAGGATTGCCTGGCTTCATTAGTTTTTGGTTTGTTTTATATTATTTGGCAAAATTGTGTGGAAGCCTCTCGCAGTCCATTGCTAAGAGAAGACATGCTATTACATGAATTTGAACGCATTGGCTTTATATTCAGACTGAAGGAGAAGTTGTTTTACAATAAACTAACCAGAAAAATCTCATGGCAGCAATCCAGGGTGAGAATGACAAGCTTCTGCTTGCTGCTCGAAAGATTCGTCGAGCAACTAGCACAGATTTTGTTATTTCTCTGTCATGCGAGGACTTCTCTCGAAGTAGCAGCACCTACATTGGGAAGCTGAAGTAAGATACATTTCCAACTTTTAAAACTAAGCTCATGTTTTGTTGCTTAAATTTACAAGAAAGAGGATCCTAGGAAAGAACAACAAAAAAAATGCAATTAACTAGTGTTTTTTTTCCTTTTCATGCCTTCGAAGTGGGCAATTATTCAATAGCTAAAACAGATAATGTGATCTTGGGCTTTCATGAAATATTTGATATGACACAACAATCCACACTACTCTCAGTGAATTATAGAGCAGTGTATACTTCTTGGACAAATTAGTTTCATGTTCTGATTGTGTATTTACCTCTAAACATGAAACTAACTTATTTATGTTGGGAGTTAATGAGATTTGCCTATTGGACACATAAGAAACCGCAAACTAGTTGAACACATGCTGAATTGATTAGATCATGTCAATGTTGGTTTTATGGTTTAAATGGTCCAAAACTAGTCTAGCATTCTCATAAGCTGAATGATCCTCCAAATCACAACTGTGCATCACTCAAATTGAAGTGATCAGAAGTAGTTCATTATTTATTGGCATAGTCTTTATGAGATCTATATGCAACTTTTCTTCCATGGCTTGATTTCACTTGGGTGGGTGTCAGCCTTTGTATCTTTAATATTATGATTATGTTTCTGCGTGACAAACTGCAATAGGTCAAATTTTCTTGGAACCAAGTTCACAGTGTACGATGGCCAGCCTCCTCAGGACACCCCGATTGTGCCCAACAATCGCTCGAGTCGAAGGTTCCACTCAAAACAAGTGTCCCCTAGAGTCCCTGCCGGCAACTATAACGTTTCCACCATAGCTTATGAGCTCAATGTCCTTCGAACCAGAGGACCTAGGAGGATGCGTTGCACCCTCCACACGATTCCAATATCATCCATTCAGGAAGGCGGGATCGCACCAACGCCCACCGGGTTCATCCACTCCCTTGACCAGCTGTCGGCTTCATCCACTTTCAAAGGGAAAGATCCCATTGTGAATTCCCCGGCATTTACTTCAAGAGGACAAGATGTGCTAGCAGATATTTCATCATCCGCTTTTACAGGGAAAGGCCCAATTGTGGAATTCTCCTCTACTAGCCTCACTGAGACACAAAGGCCTACTCAAATCTCAGACGAGCCATTGATTCTTAAGAACAAAGCTCCAAGATGGCACGAACAGCTACAATGCTGGTGCCTGAACTTCAGAGGGAGAGTCACAGTGGCATCCGTTAAAAACTTTCAGCTTGTGGCAGCAGTTGATCCGTCACACCAAGTGTCTCCGGCAGAGCAAGAGAAAGTGATTCTCCAGTTTGGGAAGATTGGGAAGGATATCTTCACAATGGATTACCGATACCCGCTATCAGCATTCCAGGCGTTCGCTATCTGTTTGAGTAGCTTTGACACTAAGCCGGTTTGTGAATGAGTTGGTCATGTAAATAGCTGCATAGAGTTGGAGAGTCCATTGTTTTCACTGCCGAAATACCAGGTTGGATGGGATTGTTCTATTGGGTGCTAGAGAGGGCAGCCATGAGAGATAGAGGGTTATTAATAATCATGTAGCTTATCCATGAACACTAGGTAACTGATATTTTCCCTTCCTTTTGTAACTCTTCCCTTGTGTTTCCTCTTTCTCCTCATCTATTTCTGATGATGATGTTGATCACTAAGCTAAGGAATGATTACTGATAAAATATCAGTCATGCAACCTTCTTTATTCTGATTTATCATTTTACCATTGCTTGACTTGTTCTTACTACCAAGAATTTGTAGGTGCTAATGGAAATAATTTCATGTGAAGTCATTTTGTGCTCTTCTAAGCGGAAATTTGAGATTCGTGTTGATCCATAATAACGATATGAATATTGTATATATTTTCTTTTTCGTTGTATTTTAGAGTCTATTGTATATTGATGTTTGCCACCTCTTACATTCCTGCAAATACTTAGTTATTTTCTATTATGTGTACTAGTCTTGCAGGAATGTAGTAGACATGAACACAGGTACTTAGAGTAGACATGATATTAGCATGCAAGTACCTAGTCTATTGTATATTGATGCAACATGTGTTCATGTCTGCTAATACTTAGTTACTTTTAAGTGTGAATGATCCTGATCACAAGTACTAGAAGGCCAGATATTGATTAGTGCCCATATTATAAGCTAATCTGACAGTTCCCATCTGTTTTTACACACACACACACACACACACACACACACACACACACACACAATTACATAATATTGACACTTACTAAAATTTATTTGAAGGATCGTACACAGGTGCAGGGGCTCCTTGCTTATTTCTTCAATTCTTGACTATGCACTTATTTCACTTTTGGATGTATTATGGAATGTGGTCCTTTGTGTGACTTGATTGGTTGTGTGGCTTTGTTGTTGCTGTTATTGTTGAATTTTGTTGACTCGGATACTGATATCTGTTTTCTTATCTTAGTTATCTCTAAACTCTGTGATGCATATGCTGACCTAACATTTGAATATTGCATGGATCATGTTTTCATATCATTGTCTTTTGTGTGTGGAAATAAGGTCTAAGATCTTAATCTTCTTCACTTGCACTGTTCTTTGGTTTTTTTGTGTGGGATTTTCTGGTCTTAAAATGTGAAGTCATTAGATGACTGACATTCTTTGGGTGATGTCACACTGATGATGATCATTCCATGTTTGTGAATTGGTTGTTGCTCTAAAGTGTGATGCTAGCCAAAGATGATGGGAGTTTTTGGTAGCCAGAGTTGAAAGGAGAAAATTGATGATTGAAAACTCTAGACGTGCACCAAAATTTTGTAAACACAAGATTCATGCGAATTCATGCTAAACACAAGATTTTTGGTGTACCTGTGTTTTAGGACATGCGGATCAATGCTAGGGGTCCCTCGGATGCCATATGATACCCATTAATAGTTTGCTTGGTTTTTGGTTCCATATTCAATTTTTGGTTTCCTAGTGATTGAAGGTCTATTGGTTTCTGTTCTTGACTATGCATTTACATTTCATTTGTGGATGTATTATGGATTGTAGTCTCTTGTTGGATACTAGGGTTGTGTTTTCTTTTTGAATTTTGTTGGATCAGATACTGATGTGTGTTTTCTTATTTGAGCACCTCTGAACTGTGTGATGCATATGCTTACCTAACATTTGAATGGTGCATGGATGCTTTTTAAGCCCCGCATCTTTATGCATGGAAATTAGGTCAAGGTTCGTGTCATGTTGGAGCAAATTGGTGTTTGATCTAACATGTCGTGTTATGCATTTTAGTTGCAAGATTTTTGATGTATGTATGCTTTTTTAAGAGAGACAGATGAACGCCGTGCCAAACTTATGTTTGGTTTCATATCCAATTTTGGTTAAGGGTGATGATGTATTGAATTTTTATAGGATCTGCTAGGGTTTTCTAATTTAATTGAGGATCTAAGAGGCTAGGTTGTTGTTTATGTTGGAATTGAGTCATTGATGGGCAACATGTGTTGGATTGCTTCAAGCATGGGCAGTATCATTTTAATACAGATTACAATGCCATGGCTCTTTATTGAGCATGGATCCTATAAAAATATCCAAAGTGCAATTGCCAAAGCCTGAATCTTTTATGCATTTGTCCCTCTTGTTCCTTTTTATACAGGAACTAGAAATAACCTGTGTGTACAGTGCACGGAGCCAAAAAAAACCATATCCTATAAACAGGATGCGGTGTACGCACGCAAACGAAAATGAGCAAGAATTGTGGGTGTATTTGTTGGTAATGTCCGGGGCTAAAAGGATAAATGCAATATTCATAGGGCAAACATGTAAATAAGTGAGCTTGGAATGGTGATTTTTTGGGATGATGATGGAATGCCAACCATGTAAATAAGTGATCTTTGGGGTGATTTTTTGGTTTGTATGTGAGGTGGATGTCACATGTGGCGTTTATGTGATGATGTGACATTGACACATGAGACAAACATGCCACATGAGACAACCTCATCGATTGTATAATAGATGTGTGAGGGGAGAACATGGTATAATGCATGCGATTCATCTTGTTTGCTTCTCTTCTACTCAGACTCTCCGACAACACAGCCGCGGCCATCGGCTCAGAGGAGCTCGCCGGAGCATTACTGATCCCTTTAGATCTTTCCGTTGGCAACTGATTCTAGAATTTACAAACGATTCATGGAAATTTTCTCCATTCTCTAAGATCCAACCAAACAAAAAAAAAGAAACCCCAACAAATGTCTCTTTTTAAAAATATGAATGATAGTCCTTGGTCACGTCCAAATGGACGTGTGCAAAAAATTAAATACAAAAATGTTTGCAGAACGATATGAAAAGAAAAAAAATGAAAACATAAAGTTATAAAATTACAGTGGATGTGCGATTTTTTTAAAGAAATGTAAGAATCGTGAATAAGTATTGCCATTGAATATTGGCTTGATGGTGAATCAACATAGCTATGTTATGAATTTTTTTTGGGTTTTTGGTATATATGTCCCTTAAACAAAATATGCATTTTGAACTTTATCTCTTAAATATAGGTATTTGCTCTCAAGTCCATCAAATCTTAAACCTTAATCTTAATTTTCACACTTTAATTTTTTTTGTTAAAATCTACTAGAAGAGTGAATATTCTGTAAGATGTCAATTAGAGTTTGGGAGGCTTGTGGTTGTGGGGGGCGGTTTTTTTTTTGGGTTGGGGGGGGGGGAGGGCCGCCGCCGCCGTCGCCGCCGTCGCCGCCCTCCTCCTCGTCGGTTTTTTGCATGCGGCGGCGGTGGCGATGCATCCTCCCCGTCGGTTTTTTTGCAGCGGAGGAGGCGACATCACCGCTTCCTCCCCCTTCTAACAAGCGGAGGAGGGGGAGGCGACGCCTACTCCTCCCCCCGGCAAAAAACCGACGAGGGGGAGGCGACGCCTACTCCTCCCCCCGGCAAAAAACCGACGAGGGGGAGGCGAAGGTGTTGTCGCCTCATCTGCTCTCCTCCTTGTCAATTTTCGATGTTGGAGGAGTCGCCAACGCCACCGTTTAAGGAGGGGGAGGAGGCAGTGCTCCTTCGCCTCAAAAAAAGACGAGGGGGAGATGGCGTTGAGTTGGTTAATTGTTAATTAGTGTTTAATTCTTAATTAATGACCTATAATCATTATTTATGCGTTAATTAATCTAAGTTCGGTGAACTCTCTAACAGAATATAGGATAGATGTGCTATTTATGTTAAAATTTAAGATTTGAGGGACTTGAGAGCGCATACGCATATTTAAAGGATAAATATCAAAATACGCATTTTAAGGTACGAATATATGGAAAAACCCAAAAACTTTATAAAAATCCAAGTTCACGAAAAGACCTTTGTACGGAAATAAAAATAAAAATAACTAATAGACAAATTTTCAATATATGCCAAAAATTAGAACTAATTTTGAACCGACCGAACTTAAATTTAATTACAAAAACAGGCAAACTTCTTGTCATGTTGGTCTCCATGCGTAAATAAATTTGTGTCGATGTGGAAGATTATAAAACAACCAGGATAGAAACCCTGGCCATTTGAGATCAAAATGGTCTGGGTTGCATTTTGGAGATTCCTCTGCAGCTCTGCAATTGACATGAATTTTCAAGTAGAGAATAATGGCTATCATACGCCATATGAGAGCCTCTTTCATACGCCCTCTCACATAAAGCACCAAAGTACAAGCCCAAATGTGCTTGTACTTGGTTGTATTTGTGTGTTGTATGTGAGAAAGCGTATGAGAGATTCTCTCATATGTTATATGATAGCCATTATTCTCTTTCAAGTATTACTACTATAATGAAATGATTGCGGTTGGAACCCCCGTCATTTGGAGAGTGCAACATTAAACCAGGGGTGTCAACGCCGGTTGTTTTTTTAACTCGAATTCAGGCGCAGAAGCCGGTCAGTATATGGTTGATTTTTGTAGTTTAATTTGAATTTAGTCGGTTAATTTTTGACATATATTGAAAATTAGTCCATAAATATTTAGTATTCGACCGAAACACTGCCCTAAATGTGCGTCTGCAAGAAGAAATATCGTAGTTATATACAAAAAATGGATACTAGTTATATAAAAGTGTTAATTTTATAATTAAAAGAATATGAATCAATTAAATTGTGTCCACAAAAAACGAGTATTGGATCCGCATCCAACGGCTAAAATATTGTTCAGCCAGCAACCCGGTTGCTCTTTTGGGGTCTTCATGCTGATCTTGCACACTTCAATATAAATAAATAAACATGGGTGCAATTATAAATTTTCCAATAGAATTTTCTTCTATCTCTCTCTGAGGGCTTGTACAAATATGGAGCCAGTAGACGAAGACGTAGAGTACAGGAGGAGGGAGGCCGTACTTCCGTCGCTGACCCCGTCGGTCCCCGAACCGGAGCTCGAGAGGGAGACCGGCGAGCGCCGGCGCGGCCGCAACATCCTCATCGCCGTCGATTTCGGGCCCAACTCGAGGCACGCCTTCCACTGGGCCTTGGCCCATCTCTGCCGCCTCGCCGACACCATCCACCTCATCCATGCTGTATCTAGTACGGTATTCTTGGCATATCCTATAACATCTCAATAATGTATATGTGCTGTCAACGTATTCAAAAATATCTACTATTTTGATTCCTCATCTGTAGGTGTACATAATGAGGTGGTGTACGATAAAGGTCATCGTTGTGTTTTTTTCTTTTTGTTTGTCGATCATTTGCCTTCTCCTTCAAACTCCTGCAGCGTGTTGCAAGGGACTGTGAGCGAATATTGCTTTCATAACTGCAAGTGTGCTCTGATCATCATCGTCCCCGGCAAAGGTGTGTACATGATCATATCCACGATCTACTGCGAAACTCGATTTTTGATATTTTAATATTTTTGTTGCTGTTTTTTGACTTTTATTGCAGATACATGAGATCTTGTAATCTAACATTGAAACCGAAACCGAAACCGAAACCGAAACCGAGACCAAACTTCATTATTTGTAGCTTAAATATGTAGACCTGTTTGTGCAGCGGTGCATATGAAGTTATAGAGAGTTCAGTGGTTTGTATGATCCCTTGAACATGTTGAATTGTAAATTTTAGACCCCTTTGATTGGGATACCGACATCGCGTGTGTTAATATTTCATGTTTTAAAATTTCCAATCTTATTATGTTTTTAGATTTTGCTACAAGTGGTTTGAGTGTGAATTCCCAATAATTCATCCATATATATTTGAGGTTTTAGGTTTTAAAATATGTAAAATGATCTCTAAATCATCTAGTAGACAAATGAGGAGTTTGTTACATGTGGGTATTTGTCTTATGTGGTCAAGTCACATTGCCATATGGGACAACATCCTCCACATCACCCTCCACATCACCCCAAATACCCAAAAACCACCCAAAAACACACCAAGGTTCAAACAACACCAAAAACCAAACCCGATTTTGTTGAGGGATGTATGCCCTTCAAATGGGTTTTAATGAGATTAATTGCATTTGATGCAAATGGTTTTTAATGAGATTAATTGCATTTGATACAATAATATTTAAATATGTCGCAAAATGTTTGCGAGCCTATTTATAAAATGCATAGAAATGAAGAGTATTTTCTTGTGAAAGTCACAGAGAAAACCGTCCTCAAATCAAAATACAAACGAGCCCATACGGCATATATACGTGTTATATATAATGGGCTTGGGGTTTCATTTATAAAAGTGTTTTATAAAACAAAAAAAAATTATAATAAAACAAAATGGGCCAAATTCCTCATTCTGGTGCCCATTGTGGGCAAGATGCGCCCAACGCATGGCACATGGAGCCCACTTCGGGCCCCGACAATATTAAATTAGGTTTTTTTAAAGATTTAAAACCTAATTGTGACGGCTAATTTTTTGAGTAGATTATGGTTTTGGGTCATTTTTGAGCCATCGTTTGAGGGGTCAAACGAGGTCGGAATGGGTCCCCGTTTGTTTCTATGCGATTACCGTTCAGTGCTCTTCGATTTGATAGGTTGTATCAATTGCGAAGGTATGAAAGAAAAATTCGCTAAAGATTGGCCTTTGTGAAAGGCAAACTTTAATTGAGTTTTTCACTCCAAATATTTAGTCCCACATCGGATATGATGAAAGGAGAGTGGTCAGCCGCCTATATAAATGTGGCATCCACCATTCCTTGAAACCTGCACCAAGTCTCAAAATTCGAGAAGTTCCCAAAAGTTTGGAGCACGCTCCGATTAAGACTTAAATAAATTATTCACTCTCTCCCTAAATTATTCTTTGCTCCTGATCGGGCTTTAGCAAAGCTACGAAGGAGCTCGGATCGGATCCGAAGTTTTGACGGAGGATCCACTCAAAGTGAAATCTTCTTCGGTGCGTGGTTGGCTCGGCGACAATGGTGTTGCTCGCCTCGGAACGTGGTGCGGTTTGTGAAGCGGTTTGGCTCGAAAAAAGGTACGGCTCGGGACACGGTTCGACTCGGGAGAAGTGACGCGAGGCCAAAGAAATGTTGCTGAAAACGACGCTTCGTATTCTGTGGAAACGAAGTAAAAAGCATCTAGTTCAATTAAGCATGCGTTTATAATTACAAATAGGTTGATAGATCTATCCTTAGGGGTTGGTCGGACCCAACCCCGGGATAGTAGATAGTCTCGCTAGAGTTGTTCTCTTTAGGGCTAGATTTAAAATAGTTTTGAATCTGTTTTTCCGCTGCAATTTTGATTTCGTCATCCGACTGACTTAGGCCGGACGTCGATTTTATGGCCCTACGGACCCAGAAAACCCAACATTGGTATCAGAGCCAGTCTACCTGCTCTATGATTTGCATTTATAAAATGTATGTGATAGAGCATGTTTCTCCATGAGATGGAGGTTTTAATTTAGACTATTAAAATGTTGTTTTAAAGCAACGTTTTTAATTTTGAAAATTGTTTTTGAAAATTAGAATTAATTTTATTTTAAAATTAAATATTTAAAAGTATGTGATAATTTTTTTGATGTAACTTAAAATTATGAGATGATATTTAAGTTGCATGTATAACAAGAAAATTTTATGAGATAAATTTTAATTGCTTAACTATGCTTAGCTAAATTGTTTAGTTGATAATGATTATATTAGTTTTATTGATTATGTGATAATTCAAGAAAAACTATTAGTATAGCCATCAAAAACTTATAGAAAATTATAAGATAAATTTTTTGGTGGACATGCTATGTTTTAAAAATTGTTGCAACATATTAAATTCCTGTTTAGGGCAGCCATCTCCTAAGTATTATTTTAATTGTTCTAATAATAATTTCGAACAAAATGCTATGATTTAAATTGTTGCAACTTGAATTTTAAAATGCCTAATACATGATTAGGATAGCATCTTAAAAATCCTTATAGTTGATAATAACATTAATAAAAGTTATTAACCAATCCTAATAATTTCGAATTTTAAGGATTCATCTAGTTGACTAGATAGGATTAACTAGTCTTAATGAAGCCAAATCTAATCGAACGGGACACATATGAATAATAAGTTTTCTTCAATTGACCATGATCCGGTCTAGTGTTTTTTGACTAGTGTTGTGGATCACCCTAGCTCGACTTGGGATAGTGATCCTGACCTAGTCAAATCCCTAGCTGTGTTCCGATGGACTGCAAGGATCCGAATTATGATTATGTGACATCGTCGATTTTATCTAGTCAATTACGTTAAAAATCTTCTTCAAGGTTAGCCGTAGCCCTCTTTACTTTTGGACTTTGGGAACAAAGGATTTCATGTTATAGTTGTTGAGTCAACTCAAGCTGTAACATGACTATCTTTTGGGAACCAATTCCATTAAGCATGTGATGTAGTTCGACTTAACCCAAACCGTCGCGTCGTGAATAAACCGAGTGTCGGTGTAAGTTAGGATTGGACAAGAAAGTAAGGGTCTGACTAGACTAGTTGTTATGATTTGTTGAGCCAACTCAAGGTCATAAGTGACTAGGGGTAAAAACCAATAAGGGAATCACATTCGATGTGATTGATGAAGAGTCGTCTACCGATCGCAGAGTTAAGCAACTTGTTAAGCCAACTCAAAGTTATGAGACTCAGGATGGTCGGGTCCCTTTCCCACTAAATATTATTATTCGTTCATCTTTATGGCTTAAGTTAATCGCAAAAATAGTGGGAGGATATAATTGTATAAAATCCATTTTAACTATATTTAAAAATCATTGAATATATGCTAAACTAGGAGATTCTATGTTATATATGATGGAATTCAACAATAATATCATAAAGAAATAAGTTAATTGGTCAAGATGATTGTTTAAGGAATATCAAGCCAAAATCAAGTTTCATAGTCTAAACCAGATTCTCACTGACCTTAAACTATCCTTACTAGCACAAGCTCACGGACAATAATTTCCTTGAGCTCTGTGTCCAACAAGGTAAAAGCACGCTACCTATCACTCGCTTCTATGAGGGGCAGCTTGAACATAATGATGTTCATAGCAAGTTTCTTCATACAATTTGTTGAGTCAACTCAAGGTTGTATGGAAAACGGTTTCGATCCGCTAGATTCGAAATTTTGATCAAACTGTTTGAATCGAAGATGAGTGCACGAGCGGTGCAAGACCATGCATCCAAATCAGATCTTGAGTCAAGCAACTTGTTGAGTCAACTCAAGGTTGTGAAGCTCAAGTGTTTGAATACGCAAGGTGCTTGCACAGCTAATAATTTTTTGTTGGGAAAGCATTGTTGAATACGCAAGGTGCTTGCACAGCTAATAATTTAGAACGGAGAATGCATTGAGGAAAGTCGGTTGAAAAAGAAAGTTTTGACTATGATAAGAAAAGGCAAAAGAAGGAGGAACTGAAAATGTGACATTTGATGTCACAATTTCAGGATGATTGTTATACAAAAGGAGAACACATTTTGGCGAATGTCGTCACTTTGCTTCTGAAGCAATGTCTCGGTGTGAATATTTTATATAACGATATTGTATTAAATGTTAATACACAAATATGCAAGTTATAGAAACTTTATCTATGGTAAAATAGACTAGGCCGTACCGATGAGAACAAACTTGACAAGTCACATAAAGAGAGTTTTGATCTCACGTATTATGAGCCGAAAGACACTTGTAAGTCTTGTCTCAAAGTTATTGTAATACCCCTAAGTGTGATATACTAGTATTTGTGTATAATATATGTTGGATGTATCTATGGAGTGTAGATATGTAGATATGTATATGTTTAATGTCTTATATGATTTTGTATATACTTGTGTGTTTTATATGGTTGTGTGTAAGTATGGCTAGTTTGAGTGCATACTTGTATTGATATAGAAGGATACATTTATATATGTATGTTGTATGATTTGGGTGTACATATTATATGGATATATAGTGATGAATATACATATATGGTTGCATATATATATGTTTGTGCCATTGTATGCACATATGTGTAATTGCATATTTATAATTGTGTGACCACTTGTATTGACTATAAATAAGTATATATTTGGACCGATATATATTTGTATGTAAGAATATAACTTGTATATATTATATTGGATTTATATTGGTGTAGTATATATAGTATGTGTATGCCTTAATTAGTTTAGTAAATATGTCTCTTAGAAGGGGGTATTGTGCATATGGCATAAGCTACTTGATGTTGTTGCCATTGTCATGAATAGAAGGATGTTTGTGTAAGTTGAAGGTGAGATATTGGATGAGATTTCTAGTTGTAGAGGGAGTTATGTGTAAGATGGTGGCCATGTGTCATTGTAGGGAGAGTTTTAATAAGGGGATGACAACTAGCCTATGACTCATCATCCCCCTCTTAAAATTTCTCCCATTTCCTCTCTCTTCCCTTCTCTCCTCCCCAAAAATCTGAACCAAAGTCAGCCCCTAAAAACCTGCGAAATTCCATGGAAAAAGATGAGAAAAAGAGAAGAAAAAGAAAGAAAAAGAAGGGAGAAAAAGAAGTGGTGAAATCCTAACTGAATCCTTTCTCTTTCCCTTTCAACTCTACCCATTTTCCTTCAAATTACATGGCCAAAAGCATCCTCTAAAATTAATTCCAGATCTGGCCGAAATTATCCATGGCTTTTTCCCTTCAATTTCAAGCCCAAATCCCCTTTTTTCATGCTCCTTTTGAGCCTTGATGTTAGCTAGATGTGTGTGGGGGAGTTTGGATCTAGAAGGAGGTGATTCCATGAGCTAGAAGGTGATTTTTGGATGGGTGAAGATGGGAAAACGGGATTCATGAAGAAGTTTGAATCTTGGGTCTTCTCATGTGGAATTCATGGCTAATCATCTATTTGGGTGGGATTCTCAACTCTCATGTCATATTATTTGCATGCCTTATTTTAATTTCCATGTTATAATTCAAATTGCTATCATCTTGTGTTAATTTATAGAATTACTAGTCATAACCCGTGTCCGCAGACACGGTGCATTCAAAATTTTTTCCCGTAAAATCTTTGTCCCCAAAAAATATTTCTACAGCCAAAATTTAAAAGAACAACAAATTAGCGTAAAAAAATTTAGAGGCATGGCCGCCTTCGGCGAGGAACAATAAATTCGGCGTGGGCGCCTTCGGATCTGTGCTTGAGGGGTTAATTGAAACGGACGCCCAAAAAGCTTAGCCCGCCTTTTTGATTGCACATTCCCTGTGTGTTTTTTTTTGTTTCAATTTTTTTAGACGGGTGTTTCGATGAGTGCAAAACCGGGTGAAAATGAGAATGGTGGGTTTGAGTGTGTGTAGTGTCTTGGGGTTTTTGGTTTTTTTGCTTGGGGGTGTGATTTTGGGTGTTTGGTTTTGGGTGTGTTTTTGGGGGTCGGTGGAGTTTTGTGTTTTTTAGGTTTTGGGTTTAAGAAGGTTGTCCCGTGTGGCGATGTGACATTGCCACATGAGACAAAGATTCAAAAACCTCCCTCTTTTGTAATATAGATGATATGCTATGATGTGTTGCCAATTTGGGACTTGTAGTTGTATGTGAAGAAAGCCCCTTGTAGTAGTTCATAAGTTGCTATATCCATGCTCCTTGTATGCCTCAATAACTTAAGAGAAAGCCATTTTCCATATTGTTATTCGGCCATGTGCTTAGTAATGAATTTGTGGAATTGTTGTGGAAAAGAATGAGACTATGAAATTATTATGAGAAGAAAGAAGGGCAAGGAAAATGAGAAATATAGTGGAATGGTTTTGTATTGAAAATTGGTTTAACACTAATATAGCTCGGTGTGGAATTTCAATACCATGCATATGTGGGTGAAAAGGAAAGGCATGGCATGGATTTATAGGGTTATATGTGATGGATAAAGGGGTGCACAAGGAGATGCACGGCCCAATATGAATGAAATGGAAAGTTAATGAAAAAGACTATGAAGCCATGCCATGATAGCACCGTGACCCATATGTGTAAGGTATTCTTATTCCAAAATCGTGCTTAACACAACTTGTAATAACAAATTGCCATACGTGAACCGATGTGATGGATGTACTCTCTCTATTTAATTCATGTTATGAAAGATGTCATAACATTATTCATAACATTCTTTATAATTTCCTTCATGTTATGTGTTAACTTCCTTAATGTTGTATTGCTTGTCACAACATGCCTTATAACATGTGTTGCAACATACTTTACGACATACTTTACACCATACTTCACGACATGCTTCATCACATGCATTTTATAACATCCATGTGTCACTAATATCATGCCATGTCATGTAGCATTTGCATAACATGTTAATAATATGCCTTGAGATTGATATATCCTACTTGGACACGCTTTGACGTGCTCCTCCCGTGGTTTTTCAGGTGACAGTAGTCTTGCAGATGCAGCTGGGTATTGGCGGTTGGAGTTATTGGTGGGTGTAGTTTTGAGGGTTGTAATTGTGAGATATTGTTGTAATATGAGAGTGGGTTTAATATTTATACTCATGATGTAATTGGTTTTCTTTCATATATATATAGATAGATATATATAGATATATATAGATATATATATATATATATATATGACAACCCAGAAAAATCCCCAACCCCCTCCCACCGCCTTCGGCTTAGGAGGGTAAGGCGAAAGCCCGGCCGAGACTATGCAAACTGGGGGGAAACCGCCGTGCCCCCAACGGCCCCCGGGTAAGTCCGAGAGGGGAGATGTAGCCCCAGGGTAAATAATTCCACAACAAATTCCACAATAATTACCAAGTCACGGCGGCCATAGGCCTCGAACCCCGCACCCCTTGGCTTTGGAGCGGAATGACTTACCACTGGGACACCCTCTCGTGGGATATATATATATATATATATATATATATATATATATATATATATATAAGAATGAACTATGTGTTGTTGTATTTTGTCTGTAGTGTTATTCTCTGGTGTTGTATTATTGGAGCAGTACATGTGCTTCCCAGTACGTGCGTAGTGGCCTGCTGGTTTTATTTGTATTTCTCTTCGTACCACTCACTGCTCTAGGATCACTTGGGACGGATTCGTACATCCCAGGTATCCCGGGGAGCGGGTCGTTACAGTTATAATTACCTAACACCTTCTGTGAGACAGTGGGAGAATGAGTTGGAGAACTCACGGTCTTGTACATACGGATGTATTCAGACCTAAGTCTAAATTAGCCTAGATAAGTTATACTTATTTTATTACGACACATGTTTTTGATGAAACACAAGCTGATAAAATAGAGTACACAGTAACAGAAGTGTTTGAACTGCTTCAATTAGATCGAATAATCGAATATTTAGCTATATAATTCTTGTGTAATTAAAAGAAAATGTGATTTTCTCTTAGGTCAAGTTTCTTAACACAAAAGTATGTTGGAGAGCATGAATCCCACGTTGTTAGACATAATGCGATACATGGCAAGTGACTCTGAGTTACATTCCTCTCTCTGGGTTAAGTCCCAGATAGTAATGCCTTGGTTCTTGATAAGGTTCTACGAGGACCTTATCAATATGATATTCATTAAATCAATCGTTAGGAAGTTACTGGATTACTCGAGCCTCATGAGACGAATAAGTCGAGTAAAGCATCCTAATTGATATGACGTAGTCAACTTCCAGGATGCCATTCGGAGCAGGGACTCTGATTAATAACTTGATGCAATCCGAATAGGGTCATTGCACGTGAATAAGTATGGACTTTAGTTTACGTGCCCAAGGAAAGTGTTTCTTTTGGCTGCAAGTGAATCTTCGAGTTTAGAAGATTAGTGCAGAGGGAAAATAGTGAAGTACAAGTTATGCTGGTTGGGAATGGTTACATCTTAACTCCTATAAACGGATTATGATGAAACTGTCTCACCAGCAAATGTGTACAGATCTACTCGGACCATACTCGATGTAAATGCTCATGATAACCATTAAAACTTGAGCATTCATGCATAGTCTGCTTTCTAAATATGATTTAGAAGAACAAACTTATATGAATTGACCAGAGAGTTTTCAAGGCCAGTGGGAGCGAATAAAAACATACGAGTCATCAAGGAGCCGGAACATATGTTTTGACAAAGTGGGCAAAGAGTTTGACACTTTATCAGAAATGATTATGAACTGTCTAAATGGCCAGTAACTTATTTGGATTATTCTCGTAAGGTACGATGAGCTGGATGAGATCTAAGCAAGACATTAATTATGGATTCCAAGATACCAAGGAAATTATTTGGATGAGATTCAAATGTGTGATCTAACATGAACATAGAAACTCCTTAAGTCTATAACTGAAGACGGTTTAGCAGATTCACTCATAAAGGCTCTGCCACATAAAGTCTAGAGAGACTTATGTGTAAATACGGTATGAGATACCGGGATAAATGTGCCTAGTGCAAGTGAAAGATGTTAGGAGATAGATATACCCTTGAACTCGAGACAATTTATCTCTATGTAAGTGTACAAATATCTTGTTCAAAATTACAGTAAGCTGAATGGTACGAATTTATCTAAGTTAATAATATTGTAGTCGACATTAGAACTTAGGTAAAGTCCTAAGACTTAATGCTTGGTTAAACAAGTATCGAAATGAGGATCTCGATCATGAAGAATTTGTAACGCCCCGCTTCCCAAAAACGGTGGAAGTGAAAGAGTTACAAAGGTCCGCATGAACTGGAGCGGTGAAGCTCGAGTTCATTACGCGTCTGTGATAACAACTTGCAGGGTTCTTGCTTGCTTTTCAGAACAATAAAAACATTATTAAATTACATGCCACAACCCAGAAGTTCGCACACAGAAATAAAATTACAAGACAAGCCTAAGCAGGGCCAAAGAAATACAACAGAGACATACACCAATACAAGATACAAATAGCAAATCCAGAGTGGAACAACAATAGTCCGGGCTCTAGTCCTCTGCAGGGAGTGACTCAGCGTCAACAGCAAATTCCTGACTCTCCAAGTCAGGTGTTCCGAACAGATCCTCCTGGTACGCAGGCTCGGGATCTGATATACATTCCAAAAACACGAATGTATGTCAGCAAGGGTCTGCAAGAAAGGTTAGACGACCCAAGGCAAGGTGTACGAATAAAAATGAAATATGAAGCATTAAACATGGTTATAACAAATTTAAAGAAAAGTAAAGTACTTTTTAGCATGGATGTTCAACGAAATTTAAAACAACTTAGCATTTCTAATGTATTTAAAACAAATGTGACAGTTTTAAAGTACGAATAAATTTGTGACAATTGTTTCTATTCTCATGCAATGTTTCTCTAACATGCTTAGGGTTCTCGCCTTTAAGACGTGATGAGTAAGTCATTCTTCTCGCGGAGGTATAATCGCGATTGATACTAACTCACTGTATAGGTGGTGTTCTTAAAGACATGACCCTTTCATACGCTTAGCGGCCGCTCAACCCTACCCCACCCAAAAATGTGCTGAAACACGGGCCAGCCTAATCACGTATGCACGTATTCACGAAATCGGGATGTTTGCCTTGAAGCAAATGATTTTACCAGTTCAATATGTTCAAAGTGTTCTATCAATGTCCATACTACTAAGTAATTCAAGAGTGCGTTCTAATCAGGTGTGTGCATGGCATGAAGTGAAGCGTATTGAGATTTAATGCATTTCAAAGCAAGGGAATTTAGCTTTTAAATGGAGTAACAATTTAATAGATTTACAGTTCAAGGTAGCACACTTGCCTGACTGAGATGATTTTGGGTGTCCAAGCAATTTATGGAAAATACGCGACGTATCTGCGTTATTGAACATACAATATTAGGCTAGTTAAACACAACCGATCAACTAACAACCTATAATACTAACCTAGGTTTAACTTGCTAGTTAATAAACCCAATCCAACATTTAGTTAAATTTATTTGAACCCAAAACCCATTAAAAGCCCAATAGGCTAGTTATATCCCAACCCAACAAGATAATGTTACCCAAACATACCCAATAACATGATACCCCAAACCCATTAACATCTTAAACCCAATAAGAATATATATCCAATAACAAATTAAACCCAATAAGAAATATCTCTTAAACCCAAACCCATTAACTAAAATTTAAACCCAATAAAGGTAACCCAATAAGAGTTATTAAAGCCCAAATAATAATCTACCTCTCTCTTCTTATCCTCTTCTTCTTCTGTCTTCTTCTTTACTGTTTTCTTTCTCTCTTTTTTTTAACAGCAGTTCCTAGCTTTCTTTCTTTCTCTTTTTTTTTGTGTGCAGGGGATCACGGCAAAGGGAGCTCGGCAGCTTGAGGGAGGGGCGGCGGCAAGAGCACCAGGCGGCGGCGGCGGCAAGAGCACCAGGCGGCGGCGGCGGCTAGGGGCGACGCGTGTGGCAAGCAGGGGCGGCGGCGGCTCAGCACATGGGAGAGGGCACGGGGGAGAGAGAGAGTTGGGAGAGAGAAGTGGTTTGTTGTAGATCTGAAGTTGTAGATCTCAGATTTACCTCTTTCCTCTTCTCTGATTTCAGAAATTGATTTGGGTTTTGATCTGATTTCAGCTTTGATTTCTGATTTTGGTGTTGATTTTGGATGTGGATTTTGTGGCTGATTTTGATTGGTTGGGATTGATGTTGAATTTTGGGTTGAATTGGCTCAGTAGGGAAGAGGGTTGATGGAATGTTTGATTTGGCTGAAAGTGTTTTCAAAATGGTTGGAATTTTGCAGGGAGAGGTTGGCTGATGTTCTTGCTGCCGTTGTGGCCGTGCGTTTCTGATATAGGAAATAATGTAGGGAGGCCAATTGAATGGAGATAGATGGTTGTGGGGGAAGGGGATTGAATTTGTTAGTTGGATCTCACCTATGCATTCGGTGGGATTCAATAGGTTAGGTAGGTTAATCAACCAATTAATTAGTTAGGGTAATTAATTAGGGTTATAATCACGCCATGGTAAAAATTAAAATCCGAGCGCACTCGCGTCGACGCGTAGGAATAGGACTTGCGCATGAAAACATCCAGACAATCAAAACAAAGCACGAGCACACAACTAAATCAAGACGCCTAGAATTATACCGGCCGTTACATCCTACCCACCTTAAGAAAAATTCCGTCCTCGGAATTTTTATCAACTAAGGAGCATGAAACAAATATGGATAACGCTCTCGTATCTCTTCTTCCCGCTCCCAGGTAGACTCTCCTAGCGAGTCGCGACACCACATCACTCTGACTAGCTCAACAGTCCTGTTCCTAAAGACTTTCTAACGTCGATCTAAGATCTCCACTGGTTGCTGTTCGTATGTCAGAGCAGATCGAACCGTAATCTCAGAGTATTCCACAACATGAGAAGGGTCGCTGATATAACGACGCATCTAGGATACATGGAAAACGTCATGAACTCCCTCCAAAGACGGCGGCAGTGCTAAGCGATAAGCTACCTCTCCAACTCGCTCTTGCACATGGAAGGGTCCAATGAATCTCGGACTTTGTTTGCCTCTCTTCCCAAATCGAATCACTCCTCGATTCGGGGAGATCTTCAGGAACACATGATCTCCTGGCTGAAACTTCAAAGGACGCTGTTTAGCATCTGCCCAATGCTTATAACGGTCCTGGGCGATCCGAAGCTTGTCCCTGATATCTCGCACAACATCAACCTCTTTGACTATCATCTCTAGCCCCAAAAGCTCTCTATCACCGACGTCATTCCAACTCAGTGGCGATGACATTTCCTCCCGTAGAGAGCAGCAAATGGTGACATGCCAATACTCGCCTGATAGCTGTTGTTGTAAGAGAACTCCACCAGATGCAGATGATCCTCCCACGAACCCTTGAAATCTAACATACAGGCCCTCAGCATATCCTCCAAGATCTGAATAGTGCGCTCCGACTATCCATCCGTCTGCGGGTGATATGCAGTACTGAACTTCAGACTGGTACCCAGGTTGGTTTGCAGACTCTTCCAGAACTGAGATGTGAACCTCGTATCACGATCTGATACAATGCTCATAGGAACTCCATGCAAGCACATGATCTCCTATACGACATAATTCACATCACGACTAGTACTAGATGGAAATTATTAAGGCATGAGTTGGGTCGTTACCTCCATATACTTCCTTGCTAATATCTCCATGGATTGGCCTATTCGAAAAGGTATGAAGTGCGCAGACTTGGTCAATCGATCAACGATGACCTAGATCGTGTCATTCTACCTAGTGCTCCGAGGTAAGCCAGTTACGAAGTCCATCGTGATATGATGCCACTTGCACTCTGGAATCGGCAGAGGTTGTAGTAATCCGGCAATGCGATGGTCTTCAGCCTTCACTTGCTGACACACAAGACACTTGACAACGCTCCGTGCCACACTTCTCTTCATCCCATGCCACCAGAAATTCTGACGAAGATCCGTGTACATCTTCGTACCTCCAGGATGAATAGAATAAGGCGAAATGTGAGCCTCATTCATCAATTCTTCTCTGATATCTCCTGCAGGCACGCAGATCCTACTACCATATCTCAAAGATCCATCCTCATGAATTAGAAAATCTGTCTGAAGTCCTGCTTCAACTTGCTCTCTGATCTTCTTCAATTTAGAATCTCCAGACTGAGCAGTCTTGATCCGATCCACAATCGGCGACTGAATCTGCATGCTCATCAATGACGATGTGACTCCTGGTAGGACAACTTCAACATCCATCTCTCACAGATCCCGCTGCAATCTCCACTGAGCTGTGAGAATCATCACTTCGGGCAGTCGACTCAAAGCATCTGGTACGACGTTCACCTTCCCTGGATGATACTGAAGGTCGATGTCGTAGTCAGCCATCAACTCCAACCATCTACGGTGCCTCATATTCAGCTCCTTCTGGGTGAATGTATATTTCAAACTTTTGTGATCAGTAAAAATTTTCACCTTCTCACTCAGTAAGAAATGCCTCCAAATCTTCAAAGTAAAGATGACGGCAGCCAACTCCAAGTCGTGAGTCGGATAATTCTTCTCGTGGATCTTCAAATGCCGAGAAGCATAAGCGACTACATGACCGTGCTGGTGTAGAACGCATCCAAGTCCCTTGCCTGATGTGTCGCAGAAAATCTTGAAGCCTCCGCTTCTGTCTGGAATAGCTAAGACTGGTGCAGAAGTTAGTCTCTCCTTCAAGGTAGAAAAGGCTTGCTCACAAGAGTCTGACCAACTGAACTTAACATCCTTCCTCGTCAATTTCGTCATCGGCTCAGCTATCCTCGAGAAATCCTTAATAAATCTGCGGTAGTACCCAGCCAAACCAAGGAAACTCCTGATGTCCGTCGTCGATCGAGGTGTAGGCCATTCACTGACTGCCTTGACCTTCTCCAGATCCACTGATATACCAGCTCCCGATACCACATGCCCAAGAAATGCAATTCTGTCCAACCAGAATTCGCATTTGCTGTACTTGGCATACAGTCTATGATGACGGAGCGTCTCCAATACCATCCTCAAGTGTTCTGCATGCTCCTCCTCGCTCCTCAAGTACACCAGGATATCATCTATAAAGATCACCACGAACTTGTCGAGGAAGTCGTAAAAGATAAGGTTCATGAGGTTCATGAACACAGCAGGAGCGTTGGTCACACCGAACGGCATGACAACGAACTCATAATGCCCGTACTTAGTCCGAAAAGTGGTCTTGGGCACATCTTCCTTCTTGACTCTGACTTGATGGTATCCGCTCTGGAGATCCAACTTCGAGAATACTCTCGATCCACCAAGCTGATCGAAGATATCATCAATACGGGGCAGTGATCGCACCCCGGATACACGTCCCGAGGCGACGGTTGTAGTTTTACCGCAAGCGCACGGTATGGTGGCGAGCGGGTATCGAACACAGGGAGGACGAATGACCGTGCTTGCTCCTGATCAACCTGGCTATTTAGGAACAGAGAGAGATAATTGCCTTGGGCGATCCTGTCACAATCGTCAGACAAATTTGCGAAATATCAAATCAAATAAAGAACGTCTAGGGAAAGGGGAATCCCCACTACTCACCGTATTTCATATATGTGGTTCGTCGGTATCGAAATCGCTAGAATGAGGATTTGGATGAACTAGTTGCAACTAAATGTGGAACCACGCTCACGCTCTCGCGCTGTTGCCGGTCTATAGCTATCCTAGGTTTGGGTCCAATCTCTTGCAAACCCTAGCCTAGGGAAGCTAGCATTAGGATCAACATCATCGTCCAATTGCGCACTGAGCCCAATCTCTTGCAAACTCGGTCCACAATCTAAATTAGGATAGTTCCTACCCGTCCAATCTCTTGCAAACGGGTATCGGCACGGAATTGCAACCGGAGGTCCTAGTATCGGTCCAATCTCTTGCAAACCGATACTTCGAAAATCCGACTCCAACCCAATTCGGATTTCTATGGCTTCCTATCAAATTGGGATCCAATCTCTTGCAAATCCCAATTGATATGAATACCTAGCTATCCGTAGTAATTCGATCCCAATCTAATCCCTGATAACAATCCTAGCTCAATTTCTACCAATTTAACACAAATAGGAAATAGGGCTTGTAGGGTTCATCCCCACGCCCCGAGACGTAGAGACTACTCACAAATCATAGCAATAGCACAAAAATAATCAATGAAATAGGCAATGGAATTCATCACAACAATGATATAAACAATAAAAATAGAGTTTTTGGGGAAGAGAAATGCAAACCAATGTAGATCTTCAATTAATCCAAGTTTTTCTCTTCTCCAATCACAATTAATAAAACTAAAAAGTAGACTCAAAAAGCTGCAAAAAATCTGAGAGATGGCTCCCAAAACTAGGGTAAAAACAGAGCTTAAATAGCCCCAAAAATCGTCTAAAAATCCTGACCAAAACGCCCCTGCACAGCCTGTTTTCCGCAAATTTCGCTACAGGCAGCGCATCGCACTCGGCCGAGTGACAAAAGTCGCTCGGCCGAGTGAAAACCCTGTCAATTTCCAGTAAGTCGTGGGCTTCAGGGGTCTTCAGTTCGGGGGCGGCTCGGCCGAGTGAGTTGTCGTCACTCGGCCGATGGCTTCACTTCACTCGGGCGGACGGGATTTACCACTCGGCCGAGTGGGTCTTCTGAAGCTCAGGTGGCCGAAAAACAGAAACTTCGATATTTTGAAGGGGCTTCGTCTGGGCGCCACTCGGGCGGACGTGGTATCGTCACTCGGCCGATGTGGTCTCCGTCGCTCGGCCGAGTACACATGGAAATCGTGTCTGAACGGGTCGGCCGAGCAGTGTCTCGCTGGTCGGCCGAGTGGCTCCTCCACTCGGCCGAGTGGGACACAAAAAATGCCCAATCTGATTGTTTTGGCCTCCTCGTCGCTCCTGCGACGTCCATTCTTCTTCCGCTCCTCTCCAACAGCAAAATACCCCTCGGGGAGGTCGTCGGTGGCCGTCTATCGTGAGCGCATCTCATGATCACTCCAAATCGCGCCAAATCACCTGAAATGCGACAAAAACAACAAATCGTGAAAAGCATCACAATATCGTCGATATATCGTGAAAAACATGATTTGGGCGATCCAAATGGCATGCAAACATGCGGAAAAAAGGTGTAAAATAAGGAGTGATCAAAATCCCCCAAGCTTGCCTCTTACTCGTCCTCGAGGAAGATAAGTGAAAAGCGAACCCGGTGGATTCGGAAAACGAAAACGGCGAAAAAAAAACGAAATAAAAAATGAAAAACGAAGAAGAATGAAAACCAAACGAAAATAAAGAAAGAAAGAAAGAAAGTAGGGAAGATGTAGGATGCTAGATCATTTTCTCAGGACGTGGGTTTCACTTATCCTTATAGCATGCACCGAGTGAGAAATACATGTCAAAGAATCTCATTTTGATATCATAGTATAATAGTGCAAGTAGAAAATAGAAAACCCACGAACAATGGTATAATCATGAAAAAACGGAATAATTTTAAAATTAACATCGCCTGAATCATCTAAAGCGGTATACAAATCTCAGATCACACACTTTTCAATTAAACGCTTTCTATCTGGAGTATAAGAGTATCACATCATAGAATAGAGAGAATAGAAAAGTATGGATTTCATGAAATGAATGCTAGGCTTAGATTTCTGGATTTCGTAAAGCTAGAAACAATCTCACCGAGTATAGAATATTACTTAGCCTAGGTTGTCGTGCAATGTCAAGTAGTCACTCTCTCACACATCAATGGATCCCCTCCCCCAAGCTTGTCTAAAAGCGTGGTGGCACAAAAATATTTACATCCCCATTTTTACATAGCTCCAAAGGCAAAGAAGAGAAAGAAGCAAGAAAGTAAGCGAGATGGGATCTTTTATTGAGGATTTTTCCTCTTTTCTCTCTTTTTTTCTTCTTCTTTTTTTTCTCTTTTTTTTTATAAGATATATACAATGATCCCAACTCGAAGAGAGATAATGATATACAAGAATGTTCTCCTCTCTTTTTATTATTGTTTTTTTTTCTTTTTTTTTCAGAATGAGAGGTTTGGAGCTAGGAATTAATAGCGGGGGAAATGCCATAAAATAGAGTCACTAAGGGGAGATTCACCAATGATTTTTAAAAGTAGAGAAATGATGTTCAAGATTTGTGGAGAAAGAAATAAATATAACTCTCGGCTCACTCTATAAGACATGCACGACAACTTCAGCGGGGTAATCTAATCTACTCAGTTTCGATCACAAAAAAGCTAACTAATCCAGATATATCATAGCTAATCATCATTCAATCATCCGGAAGTGAAGTGTACAATTCATGCATATAGAAGTGATAAAGGAAAAGGAATCAGTACTCCAGATATAGGCATTCAATGCGTGAATCTTGGTGTGTTTTCTGTGATAGCATACATATGAATATTCAGGCTCAGCTAATAATAAAACTTCATCCATTTTCATGTGGAAAAAGTGTGGGTTACTATTTCTAAATGCAAAGCAAGTCATAGCATATGATATCAGAAATGAAATCTAAGACACGACAATTATAGCATGCATATAGAATAAGCTAACTCCACGTAGACATCATCACAGAAAATTCATCTCTAGCATGAGATGAAAAAGAAAGAAGTAAAGATAAAAGGAAAATAGAACTATGCAATGCGGCACACAGGAAAGTAAGGAAAACGTGATGCATGGCAAAATAAAAGAAAAATAACGAAAAATGAGTGCAAAAGTGAAAAGCGGTGTGAAAAACTGAAAATAAAGGTGGCGAATCGAAAAAAGAACGTGAGAACTCACTCCCCCAAGCTAAACGGCACAGTGTCCTCAATGTGCAAAGTGTGGCACACGGAGAGACAAGTAAAGTGAGGGGCAAGTGAGGATGCATGCATGATGGGAAGAAAAAAGACAATAAAAGGAAAAATAAAGAAGGGAAAATATGATGCGGATATGATGCATGCACAGATATGAGTGATACGAATATATATGTGTCACCGAAAAAACGCTCCCTCTCTCCCAAAAAGATATATATAGATGTGATCAAAATGAGAATCCCAAGTAGATATGATATGATATGCACAAAGAGATATGATCGAAAATATAATCCCAAAATAAGTGAGGGGAGGGGGGGCAAAAGTGCAACAGGACCCAGCAGAGACGGGCAGCACAACGGCAGGAATGGGTAAAGGCATCAAGAGTGCCTAAGAAGGCGGTGCCGCGCCGTCTCCGTCCTGAGGCGGAGGGGGTGGTGGTGGTGGTGTAGGCTGCTGAGCAGGGGTGGGCGTGGAAGTGGAAGCAGGTCTAGTGTGTGGAAGGATCAGGTCAAAGCGTCCAGCCATCGTAGAGACGGTGGAGGACAGGGTCCTGAGGTCTCCTCTAAGACCACTCACCGCCACCTCAAGAGCATGTATGCTCTGCAGTACAGTGTCGGGCGGGGGTGGTGCAGAGGAGCGCACCGGTCTAGGCTGCGCAGGGCGAGGCTGGCGTACGCGAGTGGAGTATGTAACGGGCTCAGCAGGGAAGGGGACGAAAGGTGCCGCGCCTGGAAATGTGGGCCTGGCCTCAGTGTGAGGTCGGGGCGGGCGGTGAGAAGTGGAGGCAGCGGCAGCGAAAGAAGAGTACAAAAGCGGCTGCGAGGCGGCTAGAGAGGTCAGTGGCACAGAAGTGTGGACAGACGCCACGACGCTCTCAGAGAATACGGCAGCTGTGGAGACAGAGGACTCTACCGCTGGGGTGGAAGTGTGTGGACCGAAAGGTGCAATCCCAGCGGAGATCATGCTAGCCATGGTCTCCACGACCGCGGCGAACGAGGGCTCTCCACTCTCAACAAAGGTCTGCGGGCGCTCGGGGAGTGCGGAGCAAAGAGGCTCGACGGACAGAGGGCCGGAGGTGGCAGCGGGAGTGGTGGGGACAGCCTCGGAAGTGGTGACAGTGGTGGAAGTGGGCTCAGCAAGAGTACTCTCGACACTGGCAGAGGTGGGGACAGAAGTGTCAAGAGCAGCGAAAACGTCAGGAACAGGCTGAGGGGCCACAGGGTCGACGGGGTCGGCAGCAGGCTCGGCAGGGTGTGCAGCAGGGTCTGCGGGAGCAGCGTGGGCCTGCTCGGCCTGCTCGGCCTCCTCGGCCTCGAGCACGTACGCAGCGGGGATGAGGGCATCCATCGCTGGGAGCCAGTCAACGTGGGCTGGTGCAATCTGGGTCCGAGCTGGGCTCGGGAGAATCATGTAGTCGGCACCGAAAGGGCCGTGCAACCAGACCCAGTGACGCTCACCATGCGGACGAAGCATCTTCATCCGGGCCATAACGTCTATCGACAGAGAAGTGGGGCCCGATACTCGCCGCAGGTCGTCGGGGAAGTCCTCGCCGGTCATAAGAGCCAGCAAGGTAATCAGGCCGCCGCAGCATATCGGTGAGCGAGCGCCCACCGATACAATGATGCGGTCTAAGTACCATACCGCGATATCGATCACGACGGCGGGGACAAGCTCATCTCCATCCCTAGATAGAGCTCTGGGACGGGTCATCGCGTAGAGCATGTAAAGCTCTGGCGTAGACATCGTGCCCGGCTCATATCTGGCCAAAAATGTCGTCGCCATAAGGCGCTGAGCAATGCGAAGGCAGGGATGTACGATGGCCGAGGCCTTGGCCCTACTAGGGTCAAAGGCGGCGTGGAGACCCGTGATACGTGCCCAGAAGGCACCGGCGTCGAAAGAGGGTGGGGGGATATGTGTGGGGCCATAACCGCGATCGGCTCCAGGGACTGCGGGCCAAGAGAAAAACGCTCTCATCATATCGAGAGTGACCTGGCACTCTCGATCCATGAACCGGAATGAGCATCCCTCATCGGTCCGGGCGATCGAACTCAAAACCTCAAGTGTCGGGCGGGTAAAAGTATCCGCCGACACCTGAAGGAAGTCGCGCCAACCCACGTTGTCGTACAACGTGAGTATCCCCTCAAGTACCCCCAGGCGTCCTAGGTCAGCGAGGTGTGCGAACCTGGAGGGTACGATCGAGCGCTGGGAGATACGCTCGAAGACGGCGCGGTGTGCGTCGTCTCGGAACGTAATCCCGAGCGGCCCGACCAGTGGAGCCGGTGGTGGTGGCTGTGGATCGGCAGGGAGAGGCTGTGCGGGCTGTGGGTGCGCTGCAGGCTGTGCGGGGTGTGCGGAGCCTGCAGGCTGTGCTGGGTGGACGGCGTGTGTGGGGGAAGGAGGAGGAGACTCTTCCGCCTCGTGGGCGGGGCCGGCGTCATCCGACCTCTTCCGCTTAGCGGAAGGTCTCCTCGTCCGAGGCCGTGTCCGGGGCGGCATATCGGCCCCGAGCGCGCCGAAAAGTGAAAAAGTGCGGCGTGTGCAGAAAGAGTGGAAAGAGTGTACCAAAACACGTCGTGAGTGCTAAGCGGTGGAAGCGTGCGAAGTCCGCGCCTCCACGAAATCCAAAACAGCCCGTAGGAGCTCCCCTGGCCTCCCCTAAGCTCCAATAAGCAACCTGCGCGTGAAAAAGCGATATCAGCTAGTAATAATCAAAATGTATGGAGCAATAGGGGTATAACAGATAGATATGGGAATTGATTCGGGTTAGGGGTTCGATTAATACACGGATCCTCGAAAACTACGCAAAAAGAGAAGAAAATGGGCAAATCGAGCTATACCGGAGGCGATCGGAGACGAGGCCGCCGGCGGCGACTCGGGCGGGGCGCGGCGTCGGTCGGCCGGCGGTGGCTGGCCGAGCGGCGGCACGCGCGGGCGTGGTCGGGCGAGTGGGGGTTGGGGCGAAGGGGAATCGGGCGAGGGTAGGCGAGGGGGCGCGGGCGGATTTGGGAATTTTAGATTTTGAAATCCGCGCCCCTTCGTCACTTATATAATAGTAAGTTAAGACTCGGCCGAGTGACGTGGTCACTCGGCCGAGCGAGGCAATAGAAATTTTCTCCCCGATATCGCTTCGGCCGAGTGGCTTTGCCAGCCTCGGCCGAGTGGAGTAAGTCCATTCGGCCGAGTGACTCAAGCTACTCGGCATGACTCGCCCTAGGAGGGTATCCGTTTTACTCGGCCGAGTGAATATATATACTCGGCCGAGTAGCAGTTATATCGAAATCAAGAAAATAAACAGAGAGTTAGGTTCAGCAGACTTCCCTCGTTCGTGAGCGGCTCGGCCGGACGAACTTCTGGACTCGGCCGAGTGACTAGTATACTCGGCCGAGTGAGCCTTGTATTCTGCTGTTTGTCTTCGTTTGGGCTCTAAACTCCGTCTTTCTTTCTCCAGTCGATTTCATGCTCCTCCTAAGCGTCGAACGCCTTCTTGGGGCGCTCCTCATCGTCTCGTTCATCCTCCTCATGATGATCTACCTATCTTCTCTCCTGTCAAGAAAAATAGGACCCGTTATCACAAAATTTTTGGTCGGATGACTCAAAATACTAAAAATTTCTAAAACGAAAATAAAGAAAAAGTAAAAATAAAGCAAAAACCGTCGGGTTGCCTCCCGACAAGCGCTCGTTTTAGGTCGTGAGCTCGACCCCCTATAGTTTTCAATCAATGCGTGATGTTTGGTGCATACGAGATGCACCCGTCAAACTTCCCGGGGAGCGCGCTTGGATTCGAACGTGGCGGCGTAGCGTTCTCCCGCGGTGGTCTCCTATCTCGAATAGTGTTGGGGGGAGGCTCCCCCAAGCTAGCATTTGCCCCGGTCAACGGCTTACCCGGCGATGCCGATTTCCGCGCCGGCGGAGCTTTCTTTGGAGACTTTAATTTCGAGAGCTTGCAGAGCTCTCGAATCCTCGCGACATCAGCGTCGCCTTCATCTTCATCAGCGGAGAAGTCGGGGGAATCGTCTTCAATCTTTTCATCTTGGCCTAAATCCGGGCCTTCATCAAATTCTTCATCAAAAAGGGCGCCAATTGAGTGGGGAATCGCCTCCTCTATCACCTCATCAAGGAGGTCCATGTAATCAAGCTCCTCGTGGTAAGGCATGTGTTTCATTGCCTTAGGAATGTGGAGCTCCACCTCGATGTTGCCGACGTTTAAAGTAAGTGTTCCTTCGCGCACGTCGACGATGACTCCGGCGGTGGCGAGTAAGGGGCGTCCAAGAATCAATGAGGTGTCTCCCTCCTCCTTAATGTCCATGATGACGAAGTCACATGGCAAGCATATTCCACCCGGGACTTGAAGTGGGATGTCCTCGGCGATCCTCACCGGCCTTGTTATCCGGCCATCGGCTAATTGAATGCGCATGTCGGTGGGCTTCAAATTTGTCCCGGTGTTAAGCCTTAAGAACATGGAGAGGGGAATGAGACTCACACTAGCCCCAAGGTCGACCAACGCCTTTTGAAGAGGCATGCCGCCCAAAGTGCAAGGAATCCGAAAACTCCCCGGATCTTTAAACTTTGCCGGTTCCTTCTCTCTCTTGGTGAACCAAGAGCCCTCCTCGGCTAGCATTACCTTCTCCTTCCTTTTCCTCCCCGAAATCAAGTCCTTCAAAAATTTAGCATACGTGGGGATCTCGACGATGGCGTCGAGGAAGGGAATATTGAGGCTAACTCCCCTTAGATACTCGAGGAACTTCGCTAGCCTTTTCTCCATTTTTGCTTTCGCTAGTCTTTGGGGGAATGGGACCGGTGGCATGAAGCGCCTTTCCTCAATTAATCGCTCCGCCCTAGTTTTCTCCTTGTCTTGTGGCTCCTTCTCCTTATCAACCTCAACTACCGGCTCAACCGGCTCCAAGCTTTCCTCCACGGCCTCCTCAATAGGAATCATGGCGGGGGTGGTGTCCTTCCCGCCTCTAGTAGTGACGGCAACCACGGCATTGACGTGGCCCGTGTTGCCCCGTGGGTTTTGCTCCGGTTGTGCCGGCAATCTTTGAGTGTTCCGGTTGAGCAACGCTAATTGCTCCGATATTTGAGCCACTACGGTATTGAGAGATTCTTGCCCCGCCTTCAAAGTAGCATTCACCTTATTTTGCTCGACCATGAACGCCTCCACTCTAGATTCGAAGTCGGTTCGTTGAGGAGCTTGTGGAGGGTTTTGATTTTGATTCCTCCACCCTTGGTTGTATCCGGGAGGCCTATACGGTGGGACTTGTTGCTTCGGTGGAAAGTTTTGTTGCGGAGGCCCCCTCGGTGGATAGTTTTGTTGTTGGGGTGGTGGTGGTCGAGCTTGTTGAGGCGGTGGTTGTGGCGGGTTCAAGGCTCCTTCATTGTTGGCGTAGGAGAATCCCGGATGATTTCTTGCGGCCGGATTGGACCAATAGCCTTGGTTCCCCGCAACATACTGTATTTGCTCCATGGATCCTTCTCCTTGCTCTCCTCCCGAGTACATGACTTGAGATTGGTCTTGCCAATCACACATTTGGTTGGTCAGTGCGGAGGTGGATGGGCTTCCTTGGGGCTCCGTGATATATTTCTCCAATCTCTCCACCACCTTGTGGAGAGAATCAAATTTGCTCGTGAGCTCCGCTACGGCCTTCGCCTCGTAGATGCTAGTTGGCTTTAAGGAGGATGTGGAGTGTCCTCGCTCATCGCCCCACTGTTGGTTATTTGAGGCCATCTCCTCAATTAGGGTCGTAGCTTCCTTGGGAGTCTTTGACAAGATTGCACCATTCGCCGCGGCATCAATAATTTGTTTGGTCCCCGGTTGGAGACCGTTGTAGAAGCTATGAACTAGCTCCCAGTCCTCTATACTGTGGTGCGGGCATTGGTGCTGCAAATCCTTAAATCGCTCCCAAGCTTCATAGAGCGTCTCCTGTGGTCCTTGCTTGAAGGACATGAGAGCGCTCCGGATCTTCACCGTCTTGGATGGCAGATAGAATTTGTCAATAAATGCGCTCGCCAACTCGTCCCAAGTAGTGAAGACTCCGTCAGCCTGCGTCCTCAACCAATAGAGTGCCTTGTCCTTAAGCGTGAAGGGGAAGAGGCGCAGTCTGATAGCGTCATTGGAGACCCCCGGCATCTGGAATGTGGCGCACTTTGACAAGAATAGTTGGATGTGGTAGTGGGGGTTCTCATGTGCGTTCCCATGAAACGGGTCTTGTTGCATCAACACCACCAATCCAGTCTTTAGCTCGAAGTTCTTGTCGGTCGCCAACCCCGGCATGGCAATGGACGAGGTGGTAGAAGAAGTCTTAGGCCGAAGCCTATCGCGAATAGAGATTATCCTTGCCATCCTTGCCGCCAATTCTTCAGGAGTTTCCGGGTTGGTCATATACCTCCCTTCCGGATCTTGTCTCTTTTCCGCTCTAAGTCTCCGCGCGGTACGTTCGATCTCGGGATCAAATAATAAGTCTTCTGGGTCCGCCGTAGATCTCGTGTTCATGCACAGGGGAAACAGAGTTTCAAAGAAATGATTAATACCGTGGAAGGGTTAGGCAAGAAATAAGAAATAAAAATAATGATAATAATAAAAAGAAAAAGAATAGCTAGGGTGAAAAAGAATCAAACGCAATCGCCTCCCCGGCAACGGCGCCAAAAACTTGATCGCACCCCGGATACACGTCCCGAGGCGACGGTTGTAGTTTTACCGCAAGCGCACGGTATGGTGACGAGCGGGTATCGAACACAGGGAGGACGAATGACCGTGCTTGTTCCTGATCAACCTGGCTATTTAGGAACAGAGAGAGATAATTGCCTTGGGCGATCCTGTCACAATCGTCAGACAAATTTGCGAAATATCAAATCAAATAAAGAACGTCTAGGGAAAGGGGAATCCCCACTACTCACCGTATTTCATAAATGTGGTTCGTCGGTATCGAAATCGCTAGAATGAGGATTTGGATGAACTAGTTGCAACTAAATGTGGAACCACGCTCACGCTCTCGCGCTGTTGCCGGTCTATAGCTATCCTAGGTTTGGGTCCAATCTCTTGCAAACACTAGCCTAGGGAAGCTAGCATTAGGATCAACATCATCGTCCAATTGCGCACTGAGCCCAATCTCTTGCAAACTCGGTCCACAATCTAAATTAGGATAGTTCCTACCCGTCTAATCTCTTGCAAACGGGTATCGGCACGGAATTGCAACCGGAGGTCCTAGTATCGGTCCAATCTCTTGCAAACCGATACTTCGAAAATCCGACTCCAACCCAATTCGGATTTCTAGGGCTTCCTATCAAATTGGGATCCAATCTCTTGCAAATCCCAATTGATATGAATACCTAGCTATACGTAGTAATTCGATCCCAATCTAATCCCTGATAACAATCCTAGCTCAATTTCTACCAATTTAACACAAATAGGAAATAGGGCTTGTAGGGTTCATCCCCACGCCCCGAGACGTGGAGACTACTCACAAATCATAGCAATAGCACAAAAATAATCAATGAAATAGGCAATGGAATTCATCACAACAATGATATAAACAATAAAAATAGAGTTTTTGGGGAAGAGAAATGCAAACCAATGTAGATCTTCAATTAATCCAACAAAAATCCAAGTTTTTCTCTTCTCCAATCACAATTAATAAAACTAAAAAGTAGACTCAAAAAGCTGCAAAAAATCTGAGAGATGGCTCCCAAAACTAGGGTAAAAACAGAGCTTAAATAGCCCCAAAAATCGTCTAAAAATCCTGACCAAAACGCCCCTGCACAGCCTGTTTTCCGCAAATTTCGCTACAGGCAGCGCATCGCACTCGGCCGAGTGACAAAAGTCGCTCGGCCGAGTGAAAACCCTGTCAATTTCCAGTAAGTCGTGGGCTTCAGGGGTCTTCAGTTCGGGGGCGGCTCGGCCGAGTGAGTTGTCGTCACTCGGCCGATGGCTTCACTTCACTCGGGCGGACGGGATTTACCACTCGGCCGAGTGGGTCTTCTGAAGCTCAGGTGGCCGAAAAACAGAAACTTCGATATTTTGAAGGGGCTTCGTCTGGGCGCCACTCGGGCGGACGTGGTATCGTCACTCGGCCGATGTGGTCTCCGTCGCTCGGCCGAGTACACATGGAAATCGTGTCTGAACGGGTCAGCCAAGCAGTGTCTCGCTGGTCGGCCGAGTGGCTCCTCCACTCGGCCGAGTGGGACACAAAAAATGCCCAATCTGATTGTTTTGGCCTCCTCGTCGCTCCTGCGACGTCTATTCTTCTTCCGCTCCTCTCCAACAGCAAAATACCCCTCGGGGAGGTCGTCGGTGGCCGTCTATCGTGAGCGCATCTCATGATCACTCCAAATCGCGCCAAATCACCTGAAATGCGACAAAAACAACAAATCGTGAAAAGCATCGCAATATCGTCGATATATCGTGAAAAACATGATTTGGGCGATCCAAATGGCATGCAAACATGCGGAAAAAAGGTGTAAAATAAGGAGTGATCAGGCAGCGGGTACTTGTTCTTCACTGTGATCTGATTCAGCTCCCGATAATCAATGCACATCCTCCTCGAGCCATCCTTCTTCTTCACCAGCAAGACGGGTGCACCCCAGGGAGAAACACTAGGACGAATGAAACCCTTCTGCATTAGCTCATCCAACTGCTTCCTCAGCTCCTCTAACTCTTTAGGGGCCATACGGTATGGCGCCTTCAAAATTGGTTCAGCCCATGGCATAAGATCGATGCTGAACTCTAATGCTCGGTCCGGCGTCAATCCAGAAATGTCTTCAGGGAAGACGTCTTCAAAATCTCTCACTACTGCAGGCTTCTCTGGCTCAGTTATCATGGATGCAATAGTAAGTCTGTACGGTTGGGCTTGGAACTTGACAGGTCCAAGCGAACGACCTCCACAGAAGAACTCGAACACCGGGTGATTAGGAATTTCAAATACCACCTTCTTCCTGTGACAGTCGATCGTGGCATAGAAAGCTCCTAACCAATCAATACCGAGAACAGCATCAAAGTTGGGTAGATCGTGGACAATGAAGTCAGCATATAACTCATGTCCACTAATCACCAACGGACAGGGTCTACATCCCAGAGCAACTTTCACTATACCATTCCCAGTGGTGATATTCCAACACTTGTGGAGAGTGAAAGTGGGAATCGAATGTTCACATACAAACTTCTGGGATATGATGCACATGGAAGCCCCCGAATCAAATAGGGTCAGGGCTGTGTGAGAGGAAACTAAGATGACACCTAAGATATAATATAACTAAGTTAAGCATGGTGATCTAATCAAGTATGAATGTATAAAACCAAAGACTAGGTCTAGAAGTTACCTGCGATCACGTCATCCTCGGCTTCAGCCTCAACGATTGTCATAGTGAAAGCTCGGCGCTTCGACGGATTGGCCTGCTAGAAGGCTCGATCCTGTGGAACCAGAGGTGGTCCACGCTGTCCAGGTGCCGGTACGGTCCTCTGGGCGGGTCCAGGTGCTCCAGCGGGTGCGAGTCGAGTGCTGAGGGGGCAGTCTCTAGCAGTATGATCGGGCGATCCACAGACTAAGCACTGATTCAACATCCTCCTGCAGTCTTTCTTCATATGTCCCAGCTTGCCGCAGTAGTTGCAAGTCATCTGAGCTCGGCTGGGCCCAGGTGCAGCTGGTCTCTTAAATTAGGTAGTCTGAACAGGACGAACTATAGGTCTGGGTGCACTCCTCTGCAGCTCTATCAGGCGCTTGCCCGCCTGGCGTGCTTTCTTCTGAAGAGCTACCTGCTCGTGCGTCTTCGCAGCTACCAGTACTTGCTCATGAGTGGTAAAGGTGTGCCCGAACAACACCCTCTGTATGTCCAGATCTAAGCCCTGTAGAAAGCGGTGTGCATAGTCTCTATCGGTCTGGGTGCACTCCTCTGCAGCTCTATCGGGCGCTTGCCCGCCTGGCGTGCTTTCTTCTGAAGAGCTACCTGCTCGTGCGTCTTCGCAGCTACCAGTACTTGCTCATGAGTGGTAAAGGTGTGCCCGAACAACACCCTCTGTATGTCCAGATCTAAGCCCTGTAGAAAGCGGTGTGCACAGTCCTCCTCGTTTGCGATCAGAGTAGGGGTGAATCGACTCAACATGGTAAATTCAGCCTCGTACTCGTCGACTGTCTTGGTGCCCTGCTCCAGGTTGATGAAGCGCTGCTGCATCTCCCTCTTTGCAGCCTTCGGGAAGTACTGGGCATCAAACCTCTGATGGAAAGTAACCCAAGTAATCGGCTTGATCAGCCTAGCCTCTTCAGCATCCCACTAGTGACAGGCATTGTCTGTCAGCTGCTTCTTGGCGAGATCCACCCATTCGTTCAGATTGACTCGGACAAGACCCAAGTTATCCGCAGTGTTGCAAAGCCATTCCTCAGCCGCTAGTGGGCCCTCTCGTCCAGAGAAGCTCGTCGGATGCATCTCTTAGAATTGCTTGGCTCCGGGCTCATAGCGAGGTGGTGGTGGAGCAGCTGGTGCAGCCTGACGTCCCTCTTGGACCAAATGGTGCTGAACCTCCAGCATTTCCCTCATGACCCCAAGGATCTGGTGGATGTCACCATCTCCGACTCTTTCGGCACCGGCTCCACGTCGAGGGTTGCGTCTTCCTGCCATACTGAGACAAGAAAACCTCAAATCAATCTCATATATATGATTGCTCTAGACGTTTGGCTAATAATAACATTCTTATTGTTCTGAATTTTCGCAGATGCAGACCTGCATGGGCCACCACTAAAACCCTGTAACGCCCCGCTTCCCAAAAACGGTGGAAGTGAAAGCGATACAAAGGTCCGCATGAACTGCAGCGGTGAAGCTCGAGTTCATTACGCGTCTGTGATAACAACTTGCAGGGTTCTTGCTTGCTTTTCAGAACAATAAAAACATTATTAAATTACATGCCACAACCTAGAAGTTCGCATGCAGAAATAAAATTACAAGACAAGCCTCAGCAGGGCCAAAGAAATACAACAAAGACATACACCAATACAAGATACAAATAGCAAATCCAGAGGGGAACATCAATAGTCCGGGCTCTAGTCCTCCGCGGGGAGTGACTCAGCGTCAAAAGCAAATTCCAGACTCTCCAAGTCAGGTGTTCTGAACAGATCCTCCTGGTACGCAGGCTCGGGATCTGAGATACATTCTAAAAACACGAATGTATGTCAGCAAGGGTCTGCAAGAAAGGTTAGACGACCCAAGGCAAGGGGTATGAATAAAAATGAAATATGAAGCATTAAACATGGTTATAACAAATTTAAAGAAAAGTAAAGTACTTTTTAGCATGGCTGTTCTACGAAATTTAAAACAACTTGGCAGTTCTAATGTATTTAAACAAATGTGACAGTTTTAACGTACGAATAAATTTGTGACAATTGTTTCTATTCTCATGCAATGTTTCTCTAGCATGCTTAGGGTTCACGCCTTTAAGACGTGATGAGTAAGTCATTCTTCTCGCGGGGGTATAATCGTGATTGATACTAACCCACCGTATATGTGGTGTTCTTAAAGACATGACCCTTTCATACGCTTAGCGGCCGCTCAACCCTACCCCACCCAAAAATGTGCTGAAACACGGGCCAGCCTAATCACGTATGCACGTATTCATGAAATCGGGATGTTTGCCTTGAAGCAAAAGATTTTAGGAGTTCAAGATGTTCAAAGTGTTCCGTCAATGTCCATACTACTAAGTAATTCAAGAGTGCGTTCTAATCAGTTGTGTGTATGGCATGAAGTGAAGCGTATTGAGATTTAATGCATTTCAGAGCAAGGGAATTCAGCTTTTAAATGGAGTAACAATTTAAAAGATTTACAGTTCAAGGTAGCACATTTGCCTGACTGAGATGATTTTGGGTGTCCAAGCAATTTATGGAAAATACGCGACGTATCTGCGTTATTGAACATACAATATTAGGCTAGTCAAACATAACCGATCAACTAACAACCTATAATACTAACCTAGGTTTAACTTGCTAGTTAATAAACCCAATCCAACATTTAGTTAAATTTATTTGAACCCAAACCCCACTAAAAGCCCAATAGGCTAGTTATATCCCAACCCAACAAGATAATGTTACCCAAACATACCCAATAACATGATATCCCAAACCCATTAACATCTTAAACCCAATAAGAATATATATCCAATAACAAATTAAACCCAATAAGAAATATCTCTTAAACCCAAACCCATTAACTAAAATTTAAACCCAATAAGGGTTATTAAAGCCCAAATAATAATCTACCTCTCTCTTCTTATCCTCTTCTTCTTCTGTCTTCTTCTTTACTGTTTTCTTTCTCTCTTTTTTAACAGCAGTTCCTAGCTTTCTTTCTTTCTCTTTTTTTGTGTGCAGGGGCTCACGGCAAAGGGAGCTCGGCGGCTTGAGGGATGGGCGGCGGCAAGAGCAGATGCGGCGACGGCGGCAAGAGCACCAGGCGGCGGCGGCTAGGGGCGACGCGCGCGGCAAGCAGGGGCGGCGGCGGCTCAGCACTGGGGAGAGGGCACAGGGGAGAGAGAGAGTTGGGAGAGAGAAGTGGTTTGTTGTAAATCTGAAGTTGTAGATCTCAGATTTATCTCTTTCCTCTTCTCTGATTACAGAAATTGATTTGGGTTTTGATCTGATTTCAGCTTTGATTTCTGATTTTGGTGTTGATTTTGGATGTGGATTTTGTGGCTGATTTTGATTGGTTGGGATTGATGTTGAATTTTGGGTTGAATTGGCTCAGTAGGGAAGAGGGTTGATGGAATGTTTGATTTGGCTGAAAGTGTTTTCAAAATGGTTGGAATTTTGCAGGGAGAGGTTGGCTGATGTTCTTGCTGCCGTTGTGGCCGTGCGTTTCTGATATAGGAAATAATGTAGGGAGGCCAATTGAATGGAGATAGATGGTTGTGGGGGAAGGGGATTGAATTTGTTAGTTGGATCTCACCTATGCATTCGGTGGGATTCAAAAGGTTAGGTAGGTTAATCAACCAATTAATTAGTTAGGGTAATTAATTAGGGTTAAAATTTAATCACGCCATGGTAAAAATTAAAATCCGAGCACGCTTGCGTCGACGCGTAGGAGTAGGACTTGCGCACGAAAACATCCGGACAATGAAAACAAAGCACGAGCACACAACAAAATCAAGACGCCTAGAATTATACCGGCTGTTACAGAATTGTTTAAGCGTTAGTAGCATAATTCTGAAATCGTTCATGGTCATAGATGTTTCAAGAATATGATATCGAAACATTGGATAGATCATTGTGTCTTTGTCTTCACCATGGAGTGGTGATGATGATCTCATGGTCGTTCGACTTGGCGAAGTCTTAGACGAGACACGTGTGCTTATTGGAGAATGAGTTCACTGAACGACCCAACGAGAGTTATCACATGGTTAACATAACATATTTTTCAGTGATAACTCTAAGTGATGATAGACAAGTTGGTCCTTAGACTTGAGGTCATTGTTCAAACCTATACGTGAACGGCGTCACTTAGATTTCTGACCTAGCTTCGAGGTAAGGCCTGTCGAAAGGTCTTTAGTTGGGTGACACTTGAAGCATACGAGGAGAGTAATGACCAAGAGAGAATTCGTCTCTCCCGTTATGGGGAGTAAGTGTCGCATGTGTTGGTTCGGTCTTTAGTGAAAAACTTTGGCCAAAGTATGTTGGAAGAAGTCCAACATTATTTGACTAAGGACCGATGAAAACTAACCAAGTTCAAGCTATTGGAGTTGATAGTTTGACTGTACCCTATGCTTGACTAGGTGACATAGTTTTTTGACGAGAGGACTAAAACTGTGGTATTCATCACTGACACAGTCAGGGTGGTCCCGACAATACGCATGTCAATGAGTTAACCACATAATTATGATACCGAAACAGGGACGGCACCTGATGCTCGTGGTCACTGCTGTTTGGGGCTTCGAGTCTCACCTGTAGTAGGGTCAGGCTGTAGGGTCTCACACAAAGTGAGACCTTCGTCAAGTAATAGGTAGAGTTAAGGGAGATAATACATATAATGTATGTGAATTAATTAAGTCGCAAAGAGTTTGCGATATAAGTCTAAATTATTAAAGAAGAGGTTTAATGCAATTAATGCAAAAGACATAAAACTTCAAAGAGGTTGCAGATAGCTTCTGTATTCGGGATTAATGATCCTTAGTACAAGTGGGAGATGTTGAGGGATGTATGTCCTCAGTTCATTTGTATTTGATGCAAATGATTTTTAATGAGATTAATTGCATTTGATGCAATAATATTTAAATAGTCGCAAAATATTTGCGAGCCTATTTATAAAATGCATAGAAATAAAGAAGAGTTTCTTGTGAAAATCACAGAGAAAACCGTGCTTAAATCGGAATACAAACGAGCCCATACGTCATATATACGTGCTATATATAATGGGCTTGGGAATTCATTTATAAAAGTGTTTTATAAAACAAAAATAATAATAATAAAACAAAAGGGCCAAATTCCTCTTCTGGCGCCCATTGTGGGCAAGATGCGCCCAACGCATGGCACATGGAGCCCACTTCGGCCCCACAATATTAAATTAAAGATTTAAAACCTAATTGTGACGGCTATTTTTTTGAGTAGATTATGGTTTTAGGTCAATTTTGAGCCATCATTTGAGGGGTTAAACGAAGTCGGAATGAGTCCTCGTTTGTTTTTATGCGATCACTGTTCAGTGCTCTTCGATTTGATAGGTTGTATCAATTGCGAAGCTCAACGGTGAGAGAGGAAAAATTCGCTAAAGATTGGCCTTTGTGAAAGGCAACCTTTAATTGATTTTTTCACTCCAAATCTTTAGTCCAACATCGGATATGATGAAAGGGGAGGGGTCAGCTGCCTATATAAATAGGGGCATACCTCCTTTCTTGAAACATGCACCAAGTCTCAAAATCCGAGAAGCTCCCAAAAGTTTGGAGCGCGCTCGGATTAAAACCTAAATAAATTATTCACTCTCTCCCTAAATTCGTCCTTGCTCCTGATCGGGCTTTAGCAAAGCTACGAAGAAGCTCAAATCAGATCCGAAGTCTTGACGGAGGATCCACTCAAGGTGAAATCTTCTTCGGCGCGCGGTTGGCTCGGCGAACGCGGTGCGGTTCGGAAAGCGGTTCGGCTCGGGACAAGGTGCGACTCGGGACGCGATTCGGCTTGGGAAAAGCGGCGTGGGGCCAAAGAAATGTTACTGAAAACGACGCTTCGTATTCTGCGGAAACGAAGTGAAAGGTATCTAGTTTAATTAAGCATGCGTTTATAATTGCAAATAGGTTGATAGATCTATCCTTAGGGGTTGGTCGGACCCAACCCCGGGATAGTAGAGATTCTGGCTGGGGTTGTTCTCTTTATGCTAGATTTAAAATAGTTTTAAATCTGTTTTTCCGCTGCAATTTTGATTTCGTCGTCCGACCGACTTAGGCCGGACGTCGATTTTATGGCCCTAAGGACCAAGAAAACCCAACAGATTTAACTCGCGCTTTTCCTCATTTTACCCTTCGACGATACCGATACACACACTCACAGTTCTCACTCTTTTTCAGTTGCGCGTGTGCACCGTATCCTGCTCGTAGGGTTTTTTTGCGTCGTGCACTGTGTGCACGGGTTATTTCTAGTCTCTTGTACAATAGAGTAGGTTGTCTGATCACTTGGCATGTTTGTCTCATGTGGCAATGTCGCATCACCACATGAGACAATCTCCTCCATCTCACTCTCCGCCTCACCCAAAAAATCATCTCAATCCACTTATTTACATGGTTGCCATCTCCTCAAAAACACAAAAAAAACCCCAAACTCACTTATTTGCATGTTTGACATTTATTCCAAAAAAAACCAAAAATCACCCACTTATTTACATGTTTGCCACCGCAAGGTTTTTTGCATTTTAAACCACTGATTTGCACCTTTTATCCATTGACGATACATGCACACACATCCACATTTCTCTCTTTTTCAGTTTTCGGTTGTGTACGTGCACTGTATCCTCTTTGTGGGGTGGTTTTTTTTTTGCTCCGTGCATTGTGTGCACGATAAGTAAGTTATAGTCTATGTTCAAAATATATTATATCATTGTCTTTGTTATCGCCGTTGCACGTGCTTTGCACGTGGCTAACAATAACTATAAGGTAGCAGTAATCCATGGAGAATTTTGACAGATAAACTTGCATCAATCCTGGTTATAGATTTATATTATTACATAGTTTAGCAAAGAAAAGTCTAATCTTTTTCTTTTATCTAAATCAAGAAATAATGATGATACGTTTATTGTTCTTCTAATTGCTACAAATCTCGGCTTATATGTACTTTGTAAAGAATCAGCATCATCTAGCTTCTGTGATAAATTTCTCCTCCAAAAAAAATTCTCAGTGAAGCTCACATCTCTGTCTTCAGATTGTTGTGCAAGATATTTCCTGCAGAAGCAAAATCATAATTAGCTAATTATGATTGATTTCCCCTTAATTAATTATCAAATTTTTTTTAATTTACAGTGAAACTAAAGTTTTTACAAATTATACCTTGCAATGAATGAAATGAGAAAGCAGCACCATAGAGGCCATTCAACTCATTATCCCAACCACCATTAGGTCTCTGAACCTGAAATTTGGAAAAAAATCCAAAGATTATTCTCAAATTAATTTTGGTAAGTTTTTTTTTTTTGCAAAAAAATACCATTTTCGTTGGAAATTTGAGATTAATTACATTGAAACACGAATCCAGCGACGGTCCGGACACGGATGCGGCCGGGGAGACGGCCATGTCGAGGAGGCCGCAGGCGGCGGCCGCCTGCTGCAGGGAGGCAAACTGGAGGAAGGATGGATCCACCATCTCCAGCGACATTCCGACCGCTGACATCGTAGGGTTGCATGGCAAATTCATGATCTGCAATAAAATACATAATTTAAACTAAATTTCCTCTGAAGTTCATTTCACCTGAAATTTTTTTATAAATAAATGAATAATGATTTTCAGACTCAGGATCAATAGACAATCTCATTGTCACGTATCCATTATCTAAGGAATATAATCATCATGTAATAATGAAGAGTTTTTCTAGGGTTTCTTGTTGAAGGTGTTATGTCCATTTGTAGGGTCTCTTGCATAATTGCTGCCAATCCACTGGCAAGCTAAGGGACCACCCACCCACAAGGCAATGTCCCTTTCCCACCTAAAGGCATTCAAATCATTAACTGTATCAAGACCATTTTTCATTTGTGCCCATGTCTTGCAAATTTGGCAATTGAGAGCAACCATTGAGAATTTGATGGTAAATTTTACCATGTTGATATTACTATGGTACCATGAAAGATACTATGTATTTCATTCATTCATATCTTTATATTCATATTTTTATATGAGATTAATATGTATCAGATGTGATGTATGATCAAGTACAGCTGACGTGATGACCTCACATCGGTCGTGAAAAATGCTATTTTGATCCTAAATATTTTCTTGGCTTTCTTGATCTCTTCATCATGTACTTGTTCCACCTTCTTATGAAATGAAAAATGGTATTATATAAAATGAGCCTGACCTCTTTGGTGAGCAAGGCCTCCATGTTGAAGTCGGGCCTAGGGTTCACAGCAGCGAGCTTCATGGACAGGAACTCAACCTGTCTCTGCAGAGACTGGACGTAGTTGATGATCTCGTCGAGCATGCCGGCCTTTCCGGTGATCTTGCCGCACCCCGGCACCAGCCCTTGCAGGTACTTCATCCTCTCGCTGATCCTCTCCCTCCTCACCTGCACACATTGTGTTAGTCTCATGCAACAATCACGCAAAACCCTAACAGATCATTGATTGGATTGGGCTTACTCTCTCAGCCAAGCTATGACTGTCAGTGGCCTGCCCTCTCCTAGCTCTCACATGTATGTAGTCTAGCTTCTTATCAGTTGTGTCCTCTGTTGAGCTCTTGTTTCCTTGCACCTGACCTCCCTTCATCCTTTTCTCCTCTTCATCACTGGCCACCTATTCATGATCAAATCCAAATCATTCAAAAAACGAGACTAAAGGAAAACAGATATCACTTGACAACATTCACGTCAGCGCACGAAGCCGCTTACCATGGGGGACTTGTTGGCCTTCCTCTTCTTGGAGTTGGAGCTGGTGCTCTTCTCCTTGCCAACTTGAATTGATGAAGTCGAGTTAGAGATTGTGGTGGTGGTTGTTGTAGTAGCAGTGCTGGCAGGAGTTACCAGCTCTTCTTCTCTCTTGTTGGGTGCATGTTGGGGTGGTGTGGGGGTGAGACTAGGCCAGCCATCACCAAACCCTTGATGGTCACTGTGAAGGGAGAAGAAGCTATCAATGGAGAAACTGTTGGTTTCTTGGAGATGGGCTCTCTGCCTCTCGAGAACTGAAGGGTTGAGGCAGTACATCATGTCTTGCATTGTGAATTCTCAGTAGTTGGAGTTTTTTGTTTGGCTAAGTGTTTGGTGTTGGAGGAGAAAGGGAGAGGATTTTATAGGAGTCTGAGAGAGGAGAGGAGTGGATAAGAGAATGGTGGGAGAAAGTGAATAAATTGGGAGGGTGACAGATGCAGTTCTGGGCCTCATTCATCAAATAGCCCAGCTTTTTTCCCCCCAGCAGTGATCCATAATTGTGGCCCACACTGACATGGATGACACATGGGAATGTCCATGGAGAAAGAGGGTGGATGTGGATCCAACCCAAAAAGATCCAACACCACCCCCAAAGTATGTGTGGATCCAATGGCAGAAACAGTCAGTTTGTTTGGTGGGGTCTCAGTACATATATATATATCTTTAGTAAGAACATAATGCATATACATACATAGTCAAAATAAACAAATCGTATCACAATACGGCTGTTGTTTTTAATTTTATTCTATGGTTTATGACAATTCAATGAAATTACCGGTTCTCATGATTTCATAAGATAATAAAGCATTGAGTTGCATTGATGACTGTGAGACACTAGCAGTTGCAATTATTGGTTTTGGGTGCGGGTCTTGAGAATAAAACCAAAATGACCAATTATCTGGTTTGGATTTGGATCGATCCGACAGCGGGACCCGACCCAATAATTAGCCCCCCGGGAGAACCGGCGGTGGCCTGCCCGCGCCTGCGGACGTGTCGGTCACGGTTGCGCCAGCCGCACTTTGATTGGGGCGCCACGTGACTAGTGCCCGGTGGAGCCATGCGACCTGCCACGTGGGTTGATGACGTAGATGTCGGCTGAGGACGGGGTTTGTGAACCGCGGCGGGCTTAAGAACTATGGGCGCACGTGACCTCATGCAAGAGAGCACGTGCTGCTGCGAAGCATATCTTGTGTATAAGAGATTCACATACGATACGTATGTTTCCGACGATCTTAGTAGATTACATGCAGTTGCTCCTTGGCTACGTACAGCAATACCATTATCATGATTCATCAAGAAAATAGAGCTCACATATTACATCTAATGAAGATATTCGTAATTCTCATATATTCTCTTTATAGAAAATAGGGCTCACAGCTTAAAGAATCTCTCGGATAAAAGAACTAATGGCTCGCCTACTTAAGACCCTTGTTGATGCACAGAATCTCGCCTGTCCTGAACTAGGCCGCGGAGACGAGTATTCTCGCAGCAGGTTTAGCCCGGACAGGTTTGTTTCGTCGTACTGAGGGTGGAGATCCGTAGCACTCCACCTAAAACAGAAAAAAAAGCTTGTTAGCCTCATTGGATTTGGGGGAGATGTGGGTGGATCTCCAATCAGACTCTCTCTAATGCTTAAGTTAGATATAAGCGAACGAAGGAAGTGTGTAGGCAAAAGGTAGCCGCCGCTAATGATTTGTTGAGGATGAAGATGCAAGGATTTTCTGTGAGAGGAATTCGCTTACATGATAGGGGAGAGTTCCCTTCCATTTGTAAAGCTGGGGGTCTGCTTCGCCACGTCAGGTGGTCTCCCGTCCTCATTTATAACCGAATTGTCGACCGTCGGCGAGGTTTTAGGCGCAATTATCGGGATTCTAGGCTGGCCCGTCGCAACCGTTCCTTGATAAAGCTAGCCATGTGTCCCCTTGCCAAAATTCAGGACGCGCCTCCCTTGGTGGTGCTGCCAGTCCGTACGTTTTGGACGGGCTTGGTGATAACGACCGGGAGACTGCTCAGATCGACTGCGCAAGGCTACCACGCGGTGTGGCCTAAGTCGTCCGAGCATATAGGGGCTCGGTCCTTGAAGCTGAGGGGGTCGACCTCGAGGGCGAGATCGTCTCTGCAGGGATGTGCGGAGATCATGTCTGGTTGACCTCCCGAGCCAGGTCAGGAGGTCTCTGATGATGGGTCTCACTCAACAGACTACGCTGGGCCTATTAAAAGAGAATACGGTTTTGTTACAGCAATTATGACTTGCCTTCATGGCCATTAATCCCACAACTATAAGCGACATTCATGTCGACCGTTACTCCATACAACAATAATAGCGACATTCATGATGATCGTTACTCCAACATGAATGACTCCCCATCAATGCTGACAATGAAGCAACTTTATTAGCTGGATATTAACATACAACGCCCTGGTCTCTATGAACTCCTTGAGGCAATGGGAGAAAGGGGGAAGATCCTACACTAAGGTATCTTAATACTCAATACTTTCTTCACCAAACTATACTTCTCCCCCATGGCTCGGCGAGACAGTAATCGAACGACTCCCCTAATAGGTCGAACCTAGCTGCCCTGAGCCCCTTTCTAGCCATACACGGACTTAAGCATCGGATGGGATTTGGGTCGGAACCCAGATCCGATCCCCTTGACGATTTTCCTGTGTTGCAGATCTATCCAGACAACTCGGGATTAGGTCGGGCTTCGATGCAACAGCTCGGGCCTAGCTCTCATCGGCCCAAGACAGTCCTTCCTCGTGTCCCACTCTTCGGATGACGGAGAGCCACGTCACCGGAGACGTCCTCGTCGGCGCCCTACCCATCGTTGACGGATTTACCCGTCAGCATGTTCAAATCAAATCTAGAAGATTTTTGTGTGGCTGTATTCAAGAAATTACGCAGAAACAAGCAAATGCCGGCAAAGCAACGACACTAGAGTATGTACCACAATGGCAAAACCTCAGATTCAACTCCCGTCCAGTTCACACCAAGTTGATGCCTGAAAAAAGAGTTTTTTATTAAAAAAGGAGGAGAAAAGAAAAGGGAAAGAGAGTAATATATTGCTAGTCCTCAAATTTTTCCCTTTGTTTTTTGCCAAGTAGAAGAGTAGGAACAAAAGTTTCGTTTTCTTGGTGTCATTGCATGAGATCTCGTTCTCATTGCTGGTTGGATTGAAATAGCAATGGACTTGGGCCTGATCTTTTCTTCTTCTTCTGACCAATCCAAGAATGTGATGATTGATGGAGCCCCACACAAACAGAGCAGAAAGCAACTTGCATCCAGCACCAAGAGTAGATGGCGAAAATGAATCATACTGTGTCCCAAATGGGTAAATTACACACAATTTCAATGTTGTGTATGAAACTAATAAGAACTCTGCTTCTATATTATCCTTGGAAGCAAATACATAAATGATGGAACAATGCAAGATAGAGAATGCTCTCCATCATCAGCATCAGTATAGCCATCTTAACCTTTATCTGAAAAAATTGGAGTCGGCTTCAGAGACTCAATAAAAAGAATGTTAGATGCTCGTGATGTTAGATACTCGTTGTACATGTATTACGATCTAAAGATTTACTTTCCGCCAAACTTAAATCTTTCATATCACTTCTTCATCGGTCTACCTCTCCATCTCACCATGATAACAAAATCCTATCAGTCCCAGTGTGAACCTTTGCAAACAAAAGAATTGCAATGAAATAGGGTTGGATACAGTGAAAGAACTTGTACGAATGAAAGAATCACGTGCATCTTTTTTCCATCATGCAAAATGAAGGAATTCTCTTTCACTGCAGCCTTCTTAGCTGAGGGCATGTTCTTTTGCCCAGAATAGGGGTGGGAATGGGAATAAGGACACTATTCTTGCACTATTCACTCTTATTCTAAGTTTATATTCCAAGCAGTTGTTCTTTTGGGCGTGGAATAGAATCCTACGTGGCTATTCCAATTTGGTAATGATGAGCACTTTTGTATTCCAAGCTTTTTGCTTGGAATACAATGGAATACTTAGGAATGGTGGGCCCCACTCTCTCATCTCTCTCTCTATCTCTCTCATCCAACTCATCCCATTTCCACTTTTTCATTCCAACTCTCCAATCCCAAAAGAACACAAGAATAGAATGTGGAACCCACTTTCTATTCCAAACCCCACTTTCCATGCTCTATTCCATCCAAAAGAACACAAAACTCCATTTTCTCTCTCCTCGGAATACAAACTTTCCCCTATTCTATTCTTCCCTATTCCAGAAAAAGAACGGGCCCTCATGGGAATACAAATGAGCTTTTCTGACAGGCCTTTCCCAGACATTGTTCTCTCCATCAACTCACACTTCCTTTGTTTTGTTTGCAACAAAACGTGAATACATTGTGATTTTACTTTTGGTGAAAGATCAATGCTACAAAGAACTAGTCCAACTTTGAAACTGCCCTCAACCCACACCCCCACATAAGCTGATCAAGTTTAAGGACATGGGCATGGCTCTCCACGCCTGCTCCATCATTGCATACGCTTCTGGTCAACATTGAAATCAGATTAATTTTCCGAAAATGATCTGGATCAACTCCAACACTAGGAGACACAGCTGCATGCTCTCACTACTGAATTCTTCCTAGTGTATGATTTGATGATACTATACTTATACTGTAAATTACAGTTCACTGATCCATCTGAGCTCTTAAGGAAATATGAAAATGCTTGCGACCCAAACCCATCTGAGACTTCAAGCAAGATGAGACATCAACATCTGACAAGACAAAAACAAACGCAGGCCCAGGCAGGAGCCAGAAAATTTATCAAACCTAATCTCAGATCTACCATCCAATCCAATCTACAAACCAACCATTGGGACCCCCACAAAAGAGCCAATGATGTGGAGGGAACAACCACCATGGACACTAGATTTTACTCCATATCCCAGGGACCATTGTGGTAGCGACCCATCCTTTGTTTAAGCACCAACTGCAAGATACACTGTATTTCGTTAAACCCCCATCACCCATCGATACTCATCGAGATCCCAGCATGATAACAGAGTCGGGACCCCAAGGTCCCCCAGAGCTGTGACCATGACTAGGGTCTTAACAATGGGTAGGTTTGCTAACGATGGGTAGATTCTAACTGTTAAAATGAATGATGCATGCATCTATTTTGTGTTGGTTCTCTGTCTTTTAGACTTGCAGCTAAATGAACACAATCACATGCATGTCTATGGGGTTTGTTGGCTTGCCTCCCTCACTAGTTCATGTATTCTAATACTTTCTTCCAATTTCTCTAATCTTTACGCTTTTGAGCGCACATCCTAGAAAAAAGTAACATTCGGGTTGCTTCTAGGGGAATTCTTGAAAGGAGAAGGATCTTTTCAAGCACAATCATGTGATCATGGGGTCAAGAAACGAAAAGTATACGCACAAAGTGCACACACATCATCAGCTCCTCAAGCAGCAATAATGGAGGATAAAAAGACTGCCATGAGCAAGTTGAAACATGTGGAAAAGAGCATTAAGGCAACAGGATTGGAGCTAGAAAAAAGATGGGAGGCCTTTCATGTGGGATTGTCTCTGTTTCCTTGTATAAAATTATCTTATAAACACACCATTGGATGTCTTTGTTTCATATATACATGTACACTCTTTTTTCAAGTTTATAACAGAAGACTTGTTTCCTTCCAATGTGACATACAGGAAACACAGTGTCAATACCCAGCCTGTCCTAGGAGTAGTTTTCTCTGTTATTTTCAAAGTTCGTGATGATAGTATCCTGAGGCAGGCATGAGATGAGAGATGATAAGCATGGGCAGATGTAAGACAAAAGGAACCCACAAATGGGGTGATCATGGGGTCTATCTCAAAGGATGCTTATCAGGTTTGTTGGATCCCTCAGCACTGCATTCATTGGGCTCTTCTCCATCAAAGGAGATGCTTCAAAGGGTCCTCAAAACAACTGTAAAGATGGTGGTGGGTAATGAAAGGTGCCCCCATATGTGTGATGCTGATTTGAGTTTAGTGGGGAAGGGTCAATGTCTGTATGGAGATAGCCAGCTGGGTCTAGGGTTCTTCAGATCTTTCAAACTTTTTTTTAATAAACAAATCTGAAGTTCACATCATAAGGATTATTAATCAAATCAGTCCAATTCAATTATTACAAAATGGATGATTTGTTCTGTTTGGATGGAGAGATGGAATTTCTTATTATATTCATCGTTCACTCCATACAATTTGGACATCCGGGGTTGAGGCATAGTTAGAACCCAACCCCAACCAGCCCCTAGCGAATGCTCAAATTCATCTTGTTTTACTATAATTATGAATAATACATGTTATAAGAGAATATGAGTGCAGACATCATGTTATTGAATACTGAAACTCTAAAGGAGATACACACGAATGAAAGAAATCTCTCTCATATGGATAATCTCTATCTCTCTAAAGCAAGATAGGAAACATACATCAGACTACTATATGAAGCTAAAAAGAGATTGCTGATGAGTTGCATAGGCATTAGCCTATTGTCATGTATATCAAGACCATTCAGTAATACCAAGAAGAACCATTGATTTGGTAGTGGATGACATTCAGGCGTTGACCTAGACCGGCATCACTGTACATCATTGTGGCATGAACAATCATGCCACTGAAAAGTGTTGGATGAAGTTTGGATAGCCACAGATTAGGCGCAGAGTATTACTGGCAGCTCTACTGTTGCACCCTCAGACCAGCCTACTTCTGTTGGAATTTCATCAGCTCCCACTGTTCAGATTTCTTAGGCTGAGCATGAGAAACTTTTGTGCAATCAGGCTTAACACCATGCTTCATATGCATCTTTCTAAGATATGTATGCTTTAGTAGTCTCATCTAGTATGTCATGGATCTTAGATTCTAAAGCTTCCTTTCATATGTCAGGTACCAAGAATCAGTTTTATTCTTCATCTTCATCTGTTTTTATTTCACTGGTTAAGATAGCTGATGCCACTTCCTCATTTGTTCTTAATAAAGGGATAGCCCATTGATCGTATCCCTAGCAGCTCAGCCGAACCGGTTGACCGGTCAATGGCTCAGCCGAGCCAGTTGACCGGTTAACGGCTCAACAGTGAGCCAGGGCCTTCTTTAGAGCCATCAATTGGGCATGTGCCAGAATTGTCGAAAGAAAAGCCACAGATTCAAATTGAGCACGTTGAATTTGTTATCCAATCTCCTTCTCCCCTAACCAACAAACATGTATTGAATGCTTTTTTATCTTTTGTGAGTTGGGAGAAATTTTTAGAAAACGTCAATCGACAAGTTGGTATCATGCTATACTTAGAATTCATGGACGTGTCTTTTCCAACTGTAAAGAACTGATTTTTGTCCAGCTATACTACTGCCGCCTACCTTCACTAGCCTACCTTCACCAGGAGGTGAAGGTCTCAGGCAGGATTGAATAATCGGGATACGATCACAAATTTAATTTGTATTTGTATTTTATTTTTGAGTTTAAGTCTTTAATTATTTTGGAGTCTTTTAAGCGTTTAAGTGTTTAAGTCTTTTAGGAGTTTAGTACTATATCAGGTGAAATAAGAAGAGAGTGGGTTTGTAAGCCTATAAAATGCCACTAGATTTGTTATTTTGAAATCAATCAACGAATGAATAAAAATGAGAAATTTTCTTTAAAACCTATGAAAGGTTCATCATCCTTTGAGCGAAGCCAAGAAACCTAGTCATCTAGCTTTTCTCCCAAATTCCCAATTCTTCCCCGAATCCTCCACTAAAATACCTAAATCCCACCACATCATACATCACCCATGCAACATCTACACTACATCACCCATGCAACATCTATACGTTAGAATCCATGAAGCAAGATAGAGCAAATTTTTATGCTTCCCATGGAATATTACATCAAACTGTTTGTTCTCACAAGTCCAAACAAAATGGGGTTGTAAAACAGAAGCACATACACATACTTGATGCAACACAGACTAATATTCCAAATGGATGTCCCGAAATACATGTGGTTTAATGCAGTCTTATGCGCATACTGCTTAAATAGAATGCATTCATCTAGTGTACATGATGGCATTCCCTTCTCTTGTTTATTTCCTGCTAAGCCGGTTTTTTTCCAACCGCGAAAGTGTTTGGTTGTAGTTACTTTGTTAGTAATCCTAAATAATTGTTACCCTTGTCTATTAAATGTGTCTTTGTCTACTATTTAAAAACTTAGAAGGGATATCGATGTTTTAATTAGACGAAGTTAGTATGTTTTTGTTAAGGAAACATTTTTTGTGTCAGATCCCTTCTCATCTAACTAATGATAGGTTTCAGCTGCACCTATTCTGTTACTAAGTGCAGATGACATACCTTTGTCCAATTTTGATATTGAGCAATTAGTTTTCGAACCATTACAGGAGTATACTAGATGTTTAAAAATACACTTATGATCCTTCTCCATCTAGTTTATCATCTACGGATGCAGAGCCTGAACAACTGACCCCTTAACAAACTTAGAATTCAGCTTGAAAAGCTATTATGGATAAAGGGCGAAGCTCTGTTATTCAAAAGGCACATGGAAGTTAGTCCCAGGTAGGACGGATCTTGAGGCAGTTAGTTGTTACTGAGTTTTCAATCTCAAGTATCAGCCTGATGGAACTGCGGTTAGCTATAAAGCTCATCTGGTGGCTAAAGGGTTTACACCGACTAATGGAGTTACCTATCTTAATACGCTTTCCCCAATAGCTCGACTAACTCTATTCAAGTGACATTCTTTATTGCCATCAACCAGTATTGATGTATGTTTCAATTGGAAGTGACTAATACCTTTCTCTATGAGGATTCGGAAGAAGACTACATGAAACAACCTCACATGTATGTTGCTCAAGCAAAATATAGGGTGTGCAAGCTCAGAAAGCGATCTGTATGCTCAAGAGAAACCTCCGGGCTTGGTTTCACAAGTTTAGCCAAGTTGTTAAAGCCTAAGGAATTCATGAGATGCTATTCCCATAAATCAATCTTTCATTCAAGCTTTGTGATCATTACAATATATGTGGATGACATTATTCTCAGAGGTAATGATACGTATGGAATTAAGAAGACTAAGAAATATTTAAAACAGCAATGTGTTACCAAAGCAGAGCCAAAATACTTCTTGGGTATGGATTGCTTTTAGCAAACGTGGAGTGACATTATCTCAGAGGAAGTACACACTTAACCTATTGCAAGAGGCATGTTTACTCGGTAGTAAACTTGCAGGTATACACATTGATGCCAATATTAATATGTGAAATGAGACCAGTGCCTATGTAATGGGACAATCAGACAGCTATTTATATTGCAGATCGTCCTGTTTTTCATAAACTCACAAAGCACATCGAAATGTATCATTGTTTTATACAAGACGCAATGTTAGCTACGTAAGTTGATACCCATTTTACTAGGTCCTATGATCAGCTAGCTGATATTTTTGCGAAGATAGTTTTTCCAAAAGTTTTGGATTTTATTTATAGCAAGCTGGACATGATTGATATCTATGACACAGTTTGAGGGAGAGTGCAAAATTAATTATTGCATTGGTTGTATTAAGTTTTTGGACCAAACACATGTATTAGTACATATATGCGTAATTCAGGTTAGGGGAGATAATGCTCCTAACCCTATGATATGGATCAGAATTTTATTTTTATTTTTAGAATTTTCGTTATTTTGGAGTCTTTTATTTATTTTAAGAGTTTTGGTCTTTTTGGTTGAGTTTAGTCCCACATCTGATGGGAATAGAAAAGGAGTCGAGTTGTAAACCTATAAAAGGTCATATAGTTGTTTTATTTGGAATCAATTAATCAATGAAATATTAAGAATGGAAAATTTCCACAAATCTGAGAAATGTTCCCACGTCTTGGTGAGAAGCATCAGAATTTTTGGTGAAAAGCCAGGAATCCTAATTTATCGAGTTCGTCCCAAAATCTCTCAAATTTTCCCCAAATCCTCCACCAAATCCCTAAATTCTACCAAGTCCTACATATTTTGGTATCGGAGCCGAAGATCCATTCGTCACTCTTTTTGAATCCCAAAAGCCACAAAAAATAACATCCCAAAAAATTCACAAAAATCCCTAAATTCTACCCCAACCTACATCACCCTAATTTTCCAAATTCGCTAATTCTATAAGCTCAAATTTGAGCTAAGGTTAGATCCAACTGGGTTGCCCAAAAGTATGCAAGCAAGACCTGAAACCACCCCCATTGAACCACTCAAAACCACTATAACCCCATCTTCGAATTATGATACAAAGCTACGGTTCTTGGTGTTGCTATGTACTCCACTCCTTGGTCAACTATTCTGCACACACACACCCCCCCCCCCCCCCCCCCCCCCCCCCCCCCCCGCGCCCGTGTTTTTGTTTGTTTGTTTTTTTTTTTTTTTTTTTTTTTGGGGGGGGGGGGGGGCAGCAAAAGCGTACGCCACAACTCCAAATCTCGTTGCCAAACATAGCCGAAGTTAAGGTTCTGGATCCCAAGCAACCACCAAATCAAATTCTGACTGCATCAAGTAACTTAGATTTAAATTTCAACCAAATACCATAATCGGTTGGCTTTCTATGTTACGTTATAAGCTACATAGCATATGCCTTTGGGTAAAAGATGTTGGCAGTTATCTCTCGATTCAATTTGTGATGGACCTTGCATGAAACTGCCCTCCCATTTTAAATCTATTTTGATCACCTCCTCTATAATGAAACAATCCATTCTACACCTCCTCTTTAATGGAACAAGCCATTCTACACCTCCTCTTTTAATGAAACAAGCCATTCTACGCTCTCCTAGAACAAACTTTAAAAATGAAATTAAAGGGAAAACAAATAGATCCATATGATAACACAAGTCATCATGCATATGAAAACATGATTATCCATTGAAGATGTATCAGAAGATATAGAAACATTGATGTGTGTGTGTGTGTGTATGCATATGATAATATTAAGTCATCATGCATATGAAAACATGATTATCCATTGAAGATCCCCTCCTTGCCACGCGCGCATGTGTGTAAATGATACAGAAATATCCGTTTAAATAAACATAAAAGTCATTAAGTATAGAAGATGCCGAGGGCCACAGCTTTGACAAAAGACAAAGCAACATTTACATTGTCATTACATAAAGCAATCAAAAAACGGATATGTACACACCATATGCTAACGGAAACACAAGGGGATGAACACGCCATCACTCCAAAGTATTCCAAGGAATAAACGCATCAGCTCAACAATATTTCAGCTGTCGATGGTCAGGCATGGCCATATTTGCATAGATAGCATACCTGGAACTTTGGCAACATCTCAAGAAAGAGCCACAGATCTCGCTTTCAAGAAACCCCTCGTTTTCCATCCAAAGAAGCCAGAGGACTTGGAAGTTGGTTTCTTTTTCATACAGCAGTCAGTGGAACCCTCCACTGCTACTTCAGACGCAGATCCAGACTGAGGAGTTGAAGTCTCAAAACTGCCACTAAGCCGTAGATCTTTCAAGAGGAGGAGCAACTTCATAGACGTCTCTTTCCCCTTCGGGCTACCATTCACAGAAATATTGACGAGTGATGGAATGACACCTTCCTTCATGACTAGTAAGCAGTACTCCGAACCTTGAGAACATAAAGAATGGAGAATAGCCACCCCGTGCTCTTGATCTTCCCGACTGCCAGTTTCAAGCAGTTCTGCTATAGATGCAATGCATCCGTTGGTTTCAGCAATCAACATCATGGCCTCTTTAACATCACTCAAGTTGTGGAAAAGTTTTAAGCAAAATTCTGCATGTCTTCCATACGTCAAAAGAGGTACCAACTTCTGTATGCATCCAGACGATATCATATGAGGTCTCACTTCTCTGTGTGACGATAGATTCAACAGGATTTTAGTAGCTAGTTCCAGAAACTCGTGATCTTCCCCATCAAGAATTCTTATAACTGAAGGAAGTCCTGATAATGCCATAATAAACTTGTAGTTTGGATCATGGGAGAGCTTTTGCAGTATCATCAAGGCTTCTAAGGTTATTCCCGATTCCAGAAAAGAAGTCAATAGCTTAAATGCATCTGCACTCAAGGATGGAATTTCTACCCTGCAAAAATTGGAGAAAGAAGTTTCAGTATAAAAGAAAGGACAAGGAAGCAGCTAATTTGGAAGCAAAATTTAAAGACATCTAATATATACATGGTATGCTTGCGAGCAAGGACATTACCCAGCAAAAGCTGTGTTTGGCATAGACATGCATGGCCTGACGCCAAGGCATATTATAAGAATTGCATCATTTTAAAAACAAACGCACCATATTGGCATGTTCGGTAGTGCCCAGCATGTTTGTCAGACCCACGTTTGCCACAACACGCACATATTCATGTGCAAAAAAAACGCTCCATGCAAAAAACATGCAAAATTGATTTTGGTGGGTTTTCTTACTAATCCAAACCATTAGATGTGATCTACATATGTTAAAACACATCCACACAAAAAATCAAAAAATCACCCCTATTTGCCGCTCGATCAGGTTGTTACAAGAGTTCCATCATTCTAAAACCGTTGAATTTGAAATGGCTTGATCGAAGGTCAAATCGACATAGGGTTTCATTGGGCATATATATGTATGGATAAAAACTCAAAAAAATTTGAAAAATAATCAGAAAAAACTTACGCACGAGGGGTTGGTGCGAAATTTTTGCACCAGAGACCCCCTATATGGACATGATTCTGTGCTATAGGGACATGATATGAGTTGCAGAGGATCATGGTGTGAAAATATTTCTTTTAAATTTTTCTCAATGGTTAATACATGCATATATATACTCTAATAAAAAATATGGGTAAGACCTAGAGAGATTTGATTCTCGATCAAGCTGTTACAAATTCAACGATTTCATAACAATACATCATCTTGTACTGATCCGATCAATGGACAAAGAGGGCCTTTTTTTATTTTGATTTGGGGGTATTAGGATGTGTAAATAACATCTAACTGTTTAGATCTAGCAAAAACATCAAATGATGCTTTTCTCACGATGTTTGCACAAGGAGTGTTTCATAGGATCATATATATATATATATATATATATATATATATATATATATATATATATATATATTTTCAAATGAGAACATTTCGCACCGTGCGAAAATGTTTTTATCTTTTTTTTGAAATTTTTTTTTCAAAAATTCTTTTTTCCACCCTCATTATATGTTATTATACCCCCCTCAAAAAATAATGGTTGATAAATAATGTCATTTGGCCTTCGATCAAGGCATTTCATCAAATTCGCACGTTTTGAGACCGTTAAATTTGTAATGGGTGGATGGGTGCTCTAATCCCCAACGGGTTCACCCATTATTTTCCCTGGGGTATATAATTGTATGAATTAAACATCAAAAAAAGAATTTTTGAAAAAAAAAAATTTCAAAAAAATAAAATAAATGTTTTCGCGCGGGCTTTCGCACCATTTTTCGCAATGGAAGATTGCCCTATATATATATATATAGTATTCGATTGCGAAAAATTTCACACAGGATGTTGTGTAGAAAGGTTTGATTTTTCAGATTTTTTCAGATTTTTTAGTGTCGATCTATACAAAACTATACCCAATAGAAAAAATATAGGTGAACCCCAGGGGGTGTGTCCATCGATCAAGTCATGATAAATTCAGCTGTTTCATAACAATAAAAATTTTATAACAGTCCGATCGAGTGAGAAATAGGGAAGATTAACTTGATTTTTAGTATGGGTGTGCATTAGCATGTGTAGATCATATCCAATGGTTTGGCTCGGAAATTGTTTTATAACACTTTTCTCACATTTTTTGCCCGGGACGCTTTCTGCATCATAAAATTTTCATACATATATGTCAGAAGCTGACCACGCACAAGCTGACCACGCACTGACAAAGACAATTGAGCCCTTAGCTTGCCCAAAACTAGGATCCCAATCCCCCATCAAGGATAAGGCTTCACATTTAAGAAGTTCTTTTTAAAAGAAAAGGCCAACAACTCCCGGCTATCCTAAATCCATATCAATGGGAAATATTCAAAAACCAAAAACCATATATTACAAAAAATGAAAGTAAGTACTTTAATTTCTAGGCTTAATTTATAAAAAATGCCTTAAACTATCAAAGGTTTTTTAAATGTTACCATTACCTTTAGAAATTCACCAAAACATCCTTAAACCTAATTTTTTTAATCAAAACTACCCGAAAATGTTGGAAAGTATTCGGTGTTTTACTAAATTCAACTCAAACTTTAAGTTAGTTTCTATAAACAATTATAAAGTGCAGGACAGTTTTGGTGAACAATAGTAAAGTTTAAAGTAGTTTTGAAAAAAAAATTGTTAATAGTAGTTTTGGTCTTAAAAGATGTTGTTAAAGGATGTTTTGAAGTTAAGTGTAGTATTTTTAAAACCATGGATAGTTTAAGTTAGTGTTCATAAATGTAACACAATTTCTATAAAGAAGAAATTGTTCCTTTATTCAAATCTAACCTATAGATGTTTACCAACAACATGAAATTGCCCAAGTAGATTATCATTTTACTAACGGTAAATAACTGCAACCGTCAAAATAAACATATTGCATCAACAATGTACCTAACGTGCTAGCATTTGCACGGAGCAATCTATTTGGTTTTATCAATTAATACTAAAGTTGTTATTTATTTTTTTCTACTTTTATTTTTGATGGTTGAGTAAAAAAATTTCCAAAAATCTATTTCAAAAAAATAATTAGAGGAATAGACCTCTACAAATTTTATTTATCAAACAAGTATCATTGGGCTACGTCAACGCTAAGTAGATCTTTGGCCCAACAATCATGCCTATGTGACACTAAATATTTTTCTTGTCAAAATCAAACAAAGTGTTGGGACCAACCCTGACAAATAATGTAGGCTGCAATTAGTTTCATCAAGAAGCATGACAGTGTCCATTCCAGCATCTCCTTTTATGCCAACATCCCTCTTCCAACTCTGAAAAAATCCGCATCTCTTTTTCTCATTGTCCCTCCTTCCATCACTTCAACCCCTCCAACGTTGATGACATCAACAGAGACAATCTCCCCCTATCAAAGAAGACCACAATGACACCAATTTCAACGGGGAAAATGATACCAAAAGCTGAAGACAGTAAGACTGTCAGCTACGGCCTCTAAATGATCAAGTCCATATCCATCCACAAGTTCATATCCATCCACGAGCGTGGGCAAAAGTTCCTAAGCAACGGACTTCCAAGCAACAAGAATCTCCCGTCCCAAAAAATATGTTTTAAGGTGCGCTTACGTTGCCATTTTATTTTCTCAAGAGATTTTTGGTGTTGGGTTGCTGATAGATCTGGCCCAGTATGGGCATATTTTGGGTATTTTTGTGATATTTTATTATTGTAGGGGCTTTTGGATAATTGTGCTATTAGTTAGATTATTATAAAAGTGGAGGATGGCCGGCCAGCCCTAGGTATGCTTGGTTTTGACTAATTTGATATTTTCGATGGAGAGTTTCTCGTTCTACGGGAGAGTGCGGACGTTCTCTACAACTGGCGTCTTGGGAGAGTGGTCACCACTATAATTGTAACCAATTTATCTCTTTTATTTTCAGTTTTGAGCAATAAAAATCATATCTTTTATGGTTCCTATCAATTTGGTATCAAAACACGTCAATCCATGTCGGCGGCAACGAGATCCAAAGATTGTATCGATGCAGTGGAGGAGAAGCTCAATGGCGAAATCGAGTGAGTGAAGCAAACCCTAGCGAAGCATGAAGATGCCCTAACGAAGCAAGACGAAACCCTAGAGAAACATGGAGAAGCCCTAGCACAAATCTTACAACTTGCAGGGATTTCGGCAAAGCTAAACAGCGACGACACAAACCCTAATCCGACGAAAAAGGCAACACCTTTGGAGAAAGGAAAGGGAAAGGTGGAAGCTTTTGAAGAGTGTATACTTTCCGACGATGACTACTACTTCAAGGAAGACGAGGAGGCCACGATGAACGACGACGACTTCGGAAGCCCTAGGAGGCCAAGGTGTGGCCTGAAAACACATGCGGCGGCAACCCAGGGGCTGCCGCCCCTTGTAGACCCCCTCAGGGACCGGCAAGGGGCGCTAGCCCCTGTAGAAGCACCCTTGCAGGGCCCTCCCAGGGCACCGGCAAGGGGCGCCAACCCTGGTAGGGGCCCCGACAGGGGGCGCCGCCCCTTGCAGCGCCCATGTGGGCTTCGACAGGGGTGCCAACCGCAGCACGGGCCCCTGCAGGGGCCGACGTCCCTGACTGAGTCCCTAAAGCATCAACCAACGGGCACGTTTGGGCGGCGAAATAGTGTTGGTGAGGATTCAAGAAGCCGACGGGGGCCCCGAGGCCAACCAGTGACGTGCTACGACAACGACGACCCTCCAGATTACTTATGGGAGCCCAGAGACGAGGATGACGAGTTTCGAGAGCCCCACGACACCCGTTATGGACCGCAGAGGCAACCACGTCCACCCCCTACTTATGGGGACTATGCATGAGATGACAACGGATGAGGGGATTGGGAGAGAGAAGGTCGGAGCTTCTACGGATGCGGCAAAAATCGGGGAGGCTATGGAGATCGTGAGAGAGGCCCACAGAGGGGATATGAGCGGCATCAGGAGGGATGACAGCATTATCATCAGCCGAGACATGCAGGAGGGCGAGGAGACCAGTGGACCTTCGTGGTGGACAGGTTGCAAAAGCTAAAGATGCATGTATTCGAGGGGGATGATCCAGTGGCATAGATTTACATGGCGGATAGTCTTTTTAAGGTATCCTGCATGATGTAGGATCAGAAGTTGGAGGCGGCGGCAGTGTGTTTAGATGGTAAGGCCCTCGCGTGGTACCGGTGGAGGGATGAGAGGCGGACATTTCGCTCGTGGGAGGAGATCAAGGAGGGACTGGTGGAGAGATTCCGTGACACTCATCTGGGAACTTGCAAGAGCAGCTACGTTCCCTCAGGCAGGATGCCACGATGAGGGACTACCAGGAGAGTTTTGAGGCACTTTCAAGACGAGTATAGGGAGTTTCCGATGAAATATGGAGAGCACCTTTATGAAGGGGCTGAAGGCCACCATTCGCACCGAGATGCGCATATAGAAATCTCAGGATTTGATGGATGACATGGAGTACGCCCAAATGGTGGAGGATCGCCTAATGGAGACGAAGAGATCAGGAGGGATTGGAGGTGGCTCATCTTCCCACAGCCAGCCCATGATTAGAGGACAGCAGAAGGCAGCGACAGTGACAGACTCAGGCAATCAGGAGAAGAGCGGTGTGCCACTACAAGGAGCACAAATTCAGAAAATGACATAGGTAGAGATACGCGAGAGGAGGCAGAAGGGGTTGTACTTCTGATGCGACGAGAGGTTCACCCCGGGACACCGTTGCGGAGTACGTAAGCTCCAGTTACTGCTAGTGGGTGACGAGGAGGAGGATGTAGGGGAGGATGAAGAGGCCGGAGGGGATGACGACCTTCCTTTGGAGTAGGACCGCCAGAAACTTCATGCACCACCTTGAGAATAAGGTGCTTTTCGGAGGTGGAGTAATGATAGATCCGGCCCAGTAGGGGCATATTTTGGGTATTTTTGTGATATTTTATTATTGTAAGGGCTTTTGGGTAATTATGCTATTAGTTAGATTATTATAAAAGGGGAGGGTGGCTGGCCGACCCAATGTATGCTTGGTTTTGATTAATTTGATATTTTCGAGGAAGAGTTCCTCATTCTACGCGAGAATGCGGACGTCCTCTACAATCGGCGTCTTCTCTACAATCGGCGTCTTGGGAGTGTGGTTACCCCTATAATTGTAACCAATTTATCACTTTTATTTTCAGTTTTGAGCAATAAAAATCATATCTTGTCTAGTTCCTATCAGTTGCTAACCCCAACATATACTATCAGCTCAATTTACGTGTTGGGGTTGCCAACCCCGATACCTTGATTAATGCTAAAAACATTTAATGCCACCTAGGTGTGACTTACACCATGCACCTACATGGTGCTGATGTGACCAAATAAGGCATATTTTGATAAATAAAGTGTGAATGCATCTGTTTCTCTGATTAATTTATCAAGTATGTTTTATAAAATAAAAAATTATTATTTAATTATGTAATTATTTATTATTTATTATTTTAACTTTTTCAGTGGGGTTGGGGGTTTGGGTTTGGCCATTGGGGCGGTTGGCAGCTTGAATGTATATCTTATGAGATCGCACAAAATGAACAGATCTGTAATTTTGGCCCATCAGGGGCGTTTTCATAATTTTCAGATTTCTATAAGATTTTTCGCAATTTTCAGTTTTAAGGGTCTTTTGTAATTTGTTATTTTCAGTTTATTAGTTATAGGGGTCTAGGGGATTAGGGATTCACATGCTTGAGTGTGGAGAGAAGAAACTTGTGGGGTTAAGAATTTCCTCGTTGATTGGAGAGTGCAGTCGTCTGCTGTAATTGTCAACTTGGAAAAGAGAGTTCCTCTCGAAAGAACTCATCACATCAACTGTATTCCTATTTATTTTCAGATTATCATCAATAAAATTCCCTTCTCCAAATTTTTCTCATCAAAACTCTAAAAATCACACTTTTCTATATAAACCCGGACTTTCTACATCAAACACATAGAAAAACCTATCAAGTGATATCAAAACATCGAACTTGGCACCCATGGCAACGAATCCGAAGAAATCATTCGACGAATGTTGTGAGGAGTTCAGATTGGCGATGAATCAATTCTTCAAGGAGATGATGGTAGCCTTTGAGGAGCTCGAGGTAGAAGAGACAGAGGAGGAGGAAGCCGCCAAACTAGATCTGAAGCCGCCAAACTAAATCTGAAGATGCACGAATACATCGGCTCAGATCTGGGCAACGCCAGCAATAACTCAGATTTAGGGCCAAAGGCGCGACACCTTTGGATAAAGAGATACATTCCAAGGACGATCCAGCTTCAGATCTGAACAGCGATGACGACTCCTATACAGATCAGGACAAGAAGGATTCCGAAGAAAATGTTTAGGTATTGTTAGTCGTGAGATGGCTAAAACCAAGCCAAAGAAGATTGAATTGTTGAAACATAATGTGGATGGGAGCAGTTTTGGGAATCCCGGGCCGACTGGTGGTGGTACTCTTAGATATTATACATGTTCTCTTGTTACTAGTTTTTCTAAATTCTTTGGTTTTTATTCTAACAATGAAGCTGAATTGTGTGTGGTGATAGAGGGAATAAAGATACGTATACGGTGGGGTTATAGTATTGATGTTGAATGTGATTCAAATATTGTAGTGAGGTGGATAAGAGGATGCAAATGTTCAGTTTAATATTTGTAGAAATTTTGGAATCAGCTTTCAGGTTTATTAGAAGAATTGGATTTTACTATAAAGCACTTGTACAGAGAGATGAATAAGATGGCTAATGTGTTAGCTCGACTTGGTGCCATGGGAAGGAATAATTTATTTACTAGTAAAGCTCAGTTATCTAGATTTATCAAAAGCTTGTATAGATTGGATAAAATGAGTACAGCTTATATTATGCATATTTAGATTGATGATTCATATAGGCATGTTTAGTTTATATTTTTATCGTTGGTTTTGATGGGGTTTTAGTAGTTCGGTTGCTTATGGTAATTTTTTGTGCTTTTTGTTTTTTGTTAAAGTAATGTGAACCATAAATGTCCTATATGTTACCATGGTATTCATCTGCCATAAGTGAGTGTTATTAATAAATTTGGGACGTGGCTGCCATGAGTGTGGCTTCCGGCTATTCGGTTAAAAAAGGATTCCGAAGAAGCTAAAGATGACACCACGATGGGCGGGAACCCCAGCCACCCTCACCGGAGGCCCCGCACCTTGCTGCGGGACAACCGTAACCATGCAGGCCTGCAGTGTCCCTGCAAGCCACCTGCAAGCTTGCAAGGGCAGCCGCAATCTTGCAGGTCGCCTGCATGCCTGCATGGGCATTACAGGCCGCCTGCATGTCCATCTGGAAGGGCACTACATGCCGCATGCATGCCTACCGAGACCTGCAGGTAGGGGTAGCAATTTTTGGCCTGGCACGATAGCACAGCACGGGCACGGCACGATAAGACCGTGCCTGGGCCAGCAATTTTGGCCCGAAATCCTTATCGGGCCGGCCCGGTTCATTTTCGTGCCGGGCCCGGGCCAAGCTATTCGGTCCATTGGTCGGCACGGCACGGCATGGCATCCTTTTGAGTTTCCTTAACCAACCCACTTCAATAGTTCAATTCGTATTAATGAGTACTAATTCATTAACTTGCTAGCATTGTTTGTGACGAATTATTAGTATTATTCACTGTACAAGCTTGCATTGGATGAATCTCTTACCAGTTCAATGATCGGATGCTACTTGATGATGTGCACCGGACGATGCTTAGTTCTAATGACCATGCAGACGACGACTGAGATGATCATGATTCAGGAGGATGACTGATGGAGAGTAGACAGCAGCTATCCACGTTTGGACTCCACATTTTTGTTTTTTGTAACATCTATATTGGGGTGTACTTACTCCATAAAATAACCAGACCAAACATGAACTTTGAAGAGAGATATCAATCTTTTACGTACATAATTCTTTCAACCCTATCGGGCCGGGCGGCCCGAATTTTTAACGGGTCGTGCCCGGGCCGCACCGGAATGGCCTGAAGTCTTATTGGGCCGGGCCAGGCTGGTCCTTTAATAAAACCGGGCTGGGCCAGCCCAAATTACCACCCCTCCATGTAGGTAGGCATGCATTCCCTGTAGGCCTGCATGCAGCCTTGTTGGGCCCGCCATGGCCTGACTACGCTGTTAAGGGACCCCATGGCTCATGGTTTCAGTCGTACAACCTTCCAAGCGTCAGTGTTTGTATTTTGGACGTGAAGGACCTTCAGCCGAGCCACATGATCACCGTGACATTTGTTCGAGCGTCATTGAGGACGGACAAGACCAATCCAATTCTTTTAACCAATGAGGAGGCAGGCAACCCACTTGGAGCGGATGTCACTTGCACTAATACACCACTTTGAGAATAAAGTGACTTTTGCGAGGGCGGAGTAATAATGAGATCGCACAAAAAAGATAGATTTGCAATTTTGGCCCATCAAGGATGTTTTCGTAATTTTCGGATTTCTCTGAGTTTTTCGTAATTTTCAGTTTTAAAGGTCTTTTTGCACTTTGTTATTTTGAGTTTACTATTTATATGGGTCTAGAGGATTAGGAATTCTCATGATTGATTGTGGTGAGAAGAAACTTGTGAAGTTGAGAATTCCCTCGTTGATTGGAGAGTGCGGTCGTCTCTATAATTGACGACTTGGGAGATAGAGTTCCTCTTGAAAGAACTCACCCCCATCAATTGTACCCCCCTTTATTTTCATATTATCATCAATAAAATTCAATTCTTTTCCCAAATTCTTCTCATCAACCCCCTAAAAATCCAACCTTTCTACATAAACACTAACTTTCTACATAAAAGCCCTAGAAAAATCCTATAATATCCTACATATTTATTGATTCGTGTCTAAAGCAAAAAAAAACCAACAAACTGTTTCATTAGATTAGTTTCATTAAAATAAGAATATTACAGAAACAATAGCTTAAAATAAGCCTTTTCCCCATAATCTCAAAAATTTATTCTGCACTCACGAAATAATTCAGGCATTTCAATTTATTTATATGTATCTGGGACTTTCTTAATATGTATTAGGGACTTTTCTCTTGTTTCGTTAAATGCTCTTTAAGAAAGCGCAGGGAGTTGTTATCTGACCAGAAAAGAAAAAACTGCATTTCATGATGCATATGCTTAAAGCCTCTAACTATACATGGAGCTGATGGAAGGCTACTCATACCATCATGACAGTATATGACAACGTCCAGTCCCCACACTTCTGCCAACTTCCAAATTAAATGCAATTAAATCTTTACATACAAGATCAAGAAAGAATTTATTACCTATTGTTACTCAGAAATGCAAGAAAGATCTGTGCCCCTGTTCTTTGCGCATGTATGTCAGACTGGTCGTATGCATTCTTCAGAAAAGTCATCAGTGCTTCAGCAAATCCATTAGAGAACATTGAGTAGCACATCTGCTCGTCACCTTCGAGGAGGATTTTTAAATCTGACATGGCTTTGTCCCAGTGATCCTGTGGAATCTCACAGAACCTGGCAAAGAACCTCAGATACATATCATGGCTGAAGTCAGAAAAAGTTTGGCATCTTAAATAATCATCGCTCCAATCAAACAACTGATCATTGTTATCCTTTAGGCTGTCCATGCCTTTGACATGAGATGAATCTGAACAGTAGCTAGCATCCGACATAAATGATAAACCACTGTTGTCACTATGAAGCATGTAATCTCCACTTCTCCCATCTAATAGAGCTGCAGAGACATTCTTCAAGCTTGATATAGAGTTGCAACATGAATTGTCCCAAGACTGAATTGTTGATGAGGGGTCCTCCCAACTGATATCATTCTTTCTGCACCAGTTGGAAATAAGATCCTTCATGCAGGAATTTGGAATCATATAAAGGTTCCTCAACTTCTTTTGGGTCTTTGGACATGTATCATGTCCTGTGCTAAACCATTTCTCTATTGCTGCCCTCTCAAAAGTTTGCCCAGAAGCAATGACCACGGGATCATACATCAATCTTGATGAAATTGGGCAACAGAATTCATCAGGAGGCACATTGCTACCAATCGAATCACTTTTAGCTTCGCCAAGAATGTTAGGCTCATCACTGTTTTCAAGCATTCTAGAATTATGAGTAGAAAGTGGCACAGTATTCAAAGATTTGTCTTGTGGACTATTATCCTTTTTGTGCTCCCCGGTGTCAGCTTTCACTTTCTTCCCATGCTTCTTTATAAGATAGAGAAAATAGTTCAGGATCCTCTCCTTTTTAGGATTACTCCCATTGATTTTATCTAGTAGCTTCTTAATGGATCTTCTCTCTATTAAAAGGGCCTTAGGGGTAGTGATTTTTAATCTTGAAACTGCAGTATGGAAAGCCTCAAATTCCAACTCTTCACTTGAGTCTGTTTGTTCAAGCAATTCTAGCATAGCCTTGCCAGCTTCATTGTCCGTTGAATTAATGAGAAACTGTGCATCTCTAAGAAAGTCTAGAACATCAGATATCTGTAGACAAATAGAGCATTTAGAAACATTAGCAAATGACTAATTTTCAATGCTACTGAATTTAGGCTGTTATTACGTTTGCGTGCTCAATAAAGAGAATATTCTGTGTTGGAAAGAAAAAAGGAACAAAAGATGCATTATGTTTATTATTCATGATGCAAATACTTCAACTGACAGTTGCATTTACAATTGGACCAAGGTCTGAAATGTCGGTCAATACTGATATGCATCGCTCATATTGTATCGGAGAAAAAGCATGCCAATACGATCCATACGCTCCATCTGAGACTGGTCGATACCATTGATCCTCACTAATACAATTAATATAATATAGATGACTCTAAAATAAAGACGAATTACAGCTGGACAGGTTGATTAGATAATTCGTGAAGTTGACTTGTTGGTGAAGTGGGTTGGGAAGGAAAACAAAAATTACCTTGGATAATAGAGATAATCAATAGATAGATGAAACACCTCCTGAAAATGAATATCTACGTGTAACTAATAGCAATCAATACTTAAAAGCTAATACTTCCAATATGCATGGCCCAATACTTTCAATACAGCCAATATTGATACCGCAAATCACCATCCAATTATGCGACCAAAACCGATATTTCAAACATTAAATTGGACAGACTCAAGGAGGGTTTACTAGCGCATATGTAGCAGTAACTAATAGCTGATATGTTTTTCCTCCAAATAGAATTATTTCATTGCTACTGTATAGAAAATGATTTTAAAGTCCATAATTCTGATGCGAGGTGGGCTAAATGACACACCACCCAATGATTCAAATTTAGAAAGCTTTGAGTGCTTAATCAGTTCTAGAAATTTCCAAATGCTAACACCAAAAAGAAATTCAAAACTTCGTACCGTTTCAAACAAATTGTATGGAAGTGATTTCTGCAATTTTCTTGCCAACTATTATAACAAAAAAGGAGGTTAGTTTCACGGCTCATGTATTAACACATATCCTCTGACATATAACTACCATTCACCCTATTGTTATTATATCTTCTAAAATATTTTAATTCTAAAATACTGATGCCCAGTGAACTAAAGTCGCATTACATCAAGATTCCACTAAAAAAATTTGAGTGCTTAATCAACTCCAGAATTTTCTAAGTACTCCCTCCATCAGATCCAGACCACTAAAGTAACACTCGTATGCCCAATTAAAGATTTGCAATGCAAAAAAAACTAACTGCAATTTACAGCTATTAAAATGAGCACTTGTATTCATCAACCAAATGAAAGCCTAATTAGATGTTCAGTGGTTCTCCAACTAACTGGCTTATCTGCACTGGCTGCCATGTTCACCGAAAGGAACTTACATTCCCACTTTAGGCAGAAGGAGCTTACCAGCTTCAGGTTCAGATGGCCTTGATATTCTATTCCTAAATGACTCTTTAATTCTACTCAGCCTTGTTTAATGTACCCAACGGTCCCAACCCTCTCTCATAAGCTCATCCACTCTCTAGGATGCTACAACTATAGATGTAACCATAACTGATATCTTTGATAACCTAGTGGACCCAATAAGCTTACTATCCAGGTCTCATAAAATATCCAGCGACTCCAACCCAAAATAGACATTCGTTACCAGATATCTGATATGTGCAGTGCAAGCTGTATCACACATATGGTTCCTACTGTGTTGCAATGAATATAATACTAGAACTGAAAGTTTAAAAGGTATATGACATGCTTGGGCGTCAAATTTCAGAATCATAATTTAAGAAAGTTTCCGGGTCTTACTGCTAGCTTACACTATTAATGGCCATATAGTACAAGTAATTTAACATCATTATTAAAATCCTGGCCAATTTGCTACTGGTAGTTATCTAGATTCAAATTTACAGTAGAAACCTGGACGATGATCCTGTGACGTTGATACTTGGCCAAGCCCCATGCTGTAATTGGAAAGGTCACATGTCAAAGCTAGGTTTAAAAAATAAATAGAGGAAATCGCATCCTCGTCGAAAGGTTGGGATATATTCACCCAACTATTCAAATCTTAAAGAAACAGAACCTAATATGACATGAAGCCAATAGTGATGAAGAAAGTTTAATACTGAATCAAATACAGTTACCAATAATTTGGTTGAAGATGGGGAGGAAGTCATTTAATTACACTGTTGACTAGTAATTCGTTTTATATTGTCTTTGGATCTTGTATCCCGTTTGGCCTCTTTTGAAGTGAGGTTGTGGATCCTTTTTTTATCGGGTTAGAAATTGATAGCTACACTGAAATTTAAATTAAATCATTTTACTCTATTGACTATTGGGCGACTACATTTGTGCTGTGCTATTGTTCTTAGTGCCCTATTAGGAAGGGAAAAATGCTTAATCTCCTTAGCACTCTGTTCATTCCTTAACGGTGTTTTTTTTTTTGAAAAAAGATAAAGAAAAATGAACTCCAAGAAGGATGCATATATTCATCGACACTCGTAAAATTCAAGAAACACCAATCTCTTCAATAAGTTCATGAATCATTATTTCCAGTTTCTCTAATTAAATACTCAGTGAGTTCTCAAACTAATCATAGGCCCTAAAATGTTTTTAAAGAGGTCATAGAACCAGACATGAGAATGTTAAGAATCTATAGATCCCAAAAAAATTAACTCTGAATCCACGGAATGTATTGGTTAACCAACAATGTTTTGATTTAATCAATTATATCAAGTGTGGTCAAATTTCAGCCAAGGCATTAAAACAACCACCGTGATGTCCTTTAGATCTGTGTTCTTTCCAGAACACCCTATGACCTTAGACTTGCATCAAAGTAATAAGGTTTAGCCATAATGCTTAACACTAATCGCATAGATGTTATAATTTGCCAAGGTATCCATCTAGAAGATGAGGTTTCCTTGAGATACAAATGAAAATACAGAGCTTCACTAACCTGAGCAGCTAATATTTGTGGTACCATGTTCTGAACGAGGCATAAGCTATGGTTCATAGAACTCCTTATCCTTTCACATCTTAAAACAATTGATTCCCCAGTTATTGCCTGTAAAATAAGTATGAAAATAAGTAGGATATTAAATACCAGTTGAGAAAACCCACAAAGAGACTTATGAAAAAAAAATAAGTTGAATCAGAAAATCAACGAACAAGACGATGAACGACAAAGGCAGCCTGTGTGAGAAAGAAGTGCATATCAACCATTTGCCAAGTATCAGTTAGCACGATGACATAAAAAGATAGCCAGCATGCAAACATTGAGTGCGCGCACACAAAAAGATGCTAGTACACATAATTACCTAGGATACCAAGTGACAGGAAATAAAAATGAATCAAAGATGCTCATGTTTAAAAAGGAATGAATAGAATATGCTTCTGTTTAACAGATCTAGCCCTCAATATGGTCCACGGCAGAATGCATAAAGCCTGAATTAGTGGAGTTAATGAAGATGATACATGGTATAAAATTCAGTTCGTGAAGAAGCAATTTTTTTCTTTTCTTTCCTTCTTTCTTTCTTAAGTAAAAAAATGGAGCTTTGAACACTTGCTTCATTCATGTTAATATACTGCAACAAAGAAAGAAGTAAAGAAGCTTGGGAAATTTAAATTGCTACTACCAAATAGAGCTTGCTAGATTCAGCACAATGCTGAATAAGAAGCTTTGCTTTCTCTATTGTGTTGTTTAGAGCGCATAACTCTTGTATTCCAACAGTGCATCCTGGTCGAGCAGATTCTATTGCAGGAAGAATGGCAATGATTTTTTCCAAAACCTTAGTGAGCTCCTGGCAAATTGAATTGTGTACCTGAAACTAAATTAACCCTTTGAGAAGAGAGCACGGTATGAGAAAAGCAATAGCTAAAGTGAAGCGAGATAGCATAATAGCATGACTCGAGTTGAAAAGCGACAGTTGATACAACACAGTCAAAAACTTTCCATTCTCTGAGCTTTGGCAGTGTACTGAACAATAGACAATAGCATAATTGCAACTCAAAACCATATAAATACCAATGGAGGATTAAGAGGGAAAAAGGGTCCCGCGTAGAAAAAAACTCCATAAAAGATCCAGCAGGAATAAAAATTTTAAAGGCCTCTAATAACTTTTAGGCAAAAAATCAGAACCCTAAGTTGTTATTATAAACCAGCAAGATCATAAAATAAAATACTTTGCACTGAAACTTCACTGTATTACATTATCGATAACTTCCAGAATCAATGCTGTGGTCTGAACATTCTATATAACACACCCCGCGTCATTAAGGGAACTGATCATGCAAGAAAAATAGTTTCTGTTTTATGTCACCAGCTTGTATAACAGGTTTCTGGAAATCTACATGACAACTATACAGCTGCCCTCTTGTGTGAAGAGGATATCAATTAAGCTTTGACTGACCTTATTTTCATATCATTATTGAGCTACTACATCTTACAGTCCAGTTAGCTCCTTCAAAATGTTTAATGTATCTACAATCTTGACTCGGCTATCCCTAGAAGGCCCTTGGGTGACTGAGTCAATTCTAGCAGATTTTAAGGACAATCTGATACCCGAAAAACATGGATATGACATAAATTTGAAAGGCAACGTTAATGAGTATATACTTGTCTGGGATGGTAAACAGTCCATAAGTTAAATTCCAAGATGATGCCTCTAAAGAAATTCATATACATGATAATCCAAGGCAACTTAAAAGGCATTATAACATTGTTATATAAGTGTATGTCCCCACCTTTGTGCACAAAGAATTTTGCGGTATGTATACAGCTTCTGCAAGTTCACTCCCCATCAATAAGAAAACTAAATTTAATCTGCATACAAAATTTACAAAAAAAAATTATTAGCTGCAAAGTTTTACTATAAAAAGCAAAGTAAAGGAAGCACAGTAAAACAATTAAGGGTCTTACACCATCAATTATCACTCGCAATACAAATTCCAAGCATCTTAGACCTGATCAAATATTTAACGGTATTATCATGATATAATCATGCAATAAAATCACATATGGTAAAATGATACTTAAAACTAGTACATTGAAGATTTTTAATACAGAGTCAAATTCAGTGAAACTTTAGTGAATGCGAATAATGCATAGTAACTTCATGCGAAGGTATACATTTTGATAATACGCACTATCTTATGCTGCTGTAAAGCCAATCAAAATTCCACGAAACTTATCTTGAAATTCAAAATCATTGGCAAATCATATTATACACCCAAAGGTTCAGTCAGCAATGAAATCACAGCACAAGAAGCACGACCACATGCTATCCAATATGACACGCCATTAGATTCTATTGACAGCATTTTATTGATCTAAATTGCTATTTCACAAAAATAACAAACTGTTGAACACAATTGATATCACTGAAAAATAGTTAAGCCATGTGATTAGTTTCATGGATCAACTAAAGTCGCCATTTAAAACATAGAAGCTTGACTTTAATGAAACCCGACACAATTTGACATAGCGTCTTAGTTTGATCACTGATGAAATCAGCAATACTCGTTTGCCCAACAAGAACACAGAAATTTCCCGAACATAGACATCATGAAGGTAAGTATCAATAACGCCTTCTCAAATTTCTTTATGATTCACATGGCAAGCCCAAAATAATTCGAGCATAACCAAGCGTCAACCTTTTGCTGCACAAAACGAACAACCCAACATGACCTTAACAATATAAAAAGGCATGAAAATCATACAAAGACAATAAATCGAAGAATTCAATGGCTTTAGACATAAATTTCGATACAAATCAAAGCAATTTTTGAAGAAACGGCTAAACAATGTACAAATACAAACGATCATTTTTTTAAAATTTTCTAATGTTATTAAAACAAGTCAAAGAGGAAACGGCAAAGATCGAATTTTGCGATTCAAACAAGTAAATAACAAATCACTTGACTAACAGATAACAGAAGTCTCTAATTGAGAGAAACAGCAAGGATCGGAGCTTTACATGATAAAAGTCCCTGAAGATAGCAATCGGTTATCTCAAAATTCGAACTTTCGTCATAGAATCGAGTCTTCAGATGCCAGTGGTAGAGAGAGGGAGAGATAGAGAGATTGGAGGAGAGGATCCCGGAACGAGGAATTTAGGGTTAGGGGAACAGGCGAGGGATGAGGAGGAGGATGTTCGCTAATGAAAGGGAAAGGTATTTCTTTTCTTTTTTTGCTCTTTTTGCGATAGTGGATGAAAGAGAAAGGAACTGAAAGTGAGAGGTGAAGAGAGCGAAAGAGCGGCGGGAAGAGAGAGAGAGATTCTGATTTGTTGGTTGTTAAGACAGTGGATGGTGGAGGAGAATGGGCATGACGTCAAATTGGACTTGGCATGACACGTTCTCGTTCTTAGAGCAACTCCAACCCACGTCTCTAAAACTCACCCTTCAAAATGGAATATCTCTAAAAGATGCCATTTTGGAGTATGGACAACTTCAACCCACCATTTTTAAATCATATTTTCTCTTTGTTTAAGATTTACTAATAAAAAATATTTATCATTAAAATGGGATAATCTAATACATTATTTCTTCATGAAAGAAACTTATAAATAATATAAAATTATTATTATTTCGTGTTATATTGTAAATATTTTAAATTTGCTCGAAAAATATCCAATATTGGTCTCATTTTGTAGGTATAATTGAGATATTTCCAACGGTACTAAAATTATTAAATTTGGTAATGTGGTTTGTAAAATAATTTAGTTATAAATAATCATACTTAATTTAATAAAAGGTTAAAAAGGTAAAAACATACGTGGTTTAATTTTGAAGGGGTGAATAGTGCCCCTTCAAATTTGAAGGGGCACTGTTCACAATCTGCATTTCTGGCTCTATCAAATTTGAAGGGGCACTGTTCACAATCTGCATTTCTGGCTCTATTTTGAAGCCGGGTTGGAGTGGGTTTCATCTCCAAATTGAAGATTTGGAGATGGGTTGGAGTTGCTCTTAGGAATTGTAGGAATGAAGATGTGACATGCACTATTTAAAAGAATTAATGAAGGAACTGTAGGGATTAGGACGTGGCATGCACTATTTGAAAGAATTAATGAAGGAAGTCTAATAAGGGTTTGGGCATGTCCATTCTCATCTCTATGAAGGATCAAATGCTAGGCCGAGTACACCACCCACCAAAATCATATTATCTTTATTACATTTGAGGGATGATTTTGAATTTGTCCAATGTGGCAATGTCATATCGTCACATGGGACAACCTCCTTAAACCCAAAACCTCACCAAACCCCCCGAAACACACTTAAACCCAAAACAACCAAAATCACACCCCTAATAAAAAACCAAAAACCACAATACGATACAATCACTCAAACACACTCTTCTCATTTTCATCCGTTTTTGCACTTATCGAAACATCCATGTGGGTCCCGCGTCCTGATTGTGTCGGTTGGTTTTTGGGGTGTCCGTGCATTCGCTCCCGTTTTACCCTCCGAAGCTGTCGACATACACACTCACGCTTTTCGCTCCTTCCCGGTCCGCGCGTGCATTGCGGCCGTGTTCATTGGGGGTTATTTTTGCTCCGTGCACCAAGTGCACATCAAATTTCTAGTTTTTAATAATGATTTATGAGCCGCAACGAAAATGTAGGACGGTTGAAACTGTTCATTTTGATCTTCATATTCAAAAACTCAATTTACCAAGTATCAGGTGAGTCTAACTGGCTTTATACGCTCGTTCGTTCGTCGCGAAAAGATTAATTTTTGCACAACCGTAAAACTTGTGCCAGGTGAATGAACAATGTTAAAGGATGTCTTTTCTTGAAGTCGTATTTAAACCTTTGGCTATTCTCTCTGAAAGTCCATCCACCTAAAATTATATTATTTTTAATTTGGTGAAATCAGAAGCCTTGCGTTATAAAATATTAAACGAAGAAGAAGCCAACGAGGTCAGGGCCGCCAAGGTGTTTGACTGGTCCGTACGGTTGACTTGGTCAACGAGCGGTTCTTGAATTTTGATTGGGCCTGCTAGGAATTTTTTTTATGTTCTATGAGTTGTAGACCTGGGAAATTCAAAGGTTTTTTCGCTAACCGTCTCTCAAATGTTTGATTCTAGATTTATATTTGAGAACAAGAAGAAACGTATGACACGTGTCTCGGCCTCTAAAACTACATCTTCCCCTGCTTTTTTAAGTTTGTTATCGGTCGATTTGTTCTTGGCATTCTAAAACACTAAAGCACAGAATATCGGATGAACCTGCTGGTTTTTGCATGTTTATCCACCCGTCACAAAATATTCTATTCATGCAATCCCGTTAAGTTTGGAACAGATGGATGAACGGACAAACTCCATTGGGTTCATCCGATATTTGGTATTTGAGGTTTTGGAATACGAAGATCAAAATGAACGGTTCCGATCGTCTGAAAAAGTAGGTTCTGATGGATTTTTAGAAGGGCATATATGGCTTAGTCACATATGTCATATGCTTTCCATTAATATTTTGAAAATAGTTCGCTTACATCGTTACAAGTATTCTTTCAATGCATAGAATTCTAATTACAACATTTCATGCCATAAAAATCTTACAATAAGAAGTTCATTTTTATTAAAAAAACTAGTTGTTGTGGGGTGGAACTCGCGTACAATGAATTTGTATTAGGGGGAACCAAGGGCACGGTGGTTATATTGATAAGAGGATTTAGGTAGGCTTTTTGACAAGTGATTAGTGGGTGAAGAGGCCAAACTGGCCGCCGGAGCAGACCACGGAGTCGAATCCCGCCAGATGCGGTGGAGGAGGATCGGACGGCGGGAGCCGAAGGCGAATCTCGGCCAAGGGGCGAGCTACCCTGCACAACGAGCAACTCGTCAGAAAGGCCGGGTTGGGGTTCAACCCTTAGCCTCTCTGATGCCTAAGTCAGTATCTGGACTTAAAGCGGGGGCTGTGCACGCAGGTCGGACTGTGGACGAGCCGACCGTACGCGACGAGCTATGTGTGGGAGAACAAAGATATGGACGACCTTTGTTCTCGTGTGTGGATAATGGGATTGAGAGTGAATTTGCCAACCTCCTCACCGTAAGAAATGAGGGGGTATTTATACCTGATGGGAGACGATTAGGTGGGGCTGACCTGGCATGCTGACTCGACGTGCTGAGTTGGCCCGGCTGTCAACGGAAGCTTCGACGAGGATGTCATGAACAGGAGTGTCAGCCTCGCTTTTTTCAGATGGCGCAACGGCCAGGGGCGCTTTTGTCAGGGTGTCAGGTCCGAAAGCATTAAGTGTCAGGGGGCGCAGCGGCCAGGGGGTGCTTTGTCAGATGGTCGGGCGGCGCTAGTGTCAGTCGTGTCCTTATACTAGGTTGTTTGTCGTGCGTGATGAATCAAGGGTTCGGCGGTGCTATCCCCCACGGCTGGGTTTGCATGGGGCCGCCGGGTCGACCTGTTTGTGGGTTGTTCGGCCTGGCCGCGCACCTTTTCGGGTGCGGATCATGGACCACTGGCAGGGAGGGGTATGTATGTGCCTCTGTCAGCATCCAAGGCTGCGCTGTCTGGGTATACCCCGAGCGCACTGCCCCTGGCGGGCCGAGCGAGAGCGGGTATACGCCCCGGCCGGGAGAGGGGCGCTGCGAGGTGCGCACATTCCTATGTAGTCTCGGACCTCCGGACCGGCAGTCCGTTTGCAAAGGGGCGAGTCAGTGAGGTATATTAGTGGTTCTGGGCGGGAGCCGGACTCCCACGATCTTTAGGTCGTAACACTAGTGATAACCCGTGTCCATAGGGCACGATTCATTTACGATATTCCCCCCTCAAATTCTTAGAACCCCACTATTTAGTGCATTCCAAGAAATTTAGTTTAATGGAAGTTTGATTTTCAAAATAGTATTGAGAGGGAACATAACACGAACATTTTTTGCAACAAATACGAACATAACATATACCTGCTTTTGGGAAATTTGGAACCTGATCTTCATCGAGACGTCTGGAATAATTACAATATTCAACAAAAACGAAAAAATGGCTTTTCATTAAAGTACGATGAAGGGCAATAACAGATACTTTATAATCAAAATGACAAAAAATCATATCTTAATTTGTATCAACCCTTTTTCTTGATTGTGTCTATTCCTTATCCAACAGGTCTAATTATGTCTATTCCTTATCCAAAAAAAGATCGTAATGATGTCTATCTTCAACTGCTTGATTATAGACTAAGAGTGATCTTGAACTAATGTGCTTAGAAGTAGTTGATAACTTTCCAATCTTAACTTTTTAACAAAAAAACAATTTAATTTACTCCAGTTAGGAAATTCAATGCAAATGGCTCTATCCAATATTTATATGCTTTTTTTCAAATGTTCATCTGTGTCTTTGACAACGTAAAGTTACTTCATGATTTCTCTTTTAATTCATGAAAACCTAAAGTCATATGTGTCTCCGACAACTCAGAGTAATATTAGATAATAGAAGACCATGATATCTCATTACTTTCATGCAATTTGCAGCCGAAAACCATGCCGGCTGAGAATCGAGAGCTCGAGTCAACGGCAACGTCGTGGATTTGATGCGTGACATTTCGATTGGAGTCGGAAACACATCAGGTCATGGCAACGACCTGAGTGTCTGTGATAATGAATTTAGGGGAAGGAAGGAAAGCGTGAAAATTGGCGTAGGGAACAAATCAGGGGAACAATCAATTAATCGCGGCCCTCAGGTTGCAAGTTGGCAGCGTAGTGCAGTGCAGCCCAGAAATGGATTGCCCAGCGAGGTGTCAAGTTGCTGATGGAACGTAGCATGTATTGCCAGTGTTGGATTTTGCCATTGTATATTACAGTTTAGCCCAGAAAATTAAATAGATTAATCTAATATATTTATTCCTTGCTGCTGAACATATCAAATTTAAGTGTAGTGCCAATATATCAAAGTGTAGTGCCAATATATCACTGGAGAAGCATGTGAATATTACCGGTCAATTCTTGCATTCTCCCCCATTACGCATATCTTCAACAGGGATTTAATGAGAACTTATGTGTAATATGTCCTTGAGTACGAAGCATATGTTGTGCCTAGATCGAGAGCTAAAGTTAAATGTAGGGGTTTCTCGAGTCTCTATATACGTAGGTTTCAGTTTTCCTGAAGGTGCAGTTTTGAGAAAAGCATTTAAAATATATTTCGAATGCTGAAGATTAATTAAACAGATACAAATACTTACGGGCTAATGAAGTGAAGGGATTCGGAGCAAAGACACAAATGAACAGGCAGAAATTAAAACTGGGGATCAGAAAGTACCGAATGAAATTGATCAGCAATTAATTGAAATTAAATTAGCAAAACTGGGGATCAGAAATTACCGAATGAAATTGATCTCAATTTCTAGCTTTTGTATTTGATTCTAGAGTCTCTTCGTATTCAACCATTACAACTCTGATTTAGCAAAAATGGTGTCACCTCTGATTTAGGATTGCGCGCCAACTCTAATTTATGGCGTGCCTGAGGAACCCAGAGATAAGAAATTAGCAAAACCACAGAGATAAGAAATTGAGAGAGAGAGAGAGATAAAGGAGACTACCTGAGGACATCTTGATTCGAGAACGGCGCAGATGAGAACGTCGCCGATAGAAGTTTGTGGGATTGGGGTAGTTGGGGGAAGGACGAAGACAGAAGTTTTTAAGTGGAAATGTGTAAGGCAACAATCGTAAGCAGTTTTCATAACCGCAGTTTTAAGTGGGAATTGTTGAGTCAAATTTTTTCGTAGCCGTTTCGCTTTTAACGTGAAAGTTGTCCTAGTCATATTTTTTGGAGACACCTAGGACAAAGATGAGACACGTAGGATAAAAAACGCCACATAGGACAAAATTCAAAATAGGTCCTGAATTGTATAATAGATAGAAGAACATGATATCTCATTACTTTCATGCTATTTGCTGCCGGAAACCATGCCGGCTGAGACTCGAGAGCTCGAGTCAACGGCAACGTCGTGGATTCGATGCGTGACATTTCGATTGGAGTCGGAAACACATCAGGCAGTGGCAACGACCTGAGCGTCTGTGATAATGAATTTAGGGGAAGGAAGGAAAGCGTGAAAATTGGCGTAGGGAACAGATCAGGGGAACAATCAATTAATCGCAGCCCTCAGGTTGCAAGTTGGCAGCGTAGTGCAGTGCAGCCCAGAAATGGATTGCCCAGCGAGGTGTCAAGTTGCTGATGGAACGTAGCCTGTATTGCCAGTGTTGGATTTTGCCATTGGATATTACAGTGTAGCCCAGAAAATTAAATAGATTAATCTAATATATTTATTCCTTGCTGCTGAACATATCAAATTTAAGTGTAGTGCCAATATATCAAAGTGTAGTGCCAATATATCACGGGAGAGAGCATTAAAATAAGATGAAATAAAATAATAATTTAAAGTATGATTTTAATTTAAAGCATTAAACTAAGTGTCATTATATCACAGTGTAGTGCCATTTTAACTGGACAGGCAGACGGAAACCGAAAGCATGAAGTTAAGTAACAGGGCACAAATGAAAACAAAAACTGGCAAGAAAATACTCAACTATCAAAGTTAATGGAGTAAGCATGTGAATATTATCGGTCAATTCTTGCATTCTCCCCCATTACGCATATCTTCAACAGGGATTTAATGAGAACTTATGCGTAATATGTCCTTGAGTACGAAGCATATGTTGTGCCTAGATCGAAAGCTAAAGTTAAATGTAGGGGTTTCTCGAGTCTCTATATACGTAGGTTTCAGTTTTCCTGAAGGTGCAGTTTTGAGAAAAGCATTTAAAATATATTTAGAATGCTGAAGATTAATAAAACAGACACAAATACTTACGGGCTAATGAAGTGAAGGGATTCGGAGCAAAGACACAAATGAACAGGCAGAAATTAAAACTGGGGATCAGAAAGTACCGAATGAAATTGATCAGCAATTAATTGAAATTAAATTAGCAAAACTGGGGATCAGAAATTACCGAATGAAATTGATCTCAATTTCTAGCTGTTGTATTTGATTCTAGAGTCTCTTCGTACGTATTCAACCATTACAACTCTGATTTAGCAAAAATGGTGTCACCTCTGATTTAGGATTGCGCGCCAACTCTAATTTATGGCGCGCCTGAGGACCCCAGAGATAAGAAATTAGCAAAACCACAGAGATAAGAAATTGAGAGAGAGAGAGAGAGAGATAAAGGAGACTACCTGAGGACATCTTGATTCGAGAACGGCTCAGATGAGAACGTTGCAGATAGAAGTTTGTGGGATTGGGGTAGTTGGGGGAAGGACGAAGACAGAAGTTTTTAAGTGGAAATGTGTAAGGCAACAGTCGTAAGCAGTTTTCATAACCGCAGTTTTAAGTGGGAATTGTTGAGTCAAATTTTTTCGTAGCCGTTTCGCTTTTAACGTGAAAATTGTCCTAGTCATATTTTTTGGAGACACCTAGGACAAAGATGAGACACGTAGGATAAAAAACGCCACATAGGACAAAATTCAAAATAGGTCCTGAATTGTATAATAGATAGAAGAACATGATATCTCATTACTTTCATGCAATTTGCAGCCGGAAACCATGCCGGCTGAGACTCGAGAGCTCGAGTCAACGGCAACGTCGTGGATTCGATGCGTGACATTTCGATTGGAGTCGGAAACACATCAGGCAGTGGCAACGACCTGAGCGTCTGTGATAATGAATTTAGGGGAAGGAAGGAAAGCGTGAAAATTGGCGTAGGGAACAGATCAGGGGAACAATCAATTAATCGCAGCCCTCAGGTTGCAAGTTGGCAGCGTAGTGCAGTGCAGCCCAGAAATGGATTGCACAGCGAGGTGTCAAGTTGTTGATGGAACGTAGCCTGTATTGCCAGTGTTGGATTTTGCCATTGGATATTACAGTGTAGCCCAGAAAATTAAATAGATTAATCTAATATATTTATTCCTTGCTGCTGAACATATCAAATTTAAGTGTAGTGCCAATATATCAAAGTGTAGTGCCATTATATCACTGGAGAGAGCATCAAAGTGAGATGAAATAAAAAAATAATTTAAAGCATGATTTTAATTTAAAGCATTAAACTAAGTGCCATTATATCACAGTGTAGTGCCATTTTAACTGGACAGGCAGATGGAAACCGAAAGCATGAAGTTAAGTAACAGGGCACAAATGAAAACAAAAACTGGCAAGAAAATACTCAACTGGCAAAGTTAATGGAGTAACCATGTGAATATTCTTGGTCAATTCTTGCATTCTCCCCCATTACGCATATCTTCAACAGGGATTTAATGTGAACTTATGCGTAATATGATCTTGAGTACGAAGCATATGTCGTGCCTAGATCGAAAGCTAAAGTTAAATGTATGGGTTTCTCGAGTCTCTATATACGTAGGTTTCAGTTTTCCTGAAGGTGCAGTTTTGAGAAAAGCATTTAAAATATATTTCTAATGCTGAAGGTTAATAAAACAGACACAAATACTTACGGGCTAATGAAGTGAAGGGCTTCAGAGCAAAGACACAAATGAACATGCAGAAATTAAAACTGGGGATCAGAAATTACCGAATGAAATTGATCAGCAATTAATTGAAATTAAATTAGCAAAACTGGGGATCAGAAATTACCGAATGAAATTGATCTCAATTTCTAGCTTTTGTATTTGATTCTAGAGTCTATTCGTATTCTACCATTACAACTCTGATTTAGCAAAAATGGCGTCGCCTCTGATTTAGGATTGCGTGCCAACTCTGATTTATGGTGTGCCTGAGGACCCCAGAGATAAGAAATTAGCAAAACCACAGAGATAAGAAATTGAGAGAGAGAGAGAGACTACCTGAGGACATCTTGATTCGAGAACGGCGCAGATGAGAACGTCGCAGATAGAAGTTTGTGGGATTGGGGTAGTTGGGGGAAGGACGAAGACAGAAGTTTTTAAGTGGAAATGTGTAAGGCAACAGTCGTAAGCAGTTTTCATAACCGCAGTTTTAAGTGGGAATTGTTGAGTCAATTTTTTTCGTAGCCGTTTCGCTTTTAACGTGAAAATTGTCCTAGTTGTTGTAAACCATGGCGGCTACGGAACCCCGTAGCCCTGTATTTATAGTAATAGGGTTACATAATGGGTGGATACCCACTAACGGGTTGGGCCTCCAAAGCCCGTTTATAACACTTCCCTTATCCATCCATTGTTGTAAGCCGTGATGAACGCTTCAGGGTTCATAGAGCTTATCTGATCATGGGTCTATGGATACTTCTGGATCCCAAGTTTAAGAGTACTTGCCTCGTTAAAAACCTTTGCCAAGGAAAACCCAGTGGGAAAAACCAATGGCTAAGGGAAAAGAGTACAAGTCTCTGTAACTTCCCCTGATCGATGGATATCACTAGAGGTGGATACTTCTGGATCCTAAGTTAGGGATAACTGCCTCGTTAAAACCTTTAGCCATGGGAAACCCAGTGGGAAAAACCAATAACCAAGGAAAAAGAGTACAGTTTCCGTAACTTCCTCTGATTAGTGGAAGTATTTAGGGGGTGGACACTTCTGGATCCAGAGTCAATGAGTTTGCCTCGTTAAAACCTTTAGCTATGGAAAACCCAGTGGGAAAAACCAATAGCCAAGGGAAAAGAGTACAACACTACATTTGACTCCCCCTGATCTGTACAAGCTGCAGGCTTGCAGATCTCCTAGGCAACTATACATCAATCTCTTACAGTGTTCTGATACAAAGTACAAGGCATCGCTCACCTATACAAGACATCGCTCATCTATACAAGTATCGCTCATCTATGGTAGCTACTGAATCTGAGGGATCTCTTCAGAGGAGGATTGGTCTGCAGACTCGGTAGGTAGCATCACGTCTCTGACCCAGTCTTCACAGTGTCTGCGAGGTACTGCAGGACCTGGCTGTGCGTACTTATGATTTGCTTCTTGGATTGATGAGCCTCTCGGGATGGTGGGATTGATGTTGCCTTGGAAGCATGCTTTGCTGGTCTCCAGGAGGTGGTCGCTTCTTTGTTGCAGTCATCGCGATGATCTGTGACCTGTGTCTGCAAATACATTTAACATGTTGTATGATCCTTGACCCTTGGAGGTAGCGCAGAAGCTACATATCTCTGGTCCAGTGGTGCGCTGCAGGCGCTGCACTGTATCTGGTTAAAGTGTTTACTGCCAGATAAAGGAGTGTACAAAAGACATTTGAGTAAGGCACTTCAGGACCTAGGATATCCTTCCCCTCTTCCAGCGAACGGAAGGGGTCTTAATGTGCATCCATACCACCAGTAGGTGTATTGGTGGATTGCAATTTTCCATGTTTCTTCATCGACTGGATGATAATTTCATCTTCTGGATGGTAATTCATCTTCTGGATGGTAATTCATCTGCTGGATGATTATTCATCTTCGGGATGATTATTCATCTTCGGGATGATTATTCATCTTCAGGATGAAGGTGTCATCTTCAGGATGATAATTCATCTTTAGGATGAAGGTGTCATCTTCAGGATGATAATTCATCTTCAAGATGAAGGTTTTCATCTTCAGGATGATAATTCATCTTCAGGATGAAGGTGTCATCTTCAGGATGATAATTCATCTTCAAGATGAAGGTTTCATCTTCAGGATGATAATTCATCTTCAGGATGAAGGTTTCATCTTCAGGATGATAATTCATCTTCAGGATGATTATTCATAAGGGTATGTTGTCACATCACCCATAGCAACATAGCCTAAAATTATCTTTCCTAATCGCATGGGTTTCACAATCATGACCAGGGAGCCTGATGCATCAGTTTGATTAATTTTGTAAGTGAGTTAAGCTCATCTTACATGGTTACTTCCTGGTTTCTGCGAAATAAACCTCTAAGGCTATAGCGTTTTGCTTATAGCATACGATTTTATTTATTTATACAATACTCGGTAGCCCACAGGTTTGATATCTTTTGATATCAGGACTTCAGGTCCAAACACTTCACATTTCATAAGTGAGTCCAGCTCAACTTATCATTGCCTTGTTTCACATAATTTGGCCAAATTTCTGCGTTTGCTTCAGGAAACGGAGATTGTGAACGATATTAATGGCAAAATGAAATGTGAGTAATTGTCGACAAGTGTGTTTTATCCAAATACCTCTCCGTGTACGTACATTATTCAATTTATTCCAGGTTTATCTCTTCTGGAGGTTCTGGAAAGGGAGAGGACATGGAGATGAGCTCACTTTTCTGTGGTGGTATTGTTTTAGAGTCTCGTGGTATGTCCTCTCATCCATTGAGGATATCCACTTCTGCTACTGGTAGATTGCATCCATTATAGTTGGTATGTCAATCCTAGCTGGATTTTTAGTAGCAGGGATGTGTGAATTTGACAATATTTATATTGTCAATAGCTATGTCTGATAACTGTTTAACAGTTTCATAAGTGTGGATCGTCAGGATCTCATCACTATTGATGATAATCAGATCATAGGTATTAATGTTCTAAATGGTCCATAGTGGTGATATGGGAATGTAAACTCATCATGGCTCCATCGATAAGATGTGCACTAAACGCTTCCCCCGTTAGGGGTTCTCGGAAACTGTTTATATGAGGTGATCATGCTCATATAAATAGTTTCTAAGGAGGCGTTCTGATGGTTTGTATGTTCCCATATGGTCACCTACAACTGGATTTCTAGTGGACAAGTAATCCGTTTAAATCATTTTAATGATTTACATATTACCCATTACTGGGTGTGAAACACAAAGCTTCAGGGTGTTCAATTTTCTTCCAGTTGTTATATTGATTTCCCAGTGTTATCCCAAAAATCCGCAATAAGTTCGACTTCAGTGAAGTTGAGCATAGAACTAGGGATATGAACCCGTCAAGGCTCCATCTATAAGATGTGCTCTAATGCCTCCCCCGTTTGGGGATCTCGGAACATATTCATCTAGGAGGGTTAGTCCCGATGAATAAGTTCCACTGCGGCATTTTTGAGGGTGGTATGAGGGTAAGTAAAAGCCCAACCAATATCCTAGTAATGTAATATGTCCGTTGTGATTAATAATAATCTGGACTGCGGTTGGATAACAAGGTTTTGATTATGACCATTTTAAGAGGATATATAGATGAGTACTCTAAGGTACATCATCAGCCATATATATGGAGTGTAGGGAGTCAATGGCATCCTCTATTTAGGAGTATTCAGGATGACAAGTCATTTACAGTAAAATAAAATGCGTAAAAAGCACATATATACTGCAAGAGAATACTACTAATAATTTATGTTAGAGCAACAAGTTTCATAGTATGATGTGGGTTGTATAAAACATACGTCCACAATTGTGCTCATTTTAGACTCATATTATGACAACAGATCAAATTTATTTTCAAAATTTATTTGTCCTCGGGGAGTAGCGAAATATACATACAGTCAATTTGACTTTCGTCGTTTAGACTAGATATGTATATATTTTTATATGGCATACTGTAATGCCCATTAATTTTGCAAGAAGCATTATGGGTCTTTTCAGAACTTCTGGTCTGATATTGGGTTGCCATTGCATACTCCATATCGAGATACATCATATCTTCCCTTTCTTATTTTTATTCAAGACTTCCCCTGTTTTCAGTCTTCCTTATTGTCGTTTATAAGGAAGAATGATTATTGGTCTTACGAAGTAGACACATACAAGGGAAATGAGTTAGTCTCTATTTTTCCACTTTCTAGTTTATGATAGACTTATAAAGGTCTATTTGAAAACTCAAGTATGGTCTTCATGCCATTTTTATTGGGTCATTCAAGTATTGTGTGGATATAGGATCATACTCTAGGGGAAACAATTACGTGGGTACGAATTTTATAATTTCTCACTTATCTATTAAGCCACGACTTCGGGCGTACGCTTAAAAAATAAGGTTAGATTCAAGAATCATACCTTGTAAAGTGAGATTACTCAAAGGAGTTTGGCGGTGTTATGACAACTGCTGGTGTCAATATCGGTTTATACAGACCGTGGATCTGAGAGATCTATTTACCGCGAAATGCGTATTTCTAAAAGAAATCGCATAAATGTTTTTCGTATAATCCCTCGTATTTGTTAATTTTTATTAGTGTGAAAGGGTGTTGACTTTTGATTTGATTTTGAACTTCATGTTCATTTTGGTTTTGAACTCCAGGTTCATTTTGTCAACTAGGATATGATGTTAAAATTTATTGAAAACATTATTGGTTTGTTGTCATAAAATATTGTCATGTCATGAGCAATTCATACATATAATATAAATCCAGTAAACTAAAAAGTTGTGCTCAATTAACCAGAATGGAAACAATTATGATGTATACACATGCTATTTATATTCTGCAGGTATATAAATAATTTTATCTCAGACATATATTTATGCTACAGGCATTAAAAATACATCAAAAAGATTTTAGCATGCTAAATAAAATGTTTATTACAGAACATTAAATATGCGACGGGCATATAATTTTCTACGCATACATTTATAGTGTTTAAGTGGAAATTCATGCTAGAGGCAACAAAAATATACATCACATCGTGGAAAAATGCGGCAGGCATTTAATATCATAGCAGACGATTAACACAGACAATTAATCATCACATGCATTTTATAATGGAAATGAAAATTTTTCGTTTAATAATTATTGGACCACTAGGCAACGTCATACACCGTTAGGTTAGTTGACTAACGGCAGAGCGGTCGCAGGATCTTCCTAATTATTAAACGTAAATAATCAGATAATCCGAATAAAATGCGATGAATAAAAATTGTGTAATTTAACAGATTTTGACGAAAACGAAATCGTAATTAAATTTGAAAAAGATTTGAAAATCGAAAAAAATTTCGGGGTCAAACCCTAGTTAGGGTTTATGGTCGCGCGGATTGCCGCTTCAGGCGGCTAGGGTTTCCGGGCATGAGCGCGCACCGGGGGGGCCCGATACGAGCGGCTGCCGGGGGGTGGGGCCCGCCGCGGCCGGCGGCGGGGCCCGCCGCTGCGGGCGGCGTGGGTGGGCCCGCCGCTGCGGGCGGCGGGGCCCGCCGCTGCGGGCGGCGGGGCCCGCCGCTGCGGGCGGCGGGGTTGGGGGCCCGCCGCTGCCTGCGACGGGGCCGCCCTCCATCGCAGTGGCGGGTTGGCCCGCCGCTGCTGGCGGCGGGTTGGCCCGCCGCTGCTGGCGGCGGGGCCGCCCGCCGTCGCAGCGGCGGGTTGGCCCGCCGCTGCTGGCGGCGGGGCCGCCCGCCGCTGGCAGCGGCGGGTGGGTTGGCCCGCCGCTCCTGGCGGCGGGGCCGCCCGCCGCTGGAGCGGCGGGTTGGCCCGCCGTCGCAGCGGCGGGTTGGCCCGCCGCTCCTGGCGGCGGGGCCGCCCGCCGCTGGAGCGGCGGGTTGGCCCGCCGTCGCAGCGGCGGGTTGGCCCGCCGCTCCTGGCGGCGGGGCCGCCCGCCGCTGGCAGCGGCGGGTTGGCCCGCCGCTGCTGGCGGCGGGGCCGCCCGTCGCTGCTGGCGGCGGGGCCGCCCGTCGCTGGCAGCGGCGGGTGGGTTGGCCCGCCGCTCCTGGCGGCGGGGCCGCCCGCCGTCGCAGCGGCGGGTTGGCCCGCCGCTGCTGGCGGCGGGGCCGCCCGCCGCTCCTGGCGGCGGGTTGGCCCGCCGCTCCTGGCGGCGGGGCCGCCCGCCGCTGCTGGCGGCGGGTTGGCCCGCCGCAGGGAGCGGCGGGGCCGCCCGCCGTTCAGCGGCGGGGGTGGTTTTGCCGCCGCTTCGGGCGGCGGGCGAGGGTTTTGGCGCGAGATCTAGGGGGGATTCGCGTTCCGGCGAGAAAATCCCCGCGGGGTGGGGGGCCCACCGCTGCGGGCGGCGGGGCCGCCGCTGCGGGCGGCGGGGCCGCCGCTGCGGGCGGCGTGGGTGGGGAGGGCCCGCCGCTGCCGGCGGCGGGGCCGCCCGCCATCGCAGTGGCGGGTTGGCCCGCCGCTGCTGGCGGCGGGGCCGCCCTCCGCTCCTGGCGGCGGGGCCGCCCGCCGCTCCTGGCTGCGGGTTGGCCCGCCGCTCCTGGCTGCGGGTTGGCCCGCCGCTGCTGGCTGCGGGGACGCCCGCCGCTGGCAGCGGCGGGTGGGTTGGCCCGCCGCTCCTGGCGGCGGGGCCGCCCGCCGTCGCAGCGGCGGGTTGGCCCGCCGCTGCTGGCGGCGGGTTGGCCCGCCGCTGCTGGCGGCGGGGCCGCCCGCCGCTGGCAGCGGCGGGTGGGTTGGCCCGCCGCTCCTGGCGGCGGGGCCGCCCGCCGCTGGCAGCGGCGGGTTGGCCCGCCGCTGGCAGCGGCGGGTGGGTTGGCCCGCCGCTCCTGGCGGCGGGGCCGCCCACCGTCGCAGCGGCGGGTTGGCCCGCCGCTGCTGGCGGCGGGGCCGCCCGCCGCTGGCAGCGGCGGGTGGCCCGCCGCTCCTGGCGGCGGGGCCGTGATCGGTCCATATTTTACACCTTTTTTCTACATATTTGCATGCCATTTCGGTTGCTCATATTGCGATTTTCACGATTATTCGATGATATTGTGTTACTTTTCACTATTTCTTGTTTTTGTCGGATTTCAGGAAATATGGAGCGATCGGGAGCAAAAATGAGCTTAAGGGACTTGCACCCACTCCGGAGCGTCACCCGAGGCTCTTTTGAGGGCTATTCGGCGATGGGAGACAGGTGGAAGAAGAAGGAACTCCGTAGGAGTGACGAGGAGGAGAAACGGAGAAGATTGGGCATTTTAGCATGCCACTCGGCCGAGTGAAGGAGTCACTCGGCCGAGCAAAGAAGCCCGCTCGGCCGGCCAGATCGGACACGCAGCAGATTGAGTATCAGCGTGCACTCGGCCGAGCATCGCCAGCCCACTCGGCCGAGCACGGAGACACCACCTGCCCGAGTGGCATCACGACGACGGCAAGCAGAAATCTCAGACTTACTGGAATCCGTCAGGCGATTGAGGGTTCCGACTCGGCCGAGTACCGAATGCCCCGCGGCCGAGTGAGTAAAGCCACTCGGCCGAGCCACCCCCGGAGACAGACCCCTGAGGACCTCGAAGTTACTGGAATTTTACAGGGTCTGTCACTCGGCCGAGTAGAGAAGCCCACTCGACCGAGTAGAGAAGTCCACTCGGCCGAGTGACGCCGAGGACACGCAGCGCCCAGATTTTCAGACAGCCTCTCACTCTTTTGAAATCTGCTATCATTCCAGCAATCAAAGTATTTTTCTCATATTTTTTATGGATAGTAGACTTCATGACGGTTACAACGCCGCCAAGAACGCGCAAATCGGAGGTCGGATGAAATCTGGGGAATTTCTGCAAGTTGATGCTGCAGTTCTGGAATTTCCACTCGGCCGGGTCACATGTTCCACTCGGCCGAGTGCGGCTTGGGCCCAGATTCTAAGTTGCGGTTTGGGCTGTTTTTGGGCACGAATTTGAGGGGTTTTCTAGGGTTATTTGCTAGGGTTTTGGGAGAGTATTTAAGGGGTTTGTAGCCACCATTAGAGGGAGATCCCATTATGTTTTCTTAGTCCCCATTATGTTTTATTAGAGTTTATTTTAGAGGATAGGCCATGCCCTAGGCCCCCTCTTGGATCAAAAAGCTTGTATTTTAGATTGAAGATCTTCATCAAGCTAAGTATCTTTGTTCTTATTCTTTGAATCTTTGTTTGATATTTTTATATATGCAAGCAATGGTTTTTATTGATCCTCATGTCATTATTGCTATGCTAGAGTAGATTTGTTGTTCTAGGGCATGTGGATGAACCCTATGGATCTAATTTCATATTTGTGATGAATGAATTTCCAAATTGCTAGAATTGCTAGGAGGTTAGGTTGTGATTGATTTACTACGGATAGCTAGGGATTTCCATCGATCTGGGATTTGCAAGAGATTGGATTCTAATCGATGGGAAGTCCTAGATATTCGATTTAGGTTTACAATTGGATTTCTCTAGATTTGGTTTGCAAGAGATTGGGCCAAAGCTAGGATTTTTAATTGTAAATCTATACACATATTCGTTTGCAAGAGATTGGACGAATACGAACTATCACAACCTAGATCGTAACTCGAGTTTGCACGAGAGTGGGCTCGAGGGGCGATTGAACGATGATGTCGATCCTCATGCTAGTGGCTTAGGTTAGGGTTTGCAAGAGATTGGGCCCTAACCTAGGTTTGCTATAGACCGGCAATAGCGCGAGAGCGTGAGCTTGGTTCTACATTAAGTTGCGACTAGTTCACCTCAACGCAAGTCTAGTAATATTGAGATTCACTATTCACAATGACGAATGACGGTCCGTGGTGGGGATTCCCTAGCCCTAGACGTCTTTATTTGATTTTATATCCCCATACTTTGCCCGACGATTGTGACAGGATCGCCGCAAGGCAAATTCCCTCTTTTATTATATTGTATTTGAATCGACTTTTGACCGATTTCTCTATCTCCGACACCGACATCCATCACCACTGCCATTACATTATACCATAGCCATCTCCACCAATAAAACATTCGTAGTCAAACCAACCTAGGATAGATTGGAGCCAACACCACCTCCTCGTGTTCGATACCCGCTTGCCACTTTGCCGTGCGCTTGCGGTAAAACTACAATCGTCGCCTCGGGACGTGTACGCCGGGGCGCGATCAAGTTTTTGGCGCCGTTGCCGGGGAGGTGTTTCCGTTGGTGCCAATTTGTCACAATTAGGTTGATTAGATTACATTGAAAACAAAACAAAAAAAATCAAAAAAAAAAACATTGAGAGAGATTTTTTCCCACCACCTGCTATTATTATCTTTATCTCTCTTTGTACCACTGACGTCTTTTCCAGGTTGTTTACTTTGATTGATCAGGTACAGTTGTTGTAGCGATGGTGCTTCCAAAGAAAATGCGAGCGGGCTCTATACAATCCTACATATATCTCGCTGCATTCTATCAGGCTGATGGAGAATCCTTCGGGAAAGCCTTGTCTAGGTTTGAAGGAATGTTAGAAATGTTCCAGACGGAGTCAGACCATGAGTGGAATGACTCCACGCTATTTGATATCTTCACTAGAAGGCTAAAGGGACCCTCACGTGAGTTTTTGAAGAGGATGCAAGTGGGGAAGTTCAGTGATTTGCAGTTGGCAGCAGCCTTGGAGCAAATGATAGATGATGCTCGATCTACTGGTTCACTAATCGTTACGGTAAGTAAACCATACGACCAAGTATTCATCGATTTTGTTATGGCTAATGTCTCTAGTGCAGGTACTATCATAGATGGAGTGTATGCTTCGCTTGAAGGTGATCATATCCACCTTTATACCATCAACACTCCACAAAAAGAGACATCTGAGCTGTCAAAGGAGGACACGTACACGGACCTATTGAGAAGCATTGTCGACATAGTTCGAAATTCCGGTCCATTGACAATAACGGCAGGTGATCCTTTTGAGCTTGAATTTCAAAACTTTATTACTCATTGTATCTCTTCCACAGGCACAATTGATGATGGAGTCTACGCTCTAATTGAGGGGAACAAGACCCATTTTTACACCATGGTCGAGATACATGAGCCTATAGAGCCACCTTATGTCGTCGTCGCCTCCCCCTGCCACCCGCCTGAGTCAGAGCAGCCTATACCATCAGAGGATATTATTGTGGAGGTCATGCATACAGTAGTGGAGCAGACCATCGAGGAGGACGTGACTTTGGACGATGACATCTGCACACAGATGGAGCCCGAATTGTGCCCCCCTCCTTTCGAGCTACCGCAGCCATCCCCACCTTCTACAGAGGCTGAGCATCCCTCAGAGGACCACGCTTCCACTGATGTTGAGGACAATCCCACAGAGCTTATGGCTCCCCTTCAGGATTCAAGTACATACGATCAAGAGGTACGATGGGACGTATATGAGGAGGAGAGCGAGGAGTTAGCACCCATGGACGCTATTGAATATGATCAGGAGGTGCAATGGGATAAGTCTGACGATGATGAGGAGCTGCCTGATGAGACCTATGCTTATATGCCCAAGCTACCTGAACAACCTGAGGCAAACAATGAGGATTTGATCGACGGGGTACACGAGAGTAGAGATTTATTTCCAGGGAAGTGTTGTCAACCATTTTTAATTTTAAACATTTATGTTGGTGACCCTCTTTGGAATACATTTATTTTGGGGAAGAATTATCCACATCAGATTGATGCGGCTTATCTCTTGCAGGGTACAGGTGGAGTCCTTGGAGAGGTGCTGGGAGCCGCATTGCTGGAGTCTGATGGAGTCCGTAGACATACGCGCCTGGCAGAGCCACGAAAGGAGCAGTTGGAGCAGTTGCCTGCACCGGCAAAGATACTGGATCCGCCTTTTGCTATAGGTGATATCAATCCAGTAGTGTAGAAATTTTTATGCTTTCAATAAATACGAATTCTCTCGACAGCGAGAGGACCGTATAGATTTGTTTGAATAAATATCACCTCATATGATGGCAACAAAATTTTTACACCCCAGACCCATTATATATATTAATTGCCCCTTCATATTTTGATGTGTCACATCCTTTTGCTCACCACATTCGAGCATTTCTTTCAAGTGAAACCTTACTTTCTTATTCGTTTGACTTGGTCACGCTTTGTAAAGCCATGACATTTTTGGTCAAGTCACTTGAATAGGATTGTTTGGTATAAGCTTGGGGGAAAGCGCTCTCATGCATCATTGTATGTGCATGTAGTTGCATTAGGATTTCATGTCATTCATTTCATCGTTTTTCATTCACCCCCTTATTATTATCGTTGTTCCTCATATTCTTTCATTATGATCACATTGAGGACAATGTGAAGTTTAAGCATGGGGGAGTGCATTTCCATGCCATTTAGATGCATTAGTTGCATTTTTTACTTTATTTTATGGATTTTAAAATTTTTCAAAATTTTGCATCATCATTTTGAATTTTCCATCTTATTTTCCTTTTATGTGTGTTCATGCATCATTTTGTGTGCTTGATTTTCTTTTCTTTCTTCTCTTTTGTTTTCTATTTCTTTATTTTCTTTTCCTCCTTTTGCTAGATGCGTTCCTTATGATGATATCTCTTATTGCTTTAGCAACCATCGCGATGCTTATTATTCATCGCCATGCTACTTAGAGTATTCCATAGTCTTGCTATTCACATGTTCTTGCAAATCTATTTCTTTTGATGATTCATCTACATGAATGCATGATATTAATTGAAGCTGAATGTATGGATTAGTGTTTAGTATGCTTTCGTTGGAAATGCACCAAGATTCACGCATCATTAGTATATCTGAAGCATCAGTTTTATTGTCTTATTCACCTTCTGTTGCATGCTTGATATGAAAGTACTCTTTACCGCTTGACTTCACTATTTATTGATATGATTGAGAATATCCATGCTTACATATGAGTTTTAGTAAAAGTATTATTTTATTGAACCGTTCGTGCACATCTTAGAGTGAACCGAGTGTTACATTATTTCTTTCTCCACATATATCTTTTTATTCTCTACATGTCACTTGAGTTCACCTCCTAAAGCTACTTATATCGCATCTATTTCCCAAAAATCCCCACAAAAGAAAAAGTTAGCTCCAAAAGTCTAAAAAGCCAAAAAGGAGCCAAAATCCAAAAATACAAATCATATAGCTCCTACAAAAATCCAAAAAGAAAAAATGAGAAACAAATAGTTCAAAAAGAAAAAAAAAAGAAAAATGTTTCTCTATCTTATTATTGGAGCCACAAAATACTTGGGAAAACCAAGGCAAAAATCCCATTTTCCACTATCATATTCCTTTAGATGCGATGCCTCAAGCTAAGCTTGGGGGGGGTGAATTCATTTGACCATATGAGTGAGTATGACATTAGAGTGGAGACGTGCATGAATGGGAATATTCGATAATGCTTAGACTTTGCAAAATATATTAGATATGGAGATTTTTCATGATTTGAAATAAATATGTGAATGCCATGACTCTTATTCTATTCTCTATTGCATGCTTGGTGTGTATCTTATATGCTTCATTTATAACTTTTGATTGAAAAGTGCATTGCCAACATTTGTATATTAAATCCTATGAAATGCGTGATGTGGATATGAATTGATTGTATGAATTTAGAGAATCCCTTTTGTTGTTCTTAAAAACTTGCAAGTACCATGTTTATGTAAGATATGAAATCCTTATAGCATGTGATTTGTATTTTCCAAGTTATCGTGATGTGTAGCTTATGGCTTGAGATCTGAGAGAAGAATCTAGCGACCCCTTCCACCTCGTGTTCTTTCTTTTTTCATTTCATTTTCTTAATTTTTATCTCCCGAGTTCGTCTCTCTACTTATCTTCCTCGAGGACGAGTAAGAGGTAAGCTTGGGGGATTTTGATCGGTCCATATTTTACACCTTTTTTCTACATATTTGCATGCCATTTCGGTTGCTCATATTGCGATTTTCACGATTATTCGATGATATTGTGTTACTTTTCACTATTTCTTGTTTTTGTCGGATTTCAGGAAATATGGAGCGATCGGGAGCAAAAATGAGCTTAAGGGACTTGCACCCACTCCGGAGCGTCACCCGAGGCTCTTTTGAGGGCTATTCGGCGATGGGAGACAGGTGGAAGAAGAAGGAACTCCGTAAGAGTGACGAGGAGGAGAAACGGAGAAGATTGGGCATTTTAGCATGCCACTCGGCCGAGTGAAGGAGTCACTCGGCCGAGCAAAGAAGCCCGCTCGGCCGGCCAGATCGGACACGCAGCAGATTGAGTATCAGCGTGCACTCGGCCGAGCATCGCCAGCCCACTCGGCCGAGCACGGAGACACCACCTGCCCGAGTGGCATCACGACGACGGCAAGCAGAAATCTCAGACTTACTGGAATCCGTCAGGCGATTGAGGGTTCCGACTCGGCCGAGTACCGAATGCCCCGCGGCCGAGTGAGTAAAGCCACTCGGCCGAGCCACCCCCGGAGACAGACCCCTGAGGACCTCGAAGTTACTGAAATTTTACAGGGTCTGTCACTCGGCCGAGTAGAGAAGCCCACTCGACCGAGTAGAGAAGTCCACTCGGCCGAGTGACGCCGAGGACACGCAGCGCCCAGATTTTCAGACAGCCTCTCACTCTTTTGAAATCTGCTATCATTCCAGCAATCAAAGTATTTTTCTCATATTTTTTATGGATAGTAGACTTCATGACGGTTACAACGCCGCCAAGAACGCGCAAATCGGAGGTCGGATGAAATCTGGGGAATTTCTGCAAGTTGATGCTGCAGTTCTGGAATTTCCACTCGGCCGGGTCACATGTTCCACTCGGCCGAGTGCGGCTTGGGCCCAGATTCTAAGTTGCGGTTTGGGCTGTTTTTGGGCACGAATTTGAGGGGTTTTCTAGGGTTATTTGCTAGGGTTTTGGGAGAGTATTTAAGGGGTTTGTAGCCACCATTAGAGGGAGATCCCATTATGTTTTCTTAGTCCCCATTATGTTTTATTAGAGTTTATTTTAGAGGATAGGCCATGCCCTAGGCCCCCTCTTGGATCAAAAAGCTTGTATTTTAGATTGAAGATCTTCATCAAGCTAAGTATCTTTGTTCTTATTCTTTGAATCTTTGTTTGATATTTTTATATATGCAAGCAATGGTTTTTATTGATCCTCATGTCATTATTGCTATGCTAGAGTAGATTTGTTGTTCTAGGGCATGTGGATGAACCCTATGGATCTAATTTCATATTTGTGATGAATGAATTTCCAAATTGCTAGAATTGCTAGGAGGTTAGGTTGTGATTGATTTACTACGGATAGCTAGGGATTTCCATCGATCTGGGATTTGCAAGAGATTGGATTCTAATCGATGGGAAGTCCTAGATATTCGATTTAGGTTTACAATTGGATTTCTCTAGATTTGGTTTGCAAGAGATTGGGCCAAAGCTAGGATTTTTAATTGTAAATCTATACACATATTCGTTTGCAAGAGATTGGACGAATACGAACTATCACAACCTAGATCGTAACTCGAGTTTGCACGAGAGTGGGCTCGAGGGGCGATTGAACGATGATGTCGATCCTCATGCTAGTGGCTTAGGTTAGGGTTTGCAAGAGATTGGGCCCTAACCTAGGTTTGCTATAGACCGGCAATAGCGCGAGAGCGTGAGCTTGGTTCTACATTAAGTTGCGACTAGTTCACCTCAACGCAAGTCTAGTAATATTGAGATTCACTATTCACAATGACGAATGACGGTCCGTGGTGGGGATTCCCTAGCCCTAGACGTCTTTATTTGATTTTATATCCCCATACTTTGCCCGACGATTGTGACAGGATCGCCGCAAGGCAAATTCCCTCTTTTATTATATTGTATTTGAATCGACTTTTGACCGATTTCTCTATCTCCGACACCGACATCCATCACCACTGCCATTACATTATACCATAGCCATCTCCACCAATAAAACATTCGTAGTCAAACCAACCTAGGATAGATTGGAGCCAACACCACCTCCTCGTGTTCGATACCCGCTTGCCACTTTGCCGTGCGCTTGCGGTAAAACTACAATCGTCGCCTCGGGACGTGTACGCCGGGGCGCGATCAAGTTTTTGGCGCCGTTGCCGGGGAGGTGTTTCCGTTGGTGCCAATTTGTCACAATTAGGTTGATTAGATTACATTGAAAACAAAACAAAAAAAATCAAAAAAAAAAACATTGAGAGAGATTTTTTCCCACCACCTGCTATTATTATCTTTATCTCTCTTTGTACCACTGACGTCTTTTCCAGGTTGTTTACTTTGATTGATCAGGTACAGTTGTTGTAGCGATGGTGCTTCCAAAGAAAATGCGAGCGGGCTCTATACAATCCTACATATATCTCGCTGCATTCTATCAGGCTGATGGAGAATCCTTCGGGAAAGCCTTGTCTAGGTTTGAAGGAATGTTAGAAATGTTCCAGACGGAGTCAGACCATGAGTGGAATGACTCCACGCTATTTGATATCTTCACTAGAAGGCTAAAGGGACCCTCACGTGAGTTTTTGAAGAGGATGCAAGTGGGGAAGTTCAGTGATTTGCAGTTGGCAGCAGCCTTGGAGCAAATGATAGATGATGCTCGATCTACTGGTTCACTAATCGTTACGGTAAGTAAACCATACGACCAAGTATTCATCGATTTTGTTATGGCTAATGTCTCTAGTGCAGGTACTATCATAGATGGAGTGTATGCTTCGCTTGAAGGTGATCATATCCACCTTTATACCATCAACACTCCACAAAAAGAGACATCTGAGCTGTCAAAGGAGGACACGTACACGGACCTATTGAGAAGCATTGTCGACATAGTTCGAAATTCCGGTCCATTGACAATAACGGCAGGTGATCCTTTTGAGCTTGAATTTCAAAACTTTATTACTCATTGTATCTCTTCCACAGGCACAATTGATGATGGAGTCTACGCTCTAATTGAGGGGAACAAGACCCATTTTTACACCATGGTCGAGATACATGAGCCTATAGAGCCACCTTATGTCGTCGTCGCCTCCCCCTGCCACCCGCCTGAGTCAGAGCAGCCTATACCATCAGAGGATATTATTGTGGAGGTCATGCATACAGTAGTGGAGCAGACCATCGAGGAGGACGTGACTTTGGACGATGACATCTGCACACAGATGGAGCCCGAATTGTGCCCCCCTCCTTTCGAGCTACCGCAGCCATCCCCACCTTCTACAGAGGCTGAGCATCCCTCAGAGGACCACGCTTCCACTGATGTTGAGGACAATCCCACAGAGCTTATGGCTCCCCTTCAGGATTCAAGTACATACGATCAAGAGGTACGATGGGACGTATATGAGGAGGAGAGCGAGGAGTTAGCACCCATGGACGCTATTGAATATGATCAGGAGGTGCAATGGGATAAGTCTGACGATGATGAGGAGCTGCCTGATGAGACCTATGCTTATATGCCCAAGCTACCTGAACAACCTGAGGCAAACAATGAGGATTTGATCGACGGGGTACACGAGAGTAGAGATTTATTTCCAGGGAAGTGTTGTCAACCATTTTTAATTTTAAACATTTATGTTGGTGACCCTCTTTGGAATACATTTATTTTGGGGAAGAATTATCCACATCAGATTGATGCGGCTTATCTCTTGCAGGGTACAGGTGGAGTCCTTGGAGAGGTGCTGGGAGCCGCATTGCTGGAGTCTGATGGAGTCCGTAGACATACGCGCCTGGCAGAGCCACGAAAGGAGCAGTTGGAGCAGTTGCCTGCACCGGCAAAGATACTGGATCCGCCTTTTGCTATAGGTGATATCAATCCAGTAGTGTAGAAATTTTTATGCTTTCAATAAATACGAATTCTCTCGACAGCGAGAGGACCGTATAGATTTGTTTGAATAAATATCACCTCATATGATGGCAACAAAATTTTTACACCCCAGACCCATTATATATATTAATTGCCCCTTCATATTTTGATGTGTCACATCCTTTTGCTCACCACATTCGAGCATTTCTTTCAAGTGAAACCTTACTTTCTTATTCGTTTGACTTGGTCACGCTTTGTAAAGCCATGACATTTTTGGTCAAGTCACTTGAATAGGATTGTTTGGTATAAGCTTGGGGGAAAGCGCTCTCATGCATCATTGTATGTGCATGTAGTTGCATTAGGATTTCATGTCATTCATTTCATCGTTTTTCATTCACCCCCTTATTATTATCGTTGTTCCTCATATTCTTTCATTATGATCACATTGAGGACAATGTGAAGTTTAAGCATGGGGGAGTGCATTTCCATGCCATTTAGATGCATTAGTTGCATTTTTTACTTTATTTTATGGATTTTAAAATTTTTCAAAATTTTGCATCATCATTTTGAATTTTCCATCTTATTTTCCTTTTATGTGTGTTCATGCATCATTTTGTGTGCTTGATTTTCTTTTCTTTCTTCTCTTTTGTTTTCTATTTCTTTATTTTCTTTTCCTCCTTTTGCTAGATGCGTTCCTTATGATGATATCTCTTATTGCTTTAGCAACCATCGCGATGCTTATTATTCATCGCCATGCTACTTAGAGTATTCCATAGTCTTGCTATTCACATGTTCTTGCAAATCTATTTCTTTTGATGATTCATCTACATGAATGCATGATATTAATTGAAGCTGAATGTATGGATTAGTGTTTAGTATGCTTTCGTTGGAAATGCACCAAGATTCACGCATCATTAGTATATCTGAAGCATCAGTTTTATTGTCTTATTCACCTTCTGTTGCATGCTTGATATGAAAGTACTCTTTACCGCTTGACTTCACTATTTATTGATATGATTGAGAATATCCATGCTTACATATGAGTTTTAGTAAAAGTATTATTTTATTGAACCGTTCGTGCACATCTTAGAGTGAACCGAGTGTTACATTATTTCTTTCTCCACATATATCTTTTTATTCTCTACATGTCACTTGAGTTCACCTCCTAAAGCTACTTATATCGCATCTATTTCCCAAAAATCCCCACAAAAGAAAAAGTTAGCTCCAAAAGTCTAAAAAGCCAAAAAGGAGCCAAAATCCAAAAATACAAATCATATAGCTCCTACAAAAATCCAAAAAGAAAAAATGAGAAACAAATAGTTCAAAAAGAAAAAAAAAAGAAAAATGTTTCTCTATCTTATTATTGGAGCCACAAAATACTTGGGAAAACCAAGGCAAAAATCCCATTTTCCACTATCATATTCCTTTAGATGCGATGCCTCAAGCTAAGCTTGGGGGGGGTGAATTCATTTGACCATATGAGTGAGTATGACATTAGAGTGGAGACGTGCATGAATGGGAATATTCGATAATGCTTAGACTTTGCAAAATATATTAGATATGGAGATTTTTCATGATTTGAAATAAATATGTGAATGCCATGACTCTTATTCTATTCTCTATTGCATGCTTGGTGTGTATCTTATATGCTTCATTTATAACTTTTGATTGAAAAGTGCATTGCCAACATTTGTATATTAAATCCTATGAAATGCGTGATGTGGATATGAATTGATTGTATGAATTTAGAGAATCCCTTTTGTTGTTCTTAAAAACTTGCAAGTACCATGTTTATGTAAGATATGAAATCCTTATAGCATGTGATTTGTATTTTCCAAGTTATCGTGATGTGTAGCTTATGGCTTGAGATCTGAGAGAAGAATCTAGCGACCCCTTCCACCTCGTGTTCTTTCTTTTTTCATTTCATTTTCTTAATTTTTATCTCCCGAGTTCGTCTCTCTACTTATCTTCCTCGAGGACGAGTAAGAGGTAAGCTTGGGGGATTTTGATCGGTCCATATTTTACACCTTTTTTCTACATATTTGCATGCCATTTCGGTTGCTCATATTGCGATTTTCACGATTATTCGATGATATTGTGTTACTTTTCACTATTTCTTGTTTTTGTCGGATTTCAGGAAATATGGAGCGATCGGGAGCAAAAATGAGCTTAAGGGACTTGCACCCACTCCGGAGCGTCACCCGAGGCTCTTTTGAGGGCTATTCGGCGATGGGAGACAGGTGGAAGAAGAAGGAACTCCGTAAGAGTGACGAGGAGGAGAAACGGAGAAGATTGGGCATTTTAGCATGCCACTCGGCCGAGTGAAGGAGTCACTCGGCCGAGCAAAGAAGCCCGCTCGGCCGGCCAGATCGGACACGCAGCAGATTGAGTATCAGCGTGCACTCGGCCGAGCATCGCCAGCCCACTCGGCCGAGCACGGAGACACCACCTGCCCGAGTGGCATCACGACGACGGCAAGCAGAAATCTCAGACTTACTGGAATCCGTCAGGCGATTGAGGGTTCCGACTCGGCCGAGTACCGAATGCCCCGCGGCCGAGTGAGTAAAGCCACTCGGCCGAGCCACCCCCGGAGACAGACCCCTGAGGACCTCGAAGTTACTGAAATTTTACAGGGTCTGTCACTCGGCCGAGTAGAGAAGCCCACTCGACCGAGTAGAGAAGTCCACTCGGCCGAGTGACGCCGAGGACACGCAGCGCCCAGATTTTCAGACAGCCTCTCACTCTTTTGAAATCTGCTATCATTCCAGCAATCAAAGTATTTTTCTCATATTTTTTATGGATAGTAGACTTCATGACGGTTACAACGCCGCCAAGAACGCGCAAATCGGAGGTCGGATGAAATCTGGGGAATTTCTGCAAGTTGATGCTGCAGTTCTGGAATTTCCACTCGGCCGGGTCACATGTTCCACTCGGCCGAGTGCGGCTTGGGCCCAGATTCTAAGTTGCGGTTTGGGCTGTTTTTGGGCACGAATTTGAGGGGTTTTCTAGGGTTATTTGCTAGGGTTTTGGGAGAGTATTTAAGGGGTTTGTAGCCACCATTAGAGGGAGATCCCATTATGTTTTCTTAGTCCCCATTATGTTTTATTAGAGTTTATTTTAGAGGATAGGCCATGCCCTAGGCCCCCTCTTGGATCAAAAAGCTTGTATTTTAGATTGAAGATCTTCATCAAGCTAAGTATCTTTGTTCTTATTCTTTGAATCTTTGTTTGATATTTTTATATATGCAAGCAATGGTTTTTATTGATCCTCATGTCATTATTGCTATGCTAGAGTAGATTTGTTGTTCTAGGGCATGTGGATGAACCCTATGGATCTAATTTCATATTTGTGATGAATGAATTTCCAAATTGCTAGAATTGCTAGGAGGTTAGGTTGTGATTGATTTACTACGGATAGCTAGGGATTTCCATCGATCTGGGATTTGCAAGAGATTGGATTCTAATCGATGGGAAGTCCTAGATATTCGATTTAGGTTTACAATTGGATTTTTGTATTGAACCGTTCGTGCACATCTTAGAGTGAACCGAGTGTTACATTATTTCTTTCTCCACATATATCTTTTTATTCTCTACATGTCACTTGAGTTCACCTCCTAAAGCTACTTATATCGCATCTATTTCCCAAAAATCCCCACAAAAGAAAAAGTTAGCTCCAAAAGTCTAAAAAGCCAAAAAGGAGCCAAAATCCAAAAATACAAATCATATAGCTCCTACAAAAATCCAAAAAGAAAAAATGAGAAACAAATAGTTCAAAAAGAAAAAAAAAAGAAAAATGTTTCTCTATCTTATTATTGGAGCCACAAAATACTTGGGAAAACCAAGGCAAAAATCCCATTTTCCACTATCATATTCCTTTAGATGCGATGCCTCAAGCTAAGCTTGGGGGGGGTGAATTCATTTGACCATATGAGTGAGTATGACATTAGAGTGGAGACGTGCATGAATGGGAATATTCGATAATGCTTAGACTTTGCAAAATATATTAGATATGGAGATTTTTCATGATTTGAAATAAATATGTGAATGCCATGACTCTTATTCTATTCTCTATTGCATGCTTGGTGTGTATCTTATATGCTTCATTTATAACTTTTGATTGAAAAGTGCATTGCCAACATTTGTATATTAAATCCTATGAAATGCGTGATGTGGATATGAATTGATTGTATGAATTTAGAGAATCCCTTTTGTTGTTCTTAAAAACTTGCAAGTACCATGTTTATGTAAGATATGAAATCCTTATAGCATGTGATTTGTATTTTCCAAGTTATCGTGATGTGTAGCTTATGGCTTGAGATCTGAGAGAAGAATCTAGCGACCCCTTCCACCTCGTGTTCTTTCTTTTTTCATTTCATTTTCTTAATTTTTATCTCCCGAGTTCGTCTCTCTACTTATCTTCCTCGAGGACGAGTAAGAGGTAAGCTTGGGGGATTTTGATCGGTCCATATTTTACACCTTTTTTCTACATATTTGCATGCCATTTCGGTTGCTCATATTGCGATTTTCACGATTATTCGATGATATTGTGTTACTTTTCACTATTTCTTGTTTTTGTCGGATTTCAGGAAATATGGAGCGATCGGGAGCAAAAATGAGCTTAAGGGACTTGCACCCACTCCGGAGCGTCACCCGAGGCTCTTTTGAGGGCTATTCGGCGATGGGAGACAGGTGGAAGAAGAAGGAACTCCGTAAGAGTGACGAGGAGGAGAAACGGAGAAGATTGGGCATTTTAGCATGCCACTCGGCCGAGTGAAGGAGTCACTCGTCCGAGCAAAGAAGCCCGCTCGGCCGGCCAGATCGGACACGCAGCAGATTGAGTATCAGCGTGCACTCGGCCGAGCATCGCCAGCCCACTCGGCCGAGCACGGAGACACCACCTGCCCGAGTGGCATCACGACGACGGCAAGCAGAAATCTCAGACTTACTGGAATCCGTCAGGCGATTGAGGGTTCCGACTCGGCCGAGTACCGAATGCCCCGCGGCCGAGTGAGTAAAGCCACTCGGCCGAGCCACCCCCGGAGACAGACCCCTGAGGACCTCGAAGTTACTGGAATTTTACAGGGTCTGTCACTCGGCCGAGTAGAGAAGCCCACTCGACCGAGTAGAGAAGTCCACTCGGCCGAGTGACGCCGAGGACACGCAGCGCCCAGATTTTCAGACAGCCTCTCACTCTTTTGAAATCTGCTATCATTCCAGCAATCAAAGTATTTTTCTCATATTTTTTATGGATAGTAGACTTCATGACGGTTACAACGCCGCCAAGAACGCGCAAATCGGAGGTCGGATGAAATCTGGGGAATTTCTGCAAGTTGATGCTGCAGTTCTGGAATTTCCACTCGGCCGGGTCACATGTTCCACTCGGCCGAGTGCGGCTTGGGCCCAGATTCTAAGTTGCGGTTTGGGCTGTTTTTGGGCACGAATTTGAGGGGTTTTCTAGGGTTATTTGCTAGGGTTTTGGGAGAGTATTTAAGGGGTTTGTAGCCACCATTAGAGGGAGATCCCATTATGTTTTCTTAGTCCCCATTATGTTTTATTAGAGTTTATTTTAGAGGATAGGCCATGCCCTAGGCCCCCTCTTGGATCAAAAAGCTTGTATTTTAGATTGAAGATCTTCATCAAGCTAAGTATCTTTGTTCTTATTCTTTGAATCTTTGTTTGATATTTTTATATATGCAAGCAATGGTTTTTATTGATCCTCATGTCATTATTGCTATGCTAGAGTAGATTTGTTGTTCTAGGGCATGTGGATGAACCCTATGGATCTAATTTCATATTTGTGATGAATGAATTTCCAAATTGCTAGAATTGCTAGGAGGTTAGGTTGTGATTGATTTACTACGGATAGCTAGGGATTTCCATCGATCTGGGATTTGCAAGAGATTGGATTCTAATCGATGGGAAGTCCTAGATATTCGATTTAGGTTTACAATTGGATTTCTCTAGATTTGGTTTGCAAGAGATTGGGCCAAAGCTAGGGTTTTTAATTGTAAATCTATACACATATTCGTTTGCAAGAGATTGGACGAATACGAACTATCACAACCTAGATCGTAACTCGAGTTTGCACGAGAGTGGGCTCGAGGGGCGATTGAACGATGATGTCGATCCTCATGCTAGTGGCTTAGGTTAGGGTTTGCAAGAGATTGGGCCCTAACCTAGGTTTGCTATAGACCGGCAATAGCGCGAGAGCGTGAGCTTGGTTCTACATTAAGTTGCGACTAGTTCACCTCAACGCAAGTCTAGTAATATTGAGATTCACTATTCACAATGACGAATGACGGTCCGTGGTGGGGATTCCCTAGCCCTAGACGTCTTTATTTGATTTTATATCCCCATACTTTGCCCGACGATTGTGACAGGATCGCCGCAAGGCAAATTCCCTCTTTTATTATATTGTATTTGAATCGACTTTTGACCGATTTCTCTATCTCCGACACCGACATCCATCACCACTGCCATTACATTATACCATAGCCATCTCCACCAATAAAACATTCGTAGTCAAACCAACCTAGGATAGATTGGAGCCAACACCACCTCCTCGTGTTCGATACCCGCTTGCCACTTTGCCGTGCGCTTGCGGTAAAACTACAATCGTCGCCTCGGGACGTGTACGCCGGGGCGCGATCAGGCCGCCCGCCGCTGGAGCGGCGGGTTGGCCCGCCGTCGCAGCGGCGGGTTGGCCCGCCGCTCCTGGCGGCGGGGCCGCCCGCCGCTGCTGGCGGCGGGTTGGCCCGCCGCTCCTGGCGGCGGGGCCGCCCGCCGCTGCTGGCGGCGGGTTGGCCCGCCGCAGGGAGCGGCGGGGCCGCCCGCCGTTCAGCGGCGGGGGTGGTTTTGCCGCCGCTTCGGGCGGCGGGCGAGGGTTTTTCCGCCGCTTCGGGCGGCGGGCGAGGGTTTTGGCGCGAGATCTAGGGGGGATTCGCGTTCCGGCGAGAAAATCCCCTAGGGTTTCATGGTTTTTGGGGATAAAAATCTAATTTTTAGTGGAAAAAATCTATTTTTAATCTCCAACAAAACGTTTTTATTGTAAAAATTTGATTTTTCATCAATAAAAACCTTGATTTTTATTAAACAATCGATCCAAGAATTTTGGATCTAGACATATGCGCATATGATATTTTTTGGAGACACCTAGGACAAAGATGAGACACGTAGGATAAAAAACGCCACATAGGACAAAATTCAAAATAGGTCCTGAATTGTATAATAGATAGAAGAACATGATATCTCATTACTTTCATGCAATTTGCAGCCGGAAACCATACCGGCTGAGACTCGAGAGCTCGGTCAACGGCAACGTCGTGGATTCGATGTGTGACATTTCGATTGGAGTCGGAAACACATCAGGCCGTGGCAACGTCCTGAGCGTCTGTGATAATGAATTTAGGGAAAGGAAGGAAAACATGAAAATTGGCGTAGGGAACAGATCAGGGGAACAATCAATTAATCGCAGCCCTCAGGTTGCAAGTTGGCAGCGTAGTGCAGTGCAGCCCAGAAATGGATTGCCCAGCAAGGTGTCAAGTTGCTGATGGAACGTAGCCTGTATTGCCAGTGTTGGATTTTGCCATTGGATATTACAGTGTAGCCCAGAAAATTAAATAGATTAATCTAATATATTTATTCCTTGCTGCTGAACATATCAAATTTAAGTGTAGTGCCAATATATCAAAGTGTAGTGCCATTATATCACTGGAGAGAGCGTTAAAGTAAGATGAAATAAAAAAATAATTTAAAGCATGATTTTAATTTAAAGCATTAAACTAAGTGCCATTATATCACAGTGTAATGCCATTTTAACTGGACAGGCAGATGGAAACCGAAAGCATGAAGTTAAGTAACAGGGCACAAATGAAAACAAAAACTGGCAAGAAAATACTCAACTGGCAAAGTTAATGGAGTAACCATGTGAATATTCTTGGTCAATTCTTGCATTCTCCCCCATTACGCATATCTTCAACAGGGATTTAATGTGAACTTATGCGTAATATGATCTTGAGTACGAAGCATATGTCGTGCCTAGATCGAAAGCTAAAGTTAAATGTATGGGTTTCTCGAGTCTCTATATACGTAGGTTTCAGTTTTCCTGAAGGTGCAGTTTTGAGAAAAGCATTTAAAATATATTTCTAATGCTGAAGGTTAATAAAACAGACACAAATACTTACGGGCTAATGAAGTGAAGGGCTTCAGAGCAAAGACACAAATGAACATGCAGAAATTAAAATTGGGGATCAGAAATTACCGAATGAAATTGATCAGCAATTAATTGAAATTAAATTAGCAAAACTGGGGATCAGAAATTACCGAATGAAATTGATCTCAATTTCTAGCTTTTGTATTTGATTCTAGAGTCTATTCGTATTCTACCATTACAACTCCGATTTAGAAAAAAATGGCGTCGCCTCTGATTTAGGATTGCGCGCCAACTCTGATTTATGGCGTGCCTGAGGACCCCAGAGATAAGAAATTAGCAAAACCACAGAGATAAGAAATTGAGAGAGAGAGAGAGACTACCTGAGGACATCTTGATTCGAGAACGACGCAGACAGAAGTTTGTGGGATTGGGGTAGTTGGGGGAAGGACGAAGACAGAAGTTTTTAAGTGGAAATGTGTAAGGCAACAGTCGTAAGCAGTTTTCATAACCGCAGTTTTAAGTGGGAATTGTTGAGTCAATTTTTTTCGTAGCCATTTCGCTTTTAACGTGAAAATTGTCCTAGTCATATTTTTTGGAGACATCTAGGACAAAGATGAGACACGTATGATAAAAAACGCTACATAAGACAAAATTCAAAATAGGTCATGAATTGTATAATAGATAGTTAGCATGCATGATGGTGATCGTATTTTATTCAAGATTTGAATTGTGATTTGAAAGTGGAGTTAAGAATGTAGAGCGGTTAGCTCGGTGTTGGAGTCGTGGTATGAGTAGTAGTAATTCTAATTTATCAATATTCTTAATTTACAGAAGATTGTAATTTACATATATGGTTATCATGGTGAAAAAAAATTCCATAAAGTTTTCATATGGCTGCAAAAAAGCAATAACCCAACACATTGATATAGTTCGATCATACAAGTTATGACCTAACAAGAGCATGTATAATCAAAACTTACTAATTATGCAAGCCTGGATTCGGGATCCACTAACTCGGTACTCAACAACATAGTGTGGTGTGCTGGAGTGAATATTGTTAAGGAACCGTGGAAGCTAAGTGGTTGTCACGTGCCGAACGCCACCAAACAGTAACCTTCTCGGTGACTTGGGAGGGGGTGTGTATCCGGGATCCACTAACTCGGCACTTAACCAATTAAGTGGTTGTTCCGTGTCAAATGCCATCAAATAGTAACTTCTCGGCGATTGGTGTTGAATACTCTCCAGGAACCGTAGAAACCAAGTGGTTGTCCCGTGCCGAATGCCAGAAAACAATGACATTCTCGGCGGTGGCGGTGTGCATCTCCGGGATCCACTAACTCGTCACTCAACCACACGGTGTTGTGGTGTGCTAGAGTGAGTACTATCAAGGGTAGAAATTAAGTGGTTGTTATGTGTCAAACGCCATCAAATAGTAACCTTCTCGGCGATTGGTGTTGAATACTCTCCAGGAACCGTAGAAACCAAGTGGTTGTCCCGTGCAGAATGCCAGAAAACAATGACATTCTCGACGGTTGGCGGCATGTGTCTCCGGGATCCACTAACTCGGCCCTCAACCACATGGTGTTGTGGTGTGCTAGAGTGAATACTATCCAGGGTAGAAATTAAGTGGTTTTCCCATGTCAAACGCCATCAAATAGTAACGTTCTCGGTGATTGGTGTTGAATACTCTCTAGGAACCGTAGAAACCAAGTGGTTGTCCCGTGCCGAATGCTAGAAAACAATAACATTCTCGGCGGTTGGCGGTGTGTGTCTCCAGTGTCACGACCCATTCTCACAAATACCCAGGAGTGCAATCCTTCTCACGGTAAATGGAGGATGGAGTATGACAAGTCGTGGTACTATACCAAGCGTGAGTATACAACACACACAATGCAGGCCATTGCGAATGCTGGTATCATACATCACAGTCATATGAAAGAGAACAACCACAGAATGCCATCACAGAAAGTACATAACCACAATTTACATAACTAATAAGTGTAACTACACACCAGCATCAAGTACCAGGTGAAACAAACTCAAGCATACATATGAAGTACTACAAGCTACCAACACAGTTCGCAGCTACAAAAGACAACTCACACACTACTCTACCCAACCCACACTACAGGGTAAGCCCAAAAGAAGAGTGTAACGACTGGTTTTCGTGTAATTGGATTATTTATATTATAATATATGCTTGGTGGATTTTCTCCTTGGATGTGTGGTTTCGTCGCCATAGCTTTCATTTTCGATCGATTCGTCGTATTTTCTCGTTCCTTCCTTAGGATCGTCGATTTCGAAGTATGTCATTCGTGACGGGCTTCATAACGGTCGTATCTTACTATTAGATCAAGCCTAGGAGTCTTAGGAATCGATCCCGGGGCCCCGCGCTCCGTATCGGAACTTTTGGTGCTCATTAGCCGGTATAAGAAGGGGCACCGACCGACTAGATGTCGATCCAGTCGGTCGTCAATCCTTCTTGGACCGACTAGTTAGCTTTCTAAATTTCTCAGGAGTTACTGTTTGCTCTTAGTCGGTCTAAGAACGTTCATCGACCGACTAGATGCTAAACTAGTCGGTCAGTATTTGTTCATGGACCGACTAACTCTAAATCCTATTTTCGTTCAGGAGTTACTGTTTGCACTTAGTCGGTCTACGTTGGTCGACCGACCGACTAGTTGCCAAACTAGTCGGTCAGTGGTTGCTCTTTGACCGACTAACCAGTGTTAAAACCCTAATTTCTGGGCAGCCGCCAGCTCAACCTATTTATACCCAACCCAATCATTCTCTTCTTCTCCAACACGACCCAAAACCCTAAAATCTTCCCCTCTAAGCCCCCATCTCCCTCCAAGCTCCAATCCTTCATTCCAAGCCCTAAATCCATCATCCAATCCATCCATCCACTCCATCTACCTCTCATCTTCCCCAAAATCTCACCAAAACCCATCAAAATCCCCAAATCCCCCAAAACCCTAGTTTCCCCAAACTTCTCCATTTGCTTCCAGATCTGATCCTAAGGTTCCCCGGAGTGTTTCTTCCGTCTCCTCTTGGTAAGAAATCGATTCCCCGTTGTTTTCTTAACCTATTTATATTTTTATGAAACCCTAATATAATTTCTTGTTGTATGTTGATTGGTCCCCCAAAAACAGCGATTTCCCCGTAGATTAGCATCCGTGTGACGAAGTGGTCGTCATCCCCGGTGCTAGGCAAGTGAAACTTGCCACTTAGGATTTAGGCCATGTTTTAGGCCATTACTCTGCTTTAGCGTAAAAGAGACTAGACGGTGAAATGATAGCCGCCTAGACGCCTACTCGATCTAGTTTGACAACGAAACTAGATCCGTCACCTCAAATGATCTAGCTTGACAACGAAGCTAGAATCCAACCCATTTAACTTGTTGTTCACGCATACTTAACTGCCATGTTTAATTCAAATTAACGGTACGCGAATATGTTCATATCATTGCATTTTGCCTGTCACGTTTAAATTCAATTAACGGTACGCAATCATTTGTTCACGTCATTGCATAGTGATAAATCATTGTGATTGTGTAGCACACGCTACAATATTATAATCCTGGCTCGTGTTCCAGAAGCGAGCCCTGTAGTTGGAAACCCCAACGCTCGGATACCGGCTAGGCACCCACTTTTCGTGGGCACAACCCTATGCCAAATACACTTCCTGGCCCGTGATCCAGAAGCGAGCAAATGCTCGATACACGTAGGGGTGGGGTAAGAGATATGCGTCACCAGAGCACGAGATGGCCTGATCCGCCACTCCAGCCTGCAGGCGAAATCTCTAGTGTTTAAGTGAGTAAGAGATATGCGTCACCAGAGCACGAGATGGCCTGATCCGCCACTCCAGCCTGCAGGCGAAATCTCTAGTGTTTAAGTGATTAATAGTGATAAGTGATAAATGATAAGTGATTAGTGATTTGGTAGCTTTTGCTACATTGTGCATGCTCGTCTCCTTTAAACTGTTGCATCATACTTAACTGCCATGTCATTGCTTAATACTATAACTGCTAGGTTGCTAGTTGCCTTTCTTTTAGTTTCCTTGCACAAGTCTTTCCAGACTTGCTGACATGTGCCCCTTTCTCTTTGGGTGTCGCATGTTAGTTGCCGAGTCAGAGCTTGTTGCAGAGGGCGTTGTGTTTGCTCAGGAGGAGTCTTGTGGACACCGGTGACTTGTTGAGTTTCCCTTTATGTTTTAAGATTCATGTTAGTTGTCGGTGCGTGGCACCCTTGTATGTATGTTATTCTTTGTTGGCCATGTTGGGCCTTAGACTCTTTTTCCTTTAGCCTGGTGGCTTTTCTGTGATATTGTAATTTATTTATGGATATTCAGGGACTCAATAAATTGCTTATTGTCTCATTTTCTTATTGTTATCTTTGTTTCGTATCGCATTTGCAAGGACTTGCCATAATAAGTGTCTTTATACGCTTATCAGACTTGGAGCTTCACGGCTTCAAGTTTGTGCGGACCTTCTCACGTCTCGACTCCACATTTTTGGGAAGCGGGGCGTGACAGGTTTTAGTGGTGGCCCATGCAGGTCCATTTGCAAATGCGAACTATCGGAACAACGATAATAATTATAGAATGTCCATTACATAAATTGGAACATCCAAGTTATAAGCCCGGAGTCTAGGTTTTTAGCGTTCCTATGTCTTATGTGGCTGGTAGGCGTGTTAGAGCATCTGTCCCAGCTTGGTAGGGAATCCATTAGGTCAGGACCATAGTGAGACTTAGTTAGAAGTTTGTGCTTGCTAGTTAGGGATCCTTGATTGTTAGTTAGACTCCATGTTAGTGATTGATTTGATTGTCTTAAGAGTTACCTTAGTGGTTCCTGTCTAGCTTTGACTAGGATAGACTTCTAGAATTCTTTGGCTGTTCGCTTGGGTTCATCGATTTCGGACCAAGCTGAACTCATTTCATCGCTGTCTAGCCCTTAGGGAGTCTTAGCGCTTAGTTCCATAATCTTTAACTGGTTGACCGTAGGATATTTCCGTGGATTTTCCTAAGTCATAAACCTAAGCGTATTTATGTTTTGATCATCCGACCAATTCCTTGCCTCGATTCACGTGATCACCACATTTCGATAATCGTTGACTTTCAAATGTCCTCTTTCGCAAAACTTGATTTTTCCAAAGTTATGATTTCAATTTCCCTTTATTAAAAGTTTTTCGCTAAGTTTAAATTTTGTTTTAAACCCGCTACGTATATACTTGAATTTCTCACTTTTCGATTGAGTCAAAATCCCTTGTAGATTTCGGAGTCTAATGGTTGTAATTATAATTGCTATCTCGTAACCATTTTCTTGTCTATATTTTCGTATTTCGGTTTAAAGACTCCAATACTATTTTGGAAAAATTCGATATACCATTTCCTAACTATGAGATCCATTTTAATCGCATAGTATATATGCTTTAAAATCTTTTCCAAGCTAAATGGAATTTCAATTGTTATATGTATACTTATATCTTGTACTCTTTCGTTGACTTAAATTAATTTTTGAAATTCGAAAGTTTTGACGAGATTTTGATTACTGTTTTATAATGTTTTACAGCCTATACCTTTCATACCTATTCGAATATCTTGTCCCTTTTCATAAATCGATTTAATTCTGAGCCGTAATTCTATTTTCCAAATTCGATTTATGAACTTTCCTTTTTATTTATGCTATTCGAATGACTCGTCGCGCTCCCTTAATATACTTTTCAAGTCACAGATGATTTCAGCTTTCAACAAATCAAAGTTATGTTCAAACATTTTCCCGACGACAGATTTTTGGAAAATTACGTTTCCATAACCACTTCCCTTGTCCTCAATTCACATGACCACCTCATTACAATTATCCTTGATCTTTCAAATGTTTTCCGTTGCAAATCTTGATTCTTCCAAAGTTATTTTCAAATGCTTCCCTTATTTGAAGTTTCACTCAATTTAAATTTTGTTCTAAACTTCTTTAAATATGTCTCCCTAAATTTCGATGGAGTTAAAAGTCGTTCTTGAATTTTGAAGACTCTTGGTCGTAATTTTAAAAAAAATTACTATATTGTACTATTCTTCTAACGATGTACCTTTCGCATTTCGATTTTTAAACTTTATTACTATCCTGATGGTTCGATATACCGTCCTTTTTCCTAACTACAAAAATCCATTTTAACCACTTATCTTACATACCTTTAGGGGTATTTTTCCAAACTGAATGGACTTCAACTAATTTTTGTATATATCAATTATAGGTTCGTCGTACTTGTTAAGTTTAAATTTGTTCGAAGCGCTTTTGATATATATAAGGTTTCATGCTCCTTCGCCGACTTAAATTATTTATGTTTTAAAATATCGAAACTTGTCGGCTTCAGTGTCCCCAAGTCACAACTCACGTCTCGGCAATCTCCTGAGGAATATTCTGCTTTGGCGTCACCTGTTTCGGTCCTGAAATGTAAAATGAGCACGTCAAAACATGCCCAGTAGGAAACCAACTAGGGTAGGTGAATCATTCAGGTGTTATGAGTGTACATACATGTTGCGGGGTAGAACTCGCGTACATGAATTTGTATTATGGAGAACCAATGGCATGATGGTTAAGCTAATGATGGGGTTTGGGTAGGCTATTTGACAGGTGTTAAGTGAGGTGTAAAGGCTGAACTGGTTGTTAAGGCTGACCACGGTGTCGGATCCGACAGGATTCGGGCGAGGAGGGCCGAGCTGCTGGAGCTGGGGGCGAGCGCGACCAGGGGGACGAGCTATCCTGCGCAAGAAACAACTCGTCAGAAAGTCCGGGTTGGGGTCCAACCCTTAGCCTCTCCGATGCCTAAGTCAGTAATAGGACTTAAAGCGGGAGCTAGGCACGTAGGTTGGAATGTGGGTGAGTCGACCGTACGTGACGAGCTATGAGTGGGAGAACAAAGATATGGATGACCTTTGCTCTTGTGTGTGAGTAAAAGGATTGAGAGTAAATTTGCCAACCCCCTTACCGTAAGAAGTAAAGGGGTATTTATACCTGTCAGGAGGTGGTTAGGTGGGGCTGACCTGGCATGCTGACTCGACGTGCTGAGCTGGCCCTGCTGTCGATGGAAGCTTTGGATGAGGATGTCAGGAACAGGAGTGTCAGCCATACTTTTGTCAGACGGTGCAACGGCCAGGGGCACTTTCGTCAGGGTGTCAGGGCCGAAAGCATTAAGTATCAGGGGGCGCAGCGGCCAGAGGGTGCTTTGCCAGACGGTCGGGCGGCGTTACTGTCAGTAACATCCTTTGCACCAGGTTGTTTGTCGTGTCCGATGTGCCAGAGAGTCGTCGGTGCACGTCCGAGATACGGCGCTACCGACGGGGTCGCCGGGTCGCCCTGGTGATGGAAGGAGTGCGGCCCAGGGTCGCCAGGTCACCAGGTCGCCCGGGTGGCGTCCGAGGTACGGTGCTACCGACCCAGATCATGGAGAAGTGCGGCTCCACCACCATCCACAATAGGGTGCGCCCTTCCTTCGGTCGTGTTGGGCTCCGGGGTAACCTGTCGCTCTGTTGTGGGTGAGTTAAGCGCGCAGTCTTTGATGTCACGGGATTGGCGCCCTAGCGTTGGGCCCGCCGGCCTTCGTGACGAAGGAATGACGTAGGTGGGGAGTTTGGTGATCGGGGATAGAAAGTCTGGTTATCACGATCTTTTAGGTCGTAACAATTGCCCCCGGCATTCGAGTTCGGGGCGGTCCTTTGGCTTGACTCGGATGTCGTATCACTTTCCCTTCCCGTCGAGAACAGCTCGGACCTTGCCTATGTTAGGAAGCGGCGGCTATGGTCTCGGGGTTCTCGCCCTGATAGCCATTATTGTGATTCGAAGGGGTGGCAGAAGTCGATGCGTCTCCGCCATTGGATGGGTGACGCGTGGTTGAAATGACTGTCACGGCAGACGAGGTGTCAGAGGTGCGTCGATGGACGCCATGTAGCGGTGCGACGACGGTCGGGATGGCCCTAGGTTTGCTATAAGCATGGGGGGAGTGGACGGGTGGAAATTTTCTCGCGATTTCTGTATCCGCTCGTGCTTCCCAGCTTCCGGTCATTGTTTGTCGACACTGCCGCCGGTGCCTTTATTTGGGATCTGCTTCCGGCCATCTCCTCGGTTCGACGGTTCGGTCAGGTGATTTCCCAGTCCCTCCACCGATGGCTCCTTTCTTTGAGTACGGCAATAGTAGTGTGATGAGGGGGTGGCAATGACGGACGAACTCCTTGTGAATGCCTAAATTTAGGCTGTGTTGCCTGAGGCGGACCACCGATTGGCGGACTTGACGCAGGCTGATCGGCCCGCCCAGGGGCTTTGGCCCCCCGGTATTCTCCTTCCGGCGGGCCTTTAAGTAGACTTACCCCGATTTTTCTTCTTTTTTCTACTGGTGAGGACCCGATGCTTTCGCAGGAGGAAGTGCTGAGGGCATCCAGGGTGGGGGTAACGAAGAAGACCGCCCACGCGGATAAGGGCAAAGGCGCGATGTGTGAGGGAGCACCCACAGAGGTGGCCGCCCAGAAGCAGAGGGACGAGGTTCCTACTGTGGAGGGGGTGAACGAGATGTAGAAGGTTCCGAACTTGGTGCTCCTTCCCTTCGGACTGGTGGGGTTGCGCCAGATGCTTCGGCCGATATGGACGCGGTCAACACCGTCCCCGAGGCTCCGGCCGTTGGCGTGGTGGACGGGAGGCAGCAGGGGTCCGTAACGGACGTTCCTTCCACCCGAGCTGGCGGGACCGTGTCTCGTGGCCCATCCTACCCAGAGATAGTCAGCATGGCTTCCCCGAGGGTTCCGACCTCAGTAAGCACCGTAGGCCCCCTCCCGCCGAGAGGTGGCCTTATGGAGTTCCCCGTGGGAGGTGGGGAGAGAAGCGCACCCAGGTTGTGAGAGGGCACTCGCCCGCTTCAGGCTGATGAGGGCCGAGGCTGAGGCCCTGCCTGACGAGGACCTTCACCGAATGCCCTATAGGGTGGCCGGGAGGAGTCGGTGTTTGAGGATGCTGGGGTTGCGGCCTGACTGTCGGAGTATTTCGTGCTGCCACGGGATCGCGAATCTTTAACCCATGTGGGCACGGAGCGGCTGTGCGATACTGCCATGTGGTATATCATGCAGGTAGGTCGAACTGTAACTTACATTCCAGCTTATGTTCTTAAGCGCGCTGACTGGGTCGGGTTTCTTTGGTAGGCGACGGCGGCGGCGGCGGCCCTGCAGCGCCGTACCCGCGTAACCGCGGTTCGGACTTCCCTGGATGAGGTGAAAGACGATCTCTGGGAGGCGCAGAGCCAGCTGCGAGCGAGGGAGAAGGATCTGGATCAGGTCATTAGGCTCCAGGAGCTTGAGGTGTCGCGGATCGGCTTTTTAGAGGCGCGGGTGGCCAGGCTTGTTAGCCAGCTGGAGGGGGAGGAAAGAAAGGGGGTCTTACTCACCCGCCGCCTTGAGGACGAAAAGGCACGTGGGGGATCTACTCACCCGCCATCTGCAGGAGGAGAAGGGGAGGGGGGCCCAACTCGCCCGTTGGCTTCGGGAAGAAGAGGAAACGCGGAACGATATTCTAAAGAGGAATGTCGAGGCGGTGCTCGGGAGAAAGCATGTGATCGACGTTCAGCATAGAAAATACCCGAGCTGAAGAACAAGGAGGAGGCCATCCCGAGGAAGCAGCTAAAGGGCAGGGCGGTCGTAGACCAGGGTGCGTTCAACACCGCAGTCCGCCGTTTTCCAGATGAGGAGTTATTCCGTATGATGACGAGGCGAGGGAAGCGGGTGTCCTCCGAGGGATGGAGAGGATGAAAACTCGCCTGGAGAACCTGTATCCCTGATTGGCGGTTGATTTTGTATGGCCTATTTTGTGTTGTAATGTGGGCAGGATGAAGGATTGCTTATGAAGTACTTTTTTTCCTTTTTTTGTCTGCATGTTTTGCGTAAGATCGTGTGGTGAATGCCCCCAACGTTCCCGTTAGGACGAGCACCGGGGTGAGGAGTGGAGGAAAAGTTGTGACAAAGAAGATGTGTATGTTTCCAGTTGCCCTGCGCAGATGGGCTGAGCTGATGCTTGCGTCTGTGAGTCAGAATGGATGTATTCAAGCATGTCCCCAACTTCTTTGTTGGAGCACCTCCAGGCCATCCGTTGGCCTTAGCCCGCTTTGTTGGATTGGACGTTGGTGGGGTAGTCGCATGGTCCGAACGAAAGGAAAAGGTGGGAATATGTTTCGAATTTCCCGCCTCGAATCGCCGCCGAATCGCAGAGGTCACATCTGATTAAAGATGGGCGGGAATCGAAGCGTCCCGACCATTCATCGAGAGACGCATGGGGGGGCATGACAGGAGGCGTCAGGAAAAGCGTCAGGCCGCCTGGATGTGTGACACGTGGCCGGTTGCCAGCGGTGGAGATCGGAGGGCGGATGCCTCTAAGTAGGGGTGGGAGTTGGTGTGTGAGATTTTCTTGCTTTTGAGTTTCCCAGAGCAGATTTTCTGAGTTCAGGCGATTGCCTTCATGGGGGCCAAGTTTGTTGCCGGAGTTGGTGTCGCATTCGTAGCCGCCGTCGTCGCTGTAGCAAGTAATCGGGAGGTATATTTCTTATCTTTTCTCAGGTATGGTTTCGTCATCCTCAACCTCGTCGTCGGGGTCGTCGTTCAGTCGTGCGGCCGATCCCGCGGAGGTGGTAGGCGGGGTGTCGCCGAGGGGCAGGGTCGTGCTGTGGCCGAGAGCGGGAACCCGAGGAAGGGGAAAGCGGTCCTGGTGTCCGGAGTGACACCAGCTGCGCGAGTCGTCACGACCATGGTTGGATGTAGGGGCATGCCTGCCGAGATAGCCGGTCAAAGGTCTGAGGCACGGACGGACATTGTTCCCAAAGTGCGCTCGGAGTATGTCAGGCCGCCCTGTGAGGCCCGCCTGCCGACCGCCTCAGAGAGAGTATGCTTTCCCCAGGACGGTGAGATCGGGGTCTACGTAGCTTGCTTTGACTAAGGTTTGCGGTTCCATCTTCATCCGTTGTATCTTGAGATTTTGGACTTCCTCGGTCTGGCATTCTTCCAGTTGATGCCGAACTCCGTCAGTGTGATAGTTGGGTTTCTGGTTCTGTGCGCAAGGACCGATGTCAGTCCGACCCTCCCTTTATTCCGCTACTTCTTCGTGGTCAAGAAGTTGAAGTCCCATTATGATTTATCGGCGATGAGAAACCATCCTCTCATCTGGGGACTGCCAAGAAAAATCAAGAGATGGAAGAGATCGTTCGTGTTTATCTCCGTGCCCGCCGACATGAGGGTAAAGTCGGACTGGGGCGTGCTCAATCCCGAGGTGAGGGAGAAAGTTCGCATGAGCGGGGTTGAACCGGAGTGGGCGGTGAGGCTGGGGGTAGTTCCAGAGGAGGATAGGCAGTATGCCTGCCTTTCCCGACCAGAGATGATTGCTCGGCTGATTTGGCCCGAAGGTAATTCCAGTATTGCGGCGTCTATTTATAGCTTGCTCACCCTAAACCCCTCCTTTTTTGCAGATCCGACGATGAGCATCCCCATCGAGGACCTGGACAGGATGGCCGAGCAGATGTCGGTCGAGGAACAGGGGGGCCGGCGAGCCCGTCGCACCATCTGTTGTCAAGGGTCACAAGAAGAGGTCGAGGCCGACTGAGGGGGAGAGGACCAAGAGGGCCGAGGGGGCCATTGGTCAGAAGAAGACAACGGAGAAACCGACCCTCGTCGAGTCCGGTTCCGGGGGGTCCGTCGAAGGTGTCGGAGGCGCCAATATCCCTGATGCCATCGACCTCGACGCGCTGGAGGAGCCGAGCCATACGGTCGATCGGGCGCCTGCGGGAGCGGGCGGAAGCATCGGCCGGGTTGCCACGGCGTCGGCCACCAGTCCCACGGTGGTCCCCCGAGGGGGTTCCGTAGGATCGAGCTCTGCGGCTGGCTCGGCCTCCGAGGCAGCCTGGCCTTATAGTTTCCCTCAGTACACCCTGGAGAGGCCCGCCCCACCCAACTGTGAAGAGAAGCTGGCGACGTTTCGGTCGAAAAAGGCTGAGGTTGAAAAGATTCCGGAGGATGACCTCCTGGAGGCGATCTATCCAGTGGGAAAGGGGGAGTCGGTTTTTGACGAGGCAGGCGCGGCGAGGCTCACCGAGAATTCTCAGTTGCCCCGGGATAGGGAGTCCTTGGCGCGTGTGGGCTTGTAATGCCCTGTTTTGACCTATACGTGTATTTTGCTGTATACGTGTGGTATTTTCACGTACAATGCGTACGTGGGCATGAAATAAACGTAGTTATCGATGTATGTAGCGTAGTGAGAGGGGGATTGGGCCGTAATGGGTGGCTAAGAGACGAGAAAACGAGACTTGGTGTAGGAGAAGTGCGAAGGACGTCGTTGGTGCAAACTACAGGGATGTGTTAGACGTGTGAGTGTGAAGCATGTATGCATGCATAGGTGTGCGTGAATGTGTGTGGGAAGAGCCATGCAAGTGTGAAAAGGGTTAGGGGGCAATGGCAACCCCCGTAAGTTTTTAGAAAGGTCAGGGGCAAAACGGTCTTTCTGACTAAATTTGTTGTGCGTACATACTTAAGTGGTCGGTGCATAAAGAAATGGCAAGCTTGTAAATACTTGGAAGATGCGGGGGGTATCTTGAACATTTTCCACATGGAATATTCCATTCTTGCATGAGAAGAAACACACTTGTAATTATCTCCTTCTTTTCTACACTCTTCTTTTCATTTCTAAATATTTCTTCTCTTTTCTCCTTTCTCCTTTCTCCTCTCCATCCCCACCATGGCCAGCCACCTCCATGTTGCCATGGCCGAAATCTTCATCAAAAAAAAAAGAAAAAGAAAAAGAAAAAGAAAAGAAGAAGAAGAAGAAGAAGAAGAAGAAGACGAAGAGAAAGAGAAGAGAAGAAGAAGTGCTTTTTGATGTAGGAATTAATTTGGATTTGGAATTTAATTAGGGTTCTATTTTATCATGTTTCCAACTCTTGTTTTATCAATATGGATTAGTAACAATCAAATTCATATGCCATGTTTTAATTTTCATGAAAATTCCCTTGAAATTACAACTAACATCACTTCTTTGAAAAGCTGAAATTTTGATGAGTGTTCATGTCTGATTATTTTCTCTATGGTTCGAATTAAGCTTTGAAAAAAATATAAGCTTATAGATCTTGAAATCCTACCCCAAAATCATATAAATATTGATGTATGTTCAATTCTATAATTAGGAGTAAAAATTCATTGTTTGCATGATGTCTGAAAATCTGCCAAGCTGTACACTATTTAGAAAATTGAGTGCTATTATCTGCACACTTCATGGATTTTACTGATCTTGGTCTTGTTGGAAAGTTAAGAAGGTTTTCTAAAAGTTTATCAGACTTCTCTCATGTCGAATTTCTGGCTAGAACATGCCCAAAATTGGCTTCGAACACAGACCCTAAAATTTGTCTAAAAAACAGATTCGACACACTTCAGTAATTAATTCACTATAAATCATACAGTTCATATTTTTACATAAAATTTATCTGTGAATCCCAAACTTCCATATATCCAACTTTCATTTATATTATTTTTTCAAATTCCTAAGAAAACTGGATTTAATGTGTTGATCTTTACAGCTGTCCTGCAAATTCCTGCAAGCTGAAGCAGTTAAATGGTGTGATAACTTGTGTATTGTTGTTATTCTACTTGCTATGGTGCATAATTATCATTGTTATATGTAAATTAGATTAATGACATGTTTTTCCAATTTATTTGCTAATGTGTTTATGGACATACACGTCACGCCCACCACATGTTTGTGAAAATGCCTGAATGAAGGCAAATATTAAAATTGTGAGAAATGCTCCATCCTATAGTTATGAAACGAAATTTGATATGTAATGGTGATATTGGGAGCATGTCATGCATGTCACTAGATGTGGTGTGATGATGGGTTAATATGAATTCGATGGAGGGCATGACACTTCGGTGCATGACCCATGTTGGTATGAAAATGGAATGTAATGCCATGCAACGTGACTCCTCCATTTCTAAAATGACGAAATGAAACCCTTACATGTCTCAGTCCTCCCTACGGAGGGTGAGTTAGCAAAGTCCGGGTTTTAGGTGGGATCTGAGTAAATTGTGGATACGATGCTTGGACTGTGAAGTTGGGAGATGATTATGTGATGTGCGGAGTTACACCCACTCGCCTTTACCAGGAGTGGAGGGGATTTTTTACATACACTCGCCTTTACCGGGAGTGGAGGGGTCATACGGAGGTTGGGTTATATATGGATAGCCTCACTCCTGCCAGGGACGGGGGAGGTGAGAGGCCCGGCGTACAGTGCACATGTCCACTGCGTCGTGTGCTATATTCACCCCAAATTTGGGGTGAAGTCCAGGTCCTGGTATCACACAGTTTACCCAAATTCCAATTAACTCAATTATGAAATAATAAAATAATATTTGCGTGTTACTTCTACCACTGACAGCACTTCCCCTTCCCTTTGCCTGTTTTGGTGTGCCTCTGTGTCATTCCTCAAGCACTTGCACTTATTTTATTAGATAATGGTTGCTTGAATACTTGTGTTATTATTATTATTTTTCGTGCTAACCTCTTCTCTTGCAGTAACTCGACATTGGACCGCAGGTATGATTCTTTTGTTTAGCTCCTTAAATTTTCATTATTGTACTAGCACATACTCTATTTCTCTGGCATTCCCTATGGAATTGATAATCTTAAACTAGCGTTCCAAATCCAAGTTGGTTCCTACTGGGGGCACACATTGACGTGCTCCTCCCCATTTTCCAGGTAGCAGGGTTAGCTTGGTTGGAGGTGACTTGGAGCCGGGTTCAGGGGTAGCACTTGGTGTGCGCAGTATTTGTGGTGTGAAATAGTTGGTTTGGGAGGAGGAGAATGACTGTGTATATGTAGTGGTGCACCTGGATTGTGTATATGAATGGAAATTGTTATCTATATGTTATCTTATTGGTGTTCTTTATAATTCTTGAGGTTGTTTTATTACTATTGTGGAGCTTCACGTGTACTATCCCAGCATGTGCGCAGTGGCCTGCTTATGTAATTTCTTCTTACTCTCTTTTCCTCACTTATCACCCTCACTCTTCAGGATACTTGGAAAGAAAAAAAATTTAAATTATAGATACCGAGTATTCTGGGGAACGGAGCGTGACAGGGCTCAGAGAGGTTAGGAGCCACCGTGGCCTGGCATCTTGCGCAGGTATGCTAAGGAGATATGCGGGTGGTACCTTGGGGATTATCATCGTCGGGCTTAACTCTCTCTTTTTTTGTGCGCATGCTACTTCCGTGATGACCACCCTTCAGCACCGGACCCCAGCTCTCGTCGCGGCCGAGCTCACGGTGGCAAGGATGAAGGGGGAGCTCGACCAAGAGAAGGCCCGGTATGCCAAACTGAAGAAATCATTCACCGACCAGCGGACGTCGATCCGGGAGTACCAGGGACACATGGCGGATCTGGATAAGCGGATCGCTGACGGATGTGCCCGTGAGTCATAACAAGAGTGAGAGGCCGAGCTAAGCATGGCCAGGGTGGCCGATTTGGGGATGCAGCTGACATCGGCCAAGGAGGAGCTGTTGGGTAGGCTGGAGGAGTTTCGGCAATATCAGGTGATGACCTTCGCCCCCAAGCTGGCTGAGGCCAAGAAGAAGGCTCGGGAGGCGGGCAGGGATGAAGGACTGAGGAGGGGCATAGAGCTGGGCCGGGAGGAAGGGAGCGAGGCGTGCCTTTGGAGGATTATGGGGAGGGCCCGGAATCTCTATCCCTCGTTAGAAGTTGATTTCGAGGCTTTGGCGGCCTCCGAGGGGGAGGAAGAAGAGGAGGAGGAGGGAACGCCCGAGATTAGCACGGCCGTACCGGGAACTGGAAGGCAAGGGTCGGGTAATGCTCCGCAGGATGGTCGCCACGATGGCAAACGTGCGGACTCGTAGGGAATCGCGTTAGGGAATCTGTCATTGTGTTGCTTTTTGTAGTAAAATAGGGGGGAACTAAAGGAGGGCCCATTTTGTAGGTTCGCCCCTCTTCTTTTGTAACAATTCGTACTTCATGAATAGGAGTTGATCCCTTGTTATGGTCTGTATAAATTTACATTATGCCTGCGCCATCTGACCAGGGTCTAATGTGCGTGATACGGAATAATCCACATCAGTGGCAGATTTGCGAGTGTGCAGCTAGACCTGCGTCCGCCGGTTTAGGTGGCTGAGCTCCGTGAGCTCGCCCCGGGGTTCGGTAATGATCGTAAATAAGTTAACTTTTCATTGGGGTGGGCTCGTGCAATTTTTCTTGCCTCGTTTTTATTCCTCCCAGAGGGTGTATTTCATCACCATTTACAAGGGGTCTCGATAAGGTTTACAGTAATATGGTAGGTGTGAAGTTGTTTTATCTTGATGTACATTGCTTCAGGATGAGCGGGCTTCTGTTTGCAGGGCGGCTCTCCTTTTTTCCGTTGCTCGTTGCATTCATTCTGTCTTTCTGTCCGCGAAGGGTTGGGGGCGGGGTACCAGTCCTGATCGTCTGTGGGCGAGCTGAGATGCCATGACTCGTCATTTGGACTCATCAGGGATGCAGCCTTGCTGTGACCTGTGTCGGGGTGAGCGAATCCCTGTCTGCAGTGCAGCCCTCCTTCCCCTCCATTGCTTTGTCATATCCCGCCTCACCTTCGTCGTGCTGAATAATTGCAAGGCCTCCTCAGCTGCTTGGATTCACCAGGGAAGCTGTCTTGCGGTTGTCCTCTATCAGATCGTTCTTACAGAGTTTTATCGGAAGGAGGTCGGAGGGGAACCCTGGGAGGGGAGGGGCACGAGGTGGCGGTGGTGAGATGCCTGGTCTCTCACCTCTTTGCCCATGACGGGTTGTAAGGTCTCTGTGGGGAGTCCTTGCATCGAAGGGAAACCCGGGAGGAGGCGGCGGACGAGGTGGAGGTGGAGGCGTCGCCTCCCGGGGGGGTTCTCCGGTGGCCCATCCTCGAAGGGAAGGTCGAGGGCGAGCAAGTGGGTTATTAGGAGGGGCGTCGGTGGAGACCTGCAAGCCGGGAGGGGATGCCAACCTTCCACTGTTTCATCTGGTACAAGGCAGAGGGATGAGGGGAAGGTGGGTCTCACCATGTGTAAGGGGAATAGCCCATCGACGATCCGTAGGTAAGGGGAATAGCCCATCAGTGGTCATCGTGTGGAAGCGATCGTCGATCGGGGAGGCGGGATCCATTGGTGGCCACCGACCTCCCTTTTGCTCGGACGAGGCGTCTCAAGACTTTTCATACTTGGTGGAGGGGGCTGAGACCGGTTCTCATATTTTCTTATTCCCTTTCCTCTCCGAAGTGGGGAGGGTGGTATTTATAGAGGGATTTTGTTAACGGTTTCCCCTAGTTAATGCGATAAGGCATCATTAATAGGATCCTCAGAACCACGCCCCTCGGGAACCGCTTTTGCCAGGTGGCACCTGATGCGATTCATCAGCCCTAGCCTCTCGGGGGGCGTGTCATCATTAATGGTGCATTTCCTAAGCGTCCCCTCATTCCGACGAGTCGCGTTGGGGGCCTGCTTTATTGGAGCCCGGCGTTTATCCAGAGGGCGTTGTTCCACAGTCCTTGGTCTGCGTCGGGTCTGCCCCGGTTTGTGTGCCCTTGTCCTCTTCCCGAGGTTCGAGTTTTCGAGGATCATGGGTCGGCCGAAGGGGGAGCGGGCGCGTAACTCGGCCCACTTCTGCTCTGGTTTGGGTGGCAAGGGTTGGCCCTGCCCTGGAGTTCTGGAGGGGGAGCGAGCGTGTGGCTCGGCCCGTGCCCTGCTCTGGTTTAGGTGGCGAGGGGTGGCCCTGCCCCAAAGTTCTTGAGGGGGGAGCGAGCGCGTAGCTCGGCCCGTGCCCTTCTCTGGTTTGGGTGGTGAGGGGTGGCCCTGCCCCAGAGTTCTTGAGGGGGGGAGCGAACGCGTAGCTCGGCCCGTGCCCTTCTCTGGTTTGGATGGCTAGGGTTGGCTCTGCCCCAGAGTTCTTAGGAGGGAGCGAGCGCGTAGCTTGGCCAGTGCCCTTCTCTGGTTTGGGTGGCAAGGGTTGGCCATACCCCAGAGTTCTTAGGGGGGAGCGAGCGCGTAGCTTGGCCCGTGCCCTTGTCTAGTTTGGGTGGCGAGGGTTGGCCCTGCCCCAGAGTTCTTGAGGGGGGAGCGAGCGCATAGCTCTGCCCGTGCCCTTCTCTGGTTTGGGTGGCGAGGGTTGGCCCTGCCCCAGAGTTCTTGACGGGGGAACAATCGCGTAGCTCGGCCCATGCCCTTCTCTGGTTTGGGTGGCGAGGGTTGGCCCTGCCCCAGAGTTCTTGAGGGAGAGCGAGCGCGTAGCTCGGCCCATGCCCGTCTCTGGTTTGGGTGGCGAGGGTTGGCCCAGCCCCAGAGTTCTTGAGGGGGGGAGCGAGCGCGTAGCTCAGTCCGTGCCCGTCTCTGGTTTGGGTGGCGAGGGTTGGCCCTGCCTTAGAGTTCTTGAGGGGGAGCGAGCACGTAGCTCGGCCCGTACCCTTCTCTGGTTTGGGTGGCGAGGGTTGGCCCTGCCCCAGAGTCTTTGAGAGGGCGGGTATTGGGCCGTCGCCTCCCCGCAGCCTCTATAGTCGGACAGGTATTGGGCTGTCGCCTATCGCGCATATGGCACTCTGGTTTGGGTGGTGAAGCTTCGTAAGCTTGCCCTGGAGGTCTTCACTGGAGGGGGGAGCGGGCGTGTAGCCCGGCCCGTGCCCTTCTCTGGTTTGGGTGGCGAGGGTTGGCCCTGCCCCAGAGTCTGGAGGGGGAGAACGAGCGCGTAGCTCGGCCCGTGCCCTTCTCTTATTTGGGTGGCGAGGGGGTGGCCCTGCCCCAGAGTTTTTGAGGGGGGAGCGAGCACGTAGCTCGACCCGTGCCCTTCTCTGGTTTGGGTGGCGAGGGTTGGCCCTGCCCCAGAGTCTTTGAGAGGGCGAGTATAGGGCCGTCGCCTCCCTGCAGCCTCTATAGTCGGATGGGTATTGGGCCATCGCCTACCCCGCATATGATGCTCCGGTTTGGGTGGTGAAGCTTTGTAAGCTTTCCCTGGAGGTCTTCCCTGGAGGGGAAGCGGGCGTGTAGCCCGGCCTGTGCCCTTCTCTGGTTTGGGTGGCGAGGGTTGGCCCAGCCCCAGAGTCTGGAGGGGGAGAGCGAGCGCGTAGCTCGGCCTGTGCCCTTCTCTTGTTTGGGTGGCGAGGGGGTGGCCCTGCTCCAGAGTTTTTGAGGGGGGAGCGAGCACGTAGCTCGGCCCGTGCCCTTCTCTAGGTTGGGTGGCGAGGGTTGGCCCTCCTCCAGAGTCTTTGAGAGGGCGGGTATTGGGCCTCGCCTCCCCGCAGCCTCTATAGTCGGACGGGTATTGGGCCGTCGCCTACCCCGTATATGGCACTCCGGTTTGGGTGGCGAAGCTTTGTAAGCTTGCCCCAGAGGTCTTCATTGGAGGTGGGAGCGGGCGTGTAGCCTGGCCCGTGCCCTTCTCTGGTTTGGATGGCGAGGGTTGGCCCTGCCCTAGAGTTCTTGAGGGGGAGTGTGCGCGTAGCTCGGCCTATGCCCTTCTCTGATTTGGGTGGCGAGGGGTGGCCCTGTCCCAGAGTTCTTGAGGGGGGAGCGAGCGCGTAGCTCAGCCCATGCCCTTCTCTGATTTGGGTGGCAAGGGTTGGCCCTGCCCCAGAGTTCTTGAGGGGGGCACGAGCGTGTAGCTCGGTCCGTGCCCTTCTCTGGTTTGGGTGGCGACGGTTGGCCCTGCCCTGAGTCTTTGAGAGGGCGGGTATTGGGCCGTCGCCTCCCCGCAGTCTCTATAGTCGGACGGGTATTGAGCCGTCGCCTACCCTGCATATGGTGCTCCAGTTTGGGTGACGAAGCTTCGTAAGCTTGCCCCGGAGGTCTTCACTGGAGGGGGGAGCGGGCGTGTAGCCCGGCCCGTGCCCTTCTCTGGTTTTGGTGGAGAGGGTTGGCCCTGCCCCAGAGTCTTTGAGAGGGCGGGTATTGGGCCGTCGCCTCCTTGCAGCCTCTATAGTCGGACGGGTATTGGGTCGTCTCTTACCCCGCATATGGCGCTCCGGTTTGGATGGCGAAGCTTCGTAAGCTTGCCCCGGATGTCTTCACTGGAGGGAGGGAGCGGGCGTGTAGCCCGGCCCGTGCCCTTCTCTGGTATGGGTGGTGAGGGTTGGCCCTGCCCCAGAGTCTGGAGGGGGGAGCGAGTGCCTAGATCGGCCCATGTCCTTCTCTGGTTTGGGTGGCGAGGGGTGGCCATGCCCCAGAGTTCTTGAGGGGGGGGAGCGAGCACGTAGCTCGGCCCGTGCCCTTCTCTTGTTTGGGTGGCGAGGGTTGGCCCTGCCCCAGAGTTCTGGAGGGGGGAGCGGGCATGTAGACCGGCCCGTGCCCTTCTCTGGTTTGGGTGGCGAGGGTTGGCCCTGCCACAGAGTCTTTGAGAGGGCAGGTATTGGGCCGTCGCCTCCCCGCAGCCTCTATAGTTGGATAGGTATTGGGCCGTCGCCTACCCCGCATATGGCACTCCGGTTTGGGTGGCGAAGCTTCGTAAGCTTACCCCAGAGGTCTTCACTGGAGGGGGGAGCGGGCGTGTAGCCCGGCCCGTGCCCTTCTCTGGTTTGGGTGGCGACGGTTGGCCCTGCCCCAGAGTTCATGAGGGGGGAGCGAGCGCATAGCTTGGCCCGTGCCCTTCTCTGGTTTGGGTGGCGAGGGGTGGCCCTGCCCCAGAGTTCATGAGGGGGGAGCGAGCGCATAGCTCGGCCCGTGCCCTTCTCTGGTTTGGGTGGCGAGGGGTGGCCCTGCCCAGAGTTCTTGAGGGGGGAGGGAGCACGTAGCTCGGCCCGTGTCCTTCTCTGGTTTGGGTGGCGAGGGTTGGCCCTGCCCCAGAGTTCTTGAGGGGGAGAGCGAGCGCGTAGCTCGGCCCGTGCCCTTCTCTGGTTTGGGTGGCGAGGGTTGGCCCTGCTCCAGAGTCTTTGAGAGGGCGGGTATTGGGCCGTCGCCTCCCCGCAGCCTCTATAGTCGGACGGGTATTGGGCCGTCGCCTGCCCCGCATATGGCACTATGGTTTGGGTGGCGAAGCTTCGTAAGCTTACCCCGGAGTTCTTTATCCTAAACTGAAACTTTCAAGTGGAGAAGGCCATATTTAAAAATGCGAAGAAAAAAACGTTTCATTAAAGGCTTACAATTACGTTAACGTTTTAATAGGTGCTCCGCGTTCCACGGATGGGCCAGCTCACTCCCGTCGAGGGTCGTTGGTTGCAAAAGTCCTCCCT